>CM039482.1:15627809-15896333 GCA_022433065.1 Begonia loranthoides
CTGGAAATGAAAGCTGAGAGAATGAAGAAAGAAGAGGAAAGGAGAAATGAAACAACAGGAAGGGGCTTAAGAGGAGAAGCTTCTCGGGTGTTCTTTGGGTAAGAACTTCCTTCACATTTGTTTTGGATTTTTTCGTATGGATGTTATACTCTGTTGATTTATGAGGAAGATAAGTGATGAGTTACTCTCCATTGATCTATCTGCTTTTGGGTTTTGTGGAGGATATTGAGGATATTGTTTCCTGCACTGGATAATTTCAGTTTTTGCTCTCTGTACATTACCACAGCATATTGGATTTCTTGTGATGATTACAGTTCAGTCATTGGATGGGAGCTGTTGGTGATGGCAGAGAGGTTGGAACTCTTGGGTTCTCCAGGGGTGAACTCCAGGTATGGACTTTCTCCTTTGTTTCATGAGTTATGCATCAATGGTTGTTAATGTGGGAAATATGCATATGTTAAGTTGATGTTGTTCAGGATGGTTTTTGTTGAGTTGTGATAAAGATATCTAAGGATGCTTCCTAGTTTCATATAAATTTCATATGAAGATTTAAGTTGAAGAAAAGATATAGGATGAAGAGATAGACTACGTTTCCTAATGTTGAGCCATGTTAGTATATTGTTAATTGGACACAAGGTTATGGGGTCTTTTAACTATTGTTGGTATGCAAATACACTTATATTAATGTTCTGGATGGATTTTAGATGATTAATACCTTTGTTGATTACTGCGTAGTGGATTGTGAAATATCGTTGGAGGTTGGAATTGTTTGTGTACTGATATGTAGAATTGGTATTAGTGGTTGGACTTGAGTTATTGGTCTGTCATTTATTCCAAAGTATGAATATGATGGATTTTTTCCTACTGCGTAGTTGTGTTGGGTGTGGAAAGGTTGTTGTGTGATATTATGGAAAGTTGCTGCTTTGATAAGATTAGGAAATGCTGATAACTGGTATTAATTTGTGAAGGTATTTAAAAGAAGAAGAGGGAAATGACGAAGTGCGAACGCGCGATAAAGTTCGAGGTAAGGAACTTGGGTGTCTCTTGGCCAGTTGGAGACCCTACAACATAAGTAGTGTGCATGAGTAGTGTTGTGTTCCTTAACTGATATTATGTTGTTATTTCCTTGGGTTGTTAGGGTAGATTATTGTTAGCTTTGTGATATTGCTTGCTTAATATAACTGTTATTATTCATTGATGATATTATTTACTGCTAAGCGATATTGTTAGTTCTGTCATAAAGGCGTAAATAATGGATGAACGAGTGATAGACAATTGATTAACGTGAAATGCTTAGATAATGAACGGGATAGATGAGTTAAGTGCGAAGACATTACTATGAGTTGTTCTCTATAGTTTAACTTCTGTTTAGTTATTAATTTCAAGCTGCTATGTATTTCATCATTGTTTCTACTGCCATTTGTTTGTCTTACTTTCATAACCTAGTATTAGTACTTGTGATAATGAGTATGCAATTTAACTAGGATAATTAGCTAGAATAATAATGGTAATTCTATTTGAGCATGTTTAAGTAACCAGTTGGCTAATTCAATTGTTAATCGCATCATTGAGCACGTTAACTAACTAAGATAATAACGATATATCTAAGTTATGTCATGTTTATTTGATTGAGCATGTTTACTTTATTAAATAACTTAATAGTCGTGAAATAGCAAATTCGTGCATACTTAACTAGTTGTGTAAGTTAATCCTCAAGTATGTTAATTAACTTAACGAGTGTTCCATTAATAATTAGTCCGACCATGTTTACTGTGTTAATTAATCAATCTACGATGACTAGTTAACAACGATAATTAAGTATGCTTGAATTATTAGAATAGAAGTATGTAATCCGAGCATGTAAATTGACTAGAATAACCAATCATAATCTTGAGAATATAAATTGATTAAAATAACTACTTAGCATAATAATTGTAATTCTACCTGAATATGTTAGTTTACTCTTATTAAGTAACACGAGCATGTTTAACTAGTTGTGTAATAAATAATCAATCCTTGAGCATGTTTAGTAATTAGTATGTTGAATTAGTTGAGCATGTCCGCATGTTAATCAATTCAAACATGTGAATCGATGACTAAACCTTGAGTATGTTAACTAATTTGTTGAGCATGTAATTAACAAGGATAAAACCTAGACTATTAAATATAACATGTTTGACTAATTAAAATAAAAGTATGCTTAACCAATTAGAATAAGGATTTCCAATTTATAAGCATGTTTCCGTTATTCGTTGTCTACAACATATTTCCATGTTTAGCTTAGCTTAGTTCAATGAGCATGTTTAGTTAAAGTGTAATTTGTCGCATGTTACTTTATTGTCTCATCTTGTTCACTCGCTGCTTCAATTCGATATCATAATTGTTCCTTGTATATATGTATGCTTTCAATTATTGTGATTCATTATATGCGCAAGTTCAATTATAATACTTTTACTTCAATGCGCATTTCAATTTTCGTTAATGTACGTTATAATGCAGTATGCTTCATGTTAATAGAAAACCATAGGGAGTTCCACTTTGGGGTGGTACTCATGCATGCATGAGTGAGGAAAAATGATAAGAAAAAGGAATGTTTGGGATGGGCGAGATACGCCCATCACCGAAGAAACCCTGCCTGCGGGATACGCCGAAAGGGAAGAAACCCTGAAGGTAGGATACACCCGAAATGGGAGGACCCTTGAAGGCAGGATACGCCGGAAAGGGGATGAATGCTAAGAAAAGAATGTTCGAGATGGGCGAGATACGCCCATCACCGAAGAAACCTTCCAGCGGGATACGCCAGAAGGGAAGAAGCTCTGAAGGCAGGATATGCTGGAAGGGGAGGAACCTTGAAGGTGGGATACACTGGAAAGAGGATGAAAAATGGAGTTGGAGGGCGGATGGGTAACGGAACTACTCTGTGGTTTGGCAAAGCCCCCAACCTTGACGGGAATGGGGACCTAGTTGCAAGTAAAGGGTTAGCTCCGACCCACTATTCTATCCCTTAAGACCCCTCCAATCTCTAACTCGATGTACGAGTAAAGTGTAACAACCCGAATTTTTGTAAATCCTTTAAAATGCGTAAAATTTTGAAATTTCTTTCTTTTTAAAGCAAAACATATCAGAGTGCATCTAACCGGATCGCTACTGACTTTTTCTTTAAAACTCATTATGAAAAACCAATTGATAAAATGTGTGGAAGCGTTATAAAATAAATCCTTGTAAAACATGGCAGAAGCTTATTTAAATCATTTAAAAGGAATCTAAACAATGGAGTACGGTATAATAAACTTAAAGTGATTACAACTATTTACTCATTCTTTTCTTTGTCTGGCTAGCCTCGAGTCTCGCGCGTGCAAATCATGCATCCCTGCTTCATTATGTGTTTATCATCTACTTATTATCTGTTCGTCGTTTGTACCTACACCACAAGTAATACATGAGCCTAATGGCTCAGTAAGGAATATGGTTTAATGCAATTATGCTTATGACTCTCTTTAGTTCATTTGGAATGGGGGCCACCCAAACCAATCCTTTCATTAGCCATTTACCATTTTATTAGTTTTCTTTACGTCGTTCGTTCGTACTCGTACTTAGAGTTGGAGATTGAAGGACCTATATGGAATGGTATACTCTTGGTCGGCTTCTAACCTCCTATGGGCAGCTGGTCTCTTTCCCAACAAGAGAAAGGAGCGTAGTCCAGTGCTAGGCTAGATCCGAACTACCCATCTACTTCCTAACTCCCTTATTCTTTTCTTTGTATCTGTGCCAAGGTAAACTACCAGACCACAAAGGCCTTTATTATCTTACCATTTTACTCATTTTCATCATTTATCCTCACTCATGCATATGTGTGTACCACCCTATGGCACTCCCTATTAGTTTCTATTAACAGGATGCATGACCATACATTCTCAACCTAACATGATGCATGATGCTTCACAATATAACATTCATAGAAATTGAAGTGTGCATTAAATGAAAGTAACTGGAATTTGAAACACATATAAAGGATAATAGAAATTAAAGCGCATTGAATATGAAGAGCAAACAACCAAATGGAATAGCACACCCGATTAACGCATATAACGAATTTAAATGAGGGGAGCATGGTTGGACAAGTAGAACACAATACTATTAACATGTAATTTCTTCAAATCGACTTCCTAGTCTGTTTACATGCTTCCTATATTTATCTCTTGGTAATTAGTCTACGCTACTTAGTTATCCTAAATACTTTACATGTTCGAGATTTATTACTTTAGTTACGTTTGCTAAAGTAACATGCTATTATCTAAGTTCTTTAACAGACTTAAATCGATTAACATGCTCGTCTATTAATTGAGTTAATTAAGCCTATTAGTGAGCTACTTAACATACTAGTAAATTGACTAATAGTTCAACATGCTAATTTATTAAGATGACATGCGTTGGTCAATTTACATTCTAACTAGTTTCATGGTATGCCCAAATTAATTAACATGCTCAAGTTAATTAATTATCTTAGTTGATTTACATGCCACTAACTGATTTAATAACAGATGAATTAACATACAGATAATTAAATATTTAAGTTAAGTTAAGTATGCTATGACTATCGGACTAGTTGATTTCTCTAGATAGGTTAACATACTCAACTAATTATTAACCTGCATGATTAGTTCCTTTACAACTCGTTAATTAATTAATAAATTGATGTGCATCAAGACAAAAGCTTATAAACTAAACATGCTCAACCAGATAGTTTACATGCTTGACTAATTAGTTTACATGCTCCATTACTATCTACGATTGTTATTCGATTTAATTAACATGTATCGATTAGTTAGTTCATGCTTAGAGTAACTAGTTAACTAGCTAAACTACGATAAATTGGTTAATTAGTTAAACATGCTCATCCTAATTATCACAGTCAATAAAACATGCTAGAATAAAGAGTGTAAGTATTTCTAGTTATCACTATCGCTAAACATGCTCAGGTTCAGTTATTATTCTATAACTACAGCAAGTAATCACTTCAATAGTACACAATGAAACAACAGGGCAGAATCATCGTCATGGAAGTTAATAGTTCATTCGTACTTATCATATCATTCATCATTCTTCATTCTCCATTCACTATCTGAGCATTCATGACATCAATTAAAACATTTGCAGTAAGGAAAATAAACTAACAGCAAAGGAAATGTCTACGGAGTATAAATCACAGAACTAAGAATAATCTACAGCATATTAACATATCTACACTATCAATAGCAAGTAGACACACTCACGCACTCTACTTGTGGTGTATGGCCTCCACAGGCCAAGACACACCCAAGTTCCTTACCTCGAAACTTCATCGCATAATGCACTTAAGCGCTATCCTTCCTCTTCCTCTTCTAATACCTTCACAATTAAAAATGTGTATCATTATAGCATTTCATGACCCACTCAATATCCACTTGAATCAATAGAGCATGTTCACGCTTCATACCAGTCACAAATATGTCCTTTAATCACGCGTTACCATCGTAACATAACTTTTCCATTGTATTTTGGCCCGATTATTTTGGCTTGTTCAAGAGACTTTTTGGACTATGTTGGGTTCTCAATCTTAACATCTTATTCTCATTTAGCATGCAAATTTAAATAAATAAATTTTAAATTTCGAATCCTAATGTTTAGTGAAAAAATTAATATGACTAGGTTCCAAGACTTAGAAATTAGTCGGGATTGACTACCGTTGGGCTTCATTGAGTTTTGGTATTGTTGGACCCATTTTCGAGGTAAGGGTTATTTTATATTTAACGCACCTTAATTCCTAAAATGTACATATTCAATTTAATTCGAGCATGTTATATTTACTTTTTAGTTCATTTATATTTATTTATTTTTATTGTTAACTAGAGTAATGGGACAACTATATGTGCCATGTCCCTAGGCGTAAAACTCTAAACCTGATCAGGGTCTTTTTGGCTATTTGTGATTGCCTAAGTATCGCCGTTAATTTTGTTATTTTAAATATTGCTCATCAGCATCTGTTTTATATGTTAACCTGTTATTTTAATTAACTAAAAGGTATATTAAATTCACATGACATAAAAGTTAAATATAAGATAAATTCCTACTGAGTTTAGTCGACTCACCTCAATTTGACTTATTCTTTTCAGGAATTAATCAGAGTAGTCCTCCATTGCCACTACTGAAATAGAAATTTGGAGATTTTTACAGTATAATTAAATTATTTTCTTTTATAAAGAGATTTAAAATATTTTAGGGAGGTTTGTACCCTAATTTTAATTTATGTTATTTCTGCCAAGTTTTAGATTCTGTCAAATTGTATTATATTATTGTCACTTCTGGACCTATTTCTTTGGGGCCTAGATTGTAATAAATTTTAAGTCTTCCACTGCTATATATTGGATATAAGTGAGGGTGGGACGATTCGGTTCTTTTGGGCCGGATCGTTCCTCGTTCTGTCTCGGGTCCCCTTTGGGGCGTGACACACTCGTTCGAAATAGCCCAGCTTTGTGTAATTTTTGGGATTTAATATCCAAACTCATGTCGAGATTTCTCGACAAGAAATCCTCCCCAGCATAGGCGCCGACCTCCCCTGCAGGAGCCGACCTCCTCTTTGCCCTCTAGCTACGATTTGTCTCCTCTCCATGGTATAAGCCATCATTTTCTTCCTTTTGTCTAGCCATTCTTCTCTGGGCATTTTCTCTATTCCTACGTAAGTCTCCTTCCTACAAGTGAGAGAGTTCTAGTGAGTGAGAGCTTCCTTCCTGCTTGAGAGTGTGTGAACGTGAATGAAGTGAGGTGAAAGCTGAGGATTTTTGCTGCAGGGAGCTGCTGACTGTGTGAGCTAGAAGCTAGAGCTGGAGTTTGCTGTCCCTAAGTGTTAGTCTTCAGTTTAGGTAAGGAACTACGGGTGTTTTGGCCTGTGGAGGCCCTACACCACAAGTAGAGTGTGTGAGTTTATGTTGGTTCCCTGAAATGTTTACTGCTAATTGTTGTTAGTTGGTTTTTAGATGATAATTCCTTGGAATGAATTATTGTTATTATTCCCTTTGTTGACTCCCTTGCTGTTAATATTTCTTGTGTTGATGATAGCGGTAGACTTATTGATGCTTTGTAGTATTTCCCTGGGTTTTTAGTCATGTTCTTTCGTTGTTAGTTCCATGTTTGCTACCATGTATATGTTTCCTTTGTTGTTATTAGCTCTGTTTTGTGGTTTGTATTGTGTATTAAATGATTCACTTTGGTAGAGATCAATGTTGTGGTAAATGCTTTGAAGGTGATTGATGTTGCGTGAATGACGAATGAGCTAAGATTTCTTGATGATGATTTTGTCATTGCTTTACTTGCTGTCACGATGATTTACTACTTACTGCTTCACTTAGTCCTATGCATATATGTTCTATAATATTACTTGCTGTTTATTGTTATTCTATGGTTCCATGCATATATTGTTCTATAATTCCATTCCATAATCTGAATATGTGCAATTAATTAGGATAACAATTGTATGAGCACATTTAATTAACTAGTATAACAAATTAACTAGTTGTTGAATAAACGAATCATTGTTAATCACTTTCTTGAGCATGTTTAACTAATTAATTAATATCGTAGTTAACTATTTACTAATTAATCTAAATAAGGGAACCATTTAATCGGTGTTTATACACTAAATGTTGAGCATGTTAATTAACTAGTTGTAATTAATAACTAATCCTTAAGCATGTTAATTAATTTGCTAGTTGAGTATGTTAATTAGTAATTGATTAGACTTAAGCATGTTAGCATGTTAATTAACTTATCTAGGGTAATTGATAGACTTGAATGTGTTTAATTGACTAGTTTAATTAATTAACTAGTTGTTCAAATAATAACTATATGAGCATGTTTAACTAGTTGTTTAATTTACCTTGTTTATCACTTCATCGAGCACGCCAATTAATTAGGGCAATAATTGATTTACTAGTTAAGCATGTTTAATTAACTAACTAGGCTATGTGTTAAGTAATTGAAGCATGTAATTGTTCTTCAAGCATGATTATTAACCTCGCTATAGTTGTAACCTATCCTTAGCATGTAATTTAATTAGGATATCTAATTATAAAAATAATTGTAATAAATCCTTGAGCATGTAAATTATCTAGGATAACGCACTAGACTAACAATGGTAATCTCTCTTGAGTATGCTAAGTAAATTGGTGCATGTAAATTGACTAGGAAATTAACTAAGGCAAGTAGCATGTTAATTAATAGCATATTTCGACTTCTGTTCCATTTATTGTTATGTTCTATACGTTCAAGTATGCTATAACTCGTTGTAAATTGTTCAGATACAAGATTTCTGTATTGCTTTCATGATTCGTTATTTACTTCCTCTAATGTTCGTTGCTTAATTTCCTTTGGTGTTCATTGCTTTCAATTCCCGTTATTCAATTACTGCTGTTTACTTTTCTTATATGCACAATTTAAGTTAATGTTATGTTATAATGCATCAAACATTATATTAGGTTGAGAATGTATGGTCATGCATAATGCTAATAGAAATCCATAGGGGATGCCACCTTGTTGGGGGTACTTACACATGCATGAGTGAGGACTAATGATAAAAATGGGGAAAAAGGTTAAGATAATAAAAGTTTTCTGTGGTACCGTTAGCTTAGCCCGACACATAAACAAAACAAAATGATGAAAACGGGAGTTGGGGAGCTGATGGGTAGCAGGTCTAGTCTGCAACTGTCGAAGCCCCTCCCTCTTAGGGTGTGGAAGTTCTAGTTGCAAGTAAAAGGTTAGATCTGATCCACTATTCCATCACAAAGAAAATCCTCCAATTTCCAGCTCAAAGTACGAGTAGCAAACAAATGGATTAAATTAAAGTAATAAATGAGTATATGGCTTAATGAAAGGATTGCATTGGGTGACTCCCATTCCAAAAAGGACTAAAGAGAGGCATATCATATTGCATTAACCCTTTTTCCTTACTAAGCTTTTGGCTTACAGTTTACTTGTTGTGTAGGTGTAGATACTTGTATGCGGAAATGATGAACAGATAATAAAGCAAGGATGAAAGATTTGCACGCGCGAGGAGCCCATGGCTGGCCAGGCTAAAAGAGTAAAATAAAGAACGGTTGTAATTACGTTAAGCTTTACTGTTTTGAATTCCATTGTTTAGTTTCTTCATTAAATTATTTATGCTTCTACAACGTTTGAAATAAATGATTTTTTAACACTTCCGCATTTTATTACCAAGGACGTCTGGGGTATTTCCTTTACGTTTTCCCTGTATACGTGATGTAATCAAGTGTTGGGGTGATTAGGACATTACGTTGCGTATTTATAGGTGTCATTTTATTACGTGTATATATGAGAAAAATATTAGGGGTTAAAATTAAGTTGGAAATATGTGAAGAAAGGCAGTTCAAGGCATTTTCGAATGCTAGTTGATGACATGCGGATGAGTTATGTCGTCTACACATGCATTGCGTGGCGTCCCCAATGCTTGGGACGCACCAAGATAAGAAATTTGGGTCCTAATGCATCTAAATGTCGACTTTCGGACGCATGCGGACAACTTGTGGATGAGACGTGCCATCCACAAGTTCATTGCACGCCCATAGCCTTGGGATGACTCAGGACACAATTTTACGTCTTGACTTCACTATGTTGTGGAGTTACGGACGATGTTCAGACGGTGCGGACACAGATAATTGCGTCCGAATCGAATCTGTCTAAATCCTAGACAGTTCCGGATGAGTCTGGACGTGTGCGGATGTGGGTGGCAGTGTCCGATTTGCCTCTGTCCAATTTCTGGACACATTCAGACACATGAGGATGCTGTATGCAGACACCATTTTGCATTCGAATGTTGGTTGAGGACGGTACGGATGAGGACGGTATGTAATTACGTTAAGCTTTACTGGTTTGAATTGCATTGTTTAGTTTCTTCATTAAATTATTTACGTTTCCGCAATGTTTGAGATAAATGATTTTATAACGCTTCTGCTTTTTATTAATTAGTTTTCATAACGAGTTTAAAGATGGGTTAGTAGCGGTCTGGTTTACCGTCGTACTCTAATCTGTTTTAAAAGAGATTTCAATGATCTTTTAAAATTTTTAAATTTCACGCATTTTAAAGGATTTACAAAAAATTGGGTCGTTACATGGGACGGATCTGGTGTATATTTCCTCAACTGGGATATGTGGAAGACATTATGGACATACCCAAGGTGGGGAGGTAGGTCTTGTTTATAGGCTACATTGTCAATCCTCTCAATAATCTAAAATGGGCGAACATATCTCGAAACTAGCTTCCTTTTCACCCTGAATTGACTGATACCGCATCTTGGTCGAACATTTAGAAAAACAAAATCTCCTTCGTCAAACTCAACTTCACTCTTCTTTAAATCTGCAAAGCTCTTTTGTCTACTTTGCATAGTCTTAAGCCTTTCCTGGATAACCCGAACCTTATCAGTGGTTTCTTTAATCATTTCCGGCCCAAGTGAGATTCTTTCCTCTACCTCAGCCCAACACAGTGGAGAACGACACGATCTTCCATACAATACCTCATATGGAGAGATTCCGATACTAGTTTGATAGTTGTTGTTGTATACAAACTCGACCAAAAGGAAATGATTAGCCTAGCTATCACCGAAATCCAAGATACAAACCTGTAACATATCTTCCAAAGTCTAGATAATCCGTTCCGATTGCCCATCAGTCTGAGGATGGTGTGCAGTGCTAAGATTTAATTCCGTACCCAAAGCTTTTTGTAGAGCTCTCCAAAACTTAGATGTGAACCTAGGATCACGATCCGATACGAAGCTAGTGACAACACCGTGAAGACAAACAATGTTCTCAATATACAGTCGGCTCAACTTTGACAACAAAAAATCCATCCTTATTGGGATGAAGTGGGCAGACTTGGTCAAACAATCAACAATAACCCACACTGAATCCAACTTTTGAGAAGTCCTAGGTAGACTGGTGACGAAATCCATTGTAATCCTATCCCATTTCCACTTGAGAATAGGCAAGGGTTGCAACAATCCTACTGGCCTTTGATGTTCTGCTTTCACCTTCTGACAGGTCAAGCACCTAGCCACAAAATCTACCACATCATGCTTCATACCCATCCACAAATATTGTCGCTTCAAATCATGGTATATCTTCGTACTTCCCAGGTTGATAGCGAACCTCGACTTGTGAGCTTCAGCAAGAATAGACCTCCTCAAATCCTGTATATCAGGAACTGCTACTCTGCCCTAGTAAAGAATAGTCTCTTCAACATTAACTTGCCAACCATCAAGTAGCTCACCATTATTCAATTGCTCAACTATACCTTTGAGTTCATTATCTTGCCATTGTAACTCCTTGGTGGTTTGAAGCAACGTCGGGGTGGCTAAAACATTGTACACATAAGCAGTACCTCCTGACTCATAATACTGAAGGTGATATAGTCCTAGACTCTAAATAAGGAAAGAAGCACAATCGCCTAAGAACAAATGAACAATTCAGCCTTTAAACTTAAAACAGAAATAACTTCAGGGGCATACAGAGTTAAGGGCTTAAATTCACAGGACCCTTAATCAATAATTCAAAGGGGGTTGTGTCCAAAATCTAGCTTCAAACTCGTCGTATTCACGGAATTACACTTCAAACAAAATCACTCTCGGATTAGGGTTTTAAGGACAGATTCTGGCAGTCAAGAATAACACAACGAGATCTCTACTTGCATATGCTTAATGAGGCCCAAATTTGGAGGGTTAATGTTCAACAATCCCAAAAATACTTCTATCAAATATCTTCCCCAAAGATCACGCATATATAGGGTTAGGCGTGATACAAATCGGAGGTCAAAATCTTAGGCTTACAAAACAGATTCTAGAAACAAATTCTTTCCTTTCTAAATCACGACTTCCAAATCAAAATCAAGATAAAATCCCCACCAAATCTGCACCAATAAAGAACCAGTCAAGAACTTCAAGAAAAAAGAATTTACTTCTTAAGAAGATGGACGAAATAAAGTGACAAATCCATGAAGTCCGCTATCCCTCCAACTCCAAGGGGGCGACTTGTTCGGCCACTTCAAAAATGGCTCTCTTGAACGGGGTTTTGCTAGTTCTTCTACCTCCACACCACGTGCATCACAACATGGGGAAGTGATTGGAAGAGGTAGCAAGAATTAATCCACTCGAGACCTAGCAAGAACAAGTGGATAGATTGTATAGATGAAGGATGGCCAAGAGATTGAGCTCCACGGTTCTTCAAGAACAAGAACAAAAGTCTTCTTTAGGGTTTTTTCCGAATTGAAAATTGATTAGAGCCTCATTAGGAAGATTAAGTACCCTCCTAAAAGATGCCCTAATGTAAAATCACATATTTGCCCTTATTCGAAAAGATTGGGCATGAATGCTTGACTAACATGCTAGCTGAGCACTCTAACAAAACCGAGTTTAAAAACAAACTAAATCTAACCAAAAACATTCCAATTAGCAATAATCCAGTAAAATATAAAGTAATTAACCATGAAAAACTATTGGAGAACATATCTTCATCTCGTAATCCTCTTTAAGCCTTGGTGTCATGTTCCTCATTGCCTCAAGTGAACTAGCGAACCGGGTGTGTGCAAGGGCACACCAAGTGAGGAGAATGTTGTGGCCTCTCCTTTTCCTCATGGTTAAGCTTCTCTTTCTCTCTAATGTGATGCAACCTCGTTTGGCTCAAGCCGATCGTGGTTTGCATGGCTCCATGTGACAACATGACGTGGTGCTTCTTTTTCTTCGTGCGTTGGCTTCTCCGTAAACTCCCATGAATTGTTACCCCTTGCAAAAATAATAATTTATTAGATAAACAAGGAGCATCATGGCTTGGCTCAGACGATAGGGTCTTGGGGCACATCGTCTTGTCGTTGTATCTCCTTGCTTGTTTGAAGCAATGTCGGGGTGGCTACAACATTGTATGCATAAGCAGTACCTCCTGACTCATAATACTGAAGGTCAAAGTCTCCGACTACCACAGACTGTTTCCACTGATCAAGAATTAGGCAAGCCATAGATCCCTGAGAATATCGAATTAAACCATCGGCCACTACATTATCTTTTCCCAAATGGTAGTCTAAGCTGAAATCATAATCCTCCAAATACTCCATCCATCTACATTGTCTCAAATTTAGATCCCTCTGAGTAAATAGATACTTTAGACTCTTATGGTCGGAGTATACTTGGAAATTCACACCGTACAAATAACTGCTTCAAATCTTTAGAGCAAAAAATTATAGCTGCCAGCTCAAAATCATGAGTTAGATAGTTCTGTTCATGGGGCTTTAATTGTCGCGATGCGTAAGCAACTACTTTCCCTTGCTGTATAAGCACGCATCCAAGGCCAACTCCTAAAGCATCAGTGTATACTGCATAAGGTTGTCGGATGTCAGGCACTATCAGAATCGGTGCACTTATCAATATGCTTTTCAATTCCTCAAAGACATTATGACACTTAACATTCCACTCGAATCGCACCCCTTTCCTAGTCAATTGAGTCAATGGTGCTACTAACGAGGAAAAACTCTGAACAAATTGCCGATAGTAACATGCAAGACTAAGGAAACTGTGGATCTCGGTCACATTCTTCGGAGCCTGTCACTTCACAACTGCCTTAATTTTTGCTGGGTCAACTGAAATTCCCTCACGTTAAACTACGTGTCCCAAAAATTTGACCTCTGACATCTAGAAGTCACACTTACACCTCTTACCGTCTAACTGGTGATCTTTGAGAGTCTATAACACGACTCTAAGATGCTTCTTATGCTCACTTCGAGACTTTGAATACACCAGAATGTCATAAATGAAAACCACAACGAACTGATCCAAATACGGCCTAAAGACTCAGTTATTTAGGTCTTTAAATGTTGTTGGAGCATTGGCCAATCCGAAAGTTAGGACCAAAAACTCAAAATGTCTACACCTTGTTCGAAAAGGTATTTTCGGGATATCTTCTTCACAGATTCTCATTTGATGATTTCCGAACCTCAAATCAATTTTGGAAAAATATCGCGAACCGCCAAGTTGATCAAACAAATCATCAATCCTATGCAAAGGATACTTGTTCTTCACAATAACCCGATTCAATTCGCTGGTAATCTATACAAAGCCTCAAAGTCCCATCGGCTTTCTTCGCAAATAACACGGGAGCACCCCAAGGGAACACACTCTCCCAGATGAATCCACTTTCTTTCAATTCTTTCAGTTGTTTCCTCATTTCACTTAACTCTACCGGAGTTGAAACTGGTGTAGCGCCAAGAATTAAGTCAATGCGAAACTCAACCTCTCCGTCCGTAGGCAACCCTGGCAACTCATCAGGAAACACATCAGGAAACTCTCTCACTACCGAGATATCCATATCCTGACCATAGGTCTCGCCATCATCGTCAACCTACTAGAAATTCTCATACTGCTCCAATCCACAACACCCACCTAAACAAACTCACAAGATAAGATTAGTTGTCACCGTATTAGGACCACCTTAGTAGACAACAATCCATCCATCAATTGCAACAACTGTAACCTCTTTCAGATGACAGTCTACAATAGCTCGATACTTCCTTAGCCAATCCATACCCAAAATCTTGTCAAACTGATTCATTGATAATATAACCAAGTTTGCAGAAAACTTGCAGTTATTGATCACTACACAGACTACTCTGGACACAGATGCTACTCCACTCTTAACACCTAGAGGAGTACTGAGCATCAACAGAGATTTCATTTCCTCCACTGACTAGTGGCACTGACCCTAGGTCAACTCATAAAAGGCTTGGGCCATAGACTCATAATGGCTATAGCTACTATACTGCACACTTAATACCTTGGTAGAATCTTTCCATTCCATTGACTAGACATCATAACTAGACCTCACGACGTTCCACTAGCTGGACACCAACTTCTCTAGGTAATGAGCGGTAATCCTCACCTAGAACTCTTCCGAAATTTCTCCCGCAATTTGTGCTTTTTTTTTCAACTTCCGTCACTGCTTCTCTTTCTTATTCCTTTTCACTTAATCTCTTTTTTTCATTTTATTTTAAATTCCTTTTCTCCAAATCGGTAGCTAGCATCCATCCCCTTTCCAACCTTTTTTTTGATTTATAAAAATTTTGGCAAAATCTCCCCTGTTTCTTCACTCCCCCAAGAGCTACAGTCATACATCCTGCACCAAATCCCAACCAGTTCCAGTATGATCTATCATTTATTACAACCATCAAGAAATTTTATCAAGAATTATAATTATTCACATAAGATACAAGCATCTGACACATTGTTAATTTGCTTACATTACATTTTCTTAGTTGTTATATCTATTACCAACAAAATGCATACATTACAACTTCACATTGCCTTTAACGTGCTCACATACCGTCCGAGCACACTCCAATTGCTTTCTCCATCAATTAATACTTTATCTTCAATGATTATCCAAATACTCAAATTACATCAATCAATCTCCCAATTATCCTCACTTACGTTTGATATGGGAAATCAGGGTATTACGGAATTCAATCTAATAAACTCCCGAAAATACGACATCCTCGTCATACCGGGTTCCTATGCAAAACTGTTACTGGTCAGGTTCTGCAAAGCCTACATCACTGCTACAGTAAGATCAGAAATACCCTCTTGTGGTCAACAACGAGATGTCATTCTTGACGACATTCTCAAAATTTTGAGAAGAGAAATACACTTGATTAGAAACTTCTTATGCATAGTAAACTTCGTCCAAAATTTTCACTTAAAAAATTTTCTCAAGCAATTACTATTTGAAAATAGTGGAACCTTAAGCTTTGATACAAATAATTTCTGTCACGACCCAGAGGCGGGCTTGACAGAAATGTCTGGCCAAACGACTCAATCCTCGTAGAGAACCTAATCGCCCAGCCCAAAGCTTGTTAAATTTAACAGAAGACTTGTAATAATTTTTCCAGCCGCAACCCACATGTGATGGGTCATGGTCCAAGTAATAATTGCAAGAATTAAATTGCGGAAATATAAATCACGTCCAAACAAACTGTGCATCCATGTCCATACATCTAGAATTCTAAATCATAGTATATTACATAAACTATCAGTTCTTACCAGCGAAAAATATATAACTAAACCAAAGGAAGCGAACAAGTCAACTACAAACCAAACTGGAACTTCACGAGTCTAATGTGTCCACGCTCTAGGTGTTTCTATCTCTACCTGGGGAAAAATGTAGTCTAAGGGGTGAGTGACTAATTTAGTAGAAAATTTATACTCATCGCCAAGCGCATTAGAAAACTTGTTTTACCTTTTCTTTATCAAAACTTTGATTCTTTTTAGGGGCTATGCATTTTAATCAAAAAGTTTTCAAAATCATTTATATCTTTTTGAAGGAAAGCCAGTCTCGAAGAGCCCTAATGAGATATCGCATAAAACACCGTTGTTTACATAGACAACTATACTAAGAAATATCCTCGTCGATTTCACACTGAAAATCATCACCAGTGAAAAAGGGAGGTCACACATGGATTCCTACGGTCAATCGCACTGAATAAAGCAATGACGGTCTGTAGACCTAGATTGTCACCCCAGATTTGCCGACAAGCCCAAGCTCAGCACCGACCCAATCCGTATCGTCACCTGAGTCCTGCCGACGAGCCAAAGCTCAATGTCGACAAAACTCAAATCACGTCCCGAGTTTGCTGACGAGCCATAGCTCAGCGCAAACAAACTCGTATTGAGATAAACCCTTGTTCTGCCGACGAGTGCAAGCTCCACGTCGACACAACTCGAATCACCTCATGAGTTTACCGACGAGCTAAAGCTCAGCGCTGATAAACTCAATCTCAAGTCTGCCGACGAGCCAAAGCTCACTGCCGACAAACTTGAATCAAATCCTAAGTTTGCTGACGAGCATAGCTCAGCGCCAAAAAACTTGGGTTGAAATAAACCCTAGTCCTGCCAACGAGTCAAAGCTCAGTGCCGACACAACTCGAATCACCTCTTTGAGTTTACCGACAAGCGAAAGCTCAGCGCCAATAAACTCAATCTCAAGTTTGCCGACGAGCCAAAGCTCAGCGCTGACAAACTTGAATAAAATCACGAGTTTGTTGACGAGCATAGCTCAGCGCCAACAAACTCGGATCCAGTAAACTCTAGTCCTACCGATGAGCCAAAGCTCAGCGCCGACACAACTCAAATCACATCTTTGAGTTTACCGACGAGCCAAAGCTCAGAGCCGATAAACTCAATCTCAAGTGTGCCGACGAGCCAAAGCTCAATGTCGACGAACTGAAATCAAAGTACACCCTGGCCAAGTTTAGGGATTCGAACCGAAGGAAGAATCATCACCTTGGCAAACCAATTTTATCAGATACTGCGTACAAACATTCGTCTCCACGTAGCAGGAGACGTACTGGGGATGCCTCTTGATACTCTGATACCGAGACCGTCAAGAGTGTCAAGAGGATTGATCGCCCCCAAAATAGATATCACATACCATGAAAAGTATGCACAATTTATCCGTGTAAAACTTGAGTACATGGAAATAATAAAATCAAACGTGCTGTCGAACAGTCCTCATTGGTTTTTATGCATATGTGGTAATTCAAAAAATATTAGTTTTGAAAAAAATTGATGGTATGGGATATGCAAAGCAAGTAGGTATAAAACCCCTACCTCGACGACGGTCTCTCCTTGTATCTAAAGGAGCACCAACCATGGGTGCCGGCTCGACATCCTTAAACTCGTCTGAGCCTACAATATTTCAAATATGAGAATTTATAAATAATTTTTTATGATTAAGTTAGAGTATCCTCTGGTGGAATTTTTCTTTCAAACAGCCAACTATAAGGATCAATCATTCTCACCCACTGTACATATCATCCATGTACATATCATCTATAGGCATAACATCATAGGTAGGACCCACTACATGAAACAATACCATCTATTACCCATGACTCAGCATCAGAACATGGACCAAAAACCATCACATCAACAATTCATCTTGGGTTTCATCAACACAGGGAGTTATGCCTTGATGCTTCCATGAAATGGAGTTATTTCTTTGAATATAAAATCACCAATTTATATGCCAATATAAAAAGCAACAGCAATGAACAACAATTCCTCTCCTTTGGTTTTTTTGTTTATCTTCAGTGGCATTAATTAAACAAGAGAATGCCCAAATCCTTTCCAACGTATAGCAGCCGAACAGAACATAACCAATTATCAGCCTCGAAATAGACAACAAAATCATCTTAGTAATATATTCTGTAGAACAGCAACAACATGAAAACCTTAACCTTATTTTCCTACACAACAAAATTCAGAAATCACTCAACCTAAAATCCAAAGTAAAAATCCAAAATAGAATACATCTCCTCGGCCTTTAACCATAATCCATGAGCAAAATTATTAACACGATAGAACTTCCTAGACTCATCAACAGAAACGGAACAGAATCCCCAAAATAGAACAATAAAATCTCAGCACAATCTCATCAGTGGACCAGAACAAAACAAAGGGTATATTATTGGAATTTTCTTCTCCAAAACAGAATAGATAACCAAGACAAAACAGGAATCCAGGTAATCATAATCAAGCATTTCTTTTAATCCAAAATAATAATCCAAAGCATAAATCCAAAAACACACAGAAATCTTACCTTAGCTGGAGAGTGGCAGAGCATTGGTTCTGTCCTTATCGTCTAGAGGCGTCGACGGTCTAGAGGGATTTCCTGTTCACAGTTTGTTGTGGTTGAACCAGAACTTGACCAGATGTCAACCCATGAGAAGGAAAATAGCTTAAGGAAGAGTGATATTCCATTCAAGAGTAAAGATTATAGACAAGGGAAGAAGAGGAAGTGGTAGAATCGAAGAAGGAGATGAGGAATTTCAAAGGAAATGACAAGAAACAGAAATAAAATAAAAAATAGATTCACATTCTCGACACCTAGTATTCTCAGCGTCTGCCCTTTTATCTTCAGCATCCGTCTCTCCTTGGATTAGTGACAGTTGTACGCTAGAATAAACTCTACTTAGGCACAACTGGCTCCACCCGTAACAATTCTCCCCCCTTAAAATATCCTTGTCCTCAAGGATACAAACATTTGACCCAAAGGAAAGCCAAATATGGAAAAAAATTTCCTGTTTGTAAAAAGACTAAGGCTGCATCTTGTAAGAGTCTTTCCGTATTTTCAATTGGTAGCCCCAAGGATTTAATAGAGTCCTTATCAGACTTTGCTAGAGCTAAAACACCTAAAACATCATCAAGAGATTGCAACTTTTGATCTAACTCCTTTGTAAGGAACTGCAAGTCTTTTTCTGTATAAGGAATGGTTTCTTGTTCAACTTGAAGACATTCTTCATAAACCATACGAAGTTGGTCCAGCTGCTAAAAGTGAGAATCAGCAGTTGAAGATCCCTTGGCTGCACTTGCATATGCTCAGTAGAACTTGCAGCCTTGACTCGGTGCTTTTGGACAATCTCATCTTCTTTTTCTGCACTAAAAGGGGGCTCACAGCATGGGCAAACATGAGGAGTAATTGCCAACCTTTCAAACGGATCAAACATGTACCTCATACCATCTGCAATATTGTATTTGCTTTTCTGAACATCTCTTTTCTCCCTAGCCCACTCCAAGGCATTAAGATATAAATCAATACTAAAAGATAAACGGTCTAAGGATTGGAGTTTGATTTCCCTATGTCTATGTCTTGACTCTATTTCTTTTAGATGTTTGGCCTGACTATTCCCTGAATCTTCTAGGAGGTGACTCGGCATACTCTCCCCTTTGACAACAATTATGGGTATCGTAGAGACTATCCCATGTACATTTTCTTTCTCAACATGATAATGAACCAAGGATTGCAGGCATTCCAAACTGAGTTCAACCTGAATATGCATCATCCTTAAGACCCTTGCAGCTGTATCACCCCACCCCTTCTCAAACCCCAATCTGTGGAACATATATTCAAACTCATAATAGGGCAGAGCAGAAGGTTGCTTGGTAAGATAAACATCAGCGGTTGCCAAGGCCATTGCCAGTTGAGTAATGCTCTTTCTTCTATCATTCCATATTAATCCACTCCCTGCATTTGTATGTACTCGAAGGAAATTAAGCAATGGTGCCAAACAATCCTTGTTATGAAACTGAGTAGAAGGAAGACGACAGATGAGAAATTGAACTCCATTGCCAATTGATGCTAATCCATTAGGCTGGGGAAATTTGGCGTTGAAAGGTTCAAAATCAAGCTCAAGCATATATCTTTCATTACATTGTTCATCAACAAGTTGCACTTGGAAACCAAGACATTCAGCTATCCTCCCGTGCTCGCTATAAAGTTCATATATCTAAAGCCTGACATATTCCGACACACCAGGCCTAGGATGAAATACTATTGCCACAAAAGGAGGCTGAACGAGAGCTTCCTGTGCAGTTTGTAAAACCGCACGGAAAGGATCATGAATAAGCTTTGGCCTGGGTTGATCATTTACCAATTTGCTATAATGCAAACTGTCAAAGAATTTCTCTCCACCAGGATCAAATAACAACTTGTAATCGATTAAACTAGTAACATTGTTCTCAAAGTTTTCTCCATAATACAAATCAAGATTGGCTTTGAAATGTTCTGCAAAATCTAAGCTAGACTTTGAATTCAATCCACCATCATCCAAGGCAGAGAGTCTCAAATCCACATCTAGAGCAACCGAATAAGTTTCTAAAATTGAATTATACATTTCTACTTGGTTTGGAAACTCTGTAAGATGACCATACCCATTCACTGTATTCAGATTTCTAGTGAGCGATTCTCTTATATATCCAGTCTATTGATAGATCAGGTGAAATAGGTTATGATCCATTTAGGCATCAAAGAAGTTCTTAGAATTATTGTATAAGTTAGAATACGAAAAGGAAATGAAAATTATAAGTCGAAATTATTAATGATAGATATTTTAATTATGAAGGTATTCAAAAGAGAAGAAGGATAACTATTAAGTGCCAAACACGATAAATATTTGAGGTAAGAAATTGAGATAGAGTCATTGGCCTGTGGAGGCCCTACACCATTAGTAGTGTCTTTCTTTAAATTGTTTGCTTGCGTTTCTATTATGTTGCCATACTATGCCTATGTTGTTTGCATGTTATTACTTTAATCTCTAAGCATGTTTAGGACATTAACATATTGTTTTGTTTCCTCTTGTTTCCTTTAAATTTCTAAGCAAGTTTACATTGTTATTGCTTTCCTTTAAACTATCGAGAATGTCTACATTTTTATTATTCCCTTTAACTTGCCAAGCATGCTTGTATTATATTTTTTTTCTTTGAATTACTATGCATGTCTATCTTGTGGTTGTTTCCATTAAATAGCCAAGCACGTCTATATTATTATCGTTTTTATTAAATTACCAAGCATGCCTATATCATAATTGTCTTCCTTTATATTGCAAGGCATGCTTATACTATTACTGTTTCCTTTAAATTGTCAAGCATTCCTACATAGTATGTCAGTAGACTTTCCACATCTCATGCTCTTATATTGTTGTGATTACTGCTTTATCTTTCATTGTAATACCAGGATAACATTTTCCTTGTATACTCAATGTAGTCAAATTTTTGGATAATTAATATATTACATTACGGATTGATACGTGTTAAATTATGACGTATATTTATGGTGAAAATATTATGGGATAAAAATTTAGTATGCAAATGAGAGGAAAAGTTGGAATTGACGAATTCAGACACAGGCGAACGACTCAAGGACGAGGAATGTCGTCCAAAAATGCATGGAACATCGTCCCAACATTTTGGAATGATGCAGGATGGAGCCCTTGTGTCCTAATTCGTCCCCTTGTCTCTAACTCAACTTTCGGACGCATGCGGACAAATGCGGACGCAGGTTGACGAATGAAGTTTGAATCTGTCCAATTTTTGGATAGTTTCGGACGCACGCAGACTCTTGATTCGGACGTCTTCCTCCGTCCAAATGGCAAATTTTGACGAACGCGGCTGAAGGCATTGCCGCCATCCTTCGTCCAAAAACGCTATTCTGTCCGGAAGAATGGTGATTTGGGAAGCACGCAGATGATACCAAGACGCACTCCCTCATTCGAAATCTGCCAGACCTGCAAAAAATTAAGGATTTAATAATAGAGCTTCTTGTCAATTTTCCATTTATTACGCACCCAGGAGACAAGGAGACAAAGCCCACGCCTGAACCACTCCCTCCACCACGTCGACGCATGCCTCCCCTCTCCGGTTGGTGTACGTTTGCCTCTATCTAGGTATGGCTTTACGATTTAAGCCATCCCTCTCTGTATTCTTCCAGTCCAGTTTTCCCCCTGCGAGAGAGAGCTTCCCCTGTGAGAAAGTGAGAAACCCTTGCAGTAGAAATTTTGAGTTCGTGTGATCTCTTCAGTGTGTTACATGGGTGTGGTGCAACCATGTAAGCTGGTAGATGGGATTTTGTTGTCCGTGATAGATTTTTTCATCAAGGGTAAGGATTGGGTAAAGTCTTGGCCTGTGGAGGCCCTACCAACAAGTAGTGTGCGTGAGTTGTGTTAATTACTTTGTTGTTAATTTCTTGTAAACTTCCTTGCAATAAATACTAAAATGAAATGCTTTGCTTTGATAGAAAAGTGATGAATGCTTACTGCTAGAATGATCCTTTATGACGTTAAGCCCTATAGTATAGAATGATGAACTGAAAAACACATTATGACATGATAAGCATGAATGAACATGAATGAGCTAAGAGTTTCCTTGACGGTGATTCTATTCTGTAAATGTAATTTATTGTTTCACTTGATGTAACAATAGTCTCCATAGATGTTAATGTTAAATTCAGTGGAAGTTATACCATTAAACCATGCTTTACTTTAAACGTACACTATCCCTAGTCCACTTGCTTAGAATCAACTTATGCCAATAATACTTAGCAATTTATCAGGTATGTTTTCCGCTAAATTGTACATCCATGAGTTTCTAATTATTAAGCATGTTTTCAATATTAGCTCGTATCAATTTATTAAGCACGTTTCCAGTTGTATTCAATTAATAAGCATGTTTCTGTTATCTATTGGCTAAGCATGTTCCATTTAATTCTTAATTTCACGTCCATGCTGTTGTACGATTTCTAAGCATGTTTACTTCATTCGAATAATTCGGTGTAAATTTATGTTTAATCTTGATTAATAGCATGTTCACTTGCTCTTTCTTTCATTGCTATGACGTGAAGTTCAAGCATGTTATTCGCTATTTAAATTCATTACTATAATTGTCCTCTTTTATTCATTATAATTACTATTAATCATTATTCTGCTCTGTTTAATTATCGTTATTTTAGAATATATCAACATGCATCATGATGATAGAAACAAGTAGGAAGTGCCACCTTGGGGTGGTACTCATATGCATTATGTGAGGAAAATGATAAATGAAATGAATGAAAGAAAAAGATGATGGGGAGTTGGGGACGGATGGGTAGTTCAGATCTAGTCTTGTAGCTAGGCTACACCCCTACCTTGTCAGGAATGGGACTAGCTACACACAAGGGGTTAGAAGCCAATCAAACTATACCATCACATATAGGTTCCTCCAATCTCCCGCTCGTAGTATGAATAAGCATTGAATGAATGAACGTAATGAAAAGATTGGTGCCCATTCCAAAAGAACTAAAGAGAGAAATGACATACTGCATAACCCCAATTTCTTATTGGACCTTTAGGCTCATGTATTACTTGTGTTGTAGGTACATGTATGAGAAAACGATGAACAGATCAAGAAGTAGGGATGAAAGATTTGCACGCGTGGGACTTGTGGCTGGCTAGGCTAAGGAAAGTAAAAGAAAGTGTTTTGTAATTAATATGTAATACTTTGTCTAGTATTTCTTAAATGAGTCATTTATGCTTTCGCTATGTTTTGAGAAACAATTTTATAACTATAACGATTTTCATAACGAGTATAACGAAAGGGTTTTGACGGTCTGGCTTTTTGAAAGAACTCTGATTTAATTAAAAAAGTTTTAATAAAGATTTTAGTTGTTTTATAAAACTTTTAAATTTAACGCATTTTTAAAAGGTATGAAAAAACTGGGTTGTCACATTCACGCTTTTATATCGTTGTTATTACTGCTTCTCATGTACATACATCATACTAATAGAAACAAGTAGTAAGCGCCACCTTTAGGGTGGTACTCATATGCATCTGAGTGAGGAAAAAGAATTAAAGAAAATGTTATGGGGAGTTGGGGGACGGACGGGTAGTCCAAATCTAGCCAGGTAGACAGATATATTTATACCCTCTAACGGGTTACGAGAAAATACGTGAAGATAAGAGCTATACCTTTCCCTTATCGGGACTGCGAGACAGTTTACACACAGGTGGTTAGAAGTCAACCAAGACTATTCCTTCACACATGGGTTCCTCCAATCTCTCGCTTGATGTACAAGTTGTATAAAATACGTAAAGAAAAGAACGGTTGGGGCGGACCCAATCCGACATAATGAGTTAGAGGCATACATACTACATATCTCATTTCTTATTGGGCCTCGGCTCACAGTTGGCTAATGGTATAGGTGCACGTGAGAGAACAAATAAAGAAGCAGTTGATGAGGGATTTGCACGCGCGAGACTTGTTGCTGGCAAGGTTAAAGAGAGTAAAAGAGAAAACGTTTTGTAATTAATATGTATTAAATTGTTTAGTATTCCTTAATATTTTATAATGATTTTCATAACGAGTCTAAAGAAAGGATTTTTAACGGTCTGACTTTTTAGAAAAGAACTCTTATTTTAATTTAAAAAGGTTTTCCACTATTTATGAAAGAAAAGTTTTAAATTTCACGCTTTTTAATAAGGTAAGAAAAACCGAGTTGTTACAAACATAGCATATTTACCAAAACTATACATGAACAGAAAGCATTATAAACATCCCCCACTAATGTGCATGCAATCGACTAATTTCTCCAAGTATAAACATTTCACAAGACAAAGAAGCAGTAAATCACAGTGAGCATTATACATCAATTGGGCATAAAATCTTAACACTTATCGAGCAACCAGAAATGGAGAGCCAAACCACAGTATCATCCAACATTTTCCTAAAATCCATAAACCCAAGAAGTAAACTTTACATTACCTAAAGAACCCGCAAGACACACATAGAACTTCTCCTTCCTGTTTCCTTCTTTCTCAGCTATAGACCTCCAGAGTCTTCTCTTCAATCACACAGAGATCACGTAAGAGCTCTCATCATTTTTCCCTCACCCACGGTTCCCACTTCCATTTTCTACTTTCTCTTCTTCTCTAGTTCTCTCGCTCGGCTCTATCTTTCCAGAGAGCTTCTGATTCTCTTCTATTCTCTTTCTTTAGAGAAGCGTCCCATATAAGCTTATCCCAAATCCCAAAATCTCACCTAACCCCTCCAATGAATTGCTATGTGTTAAGGATAACACACATGGAGAAACCTCAGAAATTGTCGCCTCGGGATTACACAATCCTTTGAAGCCGATCAAGAGCCGGTTGATCATTGATCGATCGGGGCAACGTTTAAAACTCAATTCCCGCATTTTCATGTGGGGCTAGTTGATCAATGATCGACTGCTACAATCAGCCGCTCCCACACAAAACCCAATTCCTGTATTTTTTAGTGGCATTGGTTGATGATATTCGACCGCTCCATCAACCGCTATCGACCACCTCAGAAAAATCACCTCTATAATATTATTTTGTCAACCAAATCTTAGCTGTTCAACAACTTTGTTGACCGTAAAACTAAGATATAATTTGTAATATATTTCTGTCGATCTTCTTGGCCACATTCACAACCGCTTACTTGACTGCAAAACCTGGGAGCACTCTGTAATATTTAGCAGTTGACTGATTCCTTCATCGTCGACCAAATCCTTCTTTTACTCACACTCAGTTGATCATTTGATCAATCCCTTCCACAATGAAACCCACATATATGCCACTGCCTTTTTATCTTAACAATTTATACTTTAATCCTTAACTGAAATTCTCATTTAACCAAATTCTAATAATCTCATATAATAAATTTTCAATAATTATCACTAATTATTCCAATCTTTATTACCTATACTAAACGTATTTTTGAGGTATTACAAAAACTAAGCTGGCTAGGAGTTGGCACCCATAAAATGCTACGACATTTGCTATAGCATATGTTTTTAACCCATTTTGTAAACCTTTTTGTCCTTTCATTTGACATGGTTTTGAGACATGATTAAATGTGGGAATGAACACTTTCATGCATCATAAAGATGTTCTAAAACAAAAATAGCATGGTTTGCTTTCATTCATTGGTAATGTATGCATAATAATTGCATTATGTGATGCTTAAAAACATGCATCTATAAGAAAGAAGAAAATTACACCATTGATAACACTTGAATCCATTTAAACTTGCCTTCTTTGTGTGTTGAATATATGACGATGCATTGTGGTTGAGAGATCAACCTGATGTTCTTCCCGAATCCATAAATCTCATAGGGAAAGCAATGGTTTGGTTTTGCAGCCAAGCTAAAGCAAGCTCAAAAATTGTAGTGTTGTGGGTGGTGTTCGTACATATTGGAGATAAGGATAGTTTACACTGTTAGTAAGATCATAACCTAATGCTTAAGCATTACTACTTGTGTACAAAATGTATGATTGTGTTGTGGATGGGAGATCAACTTAATGTCCACCTTGGATTCGAATCCCTAAACCTCATAAGAAAAGCAAGGTTTGAGTTCTACAACAAAGTCGGAGCAAGCCCCAAAATCTGTAGTACTATGTGGTAGTCATATATGTTGAAGATAAGGATAATGAACATATTGGCATAAAAATTGAATGTCAAATGTATAAAATGTTTTACAAAATGAAAATATCATGCATTGGACCATATATGATTGCACTGAGTTTCATTAAATAAATAAATTATGCACTTGATCGTATACACGTGCATGGAGTTAATTAGCATTGCATATACACTACATGCACTAATGTTGTAGTGGGTTGATGGTGAGAGGTCCTTAGTTATGTGCATAGAGTTTGGGTTATGGCTTGTGAGTGAAATGTATTACCACTATATGATAATCATTACATATCATTGTGCATAGGATTGGAAATCAAGTGTATGTGGTGAGTTGCACTTGAGACTAAGTTGTGCATGAGGATAAAGTATTTTTAGGCTACGATTATTTAAGTAATATGTCTAAGGATTCATATATATGCACTATACATTTCTTACACATAAAGAATTGTGACACACAAATGGAATTAGACATTGAATAGAAATGTCTAGAGAGCTTTTGTAATCACAGAACATGGGACATATGCGTTCATGAGTCATTGATAAATATTGAAAATTGAAGTTAAGGTTGTGAGAACTAACCATGCAAGGTGTTAATTAGATGTGATATTTTCTTAGTTCACCTAATCCTTATATTAGGATTCTTGTTGGGCTTATGAATCTCATTATGTGTTTCCTCCCTATTTTTCAGAAATAGGAAGTGGCAAATCAATAAATAAAGATAGAGGCAAGTTGGTTTGATAAGCTAGGCACAATATAAGACTAATGAGTGTTTTGTTCCATCTTTTCGTGTATTTTAGTTTAGTATAACCCATGTATATAAATAAATTTGGATAAAGAATTGTATATAATAAGACTTGTAAATTAGGTGTGGGTTTTATTTTGATATTTTACTATGGGCCTGTGATATATGTATGGTTAATGACGGATTAGATTGGGCATGTTTAATCTTTATAACTCGTTATGCTTGGAATGCACATTTTCAATGTGAACACGATAATTCCTACTCTAGGACACAACGTGAGCTCGAGCGAGTGTCATATTCTAGCTAGATTATGAGGGTTAAGCATGCAAATCGCTCACCTCTCACTTCGAGAATCTAGAAGTCGGACTCGTGTTGTACAATCCTTGACACTTATGATAATAACTATCAATCATGCATCAAAATGGCATCGTTCGAGGATCTTTATGGTAGACCTTCTTGTCCACTACTTTGTTAGGGGAAGTGGGTGACAAAGCTTTATTGGGGCCTAAATTTATACAAGAGAGAATGAGAAAATTAAGCTTATTAGGAAACATTTGATGGCTGCACAAAGCCATGAAAAGAGTTATACAAATCGATGAAGATCACCTTTAGAGTTCAATGAAGGTGAACATCTTCATAAGTGTAAGATCACACAAGAGTATCAAGAAGTTTTGGGAAGGAGGAAAGTTAGAACCATGGTATATTGAACCTTTCCCAATTATCAAATGAATTGAAAGTGTAAGCTATTGTATCACACTTCAAACACAACTTTTAGAAATACGCAATGTGTTTCATGTGTCCAAATTGCGCAAGTGTGAGCCTTAATCTTCCCACATACTTGATTCAAGAGAATTAGAGATTAAAGATGATATGATAGTAATTGAAGAACGTATTAAAATAATTGTATTTCAAGATAAAGTATTGAGAGAGAAAGTGATTTCAATAGTTATGGTGGTTTAGAAGGGCCATAAAGAGGAGGAAGCCACTTGGGAATTAAAGTCAGAAATGTAAGAAAATCACCCCCACCTTTTTAATGAATAAGGTAAGCATAAAATTTTGTGAAAAAAATTCCTTTTAAGGCAGAGAGAATGTAATTGCCCAAAATTTTACATTGTGTGTATTAAATTCAATTAAGTGAATAATATGATATTCATGGGGATTAAGTTGGATCTTGTTGAATCAAACCTCTCATGGAATTAGAATTAAGGGAAATTATATAAATTAAAGGTGATAAATTAATTAATCGTGTGAATTAAATTAGTTATGCATTAAATCTTTATGAAAATATATAGGAAATGGTACAATCATATTTTTGAGTTCTTTGTACAAATATGGATTCTCAAACATGTAAATAAACTTGTTGATGGGTGATGTATGTTGTATCGTGCATTGACTTTGATGGACTATAGGTCCACTCTATCATCAATGAAGCATCTAATAACATTATGGAAGTATTCAAGATCAAATATAAGTGGAAGTTCAAGAACAATTGTATAATATTTGATGAGCTTCACAAATCTGCCTATTTTCTTACCTTTGATGAGTATTTGATAGTTTTGGCATTTGGAATGATACATATCCAAATGTGTGCTTCATAAAGATTGTAGCTGACTTTCTAAGCTTTTTAGAATGGGCTAGATCGTTAAAATTGGAGATTGTTGGCTTTGTTGAAAGCCCATGGAATAGAGTGCAAATATTGTGCAAAGCCCAAGTGGCCAAGCTTGGAGACTAAGGAAAGTCAATACATGGAAACCATCCAAGTGGCCGAACTCAAGAAGGAAAAGCTGCAAAAATACCTCATGACTTGGAAGAGAAAAAAGGAAGAATTAATTAAATGATCTATGAGTCAAATAGCCAAGTAACTATTAAGTAAAGTATCGGCCAAGTTTATTTAAAATCTGATTTAGTGATATTGTTGCTTATTTAGTTATTTACTATTCTTTAGTTTGTAATTGGATATTAATAGCCACCTTATGTAAATGTTTAAGACATTGAAGTTTGATTATTAAAAAACTTTTGTTTTCTTTCTGTAATACCCCAACTTTTTAAGTGGAGTAATTATCGGGGTATTATCAAGAACGTATGTAATGCCCCGATTTTCCATTACATAATTAAGTAAGGATAAATGAGAAATTAATTGGGGTATAATTGAATTATTCAGAGAAATTTCATTATGAAATACATTATCACGAAAATAAGTTTAGAAAAATAATTGTTGGGATATAATTATATCAATTATTGGATAATTATTTTCGAAGCCAAATTGAAGAATTTTAATTGGACCGATAATTATCATTATGTAATATTCGGAGAAAAGAAAATTATAATTGGGGATGAAAATAATTAAATGAAGAATTTAATTATTTAAAGGAAAGTGAAATGAGAAACCAATTAAATGGAAGAAAATTTTAATTAAGGAGTAAAGGAGCTAAGCTGGTTCAGCTCGTGAACCTGTTAATGGCTGGATTTTACAGGTCAATTTAATTGAAAACAAAAGGGCAAATTTTTGGCACTGGCCCTTCGCTGGCGAAAAGAGAAAAAAAGAGAGGGAGAGAAGACGATGGACCGAGAGGGAATCGCGAGAGGCGACGCCAATGGCTCAGGAGTGCGAGAAGGCTCGTATTCGGCCGGGATTCTTCACGGTGACAGGGTTCAGTCCGACGTGCGGGCAATGCGGCGATCGTGGGACTAGGGCACAGATTTGGATCGTGATATCCTCTGGTCGAAATTGGAGCTGCAAATTGCCGGTGGAGGTAAGTCAATGCTCTATGTTTAGTGTTCATCTTCCTGACTTCTAGTTATGGGCGTTGGTAGCGCCGTTTTGGCATCGGCAGGGAAGAATTGGCGAGGCTAGAGCAGGGCATCGATTTTGTTACGGGTCTGTTGGTCCACTGATGAACTGGTTCGTTTTCTTCTAGCTGACCTGATTTCTCCTTCTCCCGATGCGATAGTATACTTCCAACGTGGAGTTTGACCATTGGACCACCCTCCTCGAAGTGGTCTCCTCTTCCTGCTGTCTATAAATCAATGGCAGGGAGCTGGCTGTGAAGAGAAGGAAAAGTGATAGTGCAGAGTGCTGGAGGTGGTGTGATGGCCGAGTGGTGGTGATGAAATGTGAAGGTGCTGCTCTCGGGTCTTTATGGTAAGAGCAACTCCTTCATTTCCTTATCTGTTTTATGTGGTGAATGGACTGTAGAACATGACAGAAGATGGGTGTTCTTTGTTTTCTGTTTTGTTTGGATTTAATAATATGTTGACAGTTCAAGTTGAAGAAATTAAGGATGATATAAATGAGGGATGATTCATGGTTATGTTGTCTTGCTGTGGAGTTTGTGTGGTTGTTGAAAATATGCCAATGTGATTAATTTCAGATTAGTGGTTGATTGTTTGTTTTAGATTAATTATCACTAATTTGATACAATGGGTGAATAGGTGATACTCTGTTCATTAAGTTTATTCTTTTGATAGCCTTGTTGATGGTTGCATCTGTTAAGTGTTAAGATTGAACATTTCTTGAATAATTATTGTTGGATATAGGTTGTTAAGTTGGAATTGAAATTATGCTAATCTAAATTGGGATACTTGGATATGTTGATGATTGGTTTTTTTGGATGTTATGTTCTGTGTACATTGAGCTATAAATTACAAAAATATTCGTGAGACTTCGGGCAGTTGAGGTAATGGTTGGATGGTTGGACTATTTGAATGCCAATTAATTGCTAGCTTTTAAGTCTTGATTTCGGAAAAACAATTGAGTGATTAGTTGGGTGCAATAAGGTTTAAATGTGCAGGGAGTGATTTTGGGTAATAAAGCTAAATAAATGCTTTGTTGGTTCTAATGGACTTTCATTAAAAGATAATAAATTGTATTGTGAATAAAATTCTCTTTATTATCAGGTCACATTGATGGAATGAGCAACTATTGTTCGCTATTGTTATCCTGTTGCACACATTAAAATATTAGAATTGTTATTGCGAGGTTGCTAAGTAATTTAGTTAACTAATGAGGTTTGTTAAGTGTTGAAAATTCAGTGATTTTTATTAATATCAGTTTAAGGGAAAAAAGTATAAATTAAAGTTATTCGTTTATTGACCATGAAATTAATAAAGAGAAATTAATAGAAATTCATCAAGCGATAATTAAATTATTAAATAATAAACGAAGAATAACGATACCAAAGTTAAGGTTTATGATTGATAAAAATATTAATAAATAAATTATAATTATTTTGAAGGTATAAAAGGGAAGAAGGACAACGTTAATTTCTGAACAGCGCTAAGGACGCCAGGTAAGTGATACGCATGTGCTTTGGTCTATGGACCCTACATTGCAAGAATTAGGGCCATGTTTGCTGATTGTTTACCCCTTTACTAGAATATTTAGGTTATTTATTGTTTTACCATATATTGAGCATGTTCCGTGAATTGTAATGTTATTTGCTGGGTGTTTATTAGAATTAGGTTCTTTTAATGATATGTTTAATAGATGAGCATGTTTTGCTATTACATAGGGATACGATATTAATTGTATGGATTCACGAGTATCATGCATTATGTTTTCAAATTTATACGAAAATGGTTTTAAGCATGGTTTTGTAAAGAAAACGGAATCGAATATTAAATAGCAAATAATAAAGTAAAGTAAAGAAAAAGATAGAGGCTTGGGTGGATTGTTCTCCCATGGTTAGAGGTTTAGTTGACGCGCTTCCCATAGTTTAAGGCTTTGGCACGTAACTCATAAATAAAGGATTGGTGGACATGGTCTCCATGGTTAGAGGCATTAGGTGGATTAGTCCCCCGATGGTTGAGCTATGTTCCAATGGTAACTAGTTGAGGTTTTGGCATGTAACTCATAAAGAGAGGCTTGGTGGAGATTGTCCCCATGGTTAGAGGCTTTGGGTGGATTCATCCCCCAATGGTTGAGTTGCATCCCAAATGTTAGACGGTTAAGACTTTGTTCTTGAACTCAAACTCATAAATAGAGGCTTGGTGGACATGGTCCCCACGGTTAGAGGCTTTGGGTGGATTAGTCTCCCATTGGTTAAGGCTTGAGTTGAATACCTAAGACAGAACAATAAATAGAGGCTTGGTGGACATGGTCCCCATGGTTAGAGGCTTTTGGTGGATTAGTCCCCCATTGGTTGAGGCTTGAGTTAAATACCAAAGGCAGAACAATAAAGTTTAGATGAAGAAAACGGTAAAAGAAAAGAAAGAAGAGAAACATAAATGGAAAATGAAAAGAGATTTTAAAAGCTGCATGACATGTGCATCATACCTTTTATTTTATATCACTTACGATTAAGTCTTGTGATGTAGGTATGTACGATAAACAAGAGAACATGTTAAAGACAATTGATGAAAGATTAGCACGGGTGGATCTTGTGGCTGGCCGGGTTAAAGAATTAAATGGAAATTATTTGTAAAAGGGTTTGTAAATTACTTAATATTCTTCAATGCTTTGTTTTAATTCCGCTGCGTTTCATAAAATGATTTTATTACTTCTGCTGAAATTGATAAATGTTTTAAGGAAAAAGTTTTAATGATCGGGTTTTATAAAAGGAAAATAATCTGACATTTTTATAAAAAGAAGAGTTTTAAATTTTACACGATTTTTTTAAGTAAATAAAAAAAAATCGAGTCATTACAACGTACTCGTTAGATTTTATATTATGGAAATTAATGTAATTAAAATAATATCATTGTAAGGGACTAAATTATAATATTGGGATTAATTAAATTTACTTTAAATTAAGGAAGAATTAGTGAAAGATTTAATTAGAATTTAAATTTGAATTTTAATACAAGAGTCTATTAAGTAAAGATTTATTTTGGAGGTTTATGGTTGAATAACTAAACCGGTTTAGTTGGTGAACCGGTTAAAGTATTCTCATTTCGTCTGGCCTTTGGCCATTTGACGAAATGAGAGAGGGAGGGAGAACGCCAAGAGCAAGAAGACAAGAAGAGACGAGCGAGGGAGAAAGGAGGGGACAGCGAGCTCGAGCTCGGCTTGGGCGACTCCTTGAAGTGGCAAACGTGTGAGTAGCGGGGGTGGCGAATCGCGAGGTAGGGCTCGCTATGTCGCAGGCTCGAGTCGCTGGATCTTGGCGTCGGGTCATGTGGAATGGCAACGCTCTGTCATTTCTCGGTGTTGCTTGGTGATGGAATGGCGATGGCAATGGGTTGTCGACGGCGGTGAGGCAGCGAACGAAGCTGGATGTCGTCGGGAGGCAGGGGATATGGCAGTTCCTGCTGGACAGGCCAAAGGCCATGGTCCAGCTTGTGGTTTGGTTTTCTGCCATGGTCCTTGCTCTATTGGTAGTCAACAAAAGAGACGTCATAGACCTCGTAGCTGTGGATGGCAAGGATAGGTTATGGAGTGTCTCTATTCTAGAAGACCTAGAGGGGCAGAGGTAGAGTGATGGGTACCCTCTGGAAAATGTAGAAATGCATTGGAGGAGGAGGGATTGGCAGTGTACTTCAGGTGAGCTAGGCAGAGAGCAGAATTTGCTCTCTAGAGATTGAGCCGAGGAAGGAGGAAGGTAGAAGAAACATGAGCTGCAGGGGCGAGGAGCTCCATGGAGGGAGCTGAGGGCCGAGAGCTAAAGGATGACAGTGGAAGAAGAGAAACAGAGAAAGAGGAAGTTGGAGGCAGAGCTGGGAACTCTAGAGGTTGGCCAAGAGATCCATGGTTCGCTGGTAAGGTTCCCCCCTCTGAATGTTTGGGTCTCTATTTATGGATGCATGATTTCTGTTAAGACTTAGGCTTGGATTTTCTGGATAATATGGATGGATAATGCCTCTATTGGATATTGCTAGACACCGTGAATTTATGTGGGATGATTGTTGCTCTGATTTAGAATTCTGCTTCTATTGTGTTAATGTTTTGGTTCATGTTCTGTGGAGATATAATGCCTTGTGGATTGGATAAATACTCTGTTGGTGGCTGCCTTTGATAAATTAATGAATTATTTTAGTGGGTTATTAATCTGTTATTGGTTGATTGGGGGTGCTCTGTTAAGTGTATTGGTTTATGCACTGTTGTTTCTGTTATTGTCAACACTAAGGGATTCATTAACCTGTTTGATATTGGTTTTTGGGTCTTTGAATATTGTCCCTGTTGATTGTTGTCGGGAGCATGAATATGTTGAGATCAGTTAGTGAATCTATTGTATTGTAAGATTTAAATAAGTGTTTTGCACGTTAGGAATATACCCTATATGTTTGGATGTACTGTGATAATCGGTTGTTATGGAGTCGAGTCACTAAGTGGATAAATATTGGTGTTGTTGGATAAATATTATATTGCATCTTTATGTGCACGGTTTGTTAATTGGTTAGAAAATGAATATTGAATATGGATTATGAGACGCTATCAAAAGATAAATGTTTTTAATTATGAACGTATAGAAAGGAGAAAAAGGGATAGCGATTAAGTGCGAATGCACAATAAAGTTTCAAGGTAATAAAATAGGGGTGTCTTGGCCAGAAGGGGACCTACACCACAAGTAGAGTGCGTGCGTTTTATGTTCATTTTCTGAAATGCTTACTGTTAATTCCTTAGATGATTTCCTGCTTTATGTCCTTGTTGATTCCTTGCCGTGGATATTTCCTTGGTTTGGATAGTGTAGAATTGTTAGCACTTGTTAGAATATGATTTGTTCCGTGATTCATTTCCTTTATTGTGATCAAAGACTTTACTTTGTAGACATATTTTTTATTGTTAATTGTTCTTCTTACTGCATATGTTCTACTTTAATTGTTGTGATACATTGCTGTGATAAATAATCAATGAGTGAATGTTATAAGTGTAAATAATAAGAGTGTGAAGGATGAGAAGCACAAATGAGCTAAGAGTTTTTATCTCTTAATGGATGTTACTTGTTGTTTCGTTATCAACTATAAAGCTGCTATTTCCTTCGTTATCATTCAACCATCATGTGTTTATGCTTACTTGTTAACCAATCTAGTTGCATGTTAATCGATAAATGTCAATCCATTGAGCATGTTAATCCACTAAAGTGATTATAACTAGAGTAATTAACTAGAATCTTTGTATGTTTAATACAATAAATCTTGAGCATGATTAATTTACTAGAACCCTAAACTATTAATTATAATGACTCCCATGAGCATTTTAATTAACTAGATTAATTAACTAAATGTGATTACTTAGTGTGCATGTAAATTCTAATTTTAAGCATGTTAACTGACTACGTTAACTAATGAGTATGTTAATTAACTAATTAATTATAATGAAATTGAGCAAGTAAATTAACTAGGATAACTAACTAGAATGCTAATCGTATCACCCTTGAGCATGTAATTAATTAGGATAATAACTAGACTAGTAAATATAGCATGTTTAATTAATTAGAATAAAAACATGCTAAATCAACTAGAATAAGAATTACCAATTTACAAGCATGTTTCCGTTATTCGTTGTCTAAGCATGTTTCCGTTACTTGTTATTTAAAGCATGATTCCATGTTTATTTTAACTTAGTTTAACGAGTGTGTTTAGTTGATTGTAATTCATCATACGTTACATTATCGTCTTATATTGTTCAATCCTTGCTTTCAGTTTGATATCATAATTGTTTCCTATCACGCACTTTCAATCATAATCGCTGTGCGCTAGTCAATTTTGGCTGATTACTTTCCATATTATATGTGCCTTCAATTATTGTTATTTAGTTCAATGCGCAATTCAATTATCGTTCTTTACATTCTTTCTATGCGCTATTCAATTTAAGCTAATGTTATATTATAAAGCATCATGCATCATGTTAGGTTGAGAATGTATGGTCATGCATCACATTAATAGAAATCATAGGAAGTGCCACCTTGGTGGTGGTACGCAAGCATGCATAAATGAGGTAAAATGTTAAGAAAAAGAAGGAGAAAACGGAATTGGGAGTGGATGGGTAGCGGATGTAGTTTGCAATCTAGGCATAGCCCCTCCCTCACAGGGTACAGAAGTTCTAGATTGCAAGTAAAAGGTTAGATCCGAGTACTATGCCATTGCATGAGAAAAACCTCCAAGTTTCAACTCTAAGTACGAATAAGGAATAAATAGATTAGCGTAAAAGTAAAGTAATTAACAAACGAATGACTTAATGAAAGGATTGGTTTGGGTGACCCCATTCCAAAATGGACTAAAGAGTGACATTTCATAACTGCATTAAACCTTTTTCCTTACTGGGCCATTAGGCTTCATGTATTCCTTGTGGTGTAGGTACAAATGACGAACAGATAATAAATCTAAAGTAGGGATGAAGGGTTCACATGCGCGAGACTTGTGGGTTGCCAGGCTAAAGCAGAAAGAGAAAATGGTTGTAATAACTTGTATTTAATTGTTTAGTTCTTTCATTTAAATGACTTACGCTTCCGCAATGTTTTAAATAATCCGCAATGTTTTAAATAAATGAGTTCAAAACGCTTCCTCATTTTATAATTTGGTTTTCATAATGAGTTTAAAGGAAGGATCAGTAGCGATCCGGTTTTAGCGTCGCACTCTGATTTCGTCTTATAACAGAGTTTTTTGAAAAGTTTAAATTTCTTGTATTTTCAAGGAATTACAAAAATCTGGGTCGTTACACATTGAAAATTGGACTGATTCCTTATTCAATTCTTTGGTGAGTTGCATCCAAAGTCTTGTGTGTGTTGCATCACAAGATTGAGCTTACCTTGTGACTTGAGTAAGTTCTCTTATTAACATCTGTACTCTTACTTCTTGAAGGGAGAGTGTGGGAAGTGGTATCCGACTTTCAAGAGGAGTTTCAATGGCAAAGACAGCCATACGGGAGGTACAAGTGTTCATACTTGCTATTTCCGGCCAATCTTCTACTCTCGTGCATATTTCCAAATCCATGGCATTTATCTCCATTATTCTTGAAGGGGTTCTTTCTAGATTCACCAAGGAAGATACTGTCCAAATTTCAAAAGGAAAGCTTCTAAAACGTTGAAGTTATTAGTTTCCAAAGTTGAACCTTCCATAAAGAGAATTACGACAAAATATAGAAAGCTTCTGAAAGACCGGTCGATCACCTTCTCCTCAGCCGACCTACCGATTGAGAATTCGTTCGACTCTGTAATATTTTGCACTGTTGCTGATCGACTGCTATTTCACTTTCAATTCTACAGCTGAGCATTTGTGGTTGATCATTGCCTAGCTCTTCCAAAACTTGATTGACTGCTTTGCCTGCATTCTTCAGTACCCGATTGTTCATCCTTCTTCAACAATCCATTATTCACAAGTTGATGTGTCCCAAGACCCTACCGTCTCTGACGAGCCATGATGGTCCTTTTATCTAATAGGTTATTATTTTGTAGGTTGGAATAAGCTAAAGAACCTTCAAGATGAGCCAAAGCATGAGGATAAAGAGGCTCCTAAGCTTGCACTTATTTGGAAGCAAAATTATGGAAGAAAGGGTAGACGTTGCAAGTCTGCCTACAATCCGACCACGGTGGAGTATTTGACATTTTTATATCCCCAAATGATGTCAAATGAAAAAGAGTTCTTCATACGGTTTGTAGCCGACGTCTATATCTTTCCAAAGAGGTATTGGTAGTTATATTTGGGGTTTGTTTGTTATGTTAAACGTTACATTTATAGAGATAAAAAAACCAACCTTGGACCTGTTTTGTGATTTATTATTTGGGGTCACTTTTGTCATTTCATTTTAGGGCAATTTTGTCCTTTTTGTTGTAAAGCCCCTAGAGGGTATTTAGTCCCCTCTAAGGCAAGCAAGAAGGGAATTTTTGAAGAATTGAAAAGAAAACCCTAGCTGGTTCTTGGTGAAGACTCATGGAAGCCTCCCTCCCACTCAGTCATTCATTCTATCCATCAACTCGTTCCATTCTTGTTGTTTCTTGGATGAGTTGTTCTTGCTACCTCCTCTAATCCATCTCTTCTTTGTGGTGGTTTTGTGGTGTGGAAGTAGAAGAAGCAACATCCCCTCGGAGAGTGCCTTCCGATTTGGTAAGGCAGAGCAAGTCGCCACCTCTCCCATTAGAGTTGTGCGGACTCCTTGGAGTTTTTCTTTTTCTTTATTATTGCGAATGGAAAAAGGAATCTTGTGATATTCAGTTCTTGCTGTTAACTTTTGATACTCTGAATTTGGGACTAATTTGCTTGAAGTTTATTATTGGAAAGTTATGTTTTGGAAGGAATATATTCAATCCGAGAGTCTATTTTGCGCTAACCATATTTCGGCTTGAGATTGTGGCTGGGATTTGGTCTATTTTCGTTCGTTAGATTGCGTTCAAAATTGGTAGTGTTTATTCTGATATTGTTAAGGTCTCCTTCGCCAAATTTGGTACAAAAAGGACGCCTGCTCGTGGAGATCTCGTTCTTTGATTCCGGGTCGCCAGAACTGTCCCTGAACCCTAACTCCGTGAGCTATTTTCGTTTTGTCATAACTGATTGTTCTGATCGAGTTAAGATCTAAAATTTTGATATGTGTGTTCTGAAAGTGTTATTATAAACTCCTCCAAATTTCAGCCTCTGATTCCCTACGGTTGTGAAGTTGTGTTCGTTTGAAATTTGGTGGACAGTTTGATTGGAATATAGCCTAGCCGATTGCTCTTTAGTGATCTTTGAGATTTAGATCACATCACAAGTTATATTTTCATTCACTTTCACTAGTGCATCAGAGTTGCTATTTTGGTTTGTTTTTTATGTTAGTTTTCTATCACAAAGCTTTGTAAGCTCACTCTCATTGTTTAAATATTTTCAAATATAGGGACTATATATAGAACTAAGGGAAAAGTGACAAAGTAAGCGGCATGATCTAGATAGAGTGTTAGAGGGTTATATTTTAAACCTCAATTTTGATGGATGTGTGGAGCTATTAAGATATGTAAAAGAAACTAGTTAAGTTCTTGTTTAGTTTAAATTTTATGTTTTGTTTCCTAACATCAAAACTTACATCACATTAGTTTATGATGTTCGTATTTAAGGATTCTTTAATTAATGAGATATTGATGATTAAATGTTGAGGTATCAATTTTAGATTTTAAATTTAGAAGTTATCAATTTCAACAATTAGATTCATCTTGGTGGATAAATTTATTTCACATTGTCTTCCCAATTTAAGAGTTCTTTACATTCGTTCCTTGTCTTTAGGGATGAGGTGCGATATTATCTTTCTGCACAAGCTCTACGAATTTTGTTTACTTGGTTTGTGTCTATGTCATTATTGCTTCTAATATTTCAAATTCAATGAAACCATAATCTATTAGTTCTCTCAAGTCTTCCTCACTAAATAGATTTATCATTTTCATGCTGCAATAATTATAATTTTCTCAATGTAATAGCGACCAAATTTTGAGTGAAATTGAATGTGAAGGATGATGTTGATGCCATGGACTACAATTGAGAACCTAGACAAATGATGTTGACTGCTTCAGCCCATAGGAACTTCATTGGCTTTGAGCATGCTTCTTTCCATCTCAACAATAGTGTTTTTCTTTTTTCTACCATACCATTTTGGAAACAATTAAGGATTCTCCAAGATCGTCTCTAGAAGATACTCTGAAATCTTCTCTCAAGGATAATCTAGAATCCTTAGGCAATATTCAGAATCTTCTCCATAATTATATTTAATTTGAATGATTATAGATGTATTTTTGTACATGATTTATTTCCCTTTTTATGTAATTTATTTTATTTTCTAGAGATGTAAGAGATTTTCTGTAAATACAATACATCTCTACTCCTCAATATACGGTGGTTTTCAAATCTTCTAATGGCATCATACCCTCTTTTGGATTAACACCCACATAGATTTTTTCTTTCTTTCTTTTCTCTAGTCATTTCCTTTTCATGGCTCTCTAGTCTAACACCTCTCTTTCAATACCATGGTTCACATGATTACCATTATACCGTCAGCTCCAAATGATTTGCTTTGGATGAGTCCTCTTCTTTATCTCCTTAAGTGACAAGACTATCTTGGTTTTGTTGATGGCTCACTGTCAAAGCCTATTCCACCATTGATGATTCCATCAATCCAAAGTTTTTTGAATGAAAATCCAAAGACCATCGCATCTTGAACCTCCTTCCCTCTCCTCTCTCTAAAGAAGTCATGGCTGTCGTAGTTAGTCTATCCATTACTCAAGATGTTTGGCTTACTCTTAAGTATGTTTTCAATCATGTATGAAAGACTGATAACTTTCTAAAAGGGAGTTATTATGGCAACAAATTTATAAGAAAGTAATATAGTATTCTGAAATAATTTATTAAATTCGTTGAAAATGTTATAGTTTGTTGCTGAAATATTTTTAGAATTATTGATATCGGTTTTTAATATATTTTTGTAGATTTTTTATGAATTTGATGTTGTGTTGTAGATTCTTAATTTAATTCAAGGAAATCATAATTCAAGGAAGATAATCAAGTCAAATTCCAATATCTTGGATAAGATATATTTGAAGATATCAAATCTTGAAAAAATATTATGAAAGATGCAATTTTAAAGACAATATCTCCCAAATATTCTGCTTATTTTGGGAAGTTACTAATCATTCTCTAAACTATTAAAGAAGCAAATAATCATTAAGGAAAAAGAGGCTAGAGACTCGAGAATTCAACAAAAAAATGGAATTTCAATCACTATGATATTCGTGGAGATCACAATGATGCACGATGAATCACTGAGATGGAGGGCTTCAACTAGTTTTTATCTTTCTTTCTCTTCTTTTAAGTTTTCTTGTATTTTCCAAAAGATATTAATATGACTCTGTGTTTTTTTTTCCTCTACGATTATGAACTACTTTTCTTGTCTAGTATTATGATTTGAACTTGCATGAAACCTAATTAAGGTTTTATCTTTTTAGTTATTGAATCGTATTAGGTTTGTTTATTCTGTTTGGTGTTGAATGTTAATTGAATAAACTGGACATTAATTAAATTAATTTTATCATGTGTAATGAATTTGGAAAAATGATTTACATGTTAGATACAAATAGAATAACACACGATCATTAAGGGAAAACTATGAGTTTTTTGTAGGATAGAAATATACCTGTATAACGTGTTAACCAAAATTGAGAACCTGAACTTATTGATTTGTTATTATTTTGTTCACATAGGAATATAGTGAATTTAATATCTAACAAGATTTCTATACGACCATTGAGAGTGACCTTTAGATAATTAAAGTTTCTCGGTTAACTCACTCATATGAATTAAATAATTAAAAAAAATTATTAAATTGATTAAGTGGACAATTTAGGGAAAATTTTGATCCTAGGTTTTAATCAATTGAAAGTAATTTCCTTTTTAATTGTTTACTTTTGTGTTCTTAGTAATCTAATCATAGAAAACTCACAATTTTCATTGATTAAATAAAATTGAAGTAAAATAAATTGGTAATTAGATTCAATTGTATCAATTCCATTTGAGTTCGACACTTTTTCTACTCTATATTATTTATGTCGACACGTGTAGTTGCGTTGCATAAAATCACCAACAAAGACATGTGAGATTCGTCTCAAAGACAAATTACAACTAATGATGTAAGGATCTCGATCTAGTGCTAAGTTTTCTCAAGATTTCAAATCTCTCTATTATAAATTATTTGCTTTTGGATGCCTCGTTGAGGAAGTTGACAAATTTCATTGGTTTCATTGTGGTCTTGGCACAAATTTTGTTAGCTTCTTTTCCACTCAGCTGGTGCTGTCCTCACTACCTCCCTTTCCTTATCTGGTTCTATTAGCAGAAAGTTATAATCTTTTTTTAAAATCTTTAGATTATAAGTCTTTATCTACCTTTAGGGCAAATCTTTTTCCCTCTACAAGTGAAAATCAGTGTTGGAACCATCAATCCACTAGAGGTTCTCAAGGAAACTCTATCAACTCGAACCATAACAACAACTAATCACATGGTTCTAAGCTCAATAAGTGACCATACAATCCAAGATGACAAATTTGTAAAATTGAAGGTCATACAAATGATAATTGCAGAAATTGTTATAATATTTCAGATCCTTCGTCATAAATAGCCTAGGCATTTCAAAGTTCATGTTCTCTATCTGATGGTTCCTCCTCTTATTGTTATCTTGATACTAGGGCCTTAGCCTACATGACTCTTGATTTGACATCACTGGACTCCTCTCAGCAATATGTTGGTATGGATAATGTTGTCATAGGCATTGGGCCTCGTTACCCATTACTCATGTAGACACCTCTCATTCTTTTTCTAATTTACTTTTGGTCGATGTTTTAGTTGCTTCATGACTTACCAAAAATCTTCTATCCATTAGTAAGTTAATTTTTGAATTTTCTTTACAAGTCACCTTTACTAATTCTTCTTTTGTTATTTAGCACCCAACTATAAGAAAGGTGTTGGCGACTGGAAAAGGTGATGGTGGTCTCTATGTGTTGGAGAGTAGAAAAAATGCTTTTATCTATGTCCTCAATAAATATGCTCTTGCTTCATCCTATGATTTACGGCATGCACATCTTAGACATGTAAACCATTGTGTTATTTCTTTATTAAATAAATAAGACATCTTCATTTCATTTCTATCTTGCCTAGTTCTTCTCTTTGTTCCATGTGTCAACTTGTAGAGAGCCACAAGGTTCCATCTTCCACAAATGACATTTGCTCTACTTAAATTTTGGCTATTGTTCACTATGATATTGAGGATCTCCTCTAGTGAAATCAACAATGTGCTTTTACTAATACTTAATTTTTTTATGACCCTTCTTGTTTCTTTTTTGCTTTATCTTATGAAATTACAATATGATTTGTATGACATTTTTCTCCAATTTCAAACAATTGTGGAAAATAAATTTTCTAGTGAAATTAAATTTTTCAGGGTAATGGTGGAGTTAAATTTCACATTCTAAGATTTTTGTCCCATATTCGCTATACTGGAATTCATCACCAAATGTCTTGCTCTTCTCACAATCTCAAAATAGTCACACCAAACACAAACATCGTCATCTAACTAAAATGGGTCTCGCTCTTTCATTTCATTCATGTGTTTCCTTCTTATTGGGTTGATGATTGCAATAATACCACGTACATCATTAACTGGTTGCATACACTGATTCTTAGCTCTTTTAAAAATTTTATTTAGTAGGACACCTCATTGCACAAATTTTCATCCCTTTGGTTGTCGAGTTTTTCCTTGATTGTGTGACTATGCTCCTAATAAATTTTCTATTCGTAGTATTCCTTGCATTTTTGTAAGCTATAGTCCTTCCTATAAAAGTTATCACTACCTCGACCTAATCACCCCAAAAATTTATATTACTCATCATGCTTGCTTTGATGAAACTCACTTTCCCCTCATTCCCAACTATCTAATCAAACCCATAACTGTCTTAGAATATTCTAATTTTAATGAACTCTACCAAAGTCACATTTTATCTTTTTTCGCCATCCCATTATCATCACAATATTTCTGACCATGTTGTTCAGTCTAAGTCCTCTAATTGTCCTCTAATTGTTCACTCTCCTACTATTTTAGAATCTTGGAACCAATATCCATCTATTTTTTATCATCAATCTCCAGTCCAACAAGACTTTGTTGATCCACTTTGTCAACCTATGAGTCCAATGCATTGATTTCATGTTAATCCACCACAAGTTGTCTCTCTTTCATCACATTTGATGATCACCCGAGCAAAAGCAGGTATCTTTCAACCACACTATCATTCTTCTCTTAGTTAGCATACTTTGGGACTTCTTTATGCTTTGCTCTCCACCTTAGAGACTCACAATTTTGAGCCTGCTACTAAAGAATCATGCTTGACTTGCTGCCATGGATGATGAGATCAAAGTTTTACATGATAATTATTCTTGGGATCTTGTACCACGTCCCTCTAACTTAAATATTGTGGGTTGTAAGTGAGTTTTTTTAATCTAAATACCTCTCTACTGGATCTATTGACCATCTCATAGCTCTTCTTATAGCAAATGGCTATTCTCAACTCCATGGTCTTGACTATACTAATATTTTCAACTTGATAATCAAAGCATCCACTATTCGTGATATTCTTACTCTTGCAATTACTCATGGTTGGCCTCTTCATCAACACTTTGTTAAAAATGCTTTTCTTAATGGTGTATTGTAAGAAAATGTTTATATGGAGCAACCTCCTAGTTATGTGAATCTTCGCTTGCTTGTTCATGTTTGTAAGTTCACAAAAGCTATCTATGATTGGAAACAAGCACCTCATGCATGGTTTCAATGCTTCAACTCCTTTTTATCTAAACTTGGGTTTTCTTGTAGTTGTGTTGATATCTCTCTATTTATTCTTTGTTTCCAACACCATCTCATTTATCTTCTTTTATATGTAGATGATATTATTCTTACAGCTGATGATCCCTCTCATCACTCTCTTCTTCGTGCTTTCATTCACAAACTTCATGTAGAGTTTACCATCAATGATTTGGGCTCCCTTAAGTACTTTTTGGGTCTTGAAGCTACATCTACATCAAATCTTCTCTTTCTCAACCAAACAAAGTATGCAAATGATATCCTTGTTTGTGCTCTAATTTTGATCGTAAACCTGTCACCAGATTGATATGGATTCCTCCAAGAATAAAAGAAATTAGTATCTTAATTCTCCAAAATCGGCTATAATCTAATGTTGATGGAAAATCACAACACGATGCTTATATTGAAGCAAGAACCTTGGTATAAGAAAATATAGTTGCATAGAAACGGCAAACTTTTGCTTGTATTGAAGCAAGAACCTTGGAATAAGAAAATGTAGTTGTATGGAAACTAAAACTCATTGCTTATATTGAAGCAAGAACCTTGGTATAATGGAAATGCCACAAACAGGGATGGAAGAACTGTTTCATAGGTTAAGGTTGAAAGGCACAAATAATACCTTGATAAGTTTAAAGAGTTCTAAAGAACAAAAGAGAAGTCTCTCAAATTTGGATGATAACTTGCTTTTATTTCATTATTGCATGCCTATTTATAGGATTAAAGTACAAAGAAGAGTTTCTAGTAATTAAAGACTCTCTTAATGACTTATTGCCTAGTAGAGTTTTGTAACCTCCTACAATAGTAAAAACACTTTATGCCGTCTAGAATAATAAAAGAGTTACTCAAACAATTGTAGAGATTCTTGTAACAATATAAAAGACTCTTAAAAGTCATTATTGCTTACAATAACAATAGTTTTATTTTGTAACCAAAATACTCTTAATTACTTTGAATGGCTTTTGTAACCAAAATTCACCATAATAAGGGACTCTTAAGTGCTTTAAATAATCGATTACTAATTTATGACTTAGTCACTTTTATTATTGAGCTTAGCCACTTTGATTAAAGAGATTGGCTACTTCTATTAATCTTTGCTCCTCATCTTCACTAACTTTGATCATGTGGACCAATCTATGATTTTCCACATTTGTGAGTACTTCTAACTCCTCTTTTTGAAGCTTCTGAATTAAATAGTTGAGCTCTTCCCTGAAGTGTTTATCTCTAGCTCTAGTAACTGGTCCAAATGACACTTTGATCATTTCATTAAACTTTTTATTTGTTGTTCCATCATCACACGCCCATGGTTTTTAGATAACATCTCTCCTCAAATGGTCCTCTGATGTGCTAATAGTGTAACAACCTAGATTTTTCATTTTTCTTAAAAATACGTTGAATTTTGAATATTTTGGGTAAATGACATAATTCATTATTTAAAAATCTTTTAAAATAGTATCAGAGTCTTTTCTCAAAGGAAAATTCGATCGTTACCAAAAACTCATATAAAAATTCATTAAATAGTGGAAAGTTATTGTTTTAAAATTTGCGGAAGTGTAACTAAAATAAATACTTCTCAAGGCATATCGAAAAACAGAAACTGAAATATTACTTAGAACATAAGTTAGAGTTTAAGGTTAAAAAAACGTAGCCTACTAAATACTTAAAACAAGAGTCAGGGTAATACTTAACGTCTTACAAAACACGTTTGTCGTTAAACCCTTACAAAATAGATACTTCCCCTTTCTTTGAACCATGCATCTACTCCAGTCGCGTTTCCTTCGGATACACCACAGGCTCTATGGGTATGGCCTCCTCTGCTGCTCCTGGAACGACCATCTCGTTACCTACACCACAAGGACATGAGCTTGAAGCCCAGTAAGGAATTGGGTTTTATGTGTTATGCTTATGCCTCTCTTTATTTCTCTTGGAATGGGGGCCACCCAAACCAATCTTTTCATTACATTTATTCGTTCGTTCTTTTACTCGTACTTCGAGTTGGAGATTGGAAGAGTCTTAGGAGATGGAATAGTTGATCGGACCTCACCCTTTACTTGCAACTAAGTCCCCGTTCCCGTCAAGGTAGGGGGCTTCGCCTAGCCGCGGACTAGGTCCGCTACCCATCCGCCCCACAACTCCCTTTTCCTTTCTTTTTCCTTTCCTTTCATTTCTTAACATTTTCTCTTTCCCAATGCATGTGAGTACCACTCCTAGGTGGCACTCCCTACTTTGTTTCTATTAACGTGAATGCATGAAGACACTTCAAATCAAATAGCATATACATGGAAAATAAATTAACATAATTTAAGGAAATGACAATTAATAATTAAATGACAGAATTCAAACATGCAAGAGAGAAAAATGTATTTGACTAAATATAGGGCAACTATAAAAATAAACACACATAATGAATTTAGTGATCAACTCATGGAAGTATTTTCAACAATCGGTTACTAGAACATGCTGAATAATTAACTAACAGGAACGTGGTTGATTTGCTACTACAAAATGATCAACTAAGGCTAACTAGGCATAATCATCTAAATGAAACAGAACTTACACATGCTTAATTAACAATGGAAACTGGTAGCATGCTTAATAATCGAATGCAATTAAAACATGCTCTCGATTTACATATTATTATGCTCGACGAAATTATACAACAACAAATTTAACAATGGAACAAGCTTTGACAACATAGAGCAGCGTACAATCAATTAAATAAAGCAACGACACATGCTTCTTAGAACAACAATAAACAGCAGCAAAAATATCAAAGTAGAACAGCAAACGTGCATCTTAAACGGTTATCCTACAGTAGCAAAAGTATCAAAAGCAAAATAGCGAAACATGCATCTTGACGATTACATATATATATAGCAGCAAAAATGTCAAAAACAGAATATAAAAACATGCTTCTTAAACGACTGAAATGACAGCAGAAATGAACAGCTAATCATGTTTTTAAATGACTAATAACACAGCAGAAATAAACACTAAACATGCTCTTAATCGACTAATACAACAGCATAATATGAACAACTAACATGATTTTTATCGGCGAATAACACAACAATATATTATGAACGAAATAAACTACAAAATCATGCTTTTGAATGGCAAATTAACTGCAGCGTAATATGAGTGAAACAGAACTACGAATCATGCTTTTACATTGGCATATAGCAGCAGGTTAGGAGCTAACATACGTGCTTTTAAATATTGGCAGCGAATCTGACATAGACAGCAAAATAGATGAAATCGTAGATGTTTTACAGCGCATGCCACTATAACAATGAATGTGAGGGATGACAACAACGGAAGTGAACTAACGTGCTTTAAAACTTTGTAGTGAATACTAGTTATGGCAGGAAGTTAGTCATGATCACACATACTACATGCATACATAAATTGACAGTAGATGCAAGTATAACGGTGGGCGTAACAGCAGCGAAGGTAATATAACTATCATGCTTATTATAGAGGATACGATGAATATAAAAGTGAACATAATGACAGCGGCAGTAATATAACTAACATGCATAACATAGCAAATAAACATTGTTCAACTAGAGAGAAATCATGCTTTTGGACCGGGAGTAAATCACAGGACAATAGGCCATGAATGAACAACATCATACATTTCAAATAACGCACAGAGTTTAGTTCATTCAACGTTAACATGCACCATGAAATCCTTAGTTCATGGTCCTACATTACCAACCTTAGCATCAGTCAGGGCTTAGCGCTACCAAGCTTAACATTCAATGGCTGTAAATCAAACATTAAACAGTAGGAAAATATACAAGGAGTAACTACAACATAAGGCATTCACGAACAATGAGGAAATTGCTAGGAAGTAATGACAAAGTAAAACATTCAATAATAAAAAATAATACAGGAGTAAATGCACCAATAAATTTATAGAGGCTTAACTACAACCAAAATCACCACTTACACATGCATTACTTGGGTGTAGGGCCGCCAAATGGCCAAGGACTACCCCATTCCTTACCTAGTTGAAGGAATTCATGCCCAGACAGCCACTTTTTGCTCTTAGTCTCACGTCTCACGCAGAGGAGTTGCTCCAGGAACAAGACGCCGAAGTGAATGAAGAAGAAGAAGAAGAAGAAGCTAAAGATAAAAAGGGGACAGTTCATCCCCTTAGAGACCATCTGTACTTCTAGAAGGGGGAGTACAAGAGACAGTCCCCTGCCGGTCGGGACGTGGTGGAGAGCGATTTGTGTCGAGGAGGCGCGTTCCTATTGGTTGATTCACCAATTTGTTTTGATTTTAAATCATTTTCTGACGTAGATCTGTGATCTTCCAGACGAGTGCGGACGCATGGATCTCGTTCGCATGAGTAAAATTCCATAGGCAAAATTTTGATCACAGACGGGAATTGGCATCCCCACCATCGTCCGTACCGTCCGCAATTGATATTCAGACGCATTATGGCTTCCGCACGAAGCGTTCGCATATGTCCAAAAATCAGACAGAGGCGAATCAAATGATGCCTCACTTGTCCGCACTCATCTACGAGCGTCCGAAGGTCTCCAAACTTGGACAGATTCGATGCGGACGCAATCATCCTCGTCCGAATGACTTCCGAAACTCCACGACAATGTGAAGTTAGGATGTAGAGTCACGTCCCAAGTCGTCCCAAGGTTCGGGGCCACGTTTCATGCGTTTTGCGGACGACATTTCATGTCCACAAAGTTGTCCGCATGTGGTCAAACAAACCAAAATTCCATTTCCTTCACATTTTTCCAACTAAACTTTTATCCCGTAATATTTTCTCCGTGAATACACATCATAATTTAACACGTAACAACACGCCATGTAATATACATATATCTCCAAAGTTTGATTACATTGCGTATATGAGGAAAATAGTTTCGGGGTATTACAAATAATAGGGTTTCAAAAGCGTGAGATCGACTGGCGGTAGAATTGCAGTCAATGAGAAAACGCATAGGTTCTTTAGAAGTACCTCTTGGAGTGCTTGTGGTCAACCAAAGATTAATTGGTGATTGACCAAAAATCTTTAATGTTGACTCTATCGACTAGGCGGTCGACTGGATGAGTACAGCTTACATTTGCAATTCTACATTTCATACTTTTTTGGGAGAACTTCTGAACACTCAAACCGAACCATCAATCTTGAAAATCAAGGAGGCTTCTTCAAAAGAAATGGAACTATTTTTAAGTCCTACAAGATCAATTCTAAGAATCCAAAAAAAATGATAGAAAATAACAAGAACAAAACATAAACGATGGTGAAATAATGAAAACTCACTTTTTCTAACATGAGAAGATAAACGGAGTTCCCACTAAACCGTCATATTCAAGCTCACCACTCTTGAATGATAAGGTAACGATCCTTAAGAGGAAAATCTCAAGAATCCACTAGAGAGAAATCTCTAATTCTCTATTCAATAACCAAAAACATCAACCGTCTTCTAAAAACTCTAGCCCTAGACTACATAACAAACACATAATGGTAAAACTGTAAATAAGTTAAAGTTCTAAAAAAACAATTAAAATTAAAAATAATAAAATGTAATTAAAATTAAATAATGGGCTAGGGCGAGGCCCATAGCACATCATCCTCTTAGGGTTGGGAAGGATATGACCTAAAATATGATTGCTCCCTTTATTTGTGCGATATATGAAAATTGCGATGCTAAGAAATTTGAAGCTTCAGGTGACCGATTGATTGATTGATCTTAACTATCATTACCGTGGTTGTGAGTGTAAAACATTTCCCATGCGGTAAACCTATTTTACCTAAAAATTGTCTAATAAATTAAAGGATAGCTAATCTTTTAATTTGGGACTAGGTAATTGATCTCACTGTCAAATCATCCTTCTAGGGTTGAAAAGAATATACCCTCAAATTTGAAGACTCCTCAAGATAACTCTTATCAAGTAATAAAACCTCATTCTTGTTTTTTAATAGTAGTTGATCTTGTGCCGCTTGTTCTAGACTTAAAGGAACTAGCTTTTCATGTTGTCCACCATAAATCAAGTGAGTAGATATTAATGACTCCTCCATATTTTAACTTTTCACTTTTAGGTAGCCCCTTCATTTCTTCAATCTCCCTTTTCAACCTTTTCAAAACTAATGGTTCTTGTTTAGCTATCACTTTTGGCTTAAGGCTTGACTCATCCACTTTTTCTTTAAGCACGTGGGATGAAAAATTAATTAAACCAATTTAAATATTGGGGTTGGCAAAACAATACTTACCTCAGTTACCTTTTCTTCCACTTGTACTGCCAAAGACTCTAAATCCATCATGGACAGTGGTCCTTCATAGGAATAAATGATTTCAATTTCCATCTCTTCCTCTTTCATTGGCTTTCATTTCTTTAGATCCTATATACTCCCACTCTTGTTTGATATATCCTCCCCAAATACTAGCAATCTGAAACATGGACTTAATGTAACACTTAGATTTTTTGTACGAATAATTATGTATTGCGCCATTTGGAATTCATTAGGAAATATTTTTTGTGTCACAATTTAGGGAATTTTACATATTGAGCGTTTTAGGCTTTTACTATAAATTGTAAAGTAAATAAATAAATTAGGAATCAAATTTTTATAAGGAAAATATCTAAGGAAGAGAAAACTCAGCCGCAACGACTAAGTTGGTGATGAAACGTCATAATTTCATACAGGAAACTACGCAACAAGAAAATGGGAGAGATGAATAAAACGACAACTGTCAGATGAAGTTATTGAATGGCTGAGATCAAGTTGGATTGGAAAAGATGCTCCCGCAGAAGTGTTGGCGCTGCAAGGATGCAGGAGGACGAGGAATCGTTGGATTGAATTTAAAGAACGAACGTGGAGCATTGAATTTGGGAAATGATGCTCCCATGGAAGTGCTGGATGCCATAAGGATGCGGGAGGATGAGGAACCATTGGATTGGATTGGATTTAAAGATAAAACATGAACTATTAGATTAGGAAAAGATTCTTCGGTAGAAAGGAAATATGTCATGTGAAAGGAAAGTTATTCAAGTTAAACATCGTCATTTATGTTATGGAGTGCATTTCTTCGGCAGCAAACATGTTTGTGGCAGCATATTAAAAGAAGGAATATCATCATTTTATGGGATAGCACATTTCTTGGGTAGTAAACGTGTCTGCCAAAGTAAATTTAAGGGATGGTATGACATCTTTTGGACCTAATGGTGTCATTCTCTCCCTCAGACTAAATTATCCACAATGATTGGAATGTAAAGTGAAAATAAAAAGAAAGATCATTTATTGAAAATGACATGATTTTCTTGTAAACTACTTTTCATGTATATATTTTATATTCATCTTTTATTGAGCATTAGACTCATAAGTGAACTTTGTGATGTAGGTAAAGATCAAGTTTTTAAAGAACCTGATGAGACAAATGAATAATTTTGGCAGTTGAAGAGGTATACTCATGGGAAAGCTGAAGTGTTGTTTGAAGTGATTGACCATATGTGTTGAAAGGAAAGCAAAGAAATTTCTAAAAAGAAAGATTTTTCTTATTTATGCTTATTATGTTTTTCATATTTAGCTTTATTCACGGATATTGATATTCACTTAGTTGGGTTTTACTACATTGAATTTAAGACTTCTGTTACAATGGTTTTAAAGACATGAATTTTATGAATAAGGTATTGTTATTGTTTTTTAAAAGAACAATTGCAAGAAAAAGTTTTAATGCTTCAACGCGTTACACTTACTAAGTTGCATTGTCCACTAATCTTTCGACACCAAAAAGCTTTGGTGAGATACTTCCATCATAAGGTTCAAAACTTCGTGTCCTTTGTCCTTTCAAAGTTGGAGGCACTTCAAACTCCTCAGATAAGTAATTTGACAATTGCTGAGTGATTTTGTTTACTTGCTCAACAAGTGAACTAAATTAAGCCTGTTTAACACACATAGTGCTTGTTCTATATTGATGAGTTATTACAAATTTAAATCTCTAATAAAGAAAAATATAATTTCATAGAAAATAACATTAAACTCTGAAACCAAATGACGCGATAATGGTAGGGTTTTTGATGTGTGCGATCGATTAGCTTCAGATTTGAGGTCAATTGGAAAACACACAGGTTCTCTGGAAGTAACTTCTAGAGTGATTGTGGTCAATTGGAAATTAATTGGCTGTCGACTGGAAATCTTTAACATCTACTCTGTCAAATAAGCAGTAGACTAGACAAGTACAGCCTACATTAGCGATTATGCATTTTGCACATTTTGGGGAGAATTTCTAAACAATCGAATCAAAACTTCAATCCCGAAAATCAATGAGGCTTCTTCACAACAAAAAGAATTATTTTGAAGCCCAAAAAATTAATTCCATGAATCCAAACAAAAAGATGATCGAAAATAACAAGAAGAAAACATAAACAATGGTGAAAATATGAAAACCCACATGTTTTCTAACCTTAGAAGTTTGACAAAGTTCTCACTAAACTACCACACTCAAGCTTACCACTCTTGAATAATAAGGTAATGATCCTCAAGTGGAAAACCTCAAGAATCTATTAGAGAGAAATCTCTAATTTTCTATTAAATAACCCAAAACTTCAACCATCTTCCAAAAACCCTAACGCTAGACTAAATTACCAACATATAATGTCAAAACTATAAATAAGTTAGAGTTCTAAATAAAAAATTAAAATATAATGTAATTAAAATAAAATAATGGGTTATGCAGGAACCCATTGCACATCATCCTCTTTTTTAGGATGCTACTCTCTATCGCTCTCTTGTTGGCATTGCAATATCTAACAATTACCAAGCCTGATCGATCACTCTGTCAAGTTCGCTAGTCAGTTTTTGCATGCTCCCACTGAAAATCATTTTTTGCGCTGTCAAGTATATTCTTCCTTAGATCAAAGACATTTCTTATTTTGGTCTTATGACATGGAATAGAATGCACCAACTTAGAAAATCTATCCACCACCACAAAGATTGAATCTCGTGCACTTTTTGATCTTGGTAACCCTAATACAAAATACATTGATATATCAATCCAAGGCTCATTAGCAATTGATAGTGGTGTGTACAAACCATAGCAATTGCTTACAAATCACACATCAGTTGCAAATTCTCTCAACATCTCTTTTCATGTGAGGCCAATAGAAATATTCTTGCATCAGAACTAAGGTTTTGGCTAACCCAAAGTGTCCCATTAATCCTCCACTATGAGCTTCTCTAACTAGCAAGTCTCTTAAAGAACAATTAGGCACACATAACTTATTTTCACGAAACAAATAATCTTCATTCCTAAAGAACTTCTCAAACAAAGATTTTTCACTAGAAGCATTTGTTTCTCCAAAATTTTGGTCTAATGAATATAATTCTTTTGTTTAAAACCAAGTAATTTAGCGACAATGGTAGAAATTAAAGCAGTCTTCACGAAAGTACATTTGCTAAATTGCATTTGCTACAATATTTTCCTTACCTTTTTGTAATTGACCATAAATGAAAATGGTTCTATGAACTCCATCCATTGAACATGCCTTTTATTTAGCTTATGTTGTCCTTTCAAGTGTTTGAAGGACTTATGGTCCATGTGAATTACAAACTCCTTGGCCAAAAGGTGATTTTGCTATTTTTCTAAAACTCTAACCAATGCATACAATTCTTTATCATATGTTGGATATTTCAAAGTTGCTCCACTTAATTTTTCATTAAAGTAAGTGATTGGTCATTCTTCTTGCATGAAAACAGCTTCAATACCTATTCCTGAAGCATCACATTCAATTCATATGGTTTAAAAAAAGTTTGGTAAAACAAGTAAAGGTGGAATTGTTAGTTTTTCTTTCAATTTTTCGAATGCCTTCTCTTGCTTTTCTCCCATTTGATTCCTACATTCTTCTTGATGACCTCAGTAAGAGGAGCAACAATTGTACTAAAGTGTTTAACAAACCTCCTATAAAAACTAGCAATTCCATGAAAACTTCTTACTTGCCCTACACCTGTCGGTCTTGGCCACTCTTGGATTGCACAGATCTTTTCTTCATCAACCTCAATTTCCTTTGCACTCACAAAAAATCCTAAGAAAACAAGTTTATCAGTGTAAAAACTACACTTCTTAAGGTTTGCAAATCATTTTTCTTTTCTTAATATAGCAAAAGTAGAATGTAAATGATATTTATGTTCCTCCAAATTTTTGCTATAAATAAGTATATTATCAAAGTACACCACAACAAATTGTTCAAAAAATCCATGCAAAACAAGATTCATTAAATGTATAAAAGTACTTGGTGCATTAGTTAATCCAAAGGGCATAACTAACCACTCACACAATCCATATTTAGTTTTGAATGTAGTTTTCTATTCATTTTCTTCTTTCATTCTTATTTGATGATAACCACTTTTCAAATCAATTTTGGAAAACACACATGTACCATGCAATTCATCTAACATATCCTCTAATCAAGGAATAGGAAAATGATACTTTTCTATGATGTTATTGATAGCTCGACAGTCAACACATTTGGCATGTTCCATATTTCTTGGGTACTAGCAATACGTGAACTGCACATGCACTCATGCTTTCTCTCACATACCCCTTTTCCATCAATTCCTCGATTTGCCTTTGAAGTTCTTTCATTTCCTTTGGATTACTTCTATAGACTGGTTGGTTTGTGACGCAAAAAAAAATACTTTTGAAATGAAATCCCACAAAAAAGGAAAGTATTTATCATATTCTCGACAGAATTTTGGCTTCAATAAAAATAACCCAAACAGATGAAATTTGTTATGATTTATTAAACAGCGCAACAATGAATGAATGAAGAACAATTCCTCAAAATTGTATGTTAAAATTCACACAGAAGAAGAAGTACCACTATCATGAAGCTCTTCAATCCATCCAATTCTAAGGAGCAAGAATTCAAACTAGTTAATGGCATATACCCCTTTGACATAGCTCTAACTATTTTGCTTTTTTCTCCCTAATTGTATTTTAGGATATAAAAATTGGATTGAAGCAAAGTTTTTATGGTAATCTTGATGTGAGCCAATGTTGCAATCAGCCCAAAACAGCTAACAAAAAAAATCAGGTTACTCAATCTGCTCACAGAACTTAATTCGGATGAATCTCTTATTGCATACGGCCTTTGAGCCTCAAATTTTTATGGTAAGCAGTAGAGAGGTAAGAATATATCAACACCAAAAATCAGCTCTAAAAGCATCATTCACACGGACTTATGCTTCAAGAAAAACCCTGCTTGGATCTAGGGTTTGTTCAGAAAATACAGTTTTCGGTCTCTTTAAACATTCATGCATAACTTGCAATATATATTTCCAAATCCATCAATTCCAATCAGAAAAATCACAAAAATGGATAGCCCCAAGTCTTCAATCCAAAATTACAGAATAGAACTTAAAAGGAAACAATCAAAACTAGAATACCAAGTTGTCCACACAACCTCAATCTGCCGAGATTGGCGAGTTGAATCAGATCCTCTTCGAAAGAACCCTTCCACCTTGGCTGTGATGTGTTCTTCTACTCCTCATGTCAAAAAAAACCTCAAGATAAGCTGTTGGAGAAAGTAGCACCAATCCTTCCCCAAGAATGAACAAGAAACGAATGGAAGGATTGGTTCGGTGAAGATTTGCAAGCAAGTCGAACACCTTGGTTGGAAGAGGCAAGCTCCACGCAATTTTTGCTTCAGGAAGGATTTGGTTTCTAAAAATGATTAGGGCTTCCAATATGGGAGACTAAATACTCCCTTAAGGGCCAAAAAGGTTAATTACAAAAGTGCCCCTAGTGTTGGCAAAAATCGGACATGAGGGCTAGGTTTCTAAGCTACCCGAGCACCTCATTCGACAAACCAAAATACACACAAAATAATCCCACAATAGTCATATTTCAGCCACACTAAATAAGTACTAATAATGTGGAAATTAAACTCGAACATAAGTAGGAAGAGTTGTTGTTCTTGATCAAGGCAAGCTCACCAAAATTGTGACAAACATCTTCTAGCCGATTTGGGATTGAACTCTCTCATGTGAGGACATGCCGCGACGATTCTATATCAATGAGTGAAGGATCCTTTTCTTGCTCCATCAATTTGGGATTAACTACAAAATAGTAGCTTGTTAGATAAATAATGAGTTTCCTGGCCCGGGAGTGGGTGAGGGGGCCCTGGGGTACATCAAATCTTCTCAACCATACCAGTGGAAGACATATTGAAACAACTCCCTTCATCAATGAACAAAGAACAAACTTTGATCTCGCTAAAGCATCAGTTAAAAAAGTTTTTCTTCCCTTGAAATTCCTCTTCTCGGTTTTGGAGAGTTAGAGGCTTTTGAACCACCATGAGGAGAGGTTCTTCTTGAGTATAAAATACTTTGTCATATTTCTCTTCTCCCTAATTAGTTGTTGCCAACAAATTATCTACACTCTCTTTATGATCATCTTGGGAGATTTCTTCTTTTGGAAAATCTTCCTCTTGGGTTTGGAGAGTTAGAGCACTTTGAAGCTTCATGTTGAGAGGTTCCTCTTGTGACTCCTCTCCTTCATTATTTGTTACCAAAAATTCATCTTCATTAGTTGCCTCCGATGATTCTTCTTTGCTCTTTTTATAATCTTCCTAAGAGATCTCTTCTTTTGAACAAACTTTCTCAAGCATATGATTTTCCGTAGATATTGATTCCATCATAAGTAGTGACCCTTCATGAGGAAATATAATCTCTCCTTCAAATTGTTGCTATTCCATCATGGGTTATTCTTGAATTCTATCTTTATTCTACACGACTACTTTCTAAGTTTCGCTTCAGACATGTATTGGTATGTCCATAACAAAAACACTTAGAGCCTTTAATATTGACATCAATCGGATTCAACTTCCTTAATGACTCCTTCTCCTTTAGATTATAAATACTTGATCTTTTGAATGACTTATTATTCTAACAGTATGTAGATGGAGGCAAAGACATAACCGACTTGAAATATTTTGGAGCACACCTTCTTCTCATGAATCCTTTCATCATGTCCCATGTGTTTATGGCTTCTTCTCTATCTCTTCTTTTCTAAATAATAAGGTGTTTTCACCAAAAAGAGGCTTCGTCCGTGTGTCTCAATGAAGTAAGTTTCACTTTGATATTGTTTGAAAAAGGGTAACTTTCAAAAATATTGTCAACCTCTTCTTCCCATTCAATGTATTCATCTTTCCAATTGGCTTCTCCAAAAGATGGAATAGAAAGTTTTACATGACTTATTTCATCAAGAGAGTCCTTGTTGTTCCTCTGATTGATTGGTACTTCATAATCGGCCATGTCTTCTTCAACGTCTTCTAACATGGCATTTGTCAAGACCCGAAGGTGGGTCGGATAGAACCGCCAGGTCAGGTGACCCGATTCTTAGAGAAAATCCGATTACCCATCCCAGGCGTGAGTTTTTATGCGGAAGAATTAACAAGAATAATACCAAGCCCAAACCCAAATAATATGGGTTGGGGTCCACATAGTGATTAACTAGAGACATGATAACATAATAAAAGAAAGTATTGTGCCATAATTAAATCAAACAACACCAAAACTAAAATCTCAAGATACTAGGAATGGAAGGATTGAACCGATGAACCTTCACCCATCCGTAGGAGATCGAGACACCTACCAGGGACACAAGCATCAACCCACGACAACACGTGCAAATCTAGTACACCAAACCTACACCTCAACCTGAGGAAAAATATAGTCGAAGAGGTGAGTGACTAACTCAGTAGCGAAATCTATACTAAATGCAATGCATGCTAAAAATTGTTTTCCTCATCTTTTGAAAACCATTTCATGCTTCTCATTTACCATATATGGATTTAAATATTTAAAACCTCTTTATCATTTTAACAAATCGGCTCATGGCCCTCGATGTGACTTTATCAAAACCCGTTGTATACATAGATAGCTATAATGACAAAATATGCCAACATAGTTTTCCATATGAAAACGTGTTTAGTGAAAATAGATGGTCACACAATGACCCCTTCGTCACTCATCATCAAAAGGTTGTATAGTATCTCGGATGTGCTGACGGGCCGAAACCAGCGACAATACGATCTGTATAATCAGAGTAACGAATAAGGTTGCTCACGATAGGCCGCTTCTCACTAAATACATGTGTTCTAAATTGATGGGGGTTGCCGACGAGTAAGCTCAAGCCGTCACACCACCCATCAAATGAAATGGTAATAAGATAGGTCAATCTCCGTGACTGACAACCTTCAATCCGTTCTCAATGAAATGGATGGTCATGCAAGGACCCATCCAGCACATGCCACAGAAAGGTTGCTATCCGACAATAACAACACCTCATGAGGCAGGAAAGAATACCATTAATGGAGATCTGCAGATCCAGCACGTCACTCGAGTTGCTGGCGACTAGCTCAGCAACAACATAACTCGTAAAATCACAGTAATGGATGAGGTTGCTCATAATATATCGCTTCTCACTAAATACATCTATGTTCCAAATTGATTAGGGTTGCTGACGAGTAGAGCTCCAAGCTGTCCAGCCACCCGCCAAATGGAACGGTATTAGGATGGGCTAATCTTCATGACTGACAACCTTGCCAACTCCGTGTGACAAATACCCTGGCTAGGATTAAGGACTTGCAACCCAAGTAGGCATCAGGAATGCCCCATCCAACTTTCAAGACTTGCAACTTGATGACATGTAACCAATGCCCCATCCTCTTTTCTTTCACTTCCAAGGCTCGAAACCTGAGGACATGTCATGAATGCGCCATTGCCATGTCGCACATAAACAACCAATCTTCATGCAGTAAAAGATTGCACGGGGATAGCCTCATGATGCTTTAGCGCCAGAGTGCCTAAAACATCAAGAGGATTCATCCTCCCAATGTACATAACAAATCTTCTTGCAGTTGAAGATTTCACAAGATAGCCTCGTGATGATTTAGCGCTAGAGTGCCTAAAGCATCAAGAGGATTTATCCTCTTAATGTACGTATCATATAACTCATCTTCTCGCAGTAGAAGATGTTACTAGATAGCCTCGTGATGCTTTAGTGCTACAGTGCCTAAAGGATCAAGAGGATTCATCCTTCCAACACATACATAGATATCACATCATCAATGTGGTAGAATATCAAGAATAAACCATGTATGTAATGTATACGTGAGAAAACATACGTATACGTAAAAACTGACGTGCTGTCGAACAATCCCCATCGAGTTTTCAGGTGTGGTATCTCACAAAATAGCAGTTTTAAAAACTATGATGCAATGTAGTGTGGAAGATATAAAAATCTCTACCTCGATGGCGACCACAACACGCTTACCGAAAAACAAGCTCCACGCACTGTCATAAGCAAAACATCGAGTCAACCGATACCTCTAGAACTTACAACAAGGCCGGTGTCAACATCCCACAACATAATAGGGATAACAGACAAGTCTTGAACAAGACTAGAATCCAAAACAAATCCAATACAATTTCTAGGGACAACCACAGGTCCCAAACTAAAAACCAAATCTAAGAATCCCAACAGAATCTCCAACCTTATCACTCAGTAACATAAACAAGGCTTTAACAAACTATCAGTTCCACTAGACATAGCAATACCACCATAAACATAGCATCATTTCCTAAAGGCAGTAATGAAAAGAGAACAAAAGTCCAATGAACAAAATATAAGTTCTCTTTAATGTCCCTTAGACAATAACCAAAATGAAGGATGAAAGCCCAATCCACTTATCTAAATCCTCAACAGCATTTATTAAACGGTAACCATACAAGAGTACCACAATCCAATTTAATAGAGCCTAGTTAATCTAAGATGCCAATCATAACAGAACTAAACCCAAATTACAGATTAATATCCTCAACAAATTTTATCAAAGTGGATAACAAAGTCCACTTGATTGAGTACCCTCCATAACATGAATAAAGCTCCAGAACATAAGTCCTCACAACATTTAACTGTACAATCAGCAAACTAGAGAATAGAACTTAGTTAACTTGGCATGAATTCTCATTACTGACTTCCAATATAGAAAATACAACCACGGAGAACAACAATTTCACTTAACAGAATCAATTCCTAACATTTTAACACTATACTCAATTCTTTCAAACCACCAAGAGCAAGTTCAACCAACCAACAGGGTATCTTAAAACTACAGCTAACATCATCAAACAGCCTACAAATTTTATCTCAGCCTCAGAAATTTTAGAAAAATAGAATTCAACAACACAATCCCTAAAATTTTCATATCGGCAAAGAGACCCGAGAAGAAATGACACGGCATTTCCGAAAATAAACAGAACAAATGCGAAAATCTTTACATTCAGGGTACGATATCTTCACCTTGACCGAAGAATGGAGAAATGCAGTTCTTGCTCAGAAAGCCCTCTGACAGAGTAGCCCAAATCGTAGAAATCCCAAGCTCTCGATTCTGCCAACTCCCTCGAAATGTCCTCGGACGGAATCATTCACTCACCCATGGTAGGAAATGCCCGACCAATCACAGCCTCTGTCGACTCCCGCTCGGAATGCCCGAGCGCTCTCTCACTCGGACACCGGCTCCTGCTCGGTCTCTCGCTCACGGCCGAAAGCCCTTCTCTCCCCATGATTTCCAGCCATCACACGCGTGAAGGAGTCAATCCTTTTAAAAACAAAATTATTTAATTTAGGGAAAATGACAAATCAACCATCGTGGTTTGCGGTCAATGACAAATCAACCACTGTGGTATGTTTTCTAACAAGTTAACCACCAACGTATGTGAAAATGACAAATGCACCATCGCTGTCCGTAAAAAAAAGCTGATGGCCCCACCATGTATGCCTGGACGCCGCGGCGTCCAGGCAATTTTGGCCTGCACGCCGCGGCGTCCAGGCCAAAATGATTTTGAAATAAAAAAAAAAAATTTATACTTAAACCAATTTCGCCCAAATTTCAAGCCCTAATCTGCAACTCTCGACAGACTTGCGACGAGGAGTGCGACGAGGAGAGGAGCTGCGTGCGACTAGGAGAGGATCTGCGTGCGACGAAGAGAGGAGAGGAGCTACGTCCGACGACGATTTGAGGTAGATTTGTGTGTATATGTTGATGATTTGAGGTAGATTTGTGTGTATATGTTGATTTGAGGTAGATTTGCTGCGTTTCTTCGAAGTCTCTTCGGCGCCGGTCACATTTCGGCCTGCACGCCGCGGCGTGCAGGCAATTTTGGCCTGGACGCCAAAAAAAAAAAATGGAAAACTAACTGAGACATGTTGTGTGGGTTATTATATTGCAGGTTGGTGAATTACTCTCAACTATCAGAATCCAATCCCGGATTAAGAAATTGACCTCCAAGCGTGGGAAGGCAACGATGGAGGCAGTTGAACCTGTTCAAACTGCAGCGTTCGAAGCCGATGTACTGGCGGCGGTGGAAGAAACCGCTGAGCCTGAAGAAGGAGAAGCCGGCTGCTCCAGCGACCCGATCCAACCCGTTCAAGTGGGTTCAAGGTCGAAACTATATTGGAACCGGAATTGCAAAGCACGGTTCGTAGAAGATATCCAACGCCGTACCATTATTGTGTCCAAGATAGTAGATTTGGACTCATTCGCAGAGATGGGAATTGATCGTATGCTTGAGGCTGCTGGGTTAGCCGGGTTGTGCCGGATGAGGGGCAGTTATTGCGAGCGAGTTATACGATTGTTCTATGCAAATCTGAGCATCTCCACCCAACCCTTAGAGGTGCACACATATATTTTTGGACATGAGGTCAGGTTCACGGCCAATGATGTGAACATTATGCTTGAATGTGTGTTGGAGGAGCCAAAAGATGAATATTATCAGATGTCTCGGGCGCCACCATTCCTCAAACAAGGACGTGGGTTAGAGGTGATTAGATTGTTGCATCAGGATCCCGAGGTTGCCGAGTACAGCAAGCAAAAGGGCAAGGAGTTGAATGCCTTAGCCCGATTGATCCATCTGATAATGACGTACACAATTTTGCCTCGGAATGGGCATCGAGACCTTGTTACCAGCATGGATCTCTACATGCTAGAGAAGGTGTTCACGGGACAAAAGGTGGACATCGGATATATCATCCTGAGCCACATGCAAGAGGTGCTCAACAACTCGGCGAAGTCACTGCCGTACAACTGGCTCATCCAGAGTATCGTTGAGCAGTTAGGGGTCCCCATCCCGGAGACGGAACCTAGAATTGAAGAGTCCGTCAATGACATTTACAACAATTCATTAGTGGACCGAATGGGGATCACCCAAACTGGAGGGGAATGGATGCGCAAGTCAAAGAAGGAAGCAAGACATCCACCCCGGTCAGAGCCAAGGCATTCAGTCCCGTTTCCTGAACAACCTCCTCCTCCTCAGGCATCTCATTTTAGTTCGATGTCTGATGAGACGTTCGCTTGGATGAGTAGGATGGAGGAGCTCCACCATATGTCCATGACCCACATGCAAAAAATGCAAGAGCAGCTGCAAATGCAACAGGTCCAAATACAAGAAGCGGCCAAGCTCGCAGAAGATAGGTGGGCCATAGCACAACAATGGCATATGCAATCTGCCGAGTGGCATCGTGACATGGTGGCAGCCCTGAACCTAGGTGACAGGCGATCACCCCATTTTGCATCCGCGTCATCCTCCTCAGACGCACTTGATACGACATTCCGATTGTAAGTTAATTCCGTTGAACGCTAATTCCACTTTTTTACTTTATTTTGTTTCATGTAATGACATGTTTTTAATTGGCAGCAACCCTGTTGGAAGCAGCCAACATATTCCTCCAGCGGTGCCTCTGGAGCCGCCGCCCCTGAGAACTGTGCGCGTGGTATGTCTTTCATTTCGGTATATATGTGTGTTCAATAATGTTTACGCTCACCCTTTTTTGACATTTTGGTTGCAGGCTCATGATTTGATGAGTAAGTTCAAGGATTATTGTCAGGGTAATCTTCGAAGGAACATTGAGACATGCGCAATTCTTGGGGGTAAGCTGACCGACAATGAGTACGTCGTCAGCGAGATCATCTTCCCGGAGCAGAAGGGCACGGCAGATACTGTGAGAGGCCTTCGTTGTGTGCTAGTTTATAAGCTTTTATCTAAGTACTCATCCAAACTTATATGCAGTGCTATGCGGTCGACGGCGCAAACGAACATGTGTTCAGACATCAACATGAACACGGTCTACTCACCGTAGGGTGGATTCACGTAAGTATTCAGCTCGCGTCTCCAGTTTACATTGATATCATATAATGCGTTGTTTACATTGCAGACACACCCGAGACATGATTGTTTTATGTCGTCCGTTCACCTGCACCAGCAATACGCGTACCAGAAATTACTGCCGGAATCCATATCCATTATCGTAGCTCCCACCGACAAACAGCGGTAAGAAGTTTCCCTTGTGTACATTCTTAATATTGCTTTCCACGTAATTGTTCCCTTTGCATTACAGGCGGTTCGGCGTCTTCCGGTGTACCCCTGCGGGGATGGAGGTGATAGGAAAATGCAAAATTAAGGAACAATTCCACCTGCACGAACCTCCAACCTTTGAGTATGAGGGGCCGTTGTTCGCCGGAGCAGATAGAGTATTTCTTGACCCGCACTTGTCGTTCCTGATCACGGATTTGCGCCCGAAACCGACCAGGAAGAAGAAGGCGTAGTGTAGGTCAATGATATGTTGTTAAAAAGATGTTATGTATAATTTACATTTAGTGGATGATTTGGATGATACTGGAACTGTTTGGGATTATTTTTTGTGCAGGATGTACGAGAGTAGCTTTGGGGGAGTAAAGAAACAAGGCATATTATGTCAAAATTTTTAAAAAATTATGAAGTCAGGTCAATTGATTAGTTGTAACGCCCCTGGAATTGAAAAAAAAAACATTAACTTAGTAACACAAAACTTTGAATTTGCAAAACTTCTTTTTATATCAGAAAAACACAACTTTACATCAGTGTCATTTCACTGTCATCTACATTTGTCGAAAGAAAAAACAATTGTATCACGGCAGGTTAAGGTCCACATTTGTGTACGTTTGTGTGGGAGGACCTTCCGTATTAGACTCCTGCAGATCACATTGAAAAGGAAATGAGCATATTTCAAATAACAATTGAAAGCATAACGTGATAATGCACGGACCTGCGTCTCATGAACTCTATCAGGAACTCTGAACCCCATAAAGGTGTCCTCCGACCTTCCTCTGCCGCCTCTGCCTCTCCCTGTGTTGCCACTGCCAGCCCCTGCACTGGATTGGCCTCCCCCTTCGCACGTGCGGGCATTGTGCCCCACACTACCACACTGCCCACACGTGACGCTCAAATGTCTTCTGCTTAGCACTGTCCGGCTGGGGGCCTCGTCCACATCCCGTATTCGACGGACGCGCGGCCTTTCTGGAAGCCTTTTAAAAGGCTGTGGGATAATTGGATCAAGATTCGTCACAAGAAGCCACTCGATTGGTCCATTAAGGGGGCGGAGAAAGTGGGAGTACATCACCATGTATGTTTCCCGGTGATAGCACCAATGCACAAAATCCTCAGGAGATCTCCTCATGAAGTGAATGCACGGGATTGCATGCACACACGGGATGCTGGTCAACTCCCACCGGTAACATGTACAGGTACACCTTTCCAAATCAACAGCGTACATGTCGGTACCGTTGCTGACCTCAAACTGGGCAGCTCCTGCAAACTGAGGGCTCCAATTTCTACTGGCATGTTGTACTTTGGCGAGGCGGTTGCTGATCATTGGACACAACCGTTCGGTCGACTGAGCCATCTTTTCATATTTTTTGACGATCCTACCCATGATGCCCTTTCGAATGATCTCGAACATACTTAGAATAGGTTTGTCCCGGGCGGATAGGATGCAGGCATTGAAGGACTCGCTGAGGTTGTTGAGGCTTATGTCGCACTTTGGGATCGAAGAGAAGGCATGTTTGGCCCAGCATGTCGCCTCTATTCCACGTAAATAGTCATGGGCCGCCAGGTCAAGGACACGTAACTTGGCCATCTCTTTCTCAAATTGCCTCACTGTTGTGGCTTTTGATGCAGCCCACATTGCATCTTTCAACAACTTGCCTTTAAATTGTTTTTGAAAATTGGCATACAGGTGTCGGATGCAAAACCGCTGGTCTGCTTGCCATGCCACATCTCTCACAGCTGGCACTAGTCCCTGCAAAGATGCATAATATGAGACAGACATTGGTAATATATGACAAACATAAACACATAATGCAAAAGCAGTGCATAACACCTTACCTTTTGTCGATCAGAAATAATCGTCCACCCATTGCCAGAAGGGGTGTTTAGATCGTCCAGCAACAATTCTAGAAACCACCTCCATGAAGCCCTATTTTCTGCTTCAACGACTGCTACAGCAATCGGGTACATACCATCGTTCCCGTCGATGGTGACAGCAGTAAGCAGTTGCCCCGGAGTCGCTCCCTTCAAGTGGCAGCCATCTAAACAAATAACAGGTCTACCACCATTCAGCACTGCCCTTTTGCATGTATCCAAGCACATGTACATCCTTTTAAATACACTCATATCGAGGTCAACACGCAGTGAACTTCCGGGATTCGACCTCCGAATCTCCTCAGCATAGGACCATATGAGCTTGTATTGCTCATTGGCATCCCCTTCGTTAATTTTCTTAGCCGCATTTCTTGCTCTTCTAGCAAGGCTGGAAGTAATGTTGACGTTGAAGTCCTTCCTGACAGTCTCAATTATAGAAGATATGGCCCAGTCGGCCTGACTTTTAAATCTGTCCAAGTAATGCGTTGCCACCCATTTGGCTGTGGCATGGCGGCTTTCCATTTGTCTGGAGCATGTGTGAACGTCGTTGTACATCTTTATTTGAAACGTCATTTCATTTTTTATTTGTGAGGCGTGCAGCCGCCACATGCACCCTTCTTGACAAGCAGCTCTCAATCGATGCGCATCACTGTGGGTGAATTTTATCCCGTACCCATTATCCATTGCATAATCAACAATTTCTTCTCTAATTTTATTCAAGGAACTATATTTTTTGCCTAGCCCCATACCAACAAATGTGCACTCTGCTTCTGGTTGGCGTCTCAATCTACTCTCTGCCATGTCCATCTCTTCATCACTAATGGATTGGCATGCTGATCGGAGTTCCTCATCGTCCTCTTCGTTTAAATTTGCTGAGACAGAATGCAAAATAATAGCAACTTCGTTTCCAAAGCCACGTACCTCCTCATTGGCCAATAATGTCTCTGAAGGGCCCACTTCAGCTTCACGGTTAATACCACCTTCTGTAACACTCCAAGATGCCATTTTTTCCAACAAATTCTTCAACTTTTCCAAAATCCCTTTCTCTACTCGCTTCAGCGCAGCTCAGACTTCTCTAGGGTTAGCTAATAAGGGAAAACGATAGAATACATGCGAATATCGCAGACCACTCGGATTATGTATTTTGCTGAATTAATTCACCTGACTTAACAGAGGGACGCAAATGGCCTGGAGGCAAATTGCCTGGACGCCGCGGTGTGCAGGCCAAAATTGCCTGGACGCCGCGGCGTCCAGGCATACATGGTGGGGCCATCAGCTTTTTTTTACGGACAGTGATGGTGCATTTGTCATTTTCACATACGTTGGTGGTTAACTTGTTAGAAAACATACCACAGTGGTTGACTTGTCATTGACCGCAAACCACGATGGTTGATTTGTCATTTTCCCTTTAATTTATAATATATAAAATTTAATTTATATATTATAAATCTAATTAAAAAATCTAATTTAAAATCCGATTCGAATCCTGACTCGTTTAAAACATGAATCAAAAAAATTCCTTTAGTTTAAATAATTTTCCAAAAACATTTCCGTAAAACAAATTTTTGCTCGAAAAAATCCAATTTGACTGAAAAACACACACTTGGTCGCTAAGCGATAAAATGGGTCAACTTTCCACATTTGACCAAAAATTAGGAAAAAAATTTTACACGTAACATTTTAAAGTTATTTTAGAAATCTTAGATTTTACATCTTAACCACCTTAAAAGAAATTTCGTCCCTAAATTTAAAATAAACCTAAAAGCTCCAATTCTAGGTAACTCTCTACTCAATGTGATATCCAAAGCATACGAACCAAGAGAATCTCCCTGGAAAAACACGCTTGCCTACTCCTAGGGCTACCTCAAGCCCAGAGCAGGACGAAAATCCAAGAGCGTGTCTGAAATCCAAACTAGAAAAAACTATCATGAAACGAGTAAAGTTCACAATAAGTTGACAAACAAACAAAGGCAAGAGAGGGTCACTTGAATAGAACAAAAGGGTGACCTGATCAATCGTTCAACAAACGAAATGATCTCCAACGAAAGGACCCACACGTCTTGACAGAAAGCAAATTAGGGCATTTAACTGGATACAGCGGCTCACTCAACAACGAACTGAAGTGAAGTCGCCGCAACACCCGAGACGTGACTTAACGAATTCCCTAACCTGGAACACGTCTGGAACTAGAAACGAAAACGTATCGGTTGGACACAGGTATAAAGTGTCTCCATCAACATGCTCTCCACACCTGAGCAATATTCTAAACTGAGATCATAATCACACAACACTCTTTGGCTTCCTACTGTCCAAGCACCAAGCCCAACAAGAGAGAGAATTTGAGTCCTAGAGAACGTAAAAGACTTCTATCAAAATAAGGAATAGGACTTCGCACCAAAACCAAAGCAAGGTCAGGTAACCAAGCATCCAACAAAAACCAAATCTCATGGATTCACGAGTAACCACTATGCTCTGATGCATCAAAACACTACCAAAACGAAGTGTCCAACACATCAAAACAGACCGCCTGATGCAACACTACCAAAACCAAGTATCCAACACATCAAAACAGACCGCTTGGTCCACACAATAACCGGCACTTAGTGGGAAGCGCACCCGAATCAAACATCCAACACAAACCTGACACGCATCATGTCCCACACGGACAACATCGACTTGATCAAGAAAAAGTGACCTGAATATGGACCTAACAGCCAATAGGGATAAGAAATCCATGAATTCTAGCGTCGTACTAGAAATTTGCTGATACCTAGCACACAATTGTAAAGGATCGAGGCAAGACTTCAAACGAAGCACTACAAGTATGTAATCTAGAACAAACATTCACGAAAACCAACGAACCCTTACCAAACCCAAATGGTAAGACCAGAACAAGAAAAAGCCAACTCCCGAACGGGAAATTCACACCAGAACACTGGTGGATCAACAAACAGCAGCTTCAAAACAATACCGCGAACTACGAAAGCAATCAGGCACAGGTCAAATAGAAAAGTAAAACCGAAAAAGCAAGGTGCCCAATTCCAAAACAGGAAAGCGAAGATGACAACAAGAGAAGCTTAGCAAACAACGGCTGACAGCATCTGAATAGCAGTCTAAAACTACAAGGACAAGTGACAAGGCCAACTGAACAGCTAGGAAAGTCCACTTCTCCAAGGAAAACACACCCGATCCACACAAAGAAAGTACAAGCTCTGACAGGAAACAACCAGAGCCCAGGAGACAACACCACTTGTAACAACATAGGGGTTTCAATGGAAATAAGCGAAACAAAGCGCCATTCACAAGGTCACCAACACGAAAACCACCCCTGTAAGAAACAACTTCCATAAATGGATCTCAGATCTTCCAAATCTAACACAGGACTCCCAAATAACACAGCAAGGTCAACGCAGAGGTCAGAAGTATGCCATAGGAAAACTAGATTTACTGGTCAAGGGACACACTGCGAGTCCATTGGGAAGGTCAACCCACGTTCTCAATTAACCAACAATTTGGAACCTAGCCCAGTAATAACACCACTAAACTGACCAATAGAAATCACCACTTGGCTTCAACTATAACGACTACCCACACCACTCCCAAGAAGGAAGCAATTTAAATGATATGGAATCCAGAGGAAAAATGACGTTCCACACTCCCACGAAGCAAGAGACCTTACCAAATGAGGGCCAACAACAACTCCCATTCTAAGAGAGGTGTTGGAAGAATCCAACACACACCGCCTTACCTAAGGATTGACTCAGAGTACATAACACAAACGTTGACTAAACAACTTGAGACCCAGGAACAGTGGAAGGATCTCAACACGAAGAACAATGGAGACGAAGATTACGATCTAACCAAATAGAACAAAACAAGAAGCGAGCTGATCCCTAACATATCAAGGCGCAGAAATTCCAAGATAAGACAAAGGAGCCAAGGAAAACAATTTCAAGATAGGCGATTTAGAATACGTCTGACTAGGAACATCGTCATCCCATCCATTTGACTTCTTGCACAAGACAACCACGACGCTCACAAAGGATGAGCGCGTGACTTACGCGACTGCACCACTCATGTAAAAGTGGATTTGAAACACACAGTCCTAGCATAGGAATGGTTCAGAACATGAAAACTGACATGGACCAAAATGAGTCAAAACTTTCTACACCAGAAAGCTCATTGCATAGGAAATGACAGCATCAAGTATCCACGGGGTTTTCACCAACCACCGACACAACCAACACTAGATGCGGAACAATGAAAACAGCAGAAGGCAATCATCTAGATTGAATAGTCTTCCAATAGAACAAATGGCACAAGGATTGAGACCCTAAGATCCTCCAACATGTCCAATGCGTAAACTAGGGGACGATTCCAAAGTGAACACTTGGATTCTGACTAACTCAAAGCATTTCTATCCTATCAGTCAGACTCCAACTTGCAGACGGACGTGACAACTATAAGAAGCAAACACGTAACCATCACGACAACACAACACATTTCTAAGTGAAATCAAAACAAGCCTTGGTCAAGGAAGGTTTCGTTGCAGTCTCTGGAACACCCATCGAACACACGCAGAATAGGCCCATCCAAAGACTTGAACCACAAGAATGGATACAACATGAAATCGATTTAGGGAACACAAACCAAAATTTCCAACCTGTCTACGAGTTCCAAACAAATGAATGCAAACTCAGAAACCCACAAGGAATTGTGATTTGAACAATATTTCTAGGGCAAAAAATTTAAACTTAAACCTACACAAGAGGGACAACCAAAGGATCGTAAACCAAAGCTTTTGATCCGAATTCCAAACCTCACAGGCCCACACACAAGAAAGAACCCAGGTGAGTTTAGAACTCGTAATCCAAAAGAAGTTCACTTATCGGCCATGGAGTATACCTAACACTCACATAGATAGGGGAAAGTTGGAGTTATCATCTAGTAGACGACCCCCAGATGCCTTCCTAGTAGCATCTTGATTTATTCAAAAACTTAACTTAGTGTTGGACAATTCCATGCACAGTAGACACACGACTGACACATTACACTATCAATTTCTCAAGTGATCACTCCTAAGAAATGCGCAACCATGCTCTAATACCATAAAATTCTATCACGACCCAGAGGCGGGCCGGACAGAATCTTCGGGTTAGGAGACCAGATTTTTAGAGAGAACCTGATCACCCAGCCCAAGGTGTGAGTTTTTATGCAGAATACTAAACGGGAATAATGCCAAACCCAAACTCAAATCACATTGGTTGGGGTCCATAGAGTGATCAACTAGAGACATGATAGCATAATAAAAGAAAGTATTGTGCAGAAATTAAATCTAACAACACCAAAACTAAAATCCCAACATACTAGGAATTGAGGGATTGAATCGATGAACCTCCACTCATCTGCAAGTAGATCGAGACATCTACTAGGGACACAAGCATCAACCCACAGCAACACGTTCAAATCCAGTGCCACGAAGCTACACCCTGACCTGGGGAAAAATAGAGTCTAAGTGGTGAGTGACTAACTCAGTAGTGAAATCTGTACTAATGCATACTAAAAATCGTTTTCCTAATCTTTTGAAAACCATTTCATACTTCACATTGACCATATATGGATTTAAATATTTAAAAACTCTTTATCATTTTAACAAACTGGCCCATGGCCCTCGATGTGGCTTTATCAAAACTCGTTGTATACATAGACAGCTATGATCACAAAATATGCCAACATCATTTTCTGAATGAAAATGTTATAAGTGAAAAGGGATCGTTATACAAGGACCCATCCATCACTCATCATCGAAAGTTAGTATAGTATCTCGAATGTGCCGACGAGCTGAAACTAGTGTCGATATGATCTGTATAATTAGAGTAACGAATAAGGTTTCTCGTGATAGAGTGCTTTCTCACTAAATACCTGTGTTCCAAATGGGCGGGGGTTGCTGACGAGCAAGCTCAAGCCGTCATGCCATCCATCAAATGAAACAGTAATAGGATAGGCCAATCTCAGTGACTGACAACCTTCAATCTGTTCCCAATGAAATGGATGGTCACGCAAGGACCCACCTAGTACATGTTCTAGAAAGGTGGTTATTCGCCAATAGCAACACCTCATGAGGCAGGAAAGAATACCATTGACATCGATCCACAGATCCAGCATGTCACCCGAGTTTTCGCGAGTAGCTCAGCAACGACACAACTCCTAAAATCGCAGTAACGGATAAGGTTTCTCATGATAGACCACTTCTCACTAAATACATCTATATTCCAAATTGATGATGGTTGCCGATGAGCAGAGCTATGAGCCATCCAACCACCTGCCAAATGAAACGGTATTAGGATAGACTAATCTTCATGACTAACAACCTTGTCAACTCCATGTGACAAATACTCTTGCCTTTCTATCCATTTGAAAGATAACTCATCAAAGACCCAAATTGAAGAGCTATCAACCCAAGAGAATCAAGAAGGGCCCACGTCCTTAATGGAAAGTAGCCCAAGAAGATTCACTTGAAGGGTAAGAAAGACCAATAGAAAAAGAGATATGGAAACCTACTAAAATCAACCAAAGCAAGTGATCAAAGTTCAACCAATTTGGCAACCATCCAAGTGGCAAATTTTAAAGGAAAGAAGCTGCCATCCTAGTCACCATTTTGTGGATTGTAAGCCAGCAAGGAGTTGCCAATATAATAGCTTTAGAAAGTTACTAAATCTATAGTTTACTAATCACCAATTAGGACTGAATATTCAGAGTGTTTCCTATTTTAATGTTTCATGTTTTACGCTTTGTAATTGGCGATATAAAGGCACCTAATGCTTATGTTTTAACAACTTGAGTTTGAATAAAAAATAGCTTTTGCTAATTTTGAAATTGGAGTGATTCCTTTTTCAAATACATTGGTGAGTTACATCTAACGTTCTTCTTGTGTGAATTATATCACAAAGCGGAATCTCACTTAGGCTTAAGTGGGTTTTCTCATTGACATCCACAACATTAATCCTTGGACGATGGTTGTGAGAAGTGGTGTCCAACCATCCATCAATTCTCCATCTGCAAATCATCAAAAGGGAGTGCAAGTTGTCCTACTTTCCAAATTTGACCACCTGGAGTGTTTTTAGCATATCTCATAATTCTTGAAGGAAATTTCCAAAGTTCTTAAAGGGTTTTTTTCTTATTTATTCAAGAAGACATGGTCAAAATTTTAGCTCAAAAAGATCTTAGACAAAGAAGTTATGCGTATTCAAAGTTCACTTTCCAAAACTGAAACTCTGCCAATTTAAGGAAAGTGGAGATTAGGTCGCCTAATGCAACTGAATCCTACGACCGCAATTCGATCGAAACGAATTTGTCAAATTTTTCTATTTTGCAAATGAATCCCTTGATCGAAAGTCTCAACCGCACTATGACCACTAGTTCAAAAATAAGAATCCGAAGGTTGAGCCATAATTCAACAATTCAACACCATATTTTCAGGTTATATTCTATTCCCCTTCCGCTGGTGCATCACAACCCAAAGAGACATCATCACCCCCCCCCCCCCCCCATCCTTTTGCAACTTTTAGGACTTGTAACCTGAGGACACATCACCAATGCCCCATCTTCTTTTCTTTCATTCCAGGGCTTGAAACATGAGAACATGTCATGAATGACCCATCGTCATTTCGTACGTTAACGACCAATCTTCACGCAGTAGAAGATTGCATAGGGATAGCCTCGTGACACTTTAGCGCTAGAGTGCCTAAAGCATCAAGAGGATTCATCCTCCCAATGTACATATCAAATATTCTCATAGTAGAAGATTTTGCAGCACAGCCTCATGATGCTTTAGCGCGAGAGTGCCTAAAGCATCAAGAGAATTCATCCTCCCATTGTACGAATCATATAACCCCTCTTCTCGCAATAGAAGACGTCACTGGATAGCCTCGTGATGCTTTAGCACTAGAGTGCTTAAAGCATCAAGAGGATTCATCCTTCCAACACATACACAGATATCACATCATCAATATGGCAGAATATCAAGAATAAACTATGTACGTAATGTAAATGTGAGAAAACATACGTATACGTAAAAACTGACGTGTTGTCGAATAGTCCCCATCAGGTTTTCAGGCGTGGTATCTCACAAAATAGCAGTTTTGAAAACTATGATGCAATGTAGTGCAGAAGGTATAAAAATCCCTACCTCAATGGCAACAACGACATGCTTACCGATAAACCAGCTCCAGGCGCTGTCGTAAGGGAAAAGTCGAATCAACCAACACCTCCAGGACCTACAACAAGGCCAGTGTCAACATCCCACAACATAACATGGCTAACAGACAAGTCTTGAACAAAACTAAAATCCAAGATAGTTCCTTGGGACAACCATAAGTCCCAAACTAAAAACTAAATCTAAGAATCCCAATAGAATCCCCAACCTTATCACTTAGTAACAAAAACAAGGCTTTAACAAAAACTATCAGTTCCACTAGATATAGCAATACCACCCTAAACATAGCATCATCTCCTTAGCAATTAAAGAAAGGCAGTAATGAAAAGAGAATAGAAATCCAATCAAAAAAATATAAGCCCTCTTTAATGACCCTTAAACAATAACCAAAATGAAGGATGAAAGCCCACTCCACGTAACCAAATCCTCAACGGCATCTATTAAACAATAACCATATAAGAATACTACAATCCAATTTAATAGAGGCTAGTTAATCTAAGATGCCCATCAAAACAGGACTAAACCCAAATTACAGATTAATATCCTTAACAAATTTTATCAAAGTAGAGAACAAAGCCCACTTGATAGAGTACCCTCATAACATGAATAAATCTCCAAAACATAAGTCCTCATATCATTTAACTATATAGCTAGCAAAGTAGAGAAATAGGAATTAGTTAACATAGCATGAATTCTCATTACTGACTTCGAATACAGAAAATACAACCACAGAGAACAACAATTTCACTTAACAGAAACAATTCCTAATATTTTTACACTATACTCAATTCTTTCAAACCACTGAGAGCAAGTTCAACTAGGGGTGGGCAAAAATCGACCAGAATCGAAAACTAACCCAGAACCGCAGCTCGATTCCAGTTCGGTTTCGGTTCTTGGTTCCTAAATTTTTAAATGGTTTGGGTTTTGGTTCTTATTTTTCTGTGCAGTTGGGTTCTCGGTTCTTGGATTATGGAACCGAGAACTGATAAGTTTTCAAACATGGAGACGGACGACAGCTTGAACCTAGAAGGCAAAAGCAATTCCTCTCCTGATTTCCCGAAGACGAACCAGTGAAGGGGAACCTTTGCTCCGCAAAGACGAACGCTTGCTTGGCCAAGGCGAACCCCAACTTGATTCTTTTGATTCCGAGGGTACGTAATGATTTAGGGTTTGCTTCTGTTTTTGATTTCTGGATGGATGATAGATTTTGTATGGTTAAAAATCTGCTTTAAATTGTATTGAGTTCATAATTTGCTCCATCAGTTGATAATTTCCATTACTAGTAGTGGGTAATTGTTGGTTTTGCAATTAATTTATTTCCATTTTCCAGATTTCATCCATTCTATTGCTTGGTTATATGGATGACTAAATCTAAAATGGAAAAAATTAACGAATCTGGCTGCATGTTTATTGATTTTCATGTCATAGTTGTTAAGCTGACTGACGAATGAGATTCGAGATGGAGGAATATAATCTTTTTTTACTTCCTTTCCTCATATCTGATCGATTTTTCTTATGATTGATGGAATTTCATGTCTTCGTTGTTATTTGTAATGGGTGATTGTTGATTGTAAAGAAAACCCACAGAAGATTGTCTGGAGTTGTGCTTTGTGTAAAGAATTATGCGCCTCTGAGTGGTGTTGTGAGCAAAGCACATGTAGGCTCACTCGAGCTCAAGGAGCTTAGATATTGCAAAAATATGATGCAATTCTAAACATCCTCGGCTGAAAATGGCTGGCGAATACTTGTAGACTCTATCTCATCAAAAGCAATTCCTTTGAAAGAGATGTCTGCTGGTCCACCCACTATTTTAGTTTTGGGAAGTGAAGTAACTGGTTTAAGGCCTTTGGTCGAGAGTTCTTGCACACAGCTTGTTATAATCCCTGGTAATATTCCTATGCATAAGAATGAGGAGGAAGTTGACTATGCAGAATTGTTTTGCAATTTTTTTGCAATCTATAACTAGACTAATGTTGACTGTGGATATGAATATCTAGTTCAACTCTTCTCTTTATTATTGATTATCAAATTTTAATATTCATCTTTCTAGGAATCGGAACTGAACCAGAACCGAACTCGGTTTCGATTTCAGGTCCAGTTCCTTGCGGTTCCGGTTCCAGTTCCTTACTCTCGGAATCGAGAACCGAATGATTGGTTCCAAGAGGTCCAGAACCGAAACCGAGAACCAATTTGCCCACTCCTAAGTTCAACCAACCAACAGATTATTTTAAAACTACAACTAACATCATCAAAAAGCCTTAAAATTTTATCTCAGCCTTGGTAATTTATGAAAAATAGAAATCAACAACACAATCCCTAAAATTTTCAAATCGGCCGAGAGACCCGAGAAGAAATCACAGGGAATTTTTGAAAAAAAAAACAAAACAAATGCGGAAATCTTTCAATATAGGGTACGGTATCCACACCTTGGCCTTAGAATGGAGGAATGCAGCTCTTGCTTGGAGAGCCCTCCGATGGAGTAGCCCAAATTGTAAAAATCTTGAGCTCCAGATTCTGCCAACTCCCGTGAAATGTCCTCGGACGGAATCACTCACTCACCCGTGGTAAAAAATGCCCGATGGATCGCAGCCTCCATCGACTCCAACTCGGAATGACCGAGCGCTCTCTCGCTCAGACACTGCCTCCTGCTTGGTCTCTCACTCACAATCGAAAGCCATCCTCTCCCCGTGATTTCCAGCCATCGCACGCGGGAAGAAGGAGTCTCTCTTTTTAAAAAAAATTTATTTAGTTTATAATAATTTGTAATATATATAATTTCTATATTATAAATCTAATTCAAAAATCCTATTCGAAACCCGACTTGTTTAAAACATGAATAAAAATTATTCCTTTAGTCAATTGTCCTTGAGTGCTAGATTCGAGTTCCCTTGAAGGAGGTTGCTCCAATTGTTGAGCAATTGTGTCATGGTTTTAAAAAAACATAAGCACAACTTATAATCATCATTTGAGGATTCAAAAATACACATAAAATAGGAGCTAATATGGTCAAAATAGGCTTTGATACCAAATGACACAAAAACAAATATTTTAGGAATGAATTCCCACAAATAAGGAAAGTATTTCACAGATTCATGACAGAATTTCGACTTCAATAAAAATAACTCAAATGGATGAAATTCTCCAATGGAAGAAAGCACTCCAACTTGATAACTTTTCAGTTTTTACAACTTTACTGGGAGGATTCACTTGCTGGGAAGGAAGTGAGAAGGTTGCAATAGAAAGAAAACTAATCCAACTCTCACAAAGGATTAGAAATCAGAACACAAAATAATTGATTGCCAACAACCAAATTGCAATGTGGGTTTTTTCTCAAAAGAACAAAGAAGAGAGGCTAAAAGCTCTGTATTTTAATTCATCAACTTTGTAGGAAGAACCATAAGGTGAGCATAAATAGCTCCTCCGAAACTAGGGTTTACAAGTTCATAAACAAAACTTACAAAAATAATCTTACTAGGAATCCTACTCGATCTAGGACAACTCATAATCGAGTGACTCTAAAATTAATCATAAAATAAACTATAAATAAAACTTAAGTTCTTGCATATAACCATGATCCAATGGATCATTCTTCATGGTCCATTGTCAAATTTATTTGGGCTTCAATTTATTGAGCTTCTTTAGTAGAAAATGAAATTCTATGTTTAAGGACCGTTTGACATAGCGAATGAACTTCTAATTTAATGTCTATTTTGGAAAGCTAAAGAAGTCAGCTTCAATCTTTATGAAGTATACTTTTTTATATCATGTCATTAAAATTGCTAAATATGACAAATAATCCTTGAAGAACAAATCACCATGCATCGAAGAAGAAGGTTTTGATTCGGTCTTAGTGTTGGTTGTGGACTTCTCCTCTTGTCTAGAATAGCTTTCAAGAAGGTTGTCTTGGTTGTCAGCTTGATCATGATGCCACTCGTGTAATCTTTTATTTGAGTTGTTACTCAAACTTTGATTGCCATGTGCACCATATTCCTCATCTCCACGTAAAGGTGCAATTCTTTCTCATTAACAATTTCATGGTTTAAACTACTAAGAAACCTAGCCATAGTTGCCTTCCGATCTTCCATTATATTGGCTCAAATCATGGCAATCTCCATCTCTTGATAGTAGTCGTCAACACTTCGATTGCCTTGTGTGAGATGTTTTAGCTTTTTAAACAAATCTCATTGGAAGTGACTTGGCACAAAAGGTTAACTCATTAATATTTTAATCTCTTCCATGTGTCACGACCCGGAGGTGGGCTTAACAAAATCTCCGAGTCAGCTGATCTTATCCTTGGTGAGAACCCGATCGCCCAGCGCAAGGCTAGGGAAAAGTAGAAGTTTTAACATGAACATAAGCCCAAAACCCAAAACATATGGGTTGAAATCTACAGAGTGATAGCAAGAGTCCATATAGTATAATGATAAATAAAAGAAGTCACTATGCAGGAATTAAGCCAAACAACACCACATAACACAACAAATACCAAACATACTAGAGACGAAAGGACTTGGACCGACGAGCCTCCACCCATCCAAGGGAAGGTCGAATCACCCACCAGAGGGACACCAACAATTCCCCACGACAACCCCGTAAATACCCTTATATATCCTATACATTAACCTAGGAAAAATAAAGTCTAAGGGAGTAAGTGACAAACTCAGTAGTGAAATTTATACTAAATACAATGCATGCGAAAAACAATTTTTCTCATCCTCTCGAAAAGCATGATCTTGTGGAACAAACTCCCATTTCAAAAAAATTTTAAATCCTTTTATCATCCAAAGGAAATTTGGCTTCAAAGTCCTGATGAGATACTGATTTAAAATATGGCCGTATACATAGACAGCTATAATAAAAAAAATACTCTTGTCGTATTTCATACTAAAGTAAATTAGTGAAATTGGATGGTCACACAAGACTCCTCTAAACATACGTAACAAAAAGGCGGTGACTATTTCCAGGCAGCACCTCATGAGGCTTGAACAAATAAATGACGGTAGCCTGTAGGCCCAGCCTATCTTCCAAGTTGTTGGCATGCAAAGCATCCACAACAACAAACCCGAGTAATAAAACACCCTAATCAAGCTTAAGGATTCGAAACCCAAGGAGCACGTCATTACCGCCCTATTACCAATTTATTCTCATATAAGCTCACAAAACAAACATCTTCACACATCAGAAGATGTATCAGGATAGCCTCGTGATACTTTGTCACCGAGTCCATTCAAAGTATCAAGAGGATTCATCCTCCCACAACCGTGCGCAGACAACCATCTTCACATAGTTGAAGATGTATCGGGATAGCCACGTGATACTTTGAACTGAAATCGTTCAAAGTATCAAGTGGATTAATCCTTTCGCAACAGTATCACAACATACCATTAAAATCAAGCTCGTAAAATAAACGTGTAAAACTCACGTACACAAGTAGTATAAAAATCTGACGTCCTATGGAATAGTCCCGTCGATTTTGCATATGTGGTATCCCACAAAATATTGTTATAGAAAATAATGATATGATATGCAGTGCAACTAAGTATAAAACCCCTACCGCAATAAACGACCATGACAACCTTACTGACTAGCCAACTCCACGCGCTATCAGAAGTGAGGGTCGAACCAGCGACATCTCCAGAACCTATACTAAGGTCAATATCAACATTCGAACAATCAAACAAGGGATAACAGATAAGTCTCAATCAAGACTAGGAATCCAAGACGGTCTATTAGGATAACAACCAGTCCCAAACCAAAAATTAAATCTATAAACACCTAAGAGTTCTGAACTGAAACACGAAACCAGACCAAAACTAAGGTATGGTTGGTGAAGTCGAACGTAGTTCGCTAAACCTCACTCCAAGAAATGAACAGTGTGGTTGACCAAAGAATAACCACAGTCAACCCAACACCTCAACAGACAATCAGGAAGACCCACCGATCGACAAGACACGGTGATAGTCGACAGAACATGACACACTCGACTAGAACTACTCAATAGTGGGGAAGACATAGCTGGAGCAATTCGAACTCGACAACGGTGAACAAGGCATCACAGTGGTCAACCGAGACAACTCATCAATCGTTGAGGCAAAGTGAAGGTTAATCTGGACTTCACAACTTCAACAAGACTCAACGAAGATCAACTAGGACCATTTAGTGTCGATGAGACACATTGATGATCAACCGAAACATCACAGCTGCAATATTTCGATTTTTATATTGGAATTTAAAAATGATAAATTGGAAATTAATTGGGGATATTTTAATCAGTCGAATAAAGTATCGGGATATTAGTAATGGTGTTACAAATGACGTAATTGTTTAGATATGGACTGAACTGGTTTTGGTTCGGCTCGGTTTGAATATTTGGATAACTCAGTTTTAATTAAATATATGTGAAGATAAAATGAAGGATTAATTGAATTAATTGAAAGAGATCAAAGTAAAAGGAAAAGTGAATTAATTAAAGAAAAGAAATTGTTAATGTAAAGATTAAATGGGGGAAATAAATCAGTTCCTCCTAAACCAGTTGAAATTAAGTTAAATGGCTCACTGGCCATTTGAAGAGAAAGAGAGCGAGAGGGAGCGAGAGAGGCGGGAAAGCGATCGGGGAACAGAAAGCAAAGGTGACGAGCTCGGATGACGTAGGCTCAACTTGAAGGACGGTTAGGTGAACGAGAGTGTATCGGACGTCGACGTTGTGCGGTAAGCGACTGCAAGTTAGGGCTCGATGTGCCGCGACTTGCAGGAACAATTCGAAACGGCGAATCATCAGTGAAGGTAAGTCTCGTTGATGAATTTCACTATATTCCGTGTTTTCTCCCTAACATTGGATGGATTCTGGCCAAAGTGTGGCCGTTAGTTGTTTCGGTTGATGTGGGCAGTGAGGAATTGGTGGTGACAGGGCTTGGTTCGCTAGGAGAGTTGGTTCGGGTCCGGTTCCATTGGTCCACCGATTGAGCTAAGTGTCCAGTGTTTTGACTGGCATAAGACAACTCTTCCACGCGGCATCTTCTCTGTGTCATTCATGTAAGTGTATCGGTGTACACTTCTCCTCCAGCTTAGTGTCAGTAGAGTCTACTCTTCGCCTATAAATGGATGGCAGCAACCAAATATAGCAGGAGAGGTGTTCTGTGTTAGTACAGAGTGTGAGGAGTTTCTCTCAAGTGTTCATCCACTCGGTGTTGTAGTGAAAGTTATATAGGTGATGAATTCTTTTACTGCTCGTACCTTGTCTATTGTTATACTTTTGAGTTGTAATGGTTGAATACTGTGATGGAAAGGTGACTACATAATGGCAGGAAGTGCAGGGGATGGTTGGTTCCCTCGGTTGCTCCTTGGTAAGTTGGTTTTCTCTCCTTGGATATTTGGATTTAGTTAAGGTTGTCTGTCTGGAGTATTGAATGATTTAAGGTGTGGACAGCCTCTGTTAAATGACTTGAATAATCTGTTGTTATGTTGGTTGATTTTGGATTGTGACAAGTTGTCTTGTTCTTCTGTTGGTGACCTACTGCAATTTATAAAATGGACGAAGAGCATGCTGGTGAATGACCAAACTAATGACAACTTTTGGAGGTCGTGTTGAGATGTTGGGCATGTTTCAAGAATACAGGTATTACAAAGTCATTTATATAGTCTTTTACGCGGAGTCTTGGATATGTGCACTGAGGGTTGTGTGTTTGGACTTTGTTAGTTTCTGTGGATGGTTGTTCTGTCAATTATGGTTATAATCTACTCTTTGTGATGCTTTATTGTTGATTATTGATCTATTGGAATGTATTCTGTTGCCACTAAAAAGTTGGAGATGACTAGTATCTTAACTTGTTGAGGCGTAATTATAGGATGAAATGTTCATTGTTATTGTAGGGTAACGTTGGTTATTGCTATATGTGGCTGTGAAATAACTGTTTGTGCCAAGACAGAGGATTAAGAGGGTCGTTGTTCGCTATAAGTCTTGAATGATTAAGGAAATATGAAGATAACTTGTATTCATACACTCGGTAATTTTGTATTGAAGTAGGCGCATTAACTGGTTCTCTACTCTGATGTGGGAAATATGGATTTCTGATAAAATACTATTCGGTTTTGTAAAGTTACTTTATCTTGTCACATTGATAGAATGAGCAACATTGTGAGGTTTGCTATTCCATTGTCCACGTTCAGATAGTGAAAGTGTTAAATCGTAGAAGTAAGATTAATAATATGTGATTTAAATGATTTTGAAGGTACGAAGAAGAAAGAAGAAACAGAAACGCGTTGCGAATGCCAAGTAAGTTGATATTAACTATGTTTTGGTCTTCGGACCCTACATCGCAAGAATTAGAATTGTGTGTTGTGTGTTTATTAGAGTTAGGTTCTTTTAATGATATGTTTATTAGACATTTATATCATATAGGATTGTATGCATTCACGTGAATATTGTATGACATAATAAATCTATGTAAATAGGCGTATGGGAGTTCGGGAAAACAATGACTTCCCATTAGTCATATAGGTCCATGATGGATGGATTAGAGAGAAAAGAGGTTAGAGACATGGGATCCAGGGTTCATTGTCTCCTGTTATGAATTCCCCAACATTCTCGAAACAAAAGAGTTAGTACGACACGAGGAAACCCTCTATGTATGTGTATGTCTCCTTTGTGGAGTGACTAGTTCTTACTTATGGTCCCACAGTATTTGTCATGTATTCCACTCTTGGCTATAATTGCATTGTATGATCATGCATATCATCTGCATTTCATTTTATCACTTACTGAGCGTTAGGCTCATTAATTAGGTCTTGTGATGTAGGTACGTACGAGCAACGGAAGAACAGATTAAAGATAGTTGATGAAGGATTTGCACGGGTAGATCTTGTGGCTGGCTGGGCTAAGAGTTAAATGGAAAGTATTTGAAAAAGGGTTTTGTAACTTATTTATTATTCTTTAATGTTTGTTTTCATTCCGCTGCATTTCATTCAAAGAATATAATTGCTTCTAAAAGTAAACTGATAAAGGTGAAAGTAAACTGATAAAGTGAAAGTAAAGGGTTTTATTGATCGGGTTTTATAAAGAAAGAATACTCTGATGATTTTACGAAAAAAAAGTTATAAATTTTACAAACAAATATGGGATGTTACAACAGCGGTTGATAAGACACAGTCACAACCATCCAAGACTCGACAATTGAGGAGAACCAACTAAAGTCAATCGAGTATAACTTTATTGGAGATCGGCTCAAAATCCATAAACCAAACCAAGCCAAAAACCATGTCAAAATACAAAAATTATCATCAAAGAGTCACAAAGATAGGTGGAAGAGTCCTATACCATTACTAGGAACCCAACGTACAACTCAATGATTCAAAAATATGTGAATCTGCACTGTGTGGTCGACTAGGAACAATCAGCCCATTTTTCAGTCGACCATGAATAGTACCCCATGAACAATACTAGTCAACCATGAATAGTATTGGTCTCACAGTGGTCCACTGCAAAGAAGTTTGGGTACTATTTTCCAATGGAAAACACCCAGTTGTTGCCCGATTTTTGACTTCTAATGACAAATAACCCTGCATAGACTTTCATTCTACCAATAGAAACCAGAAATTTCTCTCGGATTCAAGTTTTTAAGCTCGAATCCAAAGCCAACAAAATAACTAAACTTTAAATGTTAAAAACGTGGATAGAAATCAACTTACCCACGAAACGTCTTCACAAAAGACAAAGTACACGATGATGCAAACACAAATTGGACAGAGAAATGACAAGGATTGCTCACCGGCTCCTCGCCTCTCTTCCTCCTTCTCCTCTTGGGCGTGCAGTGACAGAGAAGGAGAGTTCTCCTTCTTTGTCTCATATTTTCTTATTAAATAATAAAAAAAAATATTTTACATATATATATATATATATATTAAAATATATTATAGATATTAATTTAATCCAACTCAAAATCTGATTCAAATCCCAACTCGTTCAAAATACTACCCAACAACAATTCTTTAGTCAAAATAATTTATTAAATTAATTCCTTCTATTAAATTGCCATTCAAAATATATATTTTTACCAAATTTGACTATTTGACCAAAAATTCATACATAGCCGCTACGCGACAAAACGGGTCAAATTTCCAACGCTTCACCGAAAAATTAATATGCGAAATTTATTATTATAAAAATCACAGATTTGACACCAAGTCTCCATTACACGTTCTCTATTTCTCCGTCTATTCAACAATAACTATTCCCATCAAACAATAGCATAGTTAGAAAATTTAACTACAGCAAGTTTTACCTTTTTCATTTTAGAATAGTTATGGCAATAAAAAATAAACTCCGTCTTTCTTTCCCATTCACGATATGCTTATGGATGATTCTTTCCTTGAAATGACGGAACCTTCATCTTAATGTTACTCATGTTGTTGTCTTCATGGTTTCTTAGTTTGTCTAACTTGTCCATTTCTACTCAGATTACTTGTTGAATTTAGATCATCCTTATCATCAATTTGGTACTCAATGAACTCCTTAATATCTTCATCTTCATTCCTTGGTTGAACTCTTCTTCTCTTATACACATAGGATCCATTTGTGTTTGATCCTAGTGAACATTCTCCACTTGATCTAAACTTCAATTCTTAATATTCGCTTCATCTCTCCCACCAAAGCTTCCATTTGTAGCCTTTGATTAGCCACTCTTTCAAATTTTTCACTAGAGTTTTTAGACATGATTCCTACAGTAAAAAGTTAGACAAAAAAAACAAATCTCTCACTCACATGTTTCACTCAACACTATTTTGTGGCTCAAAATTATTGGCTTTTACCCTCAAATAGTGTAACACTCAGAAAATATCCACGAATAATTTTGTGTGTAATGTGATATTTTGAAATTTCACAAGAATTACTAGAGTCACAATTGGAAATTTATATATTCACATAATAATAGGTATATTTTAATATATGGATTGAATATTTTATTTTATTAAGAATATTTTGGATTAGGAAAGTTGGGTGTGGAAATTGGAGGGTTAAGTTGGTCATGAAATGAAGAGTAACTGCAAAAGGTAATGTATCCGCGTGATGACGTGTTCGTGGAAGGGAATGCCTTTTGCAGGTGTTTGTATAAGGCAATGTGTCCACAGGATGACGTGTGCACGAACGTGTTGGTATTCACAGCGGAAGTGTTAGTGTCCATGGATACTTGATTTAAGAAGGACATGTAGCCACACATGTGTGGTGTCTACGAAATGAGGTGTATCGGCGAAAGTGTTGGTGACCGCGGAAGTGTTGGTATCTGAAGCAGAAGTGTTAGTGTCTGTGGATAATTGGTTTAGGAAGGACACATGGCCGCACATGAGTAGTGTTTCTGGAATGAGCAGATATCTATAGTGAAAGTGTTGGCGTCCGTAAAAGTGTTGGTATCCGCTAATGTGATATGGAATATGTAAAATGAGGTGTGTGGCAGATTTTTATTGATAGACAATGTAAGTTGATATCCACAGTAGAAGCAGAGGTATCCACGGAAGCGTTGATGTGGCATATATGAGGTGGAATCCAAAATGAGGTTGTTCGTGACATTATATGTAAATGTGGCAAATTGTGATTGGCAGATAATGTAAGTGGGTATCCGCACCAGAAGCATTCGTGTCTACGAATGTGAGGTGGATTCCGCAGAGTGAAGTTTTTCCATGAAAAGACATGTGGACGTGGCAAATTGTGATTGGTGGACGATGTAAGTGGATATCTGTAGCAGAAGAGGAGTCCACAAAGTGAAGTTTATGCATAGAAAGACATGTGTACATGGAAAATTCTGATAGGCCGATGATGTAAACAAATATTTACAGTGGAAGTATTGGAGTTCGCAGTTGAGGTGGAATCAGGGAAATAAGGTTGGTCCACAAAACGACATGTGAACGTGGCAGATTGTTATTGACAGACAAGGTGAGCAGATATCCGCAGCGGAAATGCTGGTGTCTGAAGATGAGGTGGAATCCAAATAAAGTGGTCTTTTTGTGAATGGACATGTGAACGTGGTACATATGGATTGATGGACAGTGTGAACAAGGCGGATATCCACAATGGATGTGCACGCGTCCGATGAAAGCGTGCACGTTCACAACAGGAAGCACACACACCTGCAGCAACTATACTAAACAGTTTAGGATGCTTTTGTCTGTAGATTTTTTGGACTGTGAATACATTATTAGATTTTGAATATACTTTTAGACTGATAAAAAGGAAGGTTGTTGATTTGTAAAAAAGAAGGTTGGGGATGAAACCCTAATCATCAATGAATTAGAAGCTATGAAAGTTTGCATTATTCCTCTCAAGCTCTTTGAAGGTACGTAATATGGATTCGTTTGTCATTCATAAGATGGACTAAGATCATAAACAAAACAATGACGATAATCATGGTAGCTGAAACTAAGTTTTTCAAAGCAGGTTGACAAATTTCTATTCTTTTTATTAACTCAATCTTTATTTATATGAAGGAAAATAAACGTGTTAAAAATAGATTAGAGTTAAGGTTAGATTAGATTATGAGTGAACATACTTCACTAAGAATTCCAGGTAAGTGATGATTGCAAGCGTTTAGCCTTCTGGCCTACATCACGAAGTGGTAAGATATTTTATTGTTATGATGATTGTCTTTCTTCTGATGCTCTACGACTGTGGATTGAGGATGTGTTACGTGATATTTATTTTATGTTTATAGTATGTTGACAATAAGATTGCATAAGTGATGTTAGATGTTGATTAAGGATGTGCAAATTATTTTATATTGCTTAGTCTATAATGACGTTGAACGAGGATGTGTTACTGTTTTGATTGTTGCCTTGATTTCTTTAAGTATACATACGTGATGACAGAATATTGTAATGACTTTAGAGATGTATGGATATTTTGTTTTGTGTGTGATATTAGACTTGATTGATATTAGGGTATTATGTTTCATATGATATGATCATGTGTGCATTTCATGCATCATGGAAACGTATTTATTTTAAGAACCAAAAATGATTTTCATGCATACGTTTTCATGTTAGAAAGATTGAAGATGAAATGAAATACAGGTAAGAGGCTTTGGCAATTCGACACCAATGATTTGAGGATTTGGTGGGCTTATCCCCCAATGATTGGAGGCTTTGGTGTCGTATCCTAATGTTAATGAAATAAAGAAACGAAAGAAAAGAATGAAAGAAAGAATAGAAAAGAAAAGAAAGAAAGAAGATTTAATACTCATGTTTTTACAAAATTATATATCATGCTCAAAATATACATATGCATCTCTTACTGAAATTTAGGCTCATAGATGAACTTTGTGATGTTGGTGATGCACCAAAGCCAATGATCAACAATGGGGCAAAGTGGTTGGCTGTTTATACCAAAGCAGGACACCTGAATGAATCTCCTATAACTTCCACTCCAAATATCCAATTGATGCCAAATTTGGAGGGGAAGCAAAATAACAGAGGAAAATGGCTCTATCAAAAATCATGACCAAGCGTGCTAGTTGCAGAAGTTTTCTCTTGATCCAATGTTTACACGAAACTAAACACCCTGGGTATTACATCTCCACCTTGCTTTAATGCTAGCCTTCTAAGTCCTCACGCTAAATACCACCTCTGGAAGAGTTAATGTAGGGCTTAGTATAAGAGCTCACTCCAAGACCAAGCCAAGAAATCGAGTGAGACAACTTTTGGATTACAAAACTTGGTGTTGCCCTAGATTTGTAAGCCGATAGTTTAGAGAGAAAACTCCCAAAACATGAGTTGTAGCTGCTATTAAAATTCCAAATTTGTCCATTTAGACAACCTTAAGGAAGTTTCAATACTTCCTTAAGAGTTTCCCAAACAAAAATCACAAAAATACCCTTAGAGGGAAAATTTCAGCATGAGTGCTTGGCTAACGCACTAGCCGATTACACCAAACACCTAAAATCCAAACAACACTAATGACAACAAAAATATATCCATATACCAATAATCTAGTAAAACATAAAGTAAATAAACATTTCAAGTTGCTGGAGGAATATATCTTCAGCTTGTGATCCTCCTTAAGCCTCAGCACTATGGAATTCAAAGTTGTCCTCAGGTGTGCTTGCTAACCGGGTGTGTGCATGGACATACCAAGTGAGGAGATGTTTTGGCTTCTCCTTATTCTCATGATTAGGTTCCTCTTCAAGTCCTTCTAAGGTGATGCCACTTGCAAAATATAACACGTTAAGAGATTAATGATCTTTTTGGCCCAGTCTCGAGTAATTGGGCTTTGTGGTGCATCATCCTCCTAGGGTGATTGAGAATTTGACCTCAAATCCGAGACTTGACCATTCTCCTCTCCTTTTTCTTTCTTATCCTCTCCAAGGTACAGTGATAAGTCTTGCTCGTTGAAGTTAGAAGAAACTCCATAATCTTCTTTAAGCTCTAACCGGTATGCATTGTTGTTAATACGTTCAAGTATCTTAAAAGGACCATCAACCCATGGGAGCAACTTGCACTTTATTTGCTTAGGAAATCTCTCTTTCTTCAAATGTAACCGTACCAAATCTCCTTCTTCAAATACCACTACTTTGTGACCTCAATTGGCATTTCTAGCATAGGACTCATTCTTCTTCACAATGATTTGGCTCACCTTTTCATGGAGCAACATGACTCTCTCCGTCTAGGAAGCCCCATCATCATATATAAAGTCATCAATGGGCAACGGGATGAGGTCCATTGGTGTAAGGGGATTGAAGCCATAAACAACCTCGAAATGAGTATGCTGCATTATTGTATGCAAGCTGCGGTTGTAAACAAACTCTGTATTGGGCAATTGCAAATCCCAATACGATAGACATTTGCTCACAATGGTTCTTAAGAGTGCAACCAATGTACAATTGACAACCTATATTTGCCTATCGGTTTGGGGATGGAAGGAGGTACTGAAAAGCAGCTTAGTACCCAACTTTCTCCAAAGTGTCTTCTAAAATGAGCTAAGGAACTTAGTATCATGGTTGGAGATAATAGAGTGAGGAACACCATGCAACCTTATTATTTCTTTGAAAAATAGATCCGCATCATGACTTGCATTATCCGACTTGTTACAAGCAATGAAGTGTGCCATTTTTTTGAATCGGTTCATGACCACCATAATTGAGTCCTTCATTCTGAAAGTCCAAGGAAGCCGTAAAACAAAAGTCACGTTAACTTCCACCCAAGGGTGAGTGGGCACAAGCAAAGGCATATACAACCCTTGTGTCAAAACTAGGCTTTTGGTCTTCTTGCAAATTATACACTTTTCGATGATTCTTTGAACATCCTTAAGAAGATGAGGCCCATAGAAATGCTCTTTGACAGCTTCAAATGTCTTCTTTTCCCCAAAATGGCTCGCCAAACCACCACTATTAGCTTCCCTCACCAATGATTCCTGCAAACTACAAGGCCGCATGCAAATCTTGCTTCCTTGAAAAGAAACTCATCCACAATATAATAAAGGTTCTCGGCCCTCTTTAAGCAACTATTATACACATTTCCAAAGTCCTTGTCATCATCATATAATCCTTTTATATGTTCAAAACCGAAAAGTCAGGTGTTAAGCTTTGTCAAAAGAGCATACCTCCGAGAAAGTACATCAGCCACTAGATTAGTGTCACCCTTTTTGTACTTGCTAATATAAGGATAGCCTTCCAAGAACTCCACCCACTTGCCATGCCTCCAGTTTATTTTTCCTTGGCTATGTATGTGTTTAAAAGCTTGGTGATCTGAGTTGATGATAAACTCTTTGGAGATGAGATAATGCTGCCACACTTCGAGAGAACAGATAACCGCATAGAACTCCTTGTCGTAAGTGGCGTAGTTTAGGGTTGTCCCTTTGAGCTTCTCACTGAAATAGGTAATTGGTTATCCCTCTTACATAAGGATAGCACCAATGCCTGACCACAAAGCGTCACCCTCCACCTCAAACACTATAGCAAAATCGGGCAAGGCTAGCACGGGTGCATGGCATAGTTTTTCCTTAATGGTCTCGAAGCTAGCTTGAGACGCTTTAGACCACTAGAAATCCTTCCCTTTCTTTGTGCAACAAGTAATAGGAGCCATTATCATGCTCAAGTTCTGAATAAATCTACGACAAAATGAAGCCAACCCGTGACAACTCCTCACCTTTGAGACACTTCTAGAAATTGACCATTCTTAGATGATTTCAATCTTGGCTTCATCAACTTCCATACTGTGCTTGGTGATGATGAACCCCAAGAAATAAACCCTCTCTTGAGCAAAAGAGTACTTCTTTAAGTTTCCATAAAGCTTGGTGGACTTTAGAGTATCGAATAGAAACCAGAGGTGCTCCACATGTGAACGAAGATCAATGTTATACACAAGAATATCATCAAAGTGTACCACGATGAACGGCCCAATAATATCTTTAATGATGTGATGCATAACCCTCATGAACGTACTCGGAGCATTTGATAACCCAAAGGGCATAACCATCCATTCATATAAGTCATACTTTGTTTTGCACGATGTTTTCCATTCATCCCCTTCTCACATCTGGATTTGGTGATAACCGCTTTTGAGATCAATTTTGGAGAAGATAGAAGCACCACTAAGCTCATCCAACATGTCCCCAAGTCTAGGTATTAGAAACCTATACTTGATGGTAATATTATTTTATAATATCCCGAATTTTCGTAGAACTAAGCACCAGGCTCAAGTGATGATTTTGGGATGTTAATAGCTAAATTGAACAATTTAAAGATATTGATAATGAGAAACACATTTGGAAGAAGTGAATTATGATACCCTGAATTGTGTTCATAATTAGATTAAGGGAAAGATTAAGATTTTTGGGGAATTGTTTGATGATATTTAGAGTTAGATAAGATGATATTAGAATTGGAATAGTGTGTTTTATTGTGGATGTGTGTGTGTGTATGTGTATATCTATATATATATATATGGATATATAGGGCATACTAGTTTGGTGAAGGAGAAGTAACAATACGTTTGATTGTGTGGAAGGTGCAGTCAATCTCTAAACAATTTCAATCAAGGCTTCACTTTGTTGTTACAATATATATATATTATTGGAGAATATTTATATTATTGGAAAGTAGGAATAAATGGTGGATGTCTATTGGGCGAGACATACGTCTTTTGTGGCTCGTAAGAACGGACGGTGGGGATGAAGAGGAAGCAATGTCATTTGAAGCTATGAAAGACGTTCTTTAAAGAAGGACGGACATCCCTTGTTGAAGATAAGTGTTTAGTGTAATAATGTGAACAGTGTCATATGGAGGGGAAAAAGACATCCCTAATGTGAGGAACGGACGTCCCTAATGGCGAAGAAAATGATGGACGTCTCTTACAAATGACGGATGTATAAAATGTTAAGGCAACGAACGTCCCTTGTTGTGGAATGGACGTCCCTTACAACGAAGGGACTAACGGGTGTTGATGGAATAACGTATGCTGCATGAACATTTGAGGAACGAACGTCCCTAATGAAAAATGGATGTTACGGCATTTAGGAATTAAAAGAATACGGTGTCATCGACCGGCAATTATTTGCATTGTAAAATATGGAATTGGTGGTTGATCGTCCAATGGGGAATCTGTAACGACCTGGTTTTTTTTTTCTCACTTCAAAAATCGTATAAAATTTTAAACTTTTATAAAACAACTGAAATCTTTATTAAAACCTTTTAAGTTGAAATCATAGTTATTTTCTTAAAACCTAATCATTAAAAACTCTTTTCTTAAACTCGTTACTTAAATCGTTATAAACAGCAGAAGACTATAATTATAAAATCCATTTTCTTAAAACATAACGAAAGCATAAGCGATTCATTTAAAAGATAATAAATAAACTGTATACATTAAATTTACAAACCTCTTTTCCCTTTAATCCATTAGCATAGCAAGCCAAAAGATCCGCCAGTGCAAATCTTTCATGAATTACTCCTTAACCTTTTCATCGTTCGCTCATGTACCTACATTGCAAGTCATAAACTATGAGTCTAACGCTCATTAAATGATAGAAATGAATAACTAAATGCACATGCTATGCCACTTTAAATCTGTATGCGGTTTTTGTTCTCATCTTTCTTTTTATCTTTTATCTTTTATGTTTTAATCATTATCTTTTTGTTTTTTGTTCTGACCCGACACCTCTGATATACCAGCAATAGCATAATCCGAAAGTCTACTAACCATTGGACGATCTGTCCTAGCATGATCCAGGGACCTTGCAACCAGTATGAGCAGCAATGGCATGATCTGAAAGCTAGCTAGCAACAATGGCGTAATCTGAAAGTCTGCTAGCGACCGTGCCCACTAAGAACTGGAATGACATCACATCATATCATTGCTTTTTCTTTACTTTACTTTACTTTTTATCATTTATCATTCGTTTCTCATATATTTGACTTCCCATTGTAAAATGGATATTCCTACAGCCCAAATGATGGTAGTCCACTTTGGGTGATCAGCCCTCGAGAACACCGTACACTTAGTGTGTATGATCATCCATTAAACCATTATTTAAAACCATGCATAAAAATCCATTTTCATATTCTTTTGAAAACCATGTTGTATGATGCTTGTGAATGCATACAATCTCTATCACATAATTAAGGAACCCAATAAAACACCCAACACACAATTCACATAACATGCTTACGAAAACGGTAGACATGCTAATCAAAACTGTAGACATGTTGATAAAAACAATAGACATGCTTTTAAAACGCTAGACATGCTTATAAGGCGGTAGACATGGTATTAATACTGTAGACGTGCTCATAAAGTTGCAGACATGATCATAAAACAATATCTAATAAGCAGTTAACAGCGAAACAGGCTTATCCTATTCTTGCGATGTAGTGCCCTGAGGACCAAAGCACACACATATCAGTTACCTCATTTCCTTAAAGTGTTCAACACGTAATCGTTATCATTTCTTCCCTCTTAGCTGCTTCATAATTAAAAACTTTTAATTATTATCAACAATCCCTCGTATAGTCATTTATAGGGTTCCACAAATCACAACAGCATTTCATAACACAATTAAGCGTAGTCTTAGCCAATACGACTGACAAAACTCCATTCGACAGATAACTATCTGTAACAGAGCTCTCCATGATAATATACTGCCATTCACAGCATTTCACATTCCAAATCCATTAATATTCATTATATTGAAACAAGGGCATTATCAAAACAATACGACACAACATCCATCACCCGAACTGTGTTCCATATCATAGTAATTTATTGAGAATATATCCAACCATCCAACAAAGTAGCGAATTACAGAAGCATTGTCCCCAAGTAATGCAGTATCATTATTTCCTATTATCCAAACAATAATCCAACCCAAAGAAAAGAATTTACATCAACGAATCCACACTTCCTTAACTTATTCATTAACACCTATTTAATTGAGCATAACCATTCATTATTCTTCCATAGTTGTAGCTAATTTTGCAGAACATCAGAGATCGATTTCAACAATATAACATAACTTTCAACGAAAATCCATAACATAGAAGATAATATAGTCCATCACTCAACATTCCACTTAACTCTAGCAATCCAACCATCAGAGCATAATTCCAACATTTGTTCCATTTCTTTATTATTTATAAACCAAGCGTCATCAACAGAAAATACTATCCGACAGCACATAAATCTCCCTTTCACATAACAGATTCCCATTTATCTCAAAATCTTCCTCTAACTATTCACTTATCATAAACAGAATATAAACACTCTAAATAAACCCACGGTCTGAACTCCATACGGTGAACATAAAACCCAATTACATAAAGCAAATCTCATCAAGGGCTACCAACATGATCATCTAGACGTACATAGTTAAGTCAACCAACAGCACACAATACCCACAAGTCTCATAATAGTGTGAAAAAGCCAAGGCATTACCTGAAGACAAAAGCTCACCTGAGGATAGACCCTCCGTTCATTCTTCCTTCCACTACATCGCCCTTCTCTCCTCTTCCTCAACGACTCTGCCATTCTCTTACTCTCTTGATTTTATACACAACAAGCCTGACAGTAGCCCTCCATTCCTTCACGCGTGTCCACAAGCCATACCCTGACTTCACCTCGGCCATGCCTTCCACGAGAGGTTGTCTCCCATGTTATCCTTTATTTCACTTCATCACCCGAGTGTGATGCCAGCTAGAAGAAACATAAAGAATTATCTTGGGTTCACCTCCACAGAATCGATTCCCACACCACAGCTGCAGAGCAATCGACCGTGGCTCATCCAAAATCCCCTGCCTTTGTCAAAACGTCCCTGCCCAATTATCGTGGCCAGTTTCTTCACCCAATTAACTCTGAATCGCCAACAACAACGCCAAGGAGGAGAAAAACACAAAACAGAAGCGAATAACATACCTTGGTCTAAAAATCGCATCTCCGCATGAGTTCATCATTCCCGCAGCACAGGCGCTCCCACAACGCTAGCCCCGAGCTGTAACGACCTGAATTTTCGTAAATCTTTTAAATACGTGAAATTTTGAAATTTTGCTAAGGCCTTTGAAATCTCTTTTAAAAACAAGTATCACAGTGCGACGCTAAACCGGATCGCCACTGACCTTTCGTTAAACTCATTATGGAAGTCAATTAATAAAATGCGGGAGTGTTAAAAAATTCATTTTGTCAGAGCATTGCGGAAGCATAAACAAATCGTCTAAGGAAGAAATACTAAACAATTGAAAATACTGCGTTTAATAAATGAAACTGAAAATTAAACCATTTAATTACAATTGTTTACTCATTTCCTTTAAGCCTGGCTAGCCACGAGTCTCGCGTGTCCAAATCCTTCATCCCTGCTTAATTATTTGTTCGTCGTCTTACACATTTACTCCTAAGTCTGTGCATTTCTTTTCCCGTACATGTACCTACACCTACACCACAAGTAACTGTAAGCCCAAAGGCTTAGTAAGGAAAATGGTTTAATGCAATATGAGATGCCTCTCTTTAATCCTTATTGAAATGGGGGCCACCCAAACCAATCTTTTCATTACATCATTCGTTCGTTCTTTACTTTACTTTCGTTCATTCGTTCATTAATCGTACATCGAGCGGAAGATTGGAGGATTGCCTATGGAATGGAATAGTGATTGGACCTAGCCTTTTACTTGCAACTAGAACTCTCGTACCCGATTAGGGAGGGGCTTCGGCTAGTTCCAGACTAGACCCGCTACCCATCCGCCCTCCAACTCCTCATTTCCTTCATTTTCTTAACATTTTATCTCACATAATGCATGCTTGAGTACCACCACCAAGGTGGCACTCCCTATTACTTTATATTAACATGATGCATGGTCATACATTCTCAACCTAACATGATGCTTCACAATATAACATTCATAGAAATTGAAGTGCGCATAAACGAAAGTAACTGAAATTAAAAGCACATATAAAAAAAGTAAAGCATATAATAGAAGGAAGTAGCTGCATACCACAGAGAACAAGTACAATGAATTGAAACAAGAAAAATATGCTCAAATTAATAGAACAATATAAATCAGAAAAGACATTGAAACATACTATTGATTAACATGCTAATTATCCTAGTCCATTTACATGCTCCATACGTTTATATTTCTAAGCAATTATTTAATCAGTTATTAACATGCTCCTACATTGATTTCATGCTTTTATTCTACTTAACTAATCATGTTTTGGTTTAACGGAAAATAACATGCTAATCACAATTACGTGGCTTAACCTAGGTAATTAACTAAAGATTTCGATTATCATTCTAGATGGTTACCTTAATTAATTTATATGCTCAACAAATAAACGATTAAACATGTCTTTGTATTCAAATTAATTAAACAAACTAAAAGAGATTAAACATGCTCAATTGATTAGTAAGCTCTAGAGTTGATTACATGCTTATTAGAAAATCAAACATGCTTAATATTAACGTGCAGAGGAAAAAGGGCAGCAGAGAATAAATGCGTAAAAAAATAAAATGATAATCTACATAGCATAGAACTCTTAGCTCATCTTCGGACTTCACATAACCATTTATCATTCACCTGTTCCACTTTCATTTTCACTATCACTATCAACCGAGGACATCACAACAGTATATCACCCAAGGAAAACAGGAAAACAACACTATCAATAAGTAAAGCATTTAATCACACAACTAACAATAAACTACAGAACACTAACGTAAAACTCACGCACTCTACTTGTGGTGTAGGGTCTCTTCTGACCAAGACACCCCTATTTCCTTACCTTAAAACCTTATCACGCATTAGCACCAAATCTTTACCTTCTATCTCTTTCTGATACCTTCATGATTAAAAACGTTTATCATTGACAACTTCTCATCGAATTCCATACTTTAACATTAAACAATTCCTAATAGCAACTCAACAACCTATTTATCAAGTAGTCTTAACAATTAGAAATAACAGAATTAATCTCTCACAACAATAATCCAACAGAGGACAATCGGTAGAGCCAATAAATAACACAACAGAACCCAATTCAAACTTATCCATCAACATTCTACTTCCAATAACCAATCTATCAATTACAGGGGTCATCACTATGAAATTTCTTTAACTACGTCTAGCATGTCCAAACTAATTACATGCTTCAACTAAAACAAACAAATTCATATTTTTCAACATAGAGAGTTCATCAAACTTTGACCCAACAGATTAATTCAGGATATTAGCTAACAATTTCCTACATCTAGAAATCCACCATAAATAGAGAAGCAACAATTCCAGATTACATCAAACTGATTCACTAGACTTAACACCCAAAACAGAAACCAACAGATTATTCCATCCAAATATACTCATCCAAATAATCTCTGCAACTAAACAAATTACTAACCCATAATAGAACAAAGAGCAACGTCCAAAATCCATAAAACAGAGGAGGAATGTGCATTACCTGAGGGATCACAAGGACCCAAGAAGAAACTGTCAGCCATCGCTTCTTCCTCTGATGATCTTCTCTCGGTTCCAGCCATCCACTTCATCACAACTCTTGGTTCAACATCTTTCAAAGCATCCATAGAACTCCCCTCCTCCATCACCTTTCTTCTGTCTTTCTCCAGGAGCTCAACACACCCACTGCCGAGGACAAATCATTACCAACAAGTAGGGGATTCACGGCTCCAGCTCTCTAGAAAGCTCCTCATTCTCAATTTTTCCTTCTGCCAACCATCCTTCTCTGTCACACTTTAACCAAAATTTCACACAATTATTTCCCAACAGAAATCCCACAAAATCATCTAGAATTTAAGAGTGTTCCCCACTCTGCATTTACACCCATTAAATGCAGAGTACGGTACCTAGCTGGAGTTGTCTGCATTAGCAGACAACACATCTCAACCGAACCAGGCAGATCGGTTCGTGGTTCACCCTCCCCAATCAGCCGAAGTCCCCTAGCCAACGCGAGGAAGGCACTGCCGAAGGGGAAATCGGTGATTCGTCCTCCAAATCAACCCTTCAGACAACAACAAATCAATTGGAATGCAAGAGAGGAGGAAAACCCAATAAATTTTACCTTAAATTGTCACCAGAAACACGCCCGCAGGAGCTCCAACTTCCTTTGCCTGGACGTCGCGCACGCCGCCAGACAACGTCGCCTGTTCGTCAGACATTGCCGTTCCTTCCTCTACGTCGTCTCCCTCTCCCTCTCCCTTGTTCTCTCTATCTCTCCCTACCTCTCCCTTCTTTCTCTTGTTCATCTCCTGCGAAGAATGGCCAGAGGCCATTCTTTTAATTTGGTTAAACCGGTTCACTTAGTGAACTGGTCCATCCCCTCTCCATCCTTATTTGAATTTCTCCCTTTTTAATCCTAATTCACTTTAATCCCAATTAATCTAATTAATATTTATTTTATTTTGAACATTAATTTCCATAATATATAATTTAATGAGTACATTCTTGGTAATACCCCGATAGGCAACCCACTTAAAAAGTCATGGTATTACATACTCCTCCCCTTACATAAATTTCGTCCTCAAAATTTGTTCTACGTCGTACTCTCACTAACGTTACCCATGCATCGAATCTCTTCTTAGCTACCCCATTCGATGACGTAGTTCCCCTTTTTCCTGCTAATTGTTCTAACCACCGTAACTTGATCAACTTTTCTTCGTCCAAATCGCATCCTCTTGCACCCCGAATCGATCAAACCTTCGTGCTCACCTTCCATACTTCCGTTGCAACACTCTTCTGAGGAAGGAAATGCCTTAATCAAAGCCATTCTTCAACATCAAGAGCAAAATGGCAACTCTCTCATATCCAAACGTCACTTAAATCCAATAAACACTCCATCGTTGCTGCCCAACTCCTGAATCTATAGCATTTTTCTCCTAAATTTGACATTCAACATCAAATTTTCCACCAATTCCACGTGAATTTAGCATCAATTTGATGTCGAACTCACACTTCCTATACAATTCTGCCCTTCAAGTCCCTTACACTTCGTCACTTGGGTCCAAGCACATGCGACCTTTCACTCTCACTTCACGACTTTGGCATACTCGAACGTACTCTCTATCGTCAAATCTGTCCATTCAAGCTTTCCCGAGTCATGAACTACATTGCTATTTAGCTGAGTTGGGCGTGTTCTACTTTGCTTCCCTTTTTGTATCTATACTCGTTTCTGATCGGGTTCAGTTTTTGTTCCCGTATCCCTTCCCCTTTCCTTCTCTGTTTTCATTCCTGTTTCCGTTCCCGTTTTCGTCTCCATTCCCATTCCCGTTTTCGTTCTCATTCCCGTTCTCATATCCATTCCCAGAAATCACTCTAGAAACTTCGTTTTCGTTCCCATTCCTGTTCCCGTATCCATTCCAAAAATTTGGGCAAAGTCTCCCCTGTTTTTACACTCTCCCAAAGCTAAAATCCTGTATAAAATCATAAACAATGCCAGAATATTCATTTATCTCAATCCAAAATTCAAAAATCCAAATCCAAAATCTCAAATCCAAAATGTAACATCCAATGATATCGATTACACTTGCGAATTTACCAACTCAAGGCATTCATAGTTCTCCAACTTTGAATGTCATCCTAGCCTTTCCACAACCTTTGAGCCTTTAGGTCCTCCCACCATAAGCTAGCATATCCAAAAATTCCAAGGTCACCATGTAATATCCCGTTTATTCTTTCAATTTAAAACTCATAATTTTTTAAAACATTTTCTTTTTAAAATTACAGCGAAGACTTATCATTTGAAAACCAACTTAATTAAGAATTGCATAAATAAATTTCTTTTCGTTAAACCATGTATCACTTAAAACATTTCGTACCGTAAAACCATAAAACAGTGCAAGAGAGTTTGACAAGAAAATGATGGACAGTCTAGCGAGTTCGTGTAATTCCGCTATTGTCAAACTCTCCGCAAGCAACAACAGCTTCTTCCACCATAACCATTCAACTCCATCACAGCCGTGAATCTTCCAACAACTCTCAAAACTCTTTCTCAGACTCTCACTCTTCATCAGAAACACCAGGACACTCAACATATTCACAACAACACTCACACCAATTTCCTTTACATTTTGGCAAGGCTTCCGCATGACTTTCCGCCTCTCCAACCTTGTTTTCTTCCTCTCTATATATAGACTACCTCTTCAGTAACCGCATGAAGATGGAAGGCCATCGGGTGTCAACTTAATTACCCAGGCGTTTAGACAACCAATCATCTGGTCTTCATACGTTAAAACATTAACAGAAGGTTTACATAAATATCCACTCTTCAATGCCCTTCCAGCAGCCTTCCAAAGATGAAGATGTGATAATATTGATCTTCCATGCATCACTGAAGCCTCGACATTGAAGATCATTCAGTTCCAGTGACGTTTTTCATCTCCAGACGACATTTAACATTTGCGGCTGATCGAATTTAATGAAGGACGATCGACCGTCCCTCAGCCAAACACCTGCATATTTCATACTTCATATTTTTCTGCAGGTCGATTGATGCCGGTCGATCGATGCTCATCGATCGACCATTAATTTCCTACTGTGCAATATAATAAATCTTCACCATATAAGTTTATTCACGTTATTTCCTATAACGTGACACATGCATGCAATGCATGAACGTTATATAAAGCTGACTCTCATCTAATGACTTACATGTAATTGAAATATCCTCCATACCACATCGTCTTCTCTAAATCCTTATGCACCAAAACTAAATACATATATATCTATATATAAACTTTTATATCATCTACTTCCACATTTCCACGTCCAATTATACCCAAACTTCCATTTTTTACAATATTCTTACAATATCCAAATGCGTCCAAACACATACAAATGTATTTTCTCTTTGGCTAACACTTGAATTATCCGACTATCCATAATCTACCCCTTAATACCCAAAGTATATATTCTATAATTCCTCTTCCACCTTATTCTTTTATTAAATCCAATACACTCTAAAATATAATAAACTTTATAACTTCAACCTTATTACATCCAAGTGCTTTTTTCTCTTACTAATCCACTGACTGCAAATCACTAACTCAGTTCCAATATCATCTTTTTTACATCCAAGTGTCATCATCCATTATATAATAACCTTAATCCTTCCTTAAACTTATTATGAACATAACGAGGTATCATAATTCACTTATTCCAAATGTAATTCTCTTGACCAATATATTCAAGTCGTCCAATTCAACTCATAATATCCCAAAATCATCACCTAAGCCTTGTGCTTAGGTCAACGAAAATTCAGGATATTACACACCATTTGTATCTTCACCCTTTTGGTATACTTATAACGACCCGGTTTTCCTTTCTTAAAACGTGACATTTTTCAAAAGCATTTATCTTTGGAAATTGCATGAAATTGAAACTTTTGCGTAACTGAAAACTTTTCATTCTTAAAGCCATTTAAAGAAGATAAAATAAAATATTTTCGTTAAAAACATTTACAATTTGGAAACCTTTGCTTAAATTAAAACAATAGTCACTTTATACATTTAACAATTACTTTACAAAACCTTTTACACTTTCTCTTGATCTTTATTTGGCCTAGCCAGCCACATGGTCCACACGTGCAAATCCTTCATCAACTACTCCTTAATCCAATCTTGCACGTACCCATATCACAAGACTTAACTATGAGCCTTTGGCTTAGTAAGTGATATAAATAAAAGTATGCAATGCAACTTTTTATTAAAACACATTGTCATTTTAGTTCTTCTTCTTTTTACTGCTATTACTGTTTTTTCATTGGTACTCAACTCACAGTCTCCACCATTGGGGGAACAATCTACCCAAAGGCTCAACCACTAACCATGAGAACAACGTCCACCAAGCCTCTAATCATGGGGACAACGTCCACCAAGCCTCTAACCATTGGGGGAACAATTTGCCCAAAGCCTCTAACCGCTAATCATGGGGGCAACGTCCACCAAGTCTCTAACCATGGGGACAACGTCCACCAAGCCTCTTACCATTGGAGAAACAATCCGCCCAAAGCCTCTAACCGCTAACAATGGGGACAACGTCCACCAAGCCTTTAACCATTGGGAACTTGTTCCCAAAGCCTCAACATATACTTTAACTTCTTAATTTTCTTTATCTTTTACTTTACTGAAAACATTATGCATGATAAACCTCTTTTGTATCATTTTGTGAAAACCATTATGCATGAATGCACGTGAATACATACAGTTCTAACATATCATCGATATAACCTCAGAGCATGATCAATATGAAAATCCTTAACTTGAAGAACTTAAATGGAATAAACACAGTTTCAAACAACAAGCAGCAATACATCCTCAATACATTATCACAACATAATCATCTAATAAATAGAGACAGTAAACAAGTCCAAACTCTTGTGATGTAAGCGCCAAAGACCAAACACAAACAATATCACTTACCTGGTGGTTTTCAATGCAATTGAACACTAATTCTTATCTTTCCGAGTATTCCCATGCACCTTCAAATTAGTCTTCACAATACCTTCGAAATAAATAACATTTATCATCATAAATCATATAAAAACATTTTATTAATCATGTATACAAGTGTTCTATCCACATTTCCAGATTCTTTCCATAATTTCTTAACCAATTCTAAACTTACATTCCTCCAAAGGTGACCCAATGAATATATTCAGCCAACTAATCACTATTCATAATAACCTCAATAAATAACCAATTTCCAACCTAACAGCTTTCATCCACTTATTTTCATCAACACTATAACTAATAAAAGAGCAACCTTAACCACATAACCTTAAACTCAACATTTTTCTTCACTTCTCTAATCATCATATTCATATACAATAGACAACATAAATCATGCTAGTATGCATCAAACACAACAACCCTGAATAACCCCTCAGCCGAGCATAAAGTCCTCAACAACAATCCTCCAGTCAAAAACAAAATAGGAAGCCAACTAATCATGTAACGACCCAAATTTTCATAAATCTTTGAAAATGCGTAAAAATTTAAAATTTTCTTTTTAAAGCAAATCAGAGTACGTCTAACCGGATCGCTACTAACTCTTTCATAAAACTCATTATAAAATCCCATTAAGTAAAAACTTATGCGGAAGCGTAAATAAAATCATCATTTAGAAACTTTGTAGAAACATAAATCATTTAGAAACTTTGTAGAAACATAAATCATTTGAATGAAAAGACTAGCCAAATTAAATACACATTTAATAAAGCTTATGTTAATTATAACTTAGACAATTTAATTAAAACCATTTCTCTTTTACCGTATTGCCTGGCCAGCCATGAGCATCCCTCGAGCGTGCAAATCCATCATCTCCGCTTGCTATTGTTTATTCTTTATCTTTCGCTACTCCTAGTTCAAGCATTCCTCTACGTACAGTACCTACATCTACACCACAAGCAACTGTAAGTCTAAAAAGACTCAGTAAGGAAAAAGGGAAAATGCATTATGCTTATGACTCTATTTAGTTCATTTGGAATGGGGGCCACCCAAACCAATTCTTTCATTTACGTTTTCTTTCTTTCTTTCTTTCTTTCTTCCTTTCTTTCTCTCTTTCTTCTTTCTTTCTTTCTTTACTCGTACTTCGAGCTGGAGATTATAAGAACCCGTATGGGATGGTATAGTGGGTCGGACCTAACCTCCTATAGACAACTAGGTCCAGTTCCCGATATGGTAGGGGCATTTCCTAATTGTCAGACTAGGACCGCTACCCATCCACCTCCTAACTCCCTTTTCTTTTCATTCCTTTCCTTTGTCTTTTCATTATCATTTTACTTTCCTCACCATACATGTGAGTACTACCCCTTCGGAGTACTCCCTACTTGGTTTCTATTAATATGATGCATGAACATACATTCTCAACCTAACATGATGCATGATGCTTCCCAATACAACATTCATAATAATTAAAGTGCACATTAAGATAGAAGTAACAGGAAATGAAAGCACATTGAACATGGAAAGTAATCGACCAAATGGAATAGCACACTCAACACATATCAATAGAGTAACAGTAGCTGAAAACACGTATAGGGACAATAGAGCACATAATAGAATGAAATAACTGCACACCATAGAGAACAAGTACGACGAATTGAAACAAGGAAAACATGCTTGAATTAATAGAACAATATCATTCGGAAGAGAATCGAAAGCACACTATCAATAGATATGTAAATTATCCTAGCCCATTTATATGCTCCCTACATTTATATTTCTAAGTTATTATTCTATTCAGTTATTAACAAGCTCCTACGTCGATTTCATGTTTTTATTCCACTTAACTAACTATACTTGGTTTAGCAGAAAATACATACTAAAAACATGTGATCATAATCCAGATCGTAGGCAATACTAAGAAAACAATAACAAAAGCAATTGTAAAACATTCACTCGCATAATAAGTGTGATCCTTGAGATCCTCAACTTATTCACGTTACTTCATTCTCTTTTCATTTTCTTTATCATTCTACACTCTAGTAAAGTAAAACATTAATTATGAAATTGAAGTGCACGTTGAAATAAAAGTAATTGAAGAAAACTATAATTAAATTTGCGCATAAAATAAATAAACGATAAAGAAGCATGCGATTATGATTAACTAGGTATACTTGTTAAACTAAACTAAACTAACGATGGAAACATGCTTTAAACAATAATCAATGGATACATGCTCATTATATGCTCGAGATGATTATAATTAGTATCTAGTTAATTATCCTAAGTAATTTACATGCTTGAATCCAATTAAAATGGTCAGTTTATCTAATGCGCTCAAGTTAACTATTTAAACATAAGAATTATCATACCTAGTTTATTTCATGCTTGATACTTCATTTATTAACACCGAGATAATTTTACACGATAATTGAACACACAATCACAAGCTAATTAAACATGCTCACATTCTAACGTAGAATACGATTATGATACACCCAGGAACTCAACAAATGCAATTTGGGGTTTTAACCCTTATTTCTTCAAAGAATCATTACACTACAGAGAAAGAAATTACTTAACTTTCACTCTCTCACTCTCTTCTGAGCAGTTTGGGAACACCCCGATCTCCCTCTCTCTCTGACTTTTCTACAAATTTTCCATATCACTATCTTTTATTTTTTACAATTTTATACTGAAAACACAAAAACCCCTCTACAAAAAACCGCTCCAGCGCATCAGCTTTTAAACCGCTGCTTCCCTTTCTTCTTCTTGAATACACTTTTGTTATTGAAGGTAATTTTGTAATAGATTATTAAATCTATTAATTATCCTACTAAGTTTACATGCTCTTTATTTTTCCTGCTCAACTTTTAATCAAATTACAAGCTACTGCTATTCTTTTACGTGTTCAAGTAAGCGAACATACAATGAATTATGTGTTGTAATTATCACTCCTAGTTTAGTTACATGCGTTCATTTATTAGTTATCCTAATTAACATGCTGATAGTTAATTAATAGGGAGACATTAATTCACAGAGCATTCCACAGAGCAATAATAACACTATTAACACTAATAGTAGCATTTCAATACTAACATTAAACAGTTTATAGCAATTAACGTACTTAACAACTAGCAGTAATCATTCTAAGCTAACAAAAGAATCAATTCATTCAAGCTACCTCATCCTTCAGTTATCATTCCTTATTTCTCAATAATTTATGGAGTACTAACCATTCACACTATCAACAACTAATCTTCACAGAAATAACTAAATCTACATATCATTTCTCATAAGCTAACATCGAAGAAAGCACAACAAGAAGTCATTCAAGGAGACTAAACCAAGTATTAACTACTAACAGTAATCATCACAGAGGAACTAATAAATCGTACGAGGAACTATCACCTAAGCAATTAACAGTAGGCATTTCAAGAGACTAACAACATACTTAACATCTAGCAGCAAACATTTAAAAACATTAACACTTAAACTCACACATCCATACTTGTAGTGTAGGGCCTCAATGGCCAAAACACCCTATTTTCCTTACCTCAAAATTTTATCGTGTTTCGCATTAAATCGCCATCCTTCTCTTCCTTTTTGATACCTTCACAAATTAGTACCAATTACAGATTATTAACTAACTTGTTAACTCAACAATAGTTAACAGATCAAAAACTTAAATCCAACCACCAGCACCAGAAACAACATATTCAACCCACAACCAAAACGCAGGTTATTATCCAGCTTTACTATTTAACCGTGCTTAACAGAATAATTCACGTTATAACTAATCTGAATTAAACTCTTAACTTCATCATATGCAACAACAGATATAAACAATCTCTATAACTGTCCAACAAAACAAAGATGCATCATCCAACTCAGTCAAAAGCAGAACTGGAACTTCCTAAACAGAGTCCAAACAATAACACAACATATCTCAATTTCAACTTAACAAAATTCTTCATTCCTTATATCACAACCAAGATACAAACGTAATCCAAATCTGGCAGAACACCACAAACAGAAACCAATTAACCAAACTGCCGAGAAGGAGGCTTACAAGAAAACATGGCAGAACCGATGGTTCATTCCTTCCAGCTCCAAGTTTCACACGGTCTCCTTTCCTCTCACTCTTGCTCTCTTTCTCTTACTCACTGGGAGGAAACCAAAGACACCTTTTTCCTCTTTGTTGGCAGGAAATTCCATCGGTATTTAAAAAGAGTAGAGGCTTACCATTCAAATTCGGTGAACACCAATAACAATAGAGCACGGACCGAAAATGGTGGGTGTGATTCCGTGAATTGTGGATAGTATCGGTTGCTTAGTTTCGTGGCTGTCCAGCAGAGATCTCAATCCCCCAAAATTCGCAATCTCCTAAAATTCGCTGTTTGGAACTGCAACCCAATGAGTCGACCCGTCATCAACAACCAACGACATGTAGGCCGTTTAGTTAAACGACGCCTCGGCCACACCTCACTTCCGCTGTGATTTGCCGCCAACCAACGTCGTCAGAGCGCGCCACCGAACTCCGGAGCGGAGCAGCTCACCGTCGCTAAACGCAACGGAACAGGACCGCGAGATCTGACGGTCCGTCGTCGTTCCAGCAGGGAATACGCCTTCGCAAACCGTCCGGGAACACCGCACGTCACTGCCAGCAGCATCGCCGGCCATTTCATCGCCTCCGTCGTAGTTCCCTCGCCGATTTCCTCTCGCCGATTTTCACTCCTCATCTCTCTGCATCGATTTTTCTTCAGCCAAAAAGGTAAGTCTTTCCTTTTTTGTTTTATTTTTATTTATTTATTTATTTACTTTTATTTTATTTGTTTTATTTATTTCTTCTTTTAATTTAATTAAATCTTATATTTAATTAAATTAATATAAATCCAAATATAAAATTCTCGATTTAGTCTAATGTCGGAGTATGACGGTTCTCTCTCAAAGATTAAACAACACGCATAGGCACGAAATGAAATTCTTTAATTATTTCAAAATTGACTACATCATAAAACTAGAAAACGATGACGTAGTGTTACAAATCAACAAAGCATTGTTCTCACAATGTCCATAAAAGCTATAATCTGAACATAGAACAAAGCTTGCCTAACAAGGTACAGCCCATTAACAGACTTATCAAGCAACAACAACAGAGACCCTAAACGACTTCATCTTTCATCTACTTTCTTTAATACGCCCCAACATGAACATATATTATTAATAAGAAGCAAAAACTACGACAGAGCAGAACATTCATTAATAATCTTCAGAAAACTCAAAGCTTAAATCTTAACATCTTCATAGATATATTCTTCCACTTTTAACAACAATCATCTCATAAATCCATAACAGTAACGAAGGAATTCTTCTTACCTGAAGCACACCCAAGAGACCCTGAAGAACCCGCGACAGTGTTGAACTCCTTCTCCTTCTTCTTCTTTCTTCTTCTTCTCTCTTTCTCTTTCTCTCTTTCTCCCAAAGCTTTCCTCCACAGAACTCTCTCTCGACTCTCTCACAACTCACTTACTTGGCTATTTCCCCTTTTACCCGAGACTTCTCTTCCTTCCCTATCACTTTCTCTCTTATCATTTTTCTCTGTTTCTCTCGACTTTCTCCTCTTCTCCAAAGACTTTTCTCTCACTTTTCTCACTTTCCGCTCTGTCTCTCCTATCTCTCTATTTCTCTTCTCTATTTCTCACTCTAGGCTCCCTCCCTCTGTCTCTTTTCTATCTCCCTAGAATCTTCCCTCATACGCTTCACATAACCCCAAAATATCTTTTCTAACTCTTCATCTATACTGCCATCTATAAAGGAGGGACACATGGAGGGTTGAGGGAACTTTATTTCATCTAACCGTAGACCGCGTCGCAGCTAATTCCAAGCGATAAATGAAGCTCTCGGTCAATCACCAACAAAAGCAATGATCGACTGGAACAACGCTTGAAAACTCAGTTTCTAGAAATTCAGTGGAGTTGGATGATGAACGATCGACCGCAACTCAACTTTCCCAATCGATCACTTGATCGGCAGCCCTACCGCAATTCCACAATCTTCCAGATTCTCAGTTGATCACCCAAGCAGTTCATGATCGATCAGTACAACGTTGCAAAACTTCTATGTAGAAACTGTCATTATCGCGGTCGTCCAACACTGCTACTCTTCGTATACGCCACTGCCAATTTCGCGATCGATCACTAGATCAATCGATTCCTTCATCGCCAAACTTTGTATTGCCTCTGCCTATTTTTGAGGTCGATCTCTTGATCAACTATTTCCTTCATTGCCCGACCACTTAAATGCCACTGCCTTTTTTACAATCGATCATTTGATCAACCGATTACTTATGTAAACCCTGCACTACTTTACCAAATCCCTTAACAATTTATACTTTAATCCTTAACCAAAATTCTCACTTACCTAATTTTAATATCATCCTAATTAACTCTAAAATCATCAAATAAATCTTCAATAATCATCACCAATTATACCAAACATATTACGTTTACTAAACTTATTTTCGAGGTATTACAATACTCATAGCATTCAAATACTCTATCAATCTTCTCAAGCCAATCTAGGAAATCATCACCATTGCTGGACCCTTCAAAGGGAGGAATGGATACCTTCACATGCCTCATATCATCCTTTACCAAAGACTTTCTTCACGGACTTGCTAATTCCTCCACATCGGTTTCATCTTCATCATCATCATAATTGCTTTCATTTCGGCCCTTTGATTCAATTGAAGTACTGATTCTTCTCCTTGGCCTAGGGGTTCTAGGGCCCCTCATGTAATACCTCGATTTTCAGTAAAGAAATTAAGTAAGAATAATTGGGAAATGCATTGGATGTAGTAGAATTAATTGGATATTTGTTGAAGATCTATTTGATGGAAATTAATTTAAGAAACAAAATTGAGAATTTTAAATTGGTCCAGCAATTATTATTAAGTGACATTTGGAATAAGTCAGGAATTGGAATTTGGATCGATTGATATACGATACGTATAATTGATGCATAAATATATATTTATTATTAATTATGGAACGTGAGAATTGGTTAAATGAAATTGTTAATTGGAATAAAATAAAAGAGTAAAAGAAGAAAAAATAGATGAAACACTGGTGTTTAGAGAAATGAAAGAGCAGCACAAACTCATGAAGAGGCGGGAGATAGCATGTCTACCAGTCTATCTACCTGTATATCAACCAGTCTCACTAATTCAGCGTCCCAAGGCGATAATTGGTGATCTCGATACACGACTTTGCTTGGGATTGCTCCACGTCCCTTCCTTCACGGTTGGTAGTTGGTGATTGGTGCTGAGGGAGGTATTCTTTGGAGGATAAGAAGTCCTCTGGGGGGATAAGGATAAGAAGTTCTCTGGGGGGATAAAAATGGGAATGCAGAGATGAGAGAGAGTGGTGGAACATAAGAGACCTCTCTCTGGAGAGTTGAGTGACAGAGAACAATTGAGAGGAAGGCTTTAAGAATGTGAGGGAGAGATGAGTCTTGGGGTTCTAAAGACGAAAAGAGGAAGATAAAGAAGAGAAATTGAATGAGGAGGCAATGTTGGAGCTGCTGTCTTGGAATTGTTTAAGAACCGTGAACTGTTGAGGTGTTGAGGTAAAATCTTAAGGTAAGGATTAGAATTTTGGTTGGCCAAAGGAGGCCCTACATTACGGGTTTTGATTGTTAAATTATGTTTAATTTTACTGGGAATGATGGACTGTTAATTGTTACATAGGGTGATGGAGAGAAAAGCTCTCTTTGAAGGGAGCCGAGGACGTCATGTAACCAGAAAAGAAGAAGGTGTAAGAGAAAGACGTAGAGTGTGAAGTTGCTCTCGGGTCTCTAGGTGAGGAGGTTTCCTTCATGGTCTTTATGGATTGTCAAGTGATTGTTAAAGAGTAGATGATAATGAATGAAAGATGTTCCCTGTTTTGAATGTCTTTGATGAAACTATTATGGAAATTTGGATTAAGCTACGTTATATTGCTGCCTTGATAAATGTTCTCGGTTTATTCTCTGTTTATTACTTATATGAGTTTTGTTCCTGTTCTTTACTGCCTCTTGGTTGTGAAGTGGAAATATTGTGCATATACTGGATTAATTTCTCATACACTGTTGAAAAAGGGATTTAGTGTTCTGTGTGTGTGTAATGTCGAGAATTATGAGAATATGTTGGATTTTAGTAAGTGTTTGTTAGTCACCGCTAGACTTGGTTCCTTATGTTGGTTATGGTTGAATAATTGAAATAATATGTGGAGTGTGTTGGATGGTTGGGTTGGGTTGTGTTGTCTGCTGCGTTTGATAAACATCGAAATGAGGAAAAATGTGAAGAGTTATGATTTATAGTATTATTGAGCATGAATGGATGGAAACCTTTAATTGAAATTCAATTATGAGGATTGGTCATGCCGAACTCTTTGCGAGTAATCAACTGTGGAAGTGAGATTAATAGTCTGCAATTAATGAGTGTTTATTTAATGGTTTTGAAGGCATTAAAGGAAAAAGAATAATGTGCAGCAACACTACGGACCCAGGTAAGTTGATACTTACTGTGATTTGGTCTTTGAACCCTACTTCACAAGAGTTAGGATTGCATGTTGTGTGCTCTTTTAATGATATGTTTATTCGACATTTTTATTATCATATAGGACTGTATGTATTCACGAACATATTGCATGACATAATTAATATATGTACATAGGTGTGTGGGGGTTCGGGTGATCAGTGACATTTCCATACGGTAGTATAATCCCACATAGGGAGCAGTGAGGTGAGAGTTAGCTACGTGGAATCTAGGGTTCACCTTTACTTCGTTCTGAAACCCCAAACGTCTTTAACAAAAGTGAGGATACCGGCTTGTGGAACACCCCCGATGGATATATCTCCTCGTTGGAGTGAAATGGTTTAGCCACATGACCCTATGGAGTATTCCACCCTGACTTCCAGAAGAGATACGGTTCTCTTCTGTAATGCATTGTATGATCATGCTTATTATCTGCATTGTATTTCATTTATTACTTACTGAGCGTTAGGCTCATTAGTTTATGTCTTGTGATGTAGGTATCGTACGAAAAATAGGTGAACAAGTCAAAGACAACTAATGAAGGATTTGCATGGTTGGATCTTGTGGCTAGCTGAGCTAAAGAGTTTAAAAAGAAAATTATTTGAAAGAGAGTTGTAAATTCTCAATATTCTTTAACCTTTTTTTTTAATTCCGCTGTGTTTCATAAAAAGGATTTTATTACTCTGCTGAGATTGATAAGTATTTTTAAGTAAAGAGTTTTAACGATCAGGTTTTACAAAGAAAGAATACTTTGATGTTTTTACGAAACAAATGTTTTAAATTTCACGTGATTTTAAAGTAAATAAAAACCGGGTCGTTACACCTCACATGTACTTTAGAAGGCTTTTCCAGCCTTTGTTGCATTTTAGACATCATCTCATGAATCTCATCAAGTTGATGTTGAAGACTCTAACCTCGGTAATATCTTGGGTCTTCTCAGGTGGCAGATTTGTGGGTGGCATTGTCTCCTTATTGTGAGCTTTGCTGGCTCCACTTCTTATGTTCATTTTCCAAACAAGAAAGCCAACTTATAGAGTCTAAAAATAGGGCACGTGTGCTCTGATATCAGATGACGCACCAAAGGGTGCCAATGATCAACAATGGGGCAAAGCAGTTAGCGGTTTATACCAAAACAGGACACCCGAAATGAATCTTCTATAACTTCCACTCCAGATATCCAATTGATGCCAAATTTGGAGGTGAAGCAAAAATAACAGAGTAAAATGGCTCCATCAAAAAATAACTACCAAGTATGGTAAGTTACGAAAGTTATGCAATCAGTAACAACCTATCCGAAAAGGTGCCAAGGTATACAATTTCAGACACCAAAAAGGAAGTTGCACAAAATCTACGATTCAAGCCCGAATCACACCAAAATTTGTATACTTTGCTTTTATCCAGTAATCTACAAAATTCTAAATTTCCAGAATCCAATGTACAATACAAAACTAAAAAAAATGTCTGAACCTACAAGTTGGTCCAAGTTTGGCTAAACCGGCTAATCTTGACTTCAACGGATCTCTTATCCAAGAGACCTCTCCACCTTGCTTCAATGTTGGCCTTCTAAGTCCTCACGCTGAATACCACCTCTAGAAGATATGATGAAGGGCTTAGTATAAGAGCCTCACTCTAAGACCAAGTTAAGAAATCAAGTGAGGTAATTTTTTTATTACAAAACTCGGTGTTGCCCTAGATTTGTAAGCCGATAGTTTAGAAAGAAGACTCCCAAAACACGAGATGTAACTACTATTAAAATTCCAAATTGTTCCATTCAGACAACCTTAAGGAAGATTAAATACTTCTTTAAGAGTTGTCTTAAAAAAAATTACAAAAATACCCTTATAGGGAATATTTCAGCATGAGTGCTCAACTAACACACTAGCCAAGCATAGCAAACACCTAAAATCCAAACAACACTAATGACAACCAAAATACATCTATATACCAATAGTCTAGTAAAACATAAAGTAAATAAACATGTCAAATTACTGGAGGAACATATCTTCAGCTTGTGATTCTCATTAAGCATCGGTACTAGGGAATTCAAAGTTTCCCTAAGGTGTGCTTGCTAACCAGGTGTATGCATGGGCATACCAAGTGAGGAGTTATTTTGGCTTATCCTTATCTTCAGGATTAGGCTCCTCTTCAAGTCCTTCTAAGGTGATGCCACATGCAAAATAATAACTCGTTAACAGATTAATGATTTTCTTGGCCCGAGCTTGAGTAACTAGGCCTTGTTGCGCATCAATAGGTGATGATACTTTCGATAATACACTTGATAAAAGAAACATGTGAAGAATGCAAATGAAGGAGTACTCTCGTGGGTGAGGTTGCGTGTTGTTAGAACGATATTGACCCATAGATGAAAGCTTGAGAAAAATGATGTTAAATTATGATTTTTTTTAATATGTGGAGTTTAGTTAAGACGTTTTACAAGACTTTTAAATGGATTTTTAAAGTTAATTTATTTTATGTTAGGCTTTCATTGCATTTGGATTTTTAAATTAAACTCTTTTTATAAAAGACTTCCATTGTTTTATTTTCTAAAGACATATTTTTTTGACTTCTTTTCAAAGATGCGATCTTATGACATGATTTAAAAGGAATGACATGAAAAAATATTTATGCTAAGGGACATTACAAATAGTCTCACACACTCTTACCTTTTTCCACTTGTAGTAATTCTCTTTTGGTTCTCGTCTAACTATTCAAAAAAGAATAAGATATTAAAGCAACAATTCCTTCACCAAAATGTTGTTAATTCCTCCAAGAATAAAAGAAATCTGTATCTTAATTCTCATAGATCAACTATAACATGATGTTGATGAAAAACCACAACCCATTGCTTATATTAAAGTAAGAACCTAGTATAAGAAAATGTAATTGAATGGAAATCGTAACTCATTGCTTATATTAGAGCAAGAACCTTGCTATAATGAAAATACCACAAACAGGAATGGAAGAATCATATGATAAGTTAGGGTGGAATGCCACAAGAAATACCTTAATAAGTTCAAAGAGTTCTAAAGAACAAAAGAGAATTCTATCAAATTTAAATGATAAGTTGCCTTACCTTTATATCTTTCTTGCATGCCTATTTATAGGCTTAAAGTACGTAGAAGAATTTCTAATAATTAAAAACTCTCTTAATGACTTATTGCTTGGTAGACTTTTGTAATCTCCTACAATAGTAAAAGCACTTTATGCCACATAGAATATAAAAGACTTGTAACCTTTGTAGAGATTCTTGTAACCACCTAAAAAACTCTTAAAAAACATTATTGCTTACAATAACAATAGCTATATTTTGTAACCACAATACTCTTAATTGCTTTGAATGACTTCTGTAACCTCAATTCACCATAATATTGGCCTCTTAAGTGCTTTAAATAATCGGTTATGAATTTATAACTTGGCAACTTTGATTAAAGAGCTTGGCCACTTTAATTAAAGAGATTGGCTGCTTTCATTAATGTTTACTTCTCATCTTCACTAACTTTTATAATGTGGACCAATCTTTGATGTTCCTCATTAATGAGCACTTCCAACTTCTCTTCTTGAAGCTTCTGAATTAAATGGTTGAGCTCTTCCTTGAAGTGTGTAGCTCTAGCTCTTTTAACTAGTCCAAATGACACTTTGGTTCATTAAACTCCTCAGTAGTTGTGCTATCATAAGATGCCCATGGTTGTTGGAAAACATCTCTCCTCAAATGGTCCTCAGTAGTAGTGCTCACTCTGTCAAGTCCGTTAGTCAATTTTTGCATGCTCCCACTGAAGATCATTTTTACGCTGTCAAGCATATTCTTCTTATGTCAAGGGAACTTTTTACTTTGGTCTGACATTTGCAGCTTCTGCTTTCGCTACTATTACTACTTACTCTGACAATTATTGGGCTAGTTTTCTAGACACTAGTCATTCCACCTCAAGGTATTCTATCTACCTTGGTGATAATCTTGTTTATTGGATTGCAAAGAAACATCCTACTGTTTCTCGATCCACCAGTGAATTTGAATATCGTGCACTTGCCACCACCACTACTAAGGTTCTTTTGTTACGACATCTTCTTATTGACTTATATGTTACTTCACCACTTTTACTTTGAGACAACAAAAGTGCAATATTCCTCAGCTTTAACCCAATTTCTCACAAGTGCTCAAAACCCATTGATTTATATTATCATTTTCTTCGAGGACTTGTGGTTGTAAGAACATATGCATTTAGTATGTTCCCTCTTCTTTACAGATTGTTGATGTTTTCGCAAAGAGTTTTTCTAGACCACTTTTTGGTTTTCTTTCGTTTCAAGCTTTCATGTGTTCAAATCTCTTACTCAGCTTGCAAGGGGTGTTAATGATTCTCAAAGATCTTCTCCTGAAGATACTCCAAATTCACTCTCAAGATAATTCAAAATCATTTCTCAATAGTCAGTAATCTTCTTCATAATTATATTTATGGTAAATGACAAATCAACCATCGTGGTTTGAGATTAATGACAAGTCAACCACTATGGTATTTTTTTTAACAAGTTAACCACTCACGTATGTTAAAATGACAATCCAACATCACGTCGACGTTTATCGTTAAAACGCTGGGTGCCAACATCCAAATGCCGAAACGCTCCGCTCCGACGTTCTGAATTCAGAATGCCCAACGCGACGTTCTTAAGAATTCACGGCGTTCTGAACAAATCATATTGCCCGCTCCCTTAGTTCTTGATGATTCCCCCACTCGCTAATCTTTCTCTTCTTCTTTTCAACTCCTCATTAATGCTGTTCTATTTCCACCCACCTACATTCTCTTCCCTCCGTTGGTTACCACTCTGCTTGATCAATAATTCCTTTTAGAGAGAGAGAGAGAGCATTATGCTAAGCTTTTCTAATCATATCAAGCTTTTGAAATATTTTTTGTTTTGCTTCGTGGATTTGGCAGGACTGCGAAAAAAGAGAAGTTTCAGAGCTCGAGCAACTCATCAATGGCGACCAAGTAAGTGATGCTATTCATTTAATTTCAACTTCTGTCCACTAAATGAAGAAGAAAATTAGACAGAAGTTTTAATTGTCTCACGCGAGAGACCGCATTTTTATGCGGTCTCTATCTGACGATAGACCGTGTTTTACGCAGTGTCTGGTGAGAGACTGCGTAAAACACAATTTCTTTCTCACGAGAGACCGCATTTTACGCGGTCTCTCTCTCACGAAACGCGGTCTCTCCTGTCGTCTTTGGAAAACCAGAAGCGATTGTTGTGTTTTTCGAAGAATCGAATCTGTTTGATGCCATGAATCGGAAGAACGTCCATTTTTAATTATGTAAATGAAGATTTTTTGACTGTTTCGAAGCGGGTTTTGTTTGATTCTTGCCGAAATCAGAGACTATGTCAATCGCCAGCATTGAATCGTCTACGCCAGAGGAAACCAGAAAGAAAAATGGCGAAGAAGAAGAGGAAGAAGAAGAGGAGCTGAAAAAGGAGAAGAAGAAATTGAAGAAGCTTAAATCGATCAAGCTTTTACGATCTCCCAGCTTGAAACCACAGAGAAGAAAATCGAAATCTCAGTCGCGTTTTAATATTCTTCTCTAGCCGTCTTTTTCGTCTTGTTATTCATCTTCATCTTCTTCATGGACTTCGAACCAGTCCAGCCCTACTTCTGCGTCGGATTCTGTATCTTCTCCCAATTACATGAAACCCACTTCATGTTCTGATGCAAGGAAGGAGAATTTTCAGGTATTCTTCATTTTGTTTTGGTTGTTCTTTTGGAATTTTCATTTTCTGTAATTAGATTTTGTTATTTTCCTTGGATGTGTAGGAATTAGCTACAAAATCGAGTGGGAGACTTTCTTCTAAGTCTGTCAATAGCGAGATGAAGAAATTTTCGAGTAGATTCGGTGACTTCGAATCTGGTATGAATCCAAATGTTTCGGTTTCTTCGAACGGGAAATCGATTTCTTCTGGTCAGAGATTAGGTTTTGTCTCGAAATGTCCATGAAAGATAAACCCAGCCATTGTAGAGAAAAAGAAGTAAACTGGGCATTGCATGAAACGGCAGAAATAGACCTCTCTTCCACAGCCATTGCAGAGAAAAAGAAGGCAAGCAAATACACAGAAGCCTTACAATCTGAGTAAGGACAGTTCTTTACATTTTTACTTGGTTTAATTTATGAAGTTCTTTCTCTCTGTATTGGTTTGCTTCTCTGTTTAGTTATAAGAATAGAAAACCTCATTTGATAGGCAAGAATGGAGTGATGAGGATTAATATCAATGTCCTTTTCATTCTGTTTTGTCCATTTTTGCTTTAGTCTGCAAGAGCATGTCTCTGAAATACAGTCTTAGAATATATTAATCCTCATCATCAGCCATGCAAAAGGAGCGGTGGTCGGGAAAAGCCAAGAGGAAGACTCCTGGAGACGACAAGAGAGACCGCGTAAAAATGCAGTCTCTCGTCTCCAGAGATCGCATAAAAATGCGGTCTCTCACCACGTAGGAGAGACCGAGTAAAAACGCGGTCTCTCATTTAACGTGGTCTCTCACCGCGTAAGAGAGACCGGGTAAAAACGCGGTCTCTCGTTTCCAGAAACCGCATTTTACGCAGTCTCGCGGTGTGTCCAGCAGTGATTTCTGGTAAAACCTAAAACTTGTCTCTGACTCTCCCATCCCCCGCTTATCCACCAGCTCCTTCCGTGTCCAGTCAAAACCGTCTGTAAAACAGCGTTCGTTTCCATTTCATCTGTGTGTCCTTCACTTTCGGGTCGTCCGGGTCGAAATGAAGTTCTTTGTCGCTCTGTCTTTCCAGAGCGACCAGGTGCTTTAATGAAGTTCTTGGACTCTTTCAGCCCACGCTGGAATATTAGCTTGTTCCATTACCATGGACAAGTTGCCATCTGAACTTTTTCTTTTCTTTCTTTCATTATGCTCGTCAGATCACTACTGTTTCCATTGAGAAAATGTGCATTTGCTTTGAATTAATTGGTTATGGCTCCAACAGGGCGACACTGGTGCAAATGTATTGGTTGGAATTCAAGTCCCATCCTCTGAGATGAATGAATTCCACTTTCGGGCCAGTAGTCTCGGATACAATTATGCAGCCGCAACTGACGACATAAACTTCCAGCTTTTGATGCATTGATTTGCACCAGAGTTTTGGCCAAATCCTCCTCGACGGGATGAAGAACAAGGGAGGTGCACTCAGAATGTTGCCATGATTTCCTTATCATTGAAGTTTGTGTTGGTGATATAATATTATCTGAAGGGGGAGTCTATGCCTTATGATTTATGAATGTTGAATGACGAAACTGGGAGCAAAAAAGTCTCCATATTTTTTCTGTATATCATCAAGCTTTTACGTCTCCAAAGTGTAAAAGAGTCCTGAGAGCTTTTATAACTCGTTATGGTTTTGCTTTGGATTAGATTTGCGTTGAATCATAAAAAATAAGAAATTTATACAACATGTAAATCCACCTTCGACAGCTTGACAAAAGCGCCACGTAGCACTTCCCATTTTCACTGCTCAATCCAAAATATTAGGTGATTTTATAATGGTAGCTGAATCGTTTGAGCTTTCAATCTGTGAGAGAACAAGTTGCTTGGAAACTTTGCCGTTAATCGAGAAAAAATGGCGTCTTCAAAGCAGTTCAAGGAGGAGAGAGCAGAGGCAGCTGCGAGATTTGCGTGACTCGAAAATGGAATGCATATAACAAGAACATTAAAACGAAGGGGATTAAAATGATTCTTTTACTAACAAAGGCTTAGTTCTCTCTCTATTCTCTTTTGCGTTCATGAATGTTAGTATTAATCCTCGTCTTCTGGGATCCAAAGATTGAATCTTTTACAGATCTACAGAAGAAAATCAAATCTTGCAGTGATGGGTCAGCTCTGTGGGAGCTCATCCTTGCCATTACAACGAGCAAATTCAAAAACAAAGCTCAAAAATCTCATCTGGGTATCTATCTATGGCGAAACCCTTTGCTGCTACGCAACAAATGCAGGACAATTTCGTTCCAAACTTTAGGTACACTGGGCATACACCAATGGCTGCAGTCCAGGGTGTGCGCCCAATTCAGAGTTCCGACGTGCGCATCGGTCCGGTGAGCTCCCATGGCTGAAACTTTCAGAACTGTGATCGGAGCCGTTGAGTTTTTCAGAACATCCATTACGATGCCTGTGAATGGGCTCCGATCAAACCCGTTTGTTTCCATTGCTGGATATTTCGTCACATTGCAGACCTTGAAATTGTTATCGCTCCGAGAGCAAACCATGAAGATATAACTGCCAATAGTCTTTATCTGGATGATGATTTTAAAGAAACTAGTTTTGATACAGACCTCCAATGGGTGGATTCATACGCCCGGAAAAACACTTTTTTCTTGTCGAGTTTAGTGTCGGCCCACATCGCCCATGTTTCGATTGCCTTTCTGAAGCTGTCGAGAATAGACATTTCCAGATGCAGAGAGTTTCCGATCCGGAAATAACAGCCCCTGCAGAAGAAATTTCAGGAGAATTCAGGAATCAATGGCGTTGACAGTTCATTTTTTGATGCACAAGGCAGGAAGATTAGCTTACATTTGCCTAGCAAGTTTACTCTCCGAACACCATTTGCCGAAATTGAATACGAAGACGTCAGAATCACTCCATTCTTTACTTAAATCATCTATCTCGTCCAGTCTGAGAGTCACCCTCACTTTCTCCGGTGAATTCTTCGGAACTCCGCCGGTTTTCATCAGGTAAAACGATCGATAAAAGTCAATCCTGATGCCGAATGAGCTGAACAACGCTGTCAGAAACTGGACATGTTTGTTGATCCTATCTCCCTTCAGTTCAAAAATAATGCTGTCGTCATCCACGCCCGTCGACAGCATGCATACCAGAGATTCCTGTAAGCATGTTCCATTCAACTTTTCTACTTTAATCTCATTGTTTTATTTACTTTACATGCTTGTAATACTTTTATTCTCATACAACGAATTTGATTTAACCATTTCTAGTTTAAAAGAAATACCAACCTTGGTCCATGATATAAAACGCTTTTGATGACGATGTTGAGTTCCGTTTATCAACCTTAAAACCTTTCTATTTAAATCGTCTCTTTCGATGATGCAGAAATGAAGTGTATCGTAATGTATTTTCAAAGAGTGATTGAGAGAGTTCTTTTCTGTTAGTGTGTTAATCCATTCATCTCTCTCTCTAGGTGATGAAGAAGACACCCATACAAAGGCAACTCTCCATACATGCCCTTTCAATCGTGTCTATTCATTCACGTCTCTTCAACTTTATATTATACACTTTTAATAAGGTTAAGGTGGGGGAATTAAAACCAAATTAACTTAATGTCTTTAATGCTTAACAACCATCACATTAAGCACATTAATATTAAGTTAATGTAACATTAATTAATATGGACCACATTTACATAGATTATAATTAAATAATCTAACAATCTCCCACTTGGGCCATGTTATAAACTTTAATATCAATTGATATTCCAGCTAGTACTTTTCAGCTACTTCAGCTAATTTCAGCTGACATGACTTGAATTCACAATTAATTAATATAGTGTACTTTAATGTGAATTATTTCAAGTTATCTTTTCATAATGAATTGCATAATTGAATTATGGCAGACACATGTGAATTATGTCAACATGATTCTTTCCATGTATCACAAACTATACAATTCATTAATTCTATAATTGAGGAACACTATAAACCCATCATATATTATTCATAATCAATGATTGTACATTCCCATAATATGAATAATAACTTGCATACAAAAACATTCTTTTATTGAATTCAAAAGTGTTATAAGTTACAAGCCTCGCTTTTACAATCACATAAACTTGTCACCTAAAACTATTTTTACAACATGTTCTTTAAAGGTTTTAGGTGGCAATCCTTTTGTCAATGGATCAGCTATCATTGAGCTTGTACTTATATGCTCAATGCACACCCTCTGTTTTTGTATTTCTTCCTTGACTGCCAAGTACTTTAAGTCCATATGTTTTGCTCATTTCGAGTACTTGTCATTCTTTGAGAAGAATACAGCTGCGGAGTTATCACAATACAATTTCAGCAGTCTCTCTATACTTTCGACCATGCTAAGACCCTGAATAAAGTTCCGCAGCCACAACGCTTGAATTGTAGCTTCAAAACAAGCTACAAATTCAGCTTCTATAGTGGAAGTGGCAATCATAGATTGCTTTCCACTTTTCCATGATACGGCTCCTCCAGCTAACAGGAACACATAGCCAAATGTAGATTTCCTCGAGTCTACACAACCGGCGTAATCAGAATTTGAGTATCCAATGACTTCGAGTTGACTCGATTTTCTATACATGACCATGAAGTCCTTTGTTCCTTGTAAGTATCTGAGTACTTTCTTTGCAGCTTTCCAATGATCCAATCCTAGATTACTTTGATAACGGCCCAACATCCCTACTGCAAAACTTATATCTGGTCGTGTACATGTCTGGGCATACATTAAGCTTCCTACTGCTAATGCATATGGAACAAGTTCCATTTCCTTACGTTCCAAATCATTTTTCGGACATTGCATCAAACTGAATTTGTCCCCTTTCTGAATTGGAGCAACACCAGCGGAACACTTATCCATTCTAAATCTCTCAAGAATTTTCTCGATATAACCTTTCTGAGACAATCCTAGCAATCCTTCCTTTCTATCACGGAATATTTCTATTCCAATAACATAGGATGCATCACCCATATCTTTCATTTCGAAATTCTTTGAGAGAAAATCTTTAACGTCACGTAACATTCCTTTATTGTTCGCAACAAGCAGAATATCGTCAACATACAATACTAGGATACAAAACTTACTCCCACTGACCTTCATATAGATACACCGATCAACGGTGTTCTCTATAAAACCGTATGACAAAATGGTATCATTAAATTTAATGTACCATTGTCGGGAGGCTTGTTTCAATCCATAGATTGACTTATTCAGCTTACATACCATCTTTTCATTTCCCGGAAAGGAAAATCCTAAAGGTTGATCCATATAAACCTCTTCCTCTAAGTCACCGTTAAGAAAGGCAGTCTTTACGTCCATTTGGTGAAGCTCTAAATCATAATGAGCCACCAAAGCCATAACTATCCTTAAAGAGTCTTTCTTCGCAACTGGAGAGAAAGTCTCTTTATAGTCAATGCCGTCTTTCTGAGTGTAACCTTTGACGACAAATCTGGCCTTATACCTTTCGATGTTACCTTTCGAATCACGTTTGGTTTTGTAAATCCATTTACAACCAACACGTTTCTTTCCTTCAGGTAACTCTACAAGTTCCCAAACTTTGTTGTCATCCATAGATTTCAACTCTTCCTTCATAGCATTAAACCATTTTTCGGAATCATTATATTCCATGGCTTTATTGAATGATTCTGGATCTTTATCGATGCTCAAGTCACACTCTTCTAGTGAATAAACCACATAATCATCAGAAATTGCTGGTCTTCTTTCCCTTACAGACCTTCGCAATTCTGTTGCTTGTGGTTGATCACTTATAACTTGATCTACGTTAACATGCTCATCATTAACTCGTTCACCTTGCGTGGGTTGAATATCCATTTGTTGTTCCGGTATGTTGTTAGACTGTGATAAAACATATGGCACAACAACTTGATGAGAATCATTGGGTGTTGTTTCCGTCACCCGATTCTCTTGGATATTCACATTTCGTGAATCATCACTCCCACTGAACATGTCATTCTCAATGAATCGAGCATTTCCAGATTCTACAATCCTTGTATTATGCTTTGGACAATAGAAAATGTACCCCTTTGACTTTTTCGGATACCCAATGAAGAAACCACTAATGGTTCTTGCATCCAGTTTCTTTTCATGTGGGTTATAGATTCTAACTTCTGCTGGACATCCCCAAATGTGTAGATGTCACATACTAGGTTTCCTTCCCGTCCACAGTTCATAAGGAGTTTTAGGAACTGCCTTACTAGGAACCCTATTCAGCAGATATGCAGCGATTTTTAAACCGTTCATCCACAACGATATAGGTACATTATTATTATTAATCATACTTCTTACCATTTCGATAAGAGTACGATTCCGCCTTTCCGCTACACCATTTTGTTGTGGTGTACCCGGCATTGTGTATTGTGCACAAATGCCTCGACTTTCGACAAACCTTGCAAATGGACCTTTGTTTTGTCCACTTTCATCGAATTTTCCATAGTACTCACCACCTCTATCCGATCTCACTACTTTCATTTTTCTATCTAGCTGCCTTTCCACCTCATTGATGAACACTTCTATAACGTTCATCGCTTGAGATTTTTCATGCAGTAGATAAACATAATTGTAACGTGAGAAATCGTCTATAAAGGTGATAAAGTATTTTTCTCCATTCCATGAAGGAATGTTGAATGGACCACAAATGTCGGTATGTATTAATTCTAAAAGTTCTTTGCTTCTTGTGGCAGGATACTTTGATGTGTGTTTAGTTTGCTTTCCTTTAATGCAATCTATACACACGTCCCAGTCATCAAAATTTAATTGAGGTAAAATATCATTTTTCATTAACCTCATTAACCTTTCTTTAGAAATGTGACCTAGACGTTTATTCCATAAGAAAGCCGAACTTTTGTTCGTTGCACCGTGTTTTAAGCCAATTACATTATTAACGTTAAACAGAGATTCTTTGAATTTCTTATCAAGATTAAAGCAATATAAACCATCATTCAAAATACCATAACCATAACAGTATTTTTGTTTATACATTGCAAAACAACCATCACCAATCTTGAAAGAAAAACCTTTACAATCCAATCTAGCAACAGAAATTAAATTCCTAGCACACTCAGGAACATAAAGACACTCTTCTAGATCCAGGTGGTATCCGGTATCCAGGATCAGTCTATACGTTCCAATTCCTTCAATGCGTGCCTTCATTCTGTTCCCCATATAAAGGAACTTTTCAGCTCCGTTTATGGGATGGATCGAAAGAAATCCCTGCGTAACATGAGAAACATGAGTAGTAGCACCAGAATTTAACCACCAAGTATTATTAGGTACTTCTATAATATTTGATTCAAAACATACTGAAACAAATAGTGTACCTTTCTTTTCGAACCAAGCCTTTCTTTTAGGACAATCTTTCTTTACATGTCCGGCTTTGTTGCAGAAGAAGCATTTAATTTCCTTACGGATTTGACCATCATTAATCTTTAATTGGTCCTTTCCCTTCTTCTTGTTCTTTTTACTCGGTTGCTTTGATGTGCTACCTTTGGCATCCTTCTGCACAGCTAAGTTGACGGTATGGGACTTTAACTTCTTCAACCTTCCTTCCTCTTGAACGAGCATGGCCTTAATCTCTTGAAAGTTCCATTTTTCCTTGATGGTGTTATAGTTCACTTGGAACTGGCCAAACTCAACTAGAAGTGAGTTGATGATGAATTGAACCAAGAATGATTCATTCACATCCATACCCAACGTCTTAAGCTTTGCAGCCAAATTGGCCATGCTCGTTACGTGGTCATGAATGGGTTGAGACCAATCAAATTTCTTGGTCGTCAACTCACTCATTAAACTTCCCACAACAGACTTGTCAGTAATATCTGATTGGGAGTATGCCTTTATCTTTGACATGAATTCCTTTGCATCATTTACTTTAGGCATCGACAGCTTAACATTTTCTGCCATCGTCATCCTCATCAAGCCCAAACACAGCCTATTAGACCGCTCCCAAGCCTCATAATAAGACTTGTCAGCTTCCGAAGTGGTCTCAGTAATAGCTGGTGTCTATCATTAACTAGTGCCAGGTCCAAATCCAATACACCCAGTTGAAACTGGATTTGTTCGGACCAGTCAGGATAGTTAAGACCATTGAACTTAACAGACGAATTACCTGATGCAAACAAACTCATAGTAGCTGCAAATAACAACAATACATGCTCATATCAATACATTGAATAATCTATCCTAACCAGATCCCAAGTAAAGCATATAAAATTTCATTAAGTTTACCTTTGGGTAATACTTAAAGAAATACACAATTCATGATATTATAATCTTTAATTGACTTATAAACATATTTAACACAACATGTTTAACATCTTTGGATGTTTAAACACATCAATTAACTATGTAAACATGTCACTTTAATGTTATCAGTTATAAACAATGGTCCACCTTTGGGTGACCTAATAGTTTATAACTTATAAACACATTTCAATAATATCATAATTATTAAATGAATAAATTACACAATTTAATATTGATCTTTTCAAACTAGATCACTTTGGTGACTACATAGTTTCTATACAACAATATATTAATTGTATGAACATTCATTCACTCAATTTCATTAATTGGACTGTATAATTAGGCGTTGCGGACGATGTCATGTCGTCCGCAAACTCTTACTGTCGTCGCAAACTGCCTATAGCGGACGCTAACCTTACCGTCCGCAGCGTCTACATGATGCGTCCTCGTGAATCAAAATTACAGATTCAAATCGGACGCATGACTTTAGCGTCTGTGTGATGCGTCCGCATGAATCAAAACAGATTCAAAACGGACGCATATTTTTCTCGTCCGTACAGTCCGCTTCATTCGTCCTTGTGAGTATCTTTACAGATTCATATGCGGACGCAAATTATAGCGTCCGCGGCGTCCGCATCATATCGTCCGTGTGAATCGTTTTACAGATTCAATGCGGACGATACTTGCATGCGTCCGCGTTATCCGCAACGTTTCACATATGCGTCCGGATATGCATTTTCAACATGAATCTTGCGTTCGACCACACTTTAGGTCGACCGCATCATGATACCCATCGTCCGGACGACGAACAGTCCGATAATTTTCAACAGAAATCATATTTCTATCATCCTATTCGTGATTTCATCTATACATTCATACATGCATGATATTACAAAATATATACTACCATTTCTCATGCATATTACTTCATTTTCATGGTAAATCAAATCGTATTTTTTAACCGTGCTCTGATACCAATTGTAAGCATTTTCCATTCAACTTTTCTACTTTAATCTCATTGTTTTATTTACTTTACATGATTGCAATACTTTTATTCCCATACAACGAATTTGATTTAACCATTTCTAGTTTAAAAGAAATACCAACCTTGGTCCATGATATAAAACGCTTTTGATGACGATGTTGAGTTCCGTTTATCAACCTTAAAACCTTTCTCTTTAAATCGTCTCTTTCGATGATGCAGAAACGAAGTGTATCGTAATGTATTTTCAGAGAGTGATTGAGAGAGTTCTTTTCTGTTAGTGTGTTAATCCATTCATCTCTCTCTCTAGGTGATGAAGAAGACACTCATACAAAGGCAACTCTCCATAGATGCCTTTTCAATCGTGTCTATTCATTCACGTCTCTTCAACTTTATATTATACACTTTTAATAAGGTTAAGGTGAGGGAATTAAAACCCAATTAACTTAATGTCTTTAATGCTTAACAACCATCACATTAAGCACATTAATATTAAGTTAATGTAACATTAATTAACATGGACCACACTTACATAGATTATAATTAAATAATCTAACAATTCCCACTGTGATCTCGCCAGTGAATCTCCTACAAAAATAACCCTTTTCCCACGAAGCAGATTGAGAGCTTGATTGACATCAAAGCTTGGAATTTCACAGTTGGTCGGCTTCCATCTCAACTTTTCATAATCCAAATCTTTCCGACCATTTCCCCGACAGTCAAATCCGTTCTCCAAATACCGACATGTTTTGTACAACGGGTAACTTTGGTGGGCAAGCCACCTTCCTTCAAACAGATTGCACTCGTTGGCCGAACTGTTAGACGGCGGAACTTCATCTTTCTGAACTGGAGCGGGAGTCTGAGGAGGCCAATATTTGTACACTAGTGAAATCAGTAACAGAAACAACACCTTCGCACTGAACGCCAAAAATCCATCGGAGAAACTACAGATTTTACGAGAACCGTTGATTCTCTCATAAACGGAGTTGCATTTGTTGAACGGCCGCCATTAAAGAAGGTCTTTCATCCTTCTCCTTCTCTTGAAAAATGAAAATCACAGCTGACTACAAAGAACATTCCGATCAGCTTCTTTCGGAAAAGAGAAAAAACATCAGAATCCATGAATTAACGTACCAAATTCTCGAACAATACTCAAGTTTCTCAGATTTTCTCAAACTGGGCATAGCTTAAACCTCATAACAGAGGGAACAATCACCGGATCTTACGCAAGAACTCATATTAGATCAATTGGTTGAGCACTGAGCAAAGATCCCATATAGGTGAATGAAGTAACATAAATCAATAAATTGATCTTAACTTCAAAAGATGGAGTTATGAACATTGATTTCTGCACTGAATAATTGAAAGAAACTGTAACGCCCCAAATTATATTATCCCCAAATTTTGAAAACCCTAAAATTTTTCCCAAATCGATTTACAAAATTAGGTTTAATTTGGTCGTTATAAATCCTAATTTACAAAATTAGTTAATGAAATAGTTATTTATGGCGGAAGCATTTAATTAAACAACATAATAGTTTAAAACCATTTTTTAGAGTTAATCCTAATATTCAAAATCCCATAAAGCATTTAATTAAAACTTTATTAAATCAAACGTAGTTCCTTGAAAAACCAAATGCAAACTTGTTCAAATAAAACTAAAACATTAAATAAAGTTCTTCTCAAAATATAAAAATTTTAATAAAATTCATTCTGCTGACCCATCATTGACATATTCGATATTTCCCTCTGTATGCTCTTCTACTTCGGGAAAATCCTCAATCAGTCCAAGTTCCTCATATGTTAAAAATTCACCTATATCACAAGACTAAAACGTGAGATAAACTCAGTAAGTGGAAACACGTGCATAAATGTTGAATCTCATGCATTACCAAGTTTTTAAGTTTGAAAGTTACATACTGGTTGGAATTCATTTTCCAGCCCTACCAAGTTTCAAGCTTTCATTAGCTATCACAAGGTTTCATGCGTTTAGGCTTTCATTAGCCATCTCAAAATTAACTACCAAGTTTCAAGCTTTCATTAGCTATCACAAGGTTTCATGCGTTCAGGCTTTCATTAGCCATCTTAGTTTCCGTCAATTCCATCAGTTTCATGCGCATACAAAATGACCTATAGTTTTTATCTTGATTATACCATGTGTCAATATCTAATTGTGCGTGACAGAATAAAACTATATAACTCTAATAACAAAACAACGAAATAATTATAATGAAAATATTATATGCCTTGTGATGTAGGGCCTATGGCCAAAACGACGTAAGTGTACCACTTACTTGGATTCCGAGAGAGTTAGGACGTTGGATGATTTAGAGTGTTGAACGAACGTTGAAAATCGTCGAAAACCTTCCAAAATAATATATCTATTAATTTTTGAAAATAACGATATTAATCCTTGAAAGAGGTTTGGGCAGAATATCGTTACCGTCAAAAACCTCAAATGGGTAGAAGACGAAATCGGGTCAGATCGGGTTGAAACTGGATCGGATCGAGTCGGGTCGAAATTGGATCGGATTGGTTCGGGTCGAGTCACTGGATCGGTTCAGGTCTGCTGGATCGGTTCGGTCGGGTTCGGGTCGGGTCAGATCACTTAAGTTGGACCGAACCTCTTCTTCCTCCTTCTCTCGTCTTCTTCTTCGTCCCGCAAAAACTAGAGGCAGAGTTCCCCTCTGCTTCGTGTCGAGAGTTCCTTTCTCGTCGCTCTCCGTCGTAGGTTGCCGCTGGAGGAAGAGACTTCACCGCATAGGGGAGTTCGACTGGAGGAAGTCACTTCGGGAGGGATTCCTTCGCTAGAGAGGTGAGTATTTCTCCGAGAGCTTAGAGATTTTGGTGTGTCTTCCTCCTTCGGTGAGACCCTCTATTTATAGGGGAGTCTCACCATTCTTTCCATTGAAGTAACGCCTCGAATCTGCCCTTCAAAGGGTCTAGATTCACCGATGGGGAAGGAAAGTTTTTTTACAGTTTCCTGGAGCGTTCCATTTCCGCGTAACAGGTAAGGAAACCAACACAATTTAGGGTTCCGTTCAGCTGGATTAGGGGAAACGGATGTTGAAATTGATTTGATTTTTGAAAAGTTTCCTAATTGATTGTTAATCCCGCGTATCATAATTGGAAATGAAATCAATTAGGGTTTTGAATTTGAAATTATGCTGCAAATTGGGGAAATTTTGATTGATACATTACAATCCTTCTTCCTTACAAGAAATTTCGTCCTCGAAATTTAACTATTACATAAAAAGTTCAGGGTAGAGCTTTCTCATTTCATCTTCTTTTTCCCAAGTTGCATCTTCAACGTTCCGATTCTTCCATAGTACTCGTACAAGCGAAAATTTCTTATTTCTCAATTGTCTTTCTTCAACATCCAGGATCTGAATTGGCCTTTCTTCATAAGTCAAGTTGGGATTGATAACTACATCAGGAGGTACCATGGGTAGAATATGCGTGGGATCTGGGACATACTTCTTCAACATTGAGATGTGAAACACGTTGTGTACATGCTTGAATGATTGAGGTAGCTCTAACTGGTATGCAACTTCTCCAACCCTTTCCAAAATTTTAAATGGGCCAACGAACCTTGGGCTTAGCTTTCCTTTTCTTCCAAATCGCATCACACCTCGCATTGGTGAAACTTTCAAAAATACCTGATCTCCGACTATAAACTCTAATTTTCTTCTTTTATTAGCATAACTCTTCTGTCTACTTTGAGCTGCAAGAATCCTTTTGCGAATTATTTATCTGCAGTTTGTCTTAAAATGTCGGGTCCGATAATTATTCCATCTTCAATATCATCCCAATGCACGGGAGATCTACACTTCCTGCCATAAAGTGCTTCATAGGGCGCCATTCCAATCGAAGCATGATAACTGTTGTTGTATGCAAATTCCACAAGTGGTAGATATTTACTCCAACTTCCTTGGAAGTTGATTGCACAAGCTCTCAACATATCCTCAAGGGTTTGAATCGTTCTTTCTGACTGTCCATCTGTTTGAGGGTGAAAGGCTGTACTGAAGTTCAATTGAGTGCCTATTGCTTTCTGTATTCTTCTCCAAAATTTTGACGTTAAACGAGTATCACGGTCCGATACTATAGAAATTGGCATGCCATGTAATCTTATGATTTCATCCATATAGAGCTGTGCATATTGATCCATATCATAAGTGGTCTTAACAGGGAGAAAATGCGCTGACTTGGTTAGTCGATCCACGATCACCCAAATAGAGTTATGTCCTTTAACGGTTTTTGGAAGTCCAACGACAAAGTCCATTGTTACATGCTCCCATTTCCATTGAGGTATCGACAATGGTTGCAACTCACTCGCAGGTCGTTGATGTTCCGCTTTGACTTGTTGACAGGTGAGGCATCTCTCAACATATTTTGCTACATCCCATTTCAATCTACGCCACCAATAGTGTTGCTTCAAATCTTTATAGATTTTGGTTGCACCAGGATGTACAGAATACGGGGTTAAATGTGCTTCATCTAATATAACTTTCTTCAAATCGGGGTCGTTGGGTACGCACCACCTCTTTTTATACTTGACAATTCCATCATTTGACATAGAGAATGCAGACTTTCCTCCCGCTTCCAAACGATCCTTTATTTTACTAATAAAAGCATCATCACGCTGTTTCTCCTTAATTTGCTCGAGCAATGTTGGTTGTAGCGTCATTGCTGATAGTCGTTCAAGAAAACCGGGTGATACAATTTCTAAGTTGAGCTTCTGCATATCTCCATTTAATCTCCTTGAAGCGGTCTGCAGAGATGAAACATGTGGCAAAGCTCTTCTGCTAAGTGCATCGGCTACCACATTGGCTTTTCCGGGGTGGTAGATGATCTCGCAATCATAATCTTTTACTAATTCAAGCCATCTTCGCTGCCTCATATTCAATTCCTTCTGAGTTAAAAAGTACTTCAAACTCTTGTGGTCGGTGTAGATTTCACATCGTTCGCCGTATAAATAATGTCTCCAAATTTTCAGAGCATGAATTACAGCTGCAAGCTCCAAATCGTGAGTCGGGTTGTTCTTCTCATGTTCCTTCAATTGTCTTGAAGCATAAGCTATAACTTTCCCTTCTTGCATAAGAACACAACAAAGTCCTTGTTTCGAGGCATCACTATAAACAACAAATTTTCCTGTTTCGGACGGTAGAGTAAGAATTGGTGCTGTAATCAACTTGTTCTTTAACTCTTGAAAACTCTGCTCACATTCATCATTCCATACATACTTGACACCCTTCTTCGTTAGCCTTGTGAGTGGGGTGGCTAACTTTGAAAATTCTTCAACAAATCTTCTATAATAGCCAGCAAGGCCTAGGAAGCTTCGTACTTCAGCTACATTCTTGGGTTGAGGCCATTTACTAACTGCTTCATTCTTTCCCGGATCAACAGAAACACCATCCTTCGAAATAACGTGACCAAGAAAAGCCACTTCTTCCATCCAGAATTCACATTTAGAGAACTTCGCATACAACTTTTCGCGCCTCAAGGTTGATAAAACTGCTTCTAGGTGTCTCTCGTGTGCTTCCTTACTTTTTGAATAAATGAGGATGTCATCGATAAAGATGATCACAAAATCGTCAAGGAATGTTTTGAATACACGATTCATTAAGTCCATAAATGCTGCAGGTGCATTACTCAAACCGAAAGGCATCACTTGGAACTCGTAGTGACCATATCTTGTCCAAAACGCCGTCTTTGATATATCCTCTTTTTTAATCCTTAGTTGATGATAGCCAGATCTGAGATCTATCTTAGAGAAAACTGCAGCTCCTTTTAATTGGTTGAATAAGTCGTCGATTCTCAGAAGTGGATACTTATTCTTTATGGTGACTTTGTTCAGCTCCTGATAATCGATACATAATCTCATAGATCCATCCTTCTTCTTCACAAATAATACTGGTGCACCCTATGGAGAAAAACTTGGCTGTATAAATCCCTTCTCCAATAAATCATCAAGCTGGACTTTCAACTCTTTTAATTCGGCAGGGGCCATTCTATATGGGGCCTTAGAAATTGGGGCTATTCCAGGTAGAATCTCAATACTGAATTCCACATCTCTTGCTGGCGGCAAACTGGTTAAGTCATCTGGAAAGACATCCGGAAAGTCACAAACTATTGGCACTTCATCCAATGTTGTTGTTTCCTTAGCTTGAGTGCATAAAACATTGGCTAAGAATCCCAGACATCCGGATCTTATTAACTTTTGAGCCCGTAAAGCTGACATCACTGGAATTCTCAGGCTTTGAGTATCGCCTTGGAATATGATTGCTTCTTCTCCGGGTAGCATGAATTTCACCATTTTCATGCGGCAATCGATGGTGGCATAATGCTTGGCTAGCCAATCCATTCCGAGGTTAACATCGAAATCTTGCATTGCTAACACGATCAGGTTGGCTTCGAATTCTTTATCTCCAATGAGAACATTACATCCTCGCAATATAGAGTTAGCAGACATTACAGTGCCAGAAGGTGTAGCTATCCCTAACTTATATCCTAGAGATGTTGCTATCTTCCCTAATTTCTTATAGTGTATAAGGGATATAAAAGAATGTGTTGCTCCAAAATCAATCAATACATAAGAAGGTTACTAGAAATTAGAAGTGAACCTGTTACAACAGATGGGTTCTCTTCTGCATCTTCCTTGGTCATGGCGAAGACCCTTGCATTTGTCCTATTCTGCTCTTTGATATTCATAGGGCAGTTGCTGATGAAGTGCCCATTTTGACCGCACTTGAAACAAGTCATAACTTTTGCTTGACATTCTCCGGTATGAGCCTTCTTACAGGTAAGGCAGGTAGGAATAGTGGATGGCACCTTTGTCTGATTCACTAGTTCCCTTTTAATAAATTTGGAAGTTCCTTCACCAGGTCCATGAGTGAAAGGTCGTTTAGTTCCAGCCCATTGTTGAAGGGGAGGCTTAGTCCTTTGTGTGGCTTGACTGAATCTCCTTCTGAACTCCCGAGATTTATTGATTTTCTGCTCTCCAACCTCAGCATTCAGCGCTTTGTCAACTACGACTGCAAATGAAGTGTCTTTTGAAGTAACTAACTTGACATCCTTAAATATCTCAGCTTGCAATCCTTGTATAAAGCGCTTCACTTTCATCACTTCGTCGGAGACTATGTGTGCTGCAAAACGTGACAATTGGTCAAACTTGTGCACATAATCAATTACACTTCCAGTCTGTTTCAGAGCCATAAATTCCTCCAACTTCGAATCTTTCATGGTATCCGCAAAATATTTCTCATAGAATAACTCCTTGAACTTCTCCCATGTCATGGTGGCAACGGTATGCATCGCTTTCATAGAATCCCACCAATAATGCGCTTCACGTCGGAACATGGATGCTGCACAAGATACTTTTTCTCCATCTGCAATCCTTGCGTGATTAAATATCTCATCAATAGTCCTTATCCAATCTTCCGCAGCAGCCATATCTGCTAAATTTCCTTCAAAAATTGGAGGCTCCATTTTTCGAAATCTTTGATAATCAAGATCCATCAACTGACGCCTGGTAGGAATTTGAGGTTGGACTGGAATTTGGGCTTGAGCTATGGTTTGGGCCTGAGCTTGGGCATGCGCTTGGGCCTGTGCTTGAGCTTAGGTTGTGGCATTAACGGTTTGAACAAGTTGATCGATTTGCCTAGATTGTCTCTCGATCATATCCATCATTCGATCGAGGACTTCATGTCGCTCAGCATTGATTACTCGACGATTTGCCATAAGTCTACATCACAAGGATTTATTCTTAAAATCTACTTTGGGAATATTTTGAAATTATTTAGATTTTCAAACTAAAATTTTATAACAAATTTTATGAACAAAGGATATATATAAACATAAATAAATTTAAAAAATAAATACTTACTTACTGATCGACGATCCTTCCTGATGTAGATGAGCATACAGATAGTCTATAGAATCTTATAAACCTAGAGCTCTGATACCAAATTTGTAACACCCCAAATTATATTATCCCCAAATTTTGAAAAACCTAATATTTTTCCCAAATCGATTTACAAAATTAGGTTTAATTTGGTCGTTATAAATCCTAATTTACCAAATTAGTTAATGAAATAGTTATTTATGGTGGAAGCATTTAATTAAACAACATAATAGTTTAAAACCATTTATTAGAGTTAATCCAAATATTCAAAATCCCATAAAGCATTTAATTAAAACTTTATTAAATCAAACGTAGTTCCTTGAAAAACCAAATGCAAACTTGTTCAAATAAAACTAAAACATTAAATAAAGTTCTTCTCAAAATATAAAAATTTTAATAAAATTCATTCTGCTGACCCATCATTGACATATTCGATATTTCCCTCTGTATGCTCTTCTACTTCGGGAAAATCCTCGATCAGTCCAAGTTCCTCATATGTTAAAAATTCACCTACATCACAAGACTAAAACGTGAGATAAACTCAGTAAGTGGAAACACGTGCATAAATGTTGAATCTCATGCATTACCAAGTTTTAAGTTTGAAAGTTACATACTGGTTGGAATTCATTTTCCAGCCCTACCAAGTTTCAAGCTTTCATTAGCTATCACAAGGTTTCATGCGTTCAGGCTTTCATTAGCCATCTCAAAAATAACTACCAAGTTTCAAGCTTTCATTAGCTATCACAAGATTTCATGCGTTCAGGCTTTCATTAGCCATCTTAGTTTCCGTCAATTCCATCAGTTTCATGCGCATACAAAATGACCTATAGTTTTTATCTTGATTATACCATGTGTCAATATCTAATTGTGCGTGACAGAATAAAACTATATAACTCTAATAACAAAATATCAACTTTAACAACGAAATAATTATAATGAAAATATTATATGCCTTGTGATGTAGAGCCTATGGCCAAAACGACGTAAGTATACCACTTGCCTGGATTCCGAGAGAGTTAGGACGTTAGGATGATTTAGAGTGTTGAACGAACGTTGAAAATCATCGAAAACCTTCCAAAATAATATATCTATTAATTTTTGAAAATAACGATATTAATCCTTGAAAGAGGTTTGGGCAGAATATCGTTACCGTCAAAAACCTCAAATGGGTCGAAGACGAAATCGGGTCAGATCGGGTTGAAACTGGATCGGATCGAGTTGGGTCGAAATTGGATCGGATTGGTTATGGTCGGATCACTGGATCGGTTCAGGTCTGCTGGATCGGTTCGGTCTGGTTCGGGTCGGGTCAGATCACTTAAGTTGGACCGAACCTCTTCTTCCTCCTTCTCTCGTCTTCTTCTTCGTCCTGCGAAAACCAGAGGCAGAGTTCCTCTCTGATTCGTGTCAAGAGTTCCTTTCTCGTCGCTCTCCGTCGTAGGTTGCCGCTGGAGGAAGAGACTTCGCCGCATAGGGGAGTTCGACTGGAGGAAGTCACTTCGGTAGGGATTCCTTCGCTAGAGAGGTGAGTATTTCTTCGAGAGCTTAGAGATTTTGGTGTGTCTTCCTCCTTCGGTGAGACCCTCTATTTATAGGGGAATCTCACCATTCTTTCCATTGAAGAAACGCCTCGAATCTGCCCTTCAAAGGGTCTAGATTCACCGATGGGGAAGGAAAGCTTTTTTACAGTTTCCTGGAGCGTTCCATTTCCGCGTAACAGGTAAGGAAACCAACACAATTTAGGGTTCCGTTCAGCTTGATTAGGGGAAACGGATGTTGAAATTGATTTGATTTTTGAAAAGTTTCCTAATTGATTGTTAATCCCGCGTATCATAATTGGAAACGAAATCAATTAGGGTTTTGAATTTGAAATTATGCTGCAAATTGGGGAAATTTTCATTGATACGTTACAGAAACATTGAAGATTACCATAAAAAGGACTAACGATTCTCCGTCATCTACATCCTTCAGAGTGGGTTATCAAATTTAAGCAGTTCCAAATTATGGGTTTACTGTTCTTAAAGAAACTTCATCCCGAGTTACAATTTTGCGCCGAGAAACAAATTTGTGCTCAATCCTGCGTCATTAGGTTAAGTAGGGTTTTTTGGTTTTGGGTCTAGTCCTGGAATACTCCTGGAGACGACAGGACAAACGCGGTCTCTCGTGAGAGAGAGACCATGTTTGCGTGAGTGAGAGACCGCGTTTGACACGGTCTCTCATGAGAGAGAGAGAGAGACCGTATTTGACGCGGTCTCTCGTGAGAGAGAGACCGGTTTTACGCGATCTCTCATGAGAAAGAAACCGCGTTTTACGGGGTCTCTCGCCAGACACTGCATAAAACACGATCTCTCGTGAGATAGAGACCGCGTTAAAACGCGGTTTCTCGCCAGACACCGCGTACAACGCGGTCTCTCGTGAGATAGAGACCACGTAAAATGCTGTCTCTCTTGAGATAGAGACTGCGTAAAAACGCGATCTCTCGCGTGAGACAATTAAAACTTCTATCTAATTTTCTTCTTCATTTAGTGGACAGAAGTTGAAATTAAATTAACAGCGTCACTTACTTGGTCGCCATTGATGAGTTGCTCGAGCTCTGAAACTCCTCTTTTTTCACAGTCCTGCAAAATCCACGAAGCAAAAGAAAAAATATTTCAAAAGCTTGATATGCTTAGAAAAGCTTAGCATAATGCTCTCTCTCTCTCTCTCTAAAGGGAATTATTGGTCAAGCAGAGTGGTAACCAACGGAGGGAAGAGACCAATTTCTGAACAATAACTCTCCACAATAACACTGAACAAAACAACGGGCAAAACCTTCAAAGCTAGATCCTAACATTTCGAATGACTGCTGAGTGGTTTTTATCTTGTTTTGATCGCCGTGAGAGACCAATTTCTGGAACGCAATTAATCGAGAGATCAAACATCGCCAAATCGTCTCAGTTCCAAAAAAACCAGAGCAAGAACAACTGAATCAAGCTTGCTGGACGGAATTGTTGTCGTTAAATATTGCCTCAACTTTGCGTTGGGCGTTTTGAATTTAGAATGCCAAAGCTGGGCGTTCGGACGTTGTCACCCAACTTTTTAACGGTAAACGTTGACGTGATGTTGGATTTGTCATTTTAACATACGTGAGTGGTTAACTTGTTAAAAAAAATACCATAGTAGTTGACTTGTCATTGATTTCAAACCACGATGGTTGATTTGTCATTTACCCTTATATTTAATTTCCATGATTATAGAGATGTATTTTTGTATATGATTTATTTATTTATTTTATATAATTTATTTTCTTTTCTAAAAACGTAAGAGATCTTCTATAAATATAATACATCTCTACCTCTCATTGTGGGGGTGGTTTTCAAATCTTCTCAAATATCTTCAATTGAAAATTATTGTATTTCTTTTATTTGTTTGAACTTGAGGAAGATAAAAAATGTTTTTGACTTTTTGCTCCAAGAAGTACACTCATGTTATCATGCTAAGATCATGAACAAAGAGAGTAAAATGTTTTTTATTTGTTATTTTACATGTTTTTTTTTTTCAAAATTTACTAAATATCTTTTTAAAGTTAGCTCTCCAATAATTAATAAATTTTGAGAGTCTGATTTGAAACATACAAAATATTATCAATGATTTCATTGTTAGCTTCTTTTATTTATACTAGTATTGTTCATTTTCCTTCAACGGATTGTAGTTTTTCATCTCTCATTTTCACTAGAGTTCAATTGTTCAACTATTTTGGCAAAGTATGACTTTTTTGAGTCATACGATTGTTGCATCTACCATCGTGTAATACCAAATATCTTTTAAATCATGTTATACATTTGTATTGTATAAAACAATATATTTTCTTCAATGAATGTCAATTAACCTTTTTCATCTTCTTTGTAGTCTTACTTATAGTGGTTTGGAATTTTGTTGAGTCGACAAATATTCTCAGTCATATCCACATTTTTTACAAACTAAAAAGAAAAGAGATAAATAAAACACATCATACCACAAAAAATTGTTTTTTTTACCCATTATACCTCATCATTTTATGGGTGAAGATCACTTCCTTGTTTTGTCTTTTCTTTACTTATTGCTCTCTTAAATAGATTGATAAGATATAAATAAGAATTTTAATTACTTACAAAAAAAAAAAACAAAAAGTCAGATCACCTAGGGGTGTGCAAAATCGGCCCGGTACCGGAGAACCGGACCGGAACCGATCCTTCCGGTACCGGGTTGGTCCATATATATGGAGCACCGGACCGGATCCAATGGGGTGCTATCGGGACCGATTCTACACGGTACTGGTCCTCGATACACGGTACCAGAGAACTGGTACCGTGTAGAACCGAGAATTTTTAATTTAGGGCAAAAATCAAAATGCAAATCCCATTCCCGACCCCTAATCCAATTTTCCAAATCCCATCGCCTGGCTAAGCAGCTTCCCTAATCGATCCGACGATCCCTAATCCAGTAGGCAGCAGCCTCCTCGTCCCGGCCTCAACTCGACTCCTCGTCGGCGCTCCACTCTCCAGCCTCCTCGTCGGCGCTCCACTCTCCAGCCTCCTCGTCGTTAGCCAGCGAAAAGCGAGCTCCGAGTTCCGTCCATCGACCGTCGCCAGTCTCCACTGCCAGCTCCAAGCTGATGAGCTCCGTCTGTCGACTGTCGCCAGTCGCCACTGCCAGCTCCGAGCTCCGATTTTCGAGCTCCGACCTCTGTCCATCGCCACTGCCACTGCCACTGCCATCTTGGTTGGCACTCTAATCTACTCTATTCTGTGTAGTGTTTTGTTGCTGAATGATCTATTCTGCGCCTCTGGCAATGGTTGAAACAATTGATGAATGAATTCTGTTCTGTTTAGTGTTTTGCTGAATTATCTATTCTAGCAATGGTTGAAAGTTGAAACAATTGATGATTGTTTATTGTTTTGCATATTGGTAGTTGGTACATGTCAGTTCAGTGTTTATTGTTTTGCATATTAGTAGTTGGTGACTGTTATGTTCATTGTTCTCAGTGTATTGCTTGTGTTTAGTTATTTATTTCAGAGGGTATTTCTGACTGTTATGTGATTTTGAGATGTATTGAAATTGTTTAAAATATAGATAATGGAAAGCTTTAATGATGAAACAATAGAGAGTGTTAATGTTGATCCTGTTACTGGTCAAACGACGAGGAAAAAATCGGATGTTTGGAATCATTTTACTATGGTTGAAAGCACTGGTAAAAACAATCCTAGAGCAAGATGTAATTATTGTGCTCAGACTTATGCTTGTCATCATACAAAGAATGAGACTTCAAGCTTGAAAAAGCATATTAATGCTTGTAAAAAGTTACTGGCAAGTGTAGATACGAAGCAAAAGACTTTAAGCTTCAAAACTGTCGATAATATGGGATCAACTTCCACATCTGCATAATTTAGTAGTGCAACTTGCCGAGAACTTCTAAAAAAAATGATTATTGTTGAAGAAATGCCTTTTAAGTTTGTTGAATCAGAGGGTTTTCGAGTTTATTCTAATTATTTACAACCAAAATTTGTTGTACCCTCTAGATCTACGATTGCACGAGATATTATTGGCATTTATGAGAAAGAGAAGTCAAAGTTGAAAGATTATTTTAAGAACGCATCTCAACGAGTTTGTTTGACTACAGATATATGGACTTCTATTCAAAATTTGAATTATATGGTTTTAACTACGCACTTTGTTGATTCTGATTTTATTTTGCATAAGAAGATCATCAATTTTTGTTTGATTGCAAATCATAAGGGTGAAACCATTGGAAAAAAAATAGAGAGATGTTTATTTGAATGGGGGATCGAAAATGTTTTAACAATTACAGTTGATAATGCTTCTTCTAATGACGTGGCCCTTTCTTATTTGGTGAAGAGAATTCGAGCTTGGAATGGTCTAGTTTTGAATGGTGAATGTCTGCATGTACGATGTTTTACCCATATTTTGAATTTGATAGTATGTGATAGTTTAAAAGACCCTCACGAATGTATTATGAGAGTACGTCGAGCAGTGAAGTATGTTCGATCTTCTCCTACTAGACTACAGAAATTTCAGAAATGTGTTGAACAAGCTAAAATTGTGTGCAAAAGTAGTGTCTCTCTCGATGTGGCTACAAGATGGAATTCCACGTATTTGATATTAGCCAGCGCAGAAAAATTTGAAAAAGCTTTTGAGACATTGATAGAAACAGATGATTATTATCTCGCTGATTTGGGTGGAGAAAGTCCTCCCACAACAGAAGATTGAGCTAATATTCGAGAACTTGTAAAATTTTTGCAGGTTTTTTATGATATGACCTTAAATGTTTTAGCCTCATTGCATGTTACTTCAAATACATATGTTGGTGAAGTATGCAATTTGAGAATGGTTATTCAAGAGTATGTTGAATGTGATAATCCATTATTGAGGCGAATGGCTATTGGAATGGAAAGCAAATTTAATAAATATTGGGGAAGCTGCAATAAAGTTAATATGTTGATGTATGTTGCAGTTGTTTTAGATCCTAGACATAAAATAGAGTATTTGAAATATTTTCTTTCCATTGTAATGGATTCTGATAAGACGGATTATTTGTTAAGCCGAGTACAACTTATGATTAAAAATTTATATCTCGAGTATAAAGGTGATGCGATATTGGAAAATACAGAAGACAACTATAATAGTTCAAGTGTACCAACCACAACTGCAATCTTACCACAAAAGAGCAATTTAAACCACAATAAGATACATGGGATGTTTCATAGTCGCCCAAAACAACCAAATGTTTCAACTACGAGGTCAGAAATTGAACAATATTTGTATGAAGAATTGGAAAACAATGCAGACAAACTAGACATTCTCATGTGGTGGAAAGTAAATTCAGTCAAATACCCAATTCTGAGCAATGTGGCAAGAGATATATTGGCCATTCTTATTTCTACTGTTGCATTGGAGTAAGCTTTTAGTAGTGGAGGAAGAGTACTTGATCAATTTCGCAGTTCTTTGTCCCCAAAGACGGTCGAAGCGCTTATCTGCACTCAAAGCTGGATTCGATCATCGAAATATGAATCAATCAACTTCAATGATGATATGAATGAGCCAGGTATCTTTTATATTTATAGTGTTTTCTTTTTTCTTTGTTTTATTTATTACTATTTTTTCTAAATTTATTTTCAATTTATATTTTTCAGATATTATATAAATTAATAATGTTGATGATGAAGTGCATTAGTATGAAATTGATGGTGATCTCAGTGGTATGCTTTATCCACTCGTTAGCATTATCATTTATATTTTATCATATATCTTTGATGTGTAAAAGTCATACTTCTCTTCTATTTTGTAGGATGTAACCTGTTGACTGTTTTGTAAGTTTCTCGTTTTAAGTTATACTTTACTCTAGACATCATTTATCATATGTTTGAACTATATAATTACTGTTTTGAAGTTACAATGTACAAGCTAATTTTTGTGTCTGTTTTATAATACGAAGGGGTCACTCAAAACTCAATAAGAGTTGCTCAGGTTAGTTATATTTTTCTCCAGAATTGAAGTAACTGAACTCAATTATGTTAAAATAACCTTTGATTTGTTTCTTTATCCATTTTTCAATATTTTTTCAGTGGATGCTTCAAGTTTGGTGGCTCGTCGTGCATACACGTTAATATGAAGAAAAGGTTGCCAATGTTAATATGACAATTTTGTAATTTTTTACTGATGTTTGCATTTTATATTATTATAATTTTACATTATATTTTTTAATATTTAAAAAAACAGGGTACGAAACCGGTACCAGTACCGAAAAACCCGGTCCAGAATTGAACCGAAACCGGTCCTCCCCCGAGACCGGTACCGGTCTTCCAAAAAGGAGAACCGGTACAGCCAATCCGGTGCCAGACCGTTGTAAAACCGGACCGGACCGGTACTATGCACACCCCTAAAATCACCTAATAAGTTGGTCAAGTCAAGCCAAAGTTGAAAAAAATTCAATTGGCTTACTCTAACAAATTAAACAAACCAAGTATAACGAGTTCGTCCCAAAAAATTCAACTTAAGTCAGCTCGCTAGTCATTTGTTAAATGAGCCGAACGGTATTGATTAAACGAGTTTAATGAGTCTTAATTAGCTGAGCATATATAAATATTTTTAATTTATATTAATATAACGAATATTCTTTTAAATTTTAATTATTAAAATAATAATCATTATTTATTATTATAATATTAAAATATATGATAGTTAATTATTTAATATATAAAATTATTTTATTAATATATAAAAGGGTAAATAACACTGTAGACCCTATAGTTTGCGCTCAACGACAAGTCAAACCCTGGAGATTATTTTTTAACAACTAAAATCCTGAACTATGATAAAATGTCGCCGGCGACCTCGCAGTCACGATTTCCGTCCAGAGCCGTCGAGGTTAACGCCCCGTTTGTACCCTGTCTAGCGGCGTCGAACGGAGTCGAAGGGGGATGGCAGAGCCGACGGTCGAATCGTCTTGAGCCGACCGAAGTACGACATTCGCTGGCCATTGGATCGACGAGGATCGTCCCTCGTCTAGATCGACTGCCAGGATTGAATCTGGCGTCCCTGCCAGATGCGATGATGGACAAAGATCCTTGGCCGTTGGATCGAGCGAGGGACGTGCCTCGGATCGACGGCCAGGATTTAATCCGCCTGCCGAAGACGGACGTCGATCCTTGTCCGTTGGATCCTCGCCTGGATTGAACAGTCAGTAGTGACTCCAAATTAATTGGGTCACGTGCGGGTCACATGCGATCTTAAATCGCCAGAATTCCCCATTATGACGGACATCCGTCGTTAAATAACACGTCATCAGCCTCTGGACGACGTCCGTATGAAAATGACGGGCGTCCGTCACTCTCGGATTTTATACTAAAACCCTAACAGAGTCGAGCACAAAAAGTCCGACCATTGTCATAGATATTCGAGAGAGAGAACTTGTTTCCCCTGACCAACTCCCTCAACGTAAGCGAACGAACAAGAGTGTTGCACATCACATGGAGTCGTCAAGGTGTGCTTCTTCATCATACATGGTTGAAGAATCCATTGACTGTGGAATGGAGGTGGATCCTAATCCTAATCCTATTTCGGCAGTAGAGACCAATGAGAATCGGTGGTTCTACCACGAAGCCGGTATAGAATTGCGTTCAATCTCGGGATCCCTGGAATCGGAGCTACGTTCGATATGTGACTCAGAGGATGATGATTGGGCAGAGAGTATGCATCCCCAAATTGAATGTTCGTCCTCGGAGCTCTGTTTGGGTAAGAAGTATAGTGCGTTGAAGGATATTAGAGATGAAGTGGTTAATTATGCTTTGAAAAATGGGCATGGGATCAGGTTTGTTAAAAGCGAACGACATCGGATAACTGCTGTGTGCAGTGATGGATGCAATTGGCGGCTTCACGCTTCAAAAATGAAAGGTGAGCTGACCTTTCAAATTAAGAGCTATAATGAGCTGACCTTTCATCTACGTATTTGTTTTGTTCATGTATAATACACTAAAGTTTTTAATACATTGAATTTTATTTGTTCATTTACGTAGTTGTTTGGATAATATTTGTTCATGTATAATACACTGCATGTGATGGACGTCCGTCATGTTAAGACGGAGGTCCGTCATGTTAAGACGGACGTCCATCACATTCAGACGGCCGTCCGTCACCTTGAGACGGACGTCCGACCCCTTCTGACGGACGTCTGTCACATGCAGACAGACAGCACTTGCCCTGTTTTGGGCGCCCCTCGCGCCAACACAAAGCAGATTACAGCCTACAACAAACCACAAAGCAGTATGAAGAAAACCACAAAGTAGACTACAGACTACAACAAATAATTGAATTCAATTTCAATTGAGCCACTTGTTCAATGTTTTTTCTATTCTTTCAACTCTTTCACGTCTTGCACCTCTTGCACGTCTTGCACCTCTTGCACGTCCTGCGTTTCTTGTATATCTAGAATACGTTAAAGGTGGTACCGTTGCAAGTGGCTGAACAGGTGGGGCCTCTGGGAGTGGCTGAACAGGTGGGACCTCTGGGAGTGGCTGAACTGGGGCCTCTGGGTGTGGCTGAGCAGGTGGTGCCTCATCAAATATGGAAGGCTCTACGTCCCGGATGTCGATGATGTTGAAGTACAAATCGGAGCTCATCTCCACACTCGTGCACTCCTCGTAGAGTTCATCTCGATCGTACGGATCGTGGAGATGGAAGCCCTGCCCATTGCATTTGGACATCACCGACCACCATACAGGGCGGGAGACTTGAAATATGCCGTGTTGGCTGCAATTGGAACTGCAAATTAGTTTGTCACGTCATTCAAAGCGCAGGTCATTCAAAAACATACCATTTTTTGTCCACAGGTGCCATGACAATTGCAATTGAATCCGGCATCAATTGTTCGTACGCATACTGCGTGTGCATGTCAATCGATGACATGAAACAATCCATCTCTGGGTGGCACTGTAGGAGGAAGAAATATTAAACCATGTATGATTTCATGAATGAATAGAAGTGGCTTACGTGGATCCAGCCAATCGTCAACAAACCCTCCCTTATTTGAACAACGAGGGTGTCCTCCTCATTTGTCATCACGCACTACATTTTAAGAACACGATTTATGTAGTTATTTTTAGTAACAATATAATATAAGTTGGTTAAACATTCTCACATAGTCAGGAGCGCCCGATTGCTTTGGCACAAGGAGAGTTGTGATTGAATATATCTTGTCACCCTGTAAATCAACAACACGACGCACAACATTAATTTTCTAATCACAACTGATAATAAATTTCAAATGACGTTGCTTCTTACCTTGGAGCCGCAAAGAAGAGCACACGTCTCCTTGTTATTCTTCGTATTGACCCGTGCAAGTGCCATGAACTCTTCCATCAAATTCACAGGCTGCAATGGAAATTCAGTGTAAGTGTAAATTCTACACATTGTATAAAACCAAATAGAAGACATACCACTTGCACTGTCATCCTCTGACGAGCAGTAGGACCCACCACTGAAGGACCTGGGGCCAAAATCTTTTGAACTTTAGCCAGAGTTGGAGGAGGGGACGGTTGCCTGATGATCGGAGACCTGCATAATTGTAACACATTGTTAATCAACGATACTAATGCATATAAGGAAATTACATGTAAAATCAAAGACATACTGGCATCCGTCTGGACCGGCATCGGAAGATGTATGAGATGCTGATGGATGAGATGGCTGGGTGGTTGTGCGAGCAGTTGCCATATGCGTTTGTACTTCTTGCATCTGTAGTACAGTGGCTTGAAGCTAGCCAAGTTGACTCTCCTGTCTATCCAACTTGGCTTGAATCTCGCCAAGTTGGGTGACAAGCCACTGCCACCTCTCTTCGTTGCTGAGTACGGAGGGCGACGATGAGGACTGGGGTGGGGGAGGTGCATCATCCGCCATAGGACGCACAAAATCGTCATCCATAGGACGCACAAAATCGTCATCCACCTCCATGTGATATGTCAGTTGTGCGTTTGCTGTCCACAGAATTATGGCAGTGCACATGGAAGGAGCAGGTGGAGCTGACGTGGATGGCGGTGGAGCAGCTGAAGTGGAAGGACGTGGTGTAGGAGGTACAAGATGTGCAGGAGGTGCAGCTGCCACATCTCCTCTGAATACCCACTCCCCTCGTACTTTTTGCAACCCCATCCGAGCCGATGTAACTTCATTATACATGTCAAGTGGTTTTTCGTCTGTTCGTCGCTCTGTGTGAGGGACAACCAACCCGTTGCTGTCAATAATGCGCTGAATGAGCCAATTATATGGGAGATTCTTCCTTGCACTATTTAGAGTTGCTTTCATTTGCTGCATAATGACGTATGCAAGGTTGAACTCTTCCCATTGTATAGCTTCTCCATTACGTACAAATCCATGGCTGTGACAAGGTCTCTATGTCCATCACGAGGCATAAATGTGTGCGTGATCATGTGATGGATGACCCTTGCTTTCGCATCGAGGTCTTTTGATTTAGGCCGGAAGAAAGACTCAACGGCTGTAGGATTGCGAACCAATTGCTTCAGCAATGCAAGACCTTGTCGCATGGTAATACTCCTCCAACGGCTCCTCCGTGGAGCATCCAATGAGCTCATTTAATTGTCCTAGAGTTATCCTAATCTGTTTTCCAAACAGAAAACTCCTTAACTCTCTATCACTTGATTTGTCCAACTCCAAATTGGCATAAAACAGTTTGACAGCTCTCTCATAGAAATAACCTCCAATTGTGCACAGTTTATCCAATCCAATTCGTTCAAACATTGCCTTCAATCAAAAATCAGCAAATGAATTGAAATTTACCTTCCTGGATATGATTATTGCACGGGGTACAATGTCCTTCTCGTACCGTACATGGGCGGAGGCTGAGCTGAACATCCCAGGTTCTACAGACTCCACTGGACCCGTCGTCTCGGTGGGAGCCACCACCTTACGCTTCTTCGACGCTTGACTATTCCTCGGCGCCATTTTCAGATTCAAAACTCGGGGGTTCGGGAATTCGTCGGGGGAAATCGGGAGTTCGGGGTCGGGGGAAATCGGGAATTCGCTCGCGATTTGAAGTACAGGGCGATTTCTAGGGCTTGGACGCCCTTCGCGAGTATAAGCAGTGTTTTGTCATCCGTCAGGACGAAAACGTGGTCGTTTTGGTTATGACGGACGTCCGTCATGGTCCGACGGACGCCGTCCAGATGCTGATGACGTGTTATTTAAAGACGGACGTCCGTGGTATTTCCACGGACGTCCGTCATAATGGGGAATTCTGGCGATTTAGGATCGCATGTGACCCGCACGTGACCCAATTAATTTGGAGTCACTACTGACCGTTCGATCCAGGCGAGGATCCAACGGACAATGATCGACGTCCGTCTTCGCCAGGCGGATTAAATCCTGGCCGTCGATCCGAGGCACGTCCCTCGCTCGATCCAACGGCCAAGGATCTTTGTCCGTCATCGCATCTGGCAGGGACGCCAGATTCAATCCTGGTCGTCGATCCAGACGAGGGACGATCCTCGTCGATCCAACGGCCAGCGAATGTCGTACTTCAATCGTCTCTGGACGATTCGACCGTCGGCTCTGCCATTGCCCTTTGACTCCGTTCGACGCCGCTAGACAGGGTACAAACGGGGTGTTAACCTTGACGGCTCTGGACGGAAATCGTGACTGCGAGGTCGCCGGCGACATTTTCTCATAGTTCAGGGTTTTAGTTGTTAAAAAATAATATCCAGGGTTTGACTTGTCGTTGATCGCAAACTATAGGGTCTACAGTGTATTTACCCTATATAAAATTACGAAACGAGCGGGCCAAACAGCCGGGTAGGACTTGCCAATTCATATACCACCTCTAATCACCTCCCCTTCACAAACTCCCAATCTCGTTGTGGTTTGGTTTGTATGCCTAATGGGGCCTATGAATTCAGCGTGTAAGAGGCGAAGGACCGGGCTTGGTTCATCGAATCTATTTCTGCAGATTTCGTCCGTCGCTTTCCCTCTTTCTGACCAGGTTCTGATTCCCCATGAAACGCCAAAACCATTGATAATTCTTCCTCCTCATCCTTGACTGGGTTCCGTTCCTAACCTCCTTTCCATTTCAATCCTACTTCCTTTCTCCGAGACGACACGGAAGAAGAGGTCATTCGATTATGCAGATCTTTGTCAAAACCCTCAACGGTAAGACCATAACGCTCGAGGTTGAGAGCAGTGATAGCATCGACAATGTCAAGGCAAAGATTCAGGTTTTTCACTCCCTTTTTCTTGTTTTTTATCTTATCTTTCAAAGTTGGTTTACTCACTTCTCTGTATTTTGTTTTGTCTCTATGATTGTTGTTTCACCGTCTCTTTGTTTTTGTTTTGTTGTTACGTTATTGACTGTTTGTAATATCGATTTTATGATTTGTATGTTCTTGGGGTATGCTTGCTGCTTTCTAGACGATCTCCACTCAAAATGATTGTATTCACATGATAAGCTTCATGCTTAGTTTATTACTTGTGTACAAAAATTTGAATGTTGCACTGTTGCATAGCCCCCTTACCTACTTTTAGCTGTTCTACGGAATTAAACATGTGATACTAAATCAACTGCAAGGTCATGACTATTTCTTTGAAATGAATTTTGTTATTGGTTTCATATATACAATGTTGTTCTGGACCTATGCTCATGATAAAGTAGTTTGTTTATATTCATTTTTGCTTTTTTCATGTTTTTTTTTTCAATCACATTCTCTTTTATACCTCTTAGATGCTTTTTGGAAGTACTTTTTAAATTCAAAACTCTGTCTTATGTTTCTTCTGCTAACTTGATGAGAACAGCATCAACACATGTTTTTGAAAGATGTATTGTTACGGATTGAGTTCTAAGCGTAGCAAGTGAAGGAAATTCTACGACAAAGGAATACAATTTTCATTCCACAGGCCGTTTCATTACAAAAGTACAGAAATACATATGGTGATAGAGGAGTTGAAAACGTTTTACAAAACTACCATTTCCCCACCAATGCCCCTTATCATCATCCACCTCCCCCTCACCATTTACAAACAAATTACTAATCATGTAGGCATATTTACAGCCAATGCATGACAGTTGAACTTTTTTTTTTCCTCTTGCTCATGAATTATAAGGTCATCTCTAGTGAATCAGGAGACCTCGGAGTAATAGAAGCACGGGCTCTTCCTCATTATATTCTTCTTATTCTTAGTAGCATTTTTTATACAAGAAATTGTTGTGTTGAGTATAGTCGCTTCACTAAGAAAATCATTTAGTTGAAGTAACTTGGATAGTTTAATGTTCTTCTATAAGTAAATATAATATTCACTAATATGAAATAATTGCCTTAAAACATTATCTTGTTTTTGGAGCGGTAAAAAATTTATAGAAATTTTTTTAAATATAATTGCTCAAGGAGTTGTATTGTTAAATTCTAAATAACAAATTTTTTGTTTGTTAAGTGTTTTTGATGTATTATAGTACATAAATCAATATATTCACATAAATTGCACGTTTTATTGATGTTTTATATACATTGGCTGGAAAATGATGTGCCAAAAAAATAATAATGCAAGCTCATGGGTTAGAAAATAATAACCATTTTTGTATGATATTTTAGTTTATTCCCCATGCCATTAAGGGGGTCAATGGCATTGGCTCAGTGCAACTATAGTGATGCTGGTAATTGATTAATTACTCTGTTTTCTCCTTTAACTACACTTTTATACCTGTTCAGACTGGAATGTGTAAGACTGAAATTATTAATTTTGTTTGAACCAAGTTGCTAGAGAACGGACTCCAAATGACAAGTTGTTTTTGCCGCTCTCTTATTATATTCTCATGCAGCCTATTAATGCAAATATTCAACAATCCTGAAATGTTCTGATGTCTGAGTTTGGAATTTGTTCTCAATATGATTGTGCTCCTGTGTGTTTGGTTGTCATTGATGGTTGTGTTTAAGTTGTAGCATGATATTAACAAAAAGTTGGGCCTGCGGTTTACAGGATAAGGAAGGTATTTCTCCTGATCAACAAAGATTGATATTTGCTGGTAAGCAGCTGGAAGATGGTCGAACACTGGCAGATTATAACATTCAAAAGGAGTCTACACTTCATTTGGTGTTGAGGCTCAGGGGAGGGACTATGATTAAGGTCAAGACTCTCACAGGGAAGGAAATTGAGATTGATATTGAGCCAACTGACACAATTGAACGCATCAAGGAGCGCGTTGAGGAGAAAGAGGGAATTCCTCCTGTGCAGCAAAGGTGAGCAGTGGTTTTCTTACAGCATTGGTTTGAACTAATTGCCATTGAAACATGTCTATTAGCACCGATAGATGTAACTCAACTAGTAAACTTTGGGTATGTTCCTCAATGAAACTTTTGAGTTCATTTATCTCATGGTCAATAAGACGATCATGTGAGATTATTTGTAGTTCTTACAATGTGGCCTGGAAACCCATTGTTTAAAAAAAAAACAAAAAAGAAAACTGTTCACATGTAGTGAATACATAGATCGTCTTTCTGTTATGCATCATGGGCTTTAAATGTTCTCGCCACCCTATTAGATGGGCCATATGCTAGCTATGGCGTCATATGACCTTATCATGCGTTTTACTTGATTACATATCAGGGGGTCATAGCTTTACATGAAGACGGTAAAATGACTTTTCAATTGGACAAGTTTTCTTTATCCTGATCAGATATTTGTCTGCTCTGTTTTCTGATTACGGATTCTTTTATCTGCCTATGGCCTCATCAGTGAATCTTGATCATGTATTTTAGTTAAGAATAATGTAGAGCTCAGAGCAAACTGGATTGAGAGTTCCCTTAAATCAGGTGTCTTTGTTCTGCCGATAAGAAGTGGAATGATGAACTTCTGTAAAGTTGTGATTTCGTATGAAAACTTCTGGTTTAAGTTTTATTTATTTTTTTGTATTATTGGTCTTAATTTCATGGCCGTCTAGTTCTAATCTTTTCATCTTCAAAAGTGGTCTTAACTTTTACTGAGGTTGAATCTAAGATTATGTTGATTGTGATGAAGAAAATTGTTTCCACTGTCGTCCAACCGCTTCTCTTAATCTTCTTCCTTTCTCAAGCTTCTGATTCTTCGTTTCATCTCTATCTCCTAATTTCTTCTCTTTGCCTCTTTGCTAATTTCTGCCCTACATCAACTTGTTGCAGGCTTATATATGCGGGTAAACAGCTTGGAGATGACAAAACGGCCAAGGACTATAACATTGAAGGTGGATCTGTTCTCCACCTGGTTCTTGCACTGAGGGGTGGCTCTCTTTAAAGTGGTCCCACTTGATATGAATGGATGGTGGGCCATGGCTTTTGATGGTGTAATGTATACTATTTAGTGGATCGTGTTAAAAGATATAACTTTGGAGATGTAACTCATTTGCTTCCTCCCTTCACACATCTATCAACAGATGGTGCTTATGCTGCTGTTCAATATATTGACATTATGTTTCCGGTGGAGGTTGAAATTACATTTTAAAGATGGATAGGCATTGTTTGCATTATATACAATTAAATAGTTGTAACGCCTTGAATTTCTAGACTTATTTTTTATAAATATACATGTGTTTTGAAATGTCTTTTAACGTGCTTTGGAAAACTTTGAACACAGCCAAATACTTTTAAAGATCATTGCAACTGAAGTAGGTAACATATTGTTTTTATTATCAAAATATCATGTGTAATCAACTTATTTTTACAATGTATTTATCATTGTCCTCGGCCCTATTTACAAATAATTTCATACTTTTATATGTTAAACACACTATAGTTAACCAAAAACTCAGTTCAATTTCATTTCCATCATGCCAAACACCTTTTGCAAACCACACTCCACCGATCAATACGGTCATAACAAGCCAAACATTCATCTACTGAAACACGTCCTTAACATTTTTATTACTCAAAACCATCGGCATGTATATCTTCATCGTAGTTTTTAGCTATATCACAGGATTTAGACTATGAGCCTAGCGCTCAATAAATGATGATGAATAACATGAACATGATGCATTATGCAAAATCTTTTTTTATGTCATTCTAATTTTCCTTTTCTTTCACTTAACAATTTGATCGTTGGGGCAAATATCGAGTGGGAGTAGGTACCATTTGATCCACATCATGGAACAATCTAACTCAAACTCCGGAGAGCAGCAGATACAATTTAGTTCACCTCACGAGACAACCTCACTCAACTTTGCCCACAATGACCTATTACGTATTTTTATTTCTATTTTAATCTTTCTTACATGTAAACCATATGCATGAAAACCTTCTCATTTTTTCAAACATGGTTCATGCTACATAAAAATGCTTGTGCTCATACTTAACATGAATGGAGCATCACATATATACCATAGCATATTAGCATTAGAATCATTTCATACCAAGATCATATAAATAAGTAAGCATCACATTTGGCATGACATCAACATTAAGAGCATTTCATAATTCACAGCATGTTGCTAAACTATTCCACCAATATGAACTCTTATATCTACAGCTGCATCATCAATTAAAACGAGCATAGCTTCAATTAATTTAATCTTAGGATTCATAACTTAACATAAATTAAATGTCATATGTATTATAGAGCATCATCAATACCATTACTTTGTGATGATATGTTTTGGAACATTAGCCTTTACTTTATCATGACTTATCAACACTAACAACATTTGATAATTAATAGCATGTCATTCATAAATAATACAAAACCAAAACAGATAACAACTTCAATACACCAAATCTAAACTTTATAACATTGTCCTTCCAATAGTTTAATCCTAGCATTTTGTGATGTAGATTGGAAAGTCACACACATGCAACATCACTTACCTTAAAGTATTAACACGGTTACAACAAATTAAGTAAGTAATTCTTCGCTTTGATCAACCTAAAAACATAAATCTCCACATTAGTATTCATTCATATACTTATAGCTTAAGACACACATAACTTTTAATGTACTCTTCCAAATCTCTTGATTCCAAGACTATAATCACTCAAGAGAGTGCACATTAACATACCAAATCATTTGAACCTATCATTGCATATGGTTCAAGCAAAACGTATCAAACAGAAACCCTCTTACTCAAAAAATTCAGCTTTTCTCCTCTGTCAAACGTTAACTTCCAAAATTCATAACTTATAATATATTAATCTAATTCCTTCAATTTCAAAGCCCATAGATCCATTATCATCTCTACTTTTAACATAGTGAAACAATTTTGAAATGTAAATCAAGAGGATACGCTAATATCATCAAACAGAAACATGTGCAAATTTTCCCATTTACAACCAAGCTTAACATTAAGTTCATAAACATATTTAATTTGACAATTTCTATGGATAGAAATTGTCAAATTTAATTTAAAACATGTGCAAATTTTCCCATTTACAACCAAGCTTAACATTGATTTTATTGACAATTTAATTTGTACTGTGAAGCATGGAAAACAAACTCAAAAACTAAATTTTGAAATTCCAATTATAAGCCTCCTAACACCCATTTCGTATAATCTAATTATTTATTGTTCTTTTACTTTTGAATCTAGAATTAGTACTAGTTTCTCTTCGTAATTCAATGTAGGCTTAGTCTTCATATCAGTACGTACAACCATCTAAGTAGGATCTCAAACACATTTTCTCAACATTTGATGCACCAGCGGAAGGGAATATGAATGTAACCTGTTCACTGATGAAAAATCGATGATTCTCCAAGGGAATATGAATGTAACCAAAAGTCCATCAACATTGATATGAGAAACACATTGTGAATTCCTTCAATTGAAAGAGGTAGTTGAAACCTATATGTCGTTTTTCCAATTTTTCCCACAATAGAGAATGGTCCACTATACCTTGGAGATAGTTTTCCCCTTTTGCCAAACCTCGTCTCTCTTTTAAATGGAAAAACTTTCAAAAATACCATATCTCCTATCTCAAACTCTAATTATTTGGCTTTCTATATGTGTAACTTTTATGTCGGCTTTGAAAGAACTCATGGAAGACGATTTGTCCCTCCGCACTTCAAGCAAGAACTATTCCTTCAACTTCAAAAATTGAAACAAGGCTCACTAACGATTGACGAATACTTGATCGAGTTTGGAATTTTAAGGATTCTATACAATGTGGTGGAGCCAATGGAGCAAACCGTTGCTCGTTTCATAAAAGGGCTACGTAGAGAGATTGGTGACATTGTGAAATTGCAATCATATGAAACTCTTAATGATGTTATCCAATTGGCTTTGAAGATAGAAAGACAAGGGAAGAGGAAACTTAAGGAAGGCATGACTCGGCCTTTCCAAAGAGCCAATATCTACCAAAAGCCAGTTCCAAAGATTGAAGGCAAGCCTAAGACCGTGTAGTATAGTGATGAAAAGAAGCCATTCAATGACAATAGCAAACTGAGATCGAGAGATGTGAAATGTTTCAAATGCTTGGGATTTGGCCACAATGCCTTGCAATGCCTAAATTCAAAGGAGATTACTCTAAGAAGAGAAACTAATGAAGTGGTTAGTGAAGATGAGGAAGAGGGTGTCTACAAAATTAAGAACCTTGTTAGCAATAATGTTCCCCCAATACTTATTCTTGAAGAAAAGGAAGTTTATGTCAAAACAGAAATTTCCAGGACTTGTTATGAAGATGATAATATTGAAATAAGGGCATCAGATCTTGCTGAAGAGAAATCTAATGAAGAGGCTATTTCTCAACGTGAAAGTTCAACTTTCCAAGTGAATTCTGAGATAGGAGAAATAACAACTGAGTTATGTGATACACCATTCGGGTTGTCAAAAAAAGAACCTTCAGTGTTGATTAGACTTCGAAGGGAGATTGAAGAATGGGATGCAACCATCTCTAATTCCAAGAGGTACATGTTATTAAACACACTCATTGATTATTCTTCTAAAATTAGCTGGATTAAAAATTTTGGTCATTTTGACTTTGTTATACTGTTGCGGATTGGAAATTTCATTTATGCTGTTGTTTGTGAGCCCTCTTCACATATTGAAATGTCAAATGAGGTTGTTGACCTTTGCATGCTTAGTGGTACAACTATAGAGACACTAGTGACTAAAGAGCACCATGGTATTGAGCTTGATTTTCCAGTCGTTAAGAAAAGAGATTATCATAATTGGGATAAATGTCTAAATTTTGAGATTAATGATGCTTGCTTGATTTGTGAAAGAGTTGTTGTTGATTTGATGATGGAAGACATGTTGATGGGCAATCTTGATGTTTTGTTTGAGAACTATTGTGACCCTATTTTTCTACCCCCGCATGATTGTGTTCTTGCAAGTTATACATCCACTCCCATTGAGCACGCCCACCAAGAAAGGTAACTGCCATTAGTTTCCTTAATTACATGGTTCTTTAAAATTGGGTGGATGGGAAATTCCATTGTTGTTAGTGCTGATTTTGAGTTTTGGAAAGAGGGTTTTAATATTGTAGTTGAGGGAAGAAATTCTAAGAATGAAGATTATTTTGATTCAAAGTTACGACCACTACAAGATCTGGATATTGTCTTGTGCGAACTCACAATTCTTCTCCTATCTTTGGCAAGACGGTTTGCTAGTTCCTTAAGGAAGAAATTTCCTCAAGGTGGAAACAAAATTTTTTCCATTTGATCCGGGTGGAAGGCATGCAAGAAGATAATGATGAATACTCCCTGGATTTGAGGGCAAATTCTTTTCAACCCCGGGAGTATGATGTGCCCCAAGTTCCCATCGCCTGAGCCGTGCCCTGGGCACCTTTATTTCTAACTTTTTATTTATTTTGTAGGAGTTTCTTTTATATCCAATTTGGAGGAAAGTTTTATTCAATGTCACAAAGAGGATTTAATGTTTTTGGACTAGTGGATATCATGCAATCATAGAAGAAAATTAGGAGTTGTCTAATTCCCCCTAGAATCTGAGTAGCAGATGTTCAAGGGCTATTTCGACAATCGGGACGACATCGTTTCAACTTTTGTCCTTCATATCAAATGCAGCCAACATACAGAGCTTTCTAAGGACATATTGGGCGTTTTATTTGAGTTTGGTTTACTATATCTAATGTTCCTTTTTTAGAGACTGATTTTCAAAATCGGATTTATTGTTTTGTTATTGTTAAAGGGCTTTTTAGGTCATTTCCTAATTAGGGTTATTTTAGTCTTTTTTCCTTTATTGTAAAAATCTTAGGGTTTTATAAGCCCTCCTTGCTGAATGAAAACGTGATTTGGATTGAATACAATTTGGTTCTCTTTGAAGAGCAAACCCGCGGCCTCCCTCCCTCCATAGTGCCGATTCTTCCATCTCCCTTGCAAGGTTTTCTTGAAGCCTCTTGGCCTTGCAATCTTGGGTTATTATCTCTTCCAATCCCTCAGCTTAAAGGTGAGGATTGTGGTGTGGAGGTAAAAGTAGGTTTCCACCCTTGGAGAGTGTTTGCTTCCAAGCAAACCACAAGTCGTCCCTCTTACTAGGTGGTGCATGGACTCCTTGTTTCTTTTCTCGATTCTTGAAGGTTGTACTTGCTATTTCTGGGTATTTTTGACATTATTAGATTCTCTTATGTGAGTATTGATATTGTGTTGGGTTACTCGTTCATGAAGTGTAAGTTGAAATGCATTCTTGTTTGGATTTCTTTTAGCCGCTGAATCTGTCCTATTTTGCTGGTTGCTGGATTTTCGATTGGAGCTCTGTTTTGTGACCCTTACTCTATTTGAATCAATTTCATTTCTTCTGGAAAGTTGCTCTAATCTGAGTTAGTTTTCTACCCTCCAAATTAGGGGTTGTTTCGCTGTATGCAGTTCGAGTTATTCGTATTTGAAGACTGAAAGGTAATACTGGTATGCTAAACCCTAGTTTTTGGACCTCTATTGTTTCGAGCATATTTGATAATCCAGAGTGGATTTTACAACAAATTTTTGACACAACTTATCTGAATGTGTTTAGTTTGAGCCTACCAATTTGTAGCTTAAGTTCACGTAAGAATTGGGAGTTTGATTTATTTTATTGTTACTTGCTCGGGTTATTCACAGTTTTAGGACAGATTTGAGAAAGTGTGTTCTTGGTGATCTTAGATTATATCAGCTTCCGAAGTTCTACTAGTTTGAAGTTAGGGGAACAGATTATTGTTGGACAGCCTATCCAATTGCAATTATTGACACTCTTTGAGTCTTGGATCATATCAAACTTGGTGCCTCGATTCCGTCCGTTTTTCCTAAAGGTTCTGTAGTATTCTTGTTCTGAGATTATTGGTACTTTTATTCTTGTGAAATGTTGGGTGGAATCGCGTGAATTGGATTTGTATTTTGAAAGTTATGATCGTTTTACTAAAAGAGGTGCAAAACCAGTTTTTCCGAGAATCACAGATTCGAGCTTCATCTTTGCTCGCACATAACGTTGTTTGAACGACACATTTCAAGCTGATTCTTATTGGTGATTTACTATTATGTGGCTACTACTTATTCTGTAAATTTGAGCTTCAATGCCTGTATGCAAGTGGAGTTATATTGGTTTAAATTCTGGTGTTCAGAATTAGGGCTAGCTGATCAACCTTGTTGGTTTTGGACTAGTTTTGGATTCCATCTTGTTTCATTGGTTTCTTGCAACTTCTTGGATTGAAATTTTGTGTTATAAGCATACTCTGGATATATGTCAAGTATTGAGAATTTAATTGATGATTGGGGTTTATTTTGGATCAATTTGTTCATACATTAATTGAGATAGTTACAAAACAGTTTTTACTATTGAGAGAGCCATTTCCGAGCAGCTTCTTGAATTGGTCATAACTCTGTGTGTATAACGAATTTGGGCGTGATTTTTGGAAGTGATATTATTTAGATTGTTAGCTACTTGCCCTATAAATGTGAGGTCCAAAACCTATATATACGTTGAGTTCTCTGCATTTTAATTTTAGTGGTCGTATTTGTGCATTGGTCGATTACAATTTCTGTAACGACCCGATTTTTATTTACTTTAAAATCGCGTGAAATTTAAAACTTTTTCTTTTATAAAATTAGAGTAAGACTTTTCTTTATAAAACCCGATCGTTAAAACTCTTTACTTAAAACACTTATCAATTTCAGCAGAAGTAATAAAATCATTTTTGATAAAACGCAGCGGAATTTAAAACAAAGCATTAAAGAATATTAAATAATTTACAAATCATTTTTACAAATAAATTTTCTTTTAAATTCTTTAGCCCAGCCAGCCACGAGATCCACCCGTGCAAATCATTCATTAATTGTCTTTGACCTATTCACCTGTTTTTTGTACGATACCTACATCCCAAGACCTAAACTAATGAGCCTAACGCTGAGTAAGAGATAGAATGAAATACAATGCACATGATATGCATGATCATGCGATGCATTACAGAAGAGAACCATATTTCTTCTAGAAGTTAAGGTGGAATACTCCCTAAATTCATGTAGTCTAACCATTCAGTCCGATGGGGAGATATATCCATCGAGGGCGTTACCACAAGCAAGTATCCTCACTTTTGTTGAAGACGTTGGGGGTTTCAGAACGGGGTAATTGTGAACCCTAGAATCCACGTACCTTCAAAGCCATTAAAATCATATATTATCCCTGCATCTTCTTTCTTCTCTGTACCTTCAAAGCCATTAAAGTCATGTATTATAAATCTTACTTCTACGACTGATTCCCTTAACACTTCTACTATCACAACGGAATCGTAATAACCCACGATAGTTGCTCATTCTATCAATGTGAGAGGATAATACAGAGAATTTCCTTTACAAAACTGAATAATATTTTATCACAAAACCATATTTCCCACAGCAGAGTAGAGAACCATTTAATTCCCACATTAACGTGGAATTATCAAGTGAATAATTTACAAAGTCAAATTCCTATATCCAACTTTTGATGTAGTAAACAATTCAACAATACCGAAAAGCAAACCAGAACAACTCTTCACTAGTGTAAAATTCTTTATCACTTACCGAAATACCGAATGTAACTTTTATAAGCATATATCTCTATCTTTTAAAACCAATAACTTAGCATATATAATCTGATTTCTAATATATTCTCAATTATTTCAAAAGCATGACATTTTTTCCAACTACAGAACACCTCATTGAAAATCCATAATAGACAGAGCATTTATCCAAATCTTCAAACCCGGACTTCATCAACAGAATTCCAAATCGCAACCAAAACCCATCTATGAAATATCACACAACAATACAACTTAATTCAAACAAACAAGATCCTCATTAGTGTTTAATACACAGCAGCCAAATCACAGAATCCAACTCCCAAGTTACTAGATGAAGAATATAACTATGTTTAACTAGCAATAACCTTTAACAATGTCCATTTAATAGAACAATGCAACAGAGAACAGACAGTATCATCCCATAATGTCCAACAACAGAAACAAAACAAAATATTGATTTCAACCCAACAACATGTCGCATAAGTCCATGAAGGAAAAATCGTCTCACCTGGAGACTCGAGGGGCAACAGCTCCACTTCCACTTTTCTATCTTCTCCTCTTTCTGCTTTCTCACTTCATCTCTGCCAGCCTTTCACGCGCATCCAGCAACATAAAAATTCTCTAGAGAGCACCAGAGCACTCACCAGAAACAACAGAGAATGGAGACCTGAGAGCACTTCACACTTTACCTTCCACTCCCACATTTCCTTCTTTTCTGGTCACAGCCATTCTCGGCCATCACTCACAGTCCTTCACTCATTTTCCTCTGCACTCTCCACAACTTTCAGCACCGATGATAGGAATGGAGCGTTTACCTTCCATCATTCAGTCATCCAGTGATTAAAAAGGCAGAACAGAGGATAACTTCAAGCTGACAAAGAAAGGATGTTTGCCCATTTCAATGGGGAGAGGTCCAATGCCCAGACTCCACGTTGAATCTTTGCTATCGTCTTGGGAGAAGCTGCTGAAGAATACCTGCCTGATAAGGGCCAACAATTGACTGGTTTAGAGCAAACCGAAGACCAGGCCCATCGCGAACCAACCAACTCCAGCCCTAGCCGATTCGTCCCTTCACACAATCGGCCAACTTCGTCCCTGCCATTTAGCCATCATGTTCGCCCAAGACAAGATACCAGGGAAAGAATCACTAAACAAACGAAGGACTTACCTCGACACAGAATTCGCAGCGTCCAATTTCGCACTTGGCCAACCCCGCATGACATGTCCGAGCTTCCAATGCCCTGTTTTCGTTCAAATTTGCATCTACTCCTCACAGCGAAGCAGCATCAGCCGCAAAGGAGATTCCTCCCCGCATAATTGCCGAGCCCGAGCTCTTCCTCTCTCTCTCGCCTTCGCTCACGTCGCTCTCCTCTCCGGTCCCGATCTCTCTCCCTCTTTGTTTCTCTCTCAAATGGGCAACGAGCCATTTAATTTCTTCCCCTAAACTGAACCGATTCAAGGATGAACCGGTTCAGTCCATCCTTCCTAATTAACTCTTTCATTTTATTTATAACTTTCATTTATTTATTTATATTTTCTTTCCATTTATTAATTTTCCACTTAAATCCCAACTCTAATTATTTATTAAATTCTTAATTCAACTCATTCCAATTAATCCCAAATTTAACTTTCCATTATTAATTAAAATCAAACCGCATAATTATTTTCAGATTGAACTGAACCAAACCTGTTCAATCCATTACCCCATTGGTTAAATTCTATTTTTCGGACGAGGGAAAAGCATCCTCAGTTCTTCGTCTGCGCTTGTCCGAAACTACGAGTTATACATTTTTCATTAAATCTTGCACTTCCATTATTTCCAATTATATATTATAATAATCATGTCTTGGGTAATACCCTGATAATTATTCGACTCAATCGAATACTCCCAATTATTATCCAATTTAACCTTTTTAAATTTTCATTTAAAAATCAGGTTATTACAGTTTCCACTTGTTTGTTGGTTTGGGGTCCTGGGACACATTACATCTCCTAAACTTGCGATGTAGGGTCTGAAGACCAAGACACATGCATATCACTTACCTCGATTCTTCGTTCAACGCTTAAAACTAACTTTTCTTCTTCTCAGTAGCTTCAAAATTTTGAAATATCTAGTCATTAATACAATTATTCAAGTTATTTATTAAATCTTAACGTCTTTCTAACTCCTCGTTACTTACTAAATCTCCTAAATGGAATCATTCTCTTAATTACTACTTAGCTCACTAATTAGCTCCAACATTCATTTCCAATCATGTCTTCGTCCAATTAAGGACTACATAATCAATAGAGTAAACAAGCAAACCTACCAATTAACAGGTTTAAATCCTGGCAAAATAACACTTTCAACTTCCAACCTCTAACAACATAACACAGTACAGATTATTCCTCCCAATAAATTTATTCAGAAAATCCAACAGAGTATAAAACCAAAAGCTATTACTTAATAAGTTTATTAACACTTCCAACTGAGGCATACGTATTATCATGATTTAACTTCCCAACAACAAAGTACCTTAACAAAGCTTTAACTAAACAGGTTTACATCCAAGTAAAACGTCCATTAACAAGTTTTCATACGTTAGAACAACATCCAACAACAGGGTATACATTTTACAGTCCAATCACATAGTCAATAATCAATTTTCCAGAATGATATTTCTAAGCCAACCACACATGATCCAAATCTAGCTTACAATTCTTCAAACAACCAAAATCGGAAGACTATAACCCATAACTCATAAGCAGCAAGATAAAACATGAATTGGATGGCCAACAAAACCCAAGACAACACTCAAATCAGAATCCAACAGGGACATTTAGTTTATCCAACCAACCAACTAACAGAGTGTAACATCTAACATCAGAGCTAACAATCTAAACAAACATTCCAACATGGTATATTTCTTCCATTCAAAATGTTTAATAAATAGAGACAGAGAACATTTATTCAATGAACAGAACAATCCATCGTCTAACAAAACAACAACCATTTAACAGAGCAAATTTTCATTACATAACTCTTCACTCAAATTGAACTCTTCCTTACCTGAAGAATAGGAGCAACTCCCTCGGCCTCTAGAAGGAAACACCCAAGAGCTCACCTCTAGAGAGCTCTGCTCTTCCTCTCCATTTCTCTCCTCTTCTTCTGCCATTTTATCCTCCTAGAAGACAAACCCTCTGTAGCCCTACAGCATGCCCAACCAACACACATATCCGACAATATCCACTAGCCAGTATACAGAATGTCCCCTACTCGTCCACACTGTTGTTGTCGCCTGCTGCAAGGTATGAGCCAGACCGGTTTGGGTTAGACCATAAGCTGGACCTAGGCCTTCAGCCGGTCCAACGCGAACCGTGAGCCTGCCAGTCTCTCCCTCATGAAAACTCCAGCCCGATAATCACCCCTGCCAGGGCCCTCCTGCGAACATCCGGTCAATAGAACGCAAGGGGAGGGAAGAATCATCCAAACATACCTCCAAACTTCGCCGAAAAACATAAGCTTGAAATCATCGCCGGCAGAAAACTCCAATCCCAAGCCATGCCCTAGTGCGACTCGCCTCTTCGCTTAACCAGCAGCCGTCTGCCTAGACGTCGCCTCCCGAGCCCGAACCCTCATCTCCGTCAACGTCAGACATGCTCGCTCCTATCTCCCTCTTGCCACTCTCTGTCGCGCTCTCCCTCTTTCTCCTCTCTTTCGTTCTTCTTTTCTGAACAAAAGGGCCGAAGGCCAAAATTAAAACCAATTCTCCCTTTTTGATTTTCTAAACCGAACCAACAAAAGTGAACCGAACAAGAATTCCAATTAATTTCCTTTATTGTCCATTCCTCAATTAATCCCCATCAACAATGACACTTACATTTTTATTCCAACAATTAATAACCTTATAACATTACTCCACTAATTTAATCCTAATTATCACCCAATAATTTACGTTAAATTATAATCTAACGAATATGTCATTGATAATACCCCGATAATTATTCAATTAATCCAAAAATCTCCAATTTCTTTCCAGTTATTCTTATTAAATTCAGACATAAAAAGTCAGTGTATTACAAATGAACTATTCAAAAAACCAAAATTGTTTTTTGTGAGCCATAACCATCAGGTCGAACCCGGTTGATAACCCAAGAGCTCATTCTGTAATGCCTCCTCCTCCACTGGTAGCTCATAGGTCTCATAATAATCACCTACATCATAGGATAAAACAATGAGCCTAACGCTCAACAAGAAATAGAATGAAATGTAATGTTCATGCGTGCTCATGCAATGCGTTTCAGAAAAAGAACCTATCTTTTCTGTTATACCAAGAGAAAGGATACATCATATGGTCATGTGGCTAACCGTCACTTTGACTAAGAGATACATCCTATGGTGTCACCACCGATGACCGTCACCATTCTCTTTTGTTTCCAAGCATTGGGGATTTCTGGTACAAGAGAAGATAATACATCCTATGGTCCATGTGGCTAACTGTCACTCCGATGGGGAGATACATCTTATGGTGTCGCCACCGATGGATCGTAACCAAATCTCCTGAACCCTCACACGCTTATTTACATTTATTATGTATGTCATGCATGTGTCAACAATTTCATAAGCCCTAATCATGATGCATGGATGTCATGTCATGTACAGTTCACAATGATATACAGAATACTAAAAGGGAAACATGACATTAAAACAACCATATAGCAGTTCATGTTCAAACTAAAACGATCCTTTTCTATCATTTAGCATTTTATCGACAATTTATAAGGAATAACTCATATGCTAATTAATAGAGACAATTTAATAGAAATAATACATATTGATTAACAAGGAGCATTTCCTACTTTAGTTTCGTAGGGAGCAATTTATATTGTAATTTTGGGGAACAATTTATGCTTTAGTGAATTAACAGAGAACTCATATATTGACCAACACCTCTTAGCCAACAAAAATCCACAGACATTGCCCATGCTTTCATTCAACATAAATAGTAGTGGTTACCATTGCCTAATTACAAAGCATTCATCTTAGGGAACAAATTATGTTGTAGCTAACTAACAAAGACTTCAGTTTATACCGCAGTAAACATTCTTAACAACTAACACAGAATATAGTCCAATTTCTTCCTCCTACTATCATTAACAATATTTAATTTTTGTCTTCAGCATATAAAAATCTTAACAGCAAATATTCATGACAGTGTTTGGTTCACAACATATTAATAAATTTCAGCAAGTATTCAAGGCAGAGATCCAATATGAAGAAGCAACATCCATTACAGCAAAGTACTATTCTAGCATCAAATCTATCGGGTAAAACCAGAGAGCAAAGACAATTCAATAGTACAACGATCTCATCCAAGCCAAACAAAGTCAGAAATTAACACCAAACAAGTCCCGTGATGCAGGGCCTCCAATGGTAACTACATCTCATTTCTTACCTTCAACAGAATTGCCACTTCATAGCAAGCCCTTCCCATGAATCATAGTACCCACACCGAGCAGCATGACACCCAAGAAAATGGAAGCTCCCTTTCTTCACCCACATGCACTCACTTTTCTCTCTTCTCACACACTTTCTCACTGTCGCAGCTCTCTGTAAAAATGTAGAGTTCATAATGCCACTCCATCCATGACCATTGATTTATAGTTGGAGGAGAAGACTTACCACGGGATTGACAATTGATGGGCAATTGCCCATTTCAAAGGAGAGTGGTTCACTCTAGGTCAGCCATGTGGAAAGCTCGCTATCACCTCGAGAGTGGTGGGAAACTATTGGGGAGAAAAATAAAAGTTTGGCTATAACAGAAGCAGTTGTTTTTGCTAAAAGTATACTTTTCAGTCGAAGAAGTCGTACAAACCATCGACCGCACAATGATTATCCAAAATTTGCTTCTGTTTTGTGTTTTGGTTGAACCTTGCGACCGCGTCTTTGACCGATGACTTGACCAAAAAACCAAAATGCAATATGTAATGCATTTCAATCGAACCTTGCGATTGAGTTATTCGACTTCAACCCTGACCTGGACTCGACCTAAAATGCAAGGAGGAATCTATAACGCGGTCAAGATATGTGACCTTGACTTCGACTGCAGCTCGACCAAAAATGTAAGGATGAATCTATGATGAATTTTGGTTGATATATTCAACCTCGACCCTGTCACAACCCGGTGGGGGGCCCGGACAGAAACGCCAGGCCAAACGACTCGATCTTTGTAGAAGACTTGATCACCCAACCCAAGGCTAGTTGAAATTAGCGGAAGACTTGTAAAAATTATCTAGCCGCAACCCATAAGTGATGAGTCACAGTTCAAGTAGTGATTGCAAAAGTTAAATTAATAATAATTGCAGAATAATAAACTTAATTGTCCAAACAAACTGTGCATCTATGTCCATACATCCAAAATACTAAACCATAAAATATTACAGAAACCATTTGTTCTTACCAACGGAAAATATAATTAAGCTTAAGGAAATGATACAAGTCTGCTGCAACACAAAGTTAGAACTCCACAAGTCTAATGTGTCCAAGCTCTATGTATTCCTATCTCTACCTGGGAAAAATATAGTCGAAGGGATGAGTAACTAACTCAGTAGGAAACTTATACTCACCCCCAAGCGCGTGAGAAAACTTATTTTTCCTTTTCTTTGTCAAAACTCTGATTCGTTTTAGGGGCAATGCATTTTTATCAAAACGTTTTCAAATTCACTTACATCCTTTTTAAGGAAAACCAGCCTCGAAGGGCCCCAACGAGATATCGTAGAAAACACTGTTGCATACATAGACAACTATACTCAAAATTACTCTCGTCGGTTTCACACTAAAAATCATCCCCAGTGAAAAGGGAGGTCGCTCATGGACTCCTCCGGTCAATCGTACAGAGAAAAGCAACGACGGTCTGTAGACCTGGCTCGTCACCTCGGGTTTTGTCGACGAGCAAAGCTCAGCGCCGACCCAACCCGTATCGTCACCCAAGTCCTGCCGACGAGCCAAAGCTTAGCGCCGACACAACTCAAATCACGTCTCGCGTTTGCCAATGAGCCAAAGCTCACCACCGACAACTCATATTAAGATAAACCCTAGTCCTGCCGACGAGCCAAAGCTCAGCGCCGACACAACTCGAATCACCTCTCGAGTTTGCTAATGAGCATATCTCAGCGCTAACAAACTCGTATTGAGATAAACCCTAGTCCTGCCGACGAGCCATAGCTCAGCGCCGACACAACTCGAATCAGCTTATTGAGTTTACCAACGAGCCAAAGCTCAACGCCGATAACTCAATCTCAAGTTTGCCGACGAGCATAGCTCAGCGCCAAAAACTTGAATAAAAGTACACCCTGGCCAGGTTTAGGGGTTCAAACCCAAGGAAGCGTCATCACCTTCCCAATCCAATAATTGTCAGATATTGCGTACAAGCATTCGTCTCTTCATAGCACGAGACGTACCGGGGATGCCTCATGATACTCTGATGCCGCGGTCGTCCAGAGTGCCAAGAGGATTCATCGCCCCAAAACAGATATCACATACCAAGAAAACTATGCATGGAATCTAAACGTATAAAACTCGCATACATAGATATAATAAAATCAATCGTGCTGTCGATCAGTCCCCGTCGGTTTTTACGGATATGTGGTAAACCACAAAATATTAGTTTTTGAAAATGATAGATGGTATGGGATATGCAAAGCAAGTAGGTATAAAACCCCTACCTGATTGACGGTCCTTCCTCATATACTAAGGAGCAGTTACCTCAAGCATCGACTCGAAATCCACAAACTCGTCCAAGCCTATAACAGATCAGAGGACAAATAATATTGTCAATAACTCTCAAGAAACATGTGAAAGGGTCATATATCGATTTAGGAGTCCAACTGACATATACATGACATAGTTAATAATTCCCACAAAATCTCCAAACTTTATCACTAAATATTATAAAAAGGCCTCCACTTTACAGTTCATTCTAATAGAACCTCAAACTTATTTAACAGTTGCAACAACTAAACCAAATTAAGCACTATCAACAAAGTAACAAGTTCTCATAGCTCTTTCATCAAAACAACAGGTAAACCAACATACACTCCTAGGTTCATTTGTGACAGAAACCAACAGATTGGCTGTAACCAAATTAGAGGACATTTATTCTCAATTTCTAACTTCACTTTCTCAATGGCATAATTACACAGGCAACAATTCAAAAAGAATTTCCACTATCCAAGACAACAACTCTCAACAATCTTATTCAGTATTAACTATAACCAATCAGCCATCAATAACGTCATTCTCGGTTTTCATTGTTTCAATACATTATTTTAAACAATGAAATCAACCTACTGTGTAAACTGTAGCAAAACATGTGTATCCTTGGTGTTTTCTTCCATATACAACTACATCAAAGCAGCAGATTCCAACTGCATATTGGGGCAGTAACCGTGCAAAACAAACAACCCAATATTCATCCAATATATTTCTGTAAAGGCAGTAGCAAAACAAGACCCAAATGTAGAAATCAAATCGAACATTGATCACAGCCATAGCACAACATACAGGCTACGAGTATAGATTCTCGACTTTTCACAAGAACAGAGAACAACTAATGCATCTTAATCTCATCAACGAACCGAAATAGAATGGAGCCATTTCTATCCAATCATCAAAACTCAAAACAAAACAGGGCGTTCTGCATTACTCACTAGAATCTGAGAATCGGAGGAATAGCGAAATGGAGCTCAGCTCGGCCTTCCATTCTCCGAACCATCACGAAAAGCTCTCGGTCGAAGCTTTCACAGTCGCTTGCCACTGATAGCTCCAAACCATTCGCACCTTCCATTGGCCGATTGGTTGATTCCCGCTAAGAATGCCGAGTTCTCCTTCTCCGCCATTCCCTCTCGCGGGTTTCTCTCTCGATCAAAAATGGGGAGTTTTCCCCTTTTCTTCTTCAAGGCATGCCGGCGCCCTTCTCTTTTAGGCTAAGGAAAATAGGCCAAATGAATCCCCTTTTCTTTCTTTAAATTTTCCTACGCGGGTCTGCTTCTCCATTCCTTTCATTTTTATTTTATTCATCTCTAACCCCTCTCTTCCCTTCCAATCAGCAGCGGCGGACCACTCCCTCTCTTTTCTCCTCATTTTAGTCTTCTTTTATTTTTAAATTCAATCCTTCTCCACCACCTGCCAGCATTCCACTTATCCCTCTCCATTCCTTTTATTTTAATATTTCTTTTCATTTATATTTTATTTTAAGGAAAATGACAAATCAACCATTGTACTTTTGAATTAATGACAAATCAACCATTGTAGTATAAATTTTAATAAGTTAACCACTAACGTACGTGTAAATGACAAATCAACCATTGCAGTTACCGTCAGCGTTAAAATCAGTTGGAACGCCGCCGCGGTGCCCTGGGACGTCGCAGCGACGTCCTAAAATTCGGCAGGACGCCGCCGCGGCGTCCCGGGACACCGCGGCAGCGGCTTACATAGTTTAGGGTTAAAATTGTTAAATCGCCGAATTTTAATAGTTTTAGCCCTAAACTATGTAAGACGTCGTTGCGGCGTCCCGAGACACCGCGCCGCGGCGGCGTCCCTGGACACCGCGGCGGCGTCCTGCCAAATTTTAGGACGCCCCAGCGGCGTCATGACGAATTTTAGGGCGGCAACCTGACAAATTCACAGTTTTTATTAGATTTTCGACCTATTCAACTTCAAACGACCATAACTTTCGCTACGAGTGTTGGAATTGGACGCAGAAGGTATCAAATCGAAGTTCTCTCAGAAATCTACGACCTGTCATGCAATTTATTCCATGACCCCCGTTTTAGAGCCCTAAATCAATCGTTTAAGCCCTCAAATTTGCGATCAAACATTTTTAACCCTAAAAAATGCAGGATGCCGCCGCGGTTTGCTCGAGACGCCGCGGCGGTTTCATAGAACGCCACTGCGGTGTCCTAGGACGCCGCGGCGGCGTCCCGACTACGTTTAAACGAAAACGTGACTGCGATGGTAGATTCGTCATTTTTTCATACATTAGTGGTTAACTTGTTAAGACTTAAACCACAGTTGTTAACTTGTCATTGACCTAAAACCACGATGATTGATTTGTCATTTTCCCTTTATTTTATCTTTTCTCCTTTCTATCTTTCTTTTTCGTGTCAAATGTCTCGTCAATTTTCAACTCTCCACTTTCAACTTCATTTTCTTTTTTTTTTTGTCTCTCTAATCTTTACATTTCCTCATTTCTTCCATCCATTTAATATACTTTATTCATTTCATAATATATAATCAATGCGTATTACCCATCAAATTAGTCCAATCCAATTCCTGACTTTTTCCAAACATTGCTTGACAGGAATTATCGATCCAATTTAATTCTCCAATTTCATTTCTTAAATAAATTTTCCGTTAAGAAATTCACAATTCCACTGATTTGATTAATTGACCAAAATTTCACACGTGGTCGCTGCGCGACGATTCAGTCAACTTTTCAACGTTATGACCCAATTTTAAAGCGAAAAATTTACACGTGGAATTTACCCTTTTTGAAAATTCTCGGGTTTTACAGAACCCGACTGCGTCTCAATCGAAAATGCCAAATACGCATTCTGTAAAAATTTTCACTTAAAAAAAATTCCAAAAATATTTCTACTCTCATTTACATTGCATCAAATATGAAATCGATAGTTACGAAACATATTTCTCTTTTATAAAGATATTTGTTCATTCCATAAAATTGTTTACATTGAATTTGTAGAGAAATTATTCTAGCATTACAACTTTTCCATTAAAGAGTTCACCGATGCATTTTTTCTGTTTAAAGCGTCTGCCACCACATTTGCCTTCCCTAGATGGTATTTAATCTTGCAAATCATAGTCTTTCATAGATGCTAACCATATTCTTTGTCTCATATTCAGCTCCTTTTGGGTGAAAATATACTTCAAACTTTTGTGATTGATAAAAATCTCAAATCGTTGACCATATAGATAATATCTCCATATCTTGAGTGCAAAAACCACTAACCACTACAGCCAATCTAGATTATGGATTAAGTAATTTTTCTCACTCTCCTTCAATTTTCTAGATGAATCTGCAATCACCTTACCTACTTGCATAAGTACGCATCCTAATCTAACTTTAGATGCGTCACAATAGATACAATACCTGCAGTTTTCTGTTAGGAGTGACAAATCTATTGCACAAGTCAGTTTTTGCTTTAAACCTTGAAAACTGACTTCACACTTGTATGTCCACCAAAACTTCAAATCTTTCCTTATCAGACGGGCTAAAGGCAGCATAGTTTTTTAAAATTCTTCAATAAATCTTCTATAATATCTAGCCAACCCAAGGAAATTGCACACTTCACCAACGTTTCTTTATCGCAACCATTCTAGGACTACTCGTATCTTGGATGGGTCCACAGTAATGCCATCTTGAGATATCACATGGCCTAAGAAATTAACTTGATTGAGCCAAAACTTGCAATTTGGAAAATTTTGCATATAATTGGTGTGCACTTAAGATTGACAATATAAGCCTCAAATGCTGTTCATTTGATTGAGAATAAATCAATATGCCATCAATGAAAACTATGATGAACTTGTCTAAGTAATCCTTAAAAACATGATTCATTAAATCTATAAATGTTGTAGGGACATTAATCAAATCAAAAGACATGACTAGAAATTCATAATAGCCATATTGAGATTGAAAAGTAATTTATGGGATATCATCACCTTTGACTTTCAATTGGTAATATCCTAATATTAAATCAATATTAGAAAATACACTAACACCTTACAACTGATCAAATAAATCATCAATTCTTGGAAATTGGATACTTATTCTTTACAATTACCTTATTAAGTTCCTTGGAATCAATGTACATCCGTATAAATTCATCGTTCTTTTTAATGAACAGTGCATGCGATACCCATGGCGAGAAACTAGGGGAAAAACTAGGGCATATAAAACCCTTATTTAATAGTTCCTTGATTTGTGATCTCAACTCTTTCAATTCCACTAATGCCATTCTACAAGAATTTGTACGTATTGGAGTTGTGTCAAAGTACACACTAGTAACAAATTCAATCTCTCTATCCAGAGGTAGACCCAGTAGGTCATCCAAAAAGACTTCAGGGAAACATTGTACTATAGAAATTGCATTTAAGCTCGCACCACTTTTTATACTAGTGTCAATCACATTTGCTAGAAAACTAGTGCATCTGCTTTCCGAAACTTTTTGGGCCTTTATGGTAGAAATAATAAGCAATTTAAAACTATTCTTCATTCCTTGAAAAGTATACATCTCACCACTTGGTGGTTGAAAACACTCCATCCTAATTCTGCAATTCATGGTTACAAAATTTTAAACAACCAATCCATGTCAAGGATAACATCATACCTTTTCATATTGATAACAATAAGATCGACATACAAATGCATGTTGCCTACATCAACCAAACAATCTTTTAAAACATGTTTAGCATATAAACATTATTATGATGGCAACATAACATTGTAATCATGCTCAAATATGTCAAGCAAACCTCTCAACTGGTTACATAACGTGGATGATGCAAATGAATGAGTAGCTCCTAAATCTATCAATTTATATGCAGCTACATCACCAATATAAATAATATTTGATACCATAATAGGATGATTATCATTGTCAGGTTCTATAAAGACAAAAACCATGGGCACAATCTTCTTGTTCTTTTCCTCCGTCTGCATTGAGTAGTCATAGACAAAGTGACTAAATTTCTTGCATTTAAAACACTATTTCGTCTCTGCCTTGCATTCACCAAAATTATTTTTCTTGCAATTAGGTCACAGGTTGACTTGGGACATCTTAACACCTGCTTTCATATTCGATGATCCACATTGAATTCTTTTTCCCTTGTCTTGCCGATTTCTTCTTTCAAAAGGTCTCTTAGGACCTTTAGCAATTTGTTAACACCCTTGCCTTTGCTATGGCAGAACCCCTTTGGAAAAGCCCTTAGTAGACTCCCTTTGTTTTGCATACTGCATCTGTGCCTCTTCCACTTCTAGAGTCTTTGCCACCATGGCAGAATATGGTAACCCAGGCCTACCAGATATTTTCACACCCTTATAAATTTTCACTTTGGGACATTGTACAAGTTGATGCATCTTAGGTTCATTGCTGGTTACACAATGCGAACCAAAACATGAAAGTGCTTCAAATTTTCATACATATTAATACTGTTACAGTTTGGTGTAACTTCACAAACCCCACCAGTTTACTCATTCAGGTAGTCCAACTCAAGTATTTTTCATAAAATAGCTCCTTGAACTATTCTCATTGCATTTCTTCTACATTGTCTGTTGTTTTCATTGTGTCTTGCAAGTATCTTGCATCATGGGTTGACATAAAACATCGCACTCAAAACCTTATCATTCTCTTCGATCTTACCATAGTTGAACATATCTTCCAAGGTTCTAATCCATTTTTTAGCATGAGTAGTATCTACAAATTGTCATTTTCAACATGAGTGCCATCTACAGATTGCCATTGGAAAATAGGGGGTTTCAGCCCATGAAATCTTTCACAGCTCGAATCCATCGGAATTGCCAATTGAGAACTACCTTGTTCATCTCTTACCATATACTTTTCTAAGTGCTGAAACTGGCATTCAATTAAATTTGTTAATCGTTTGATTTCCTCAACCCTATCATCTACCATTTGTCTTTGTACTCTCACTATTTTTTATCCTAAAGAATTTACACTCCAAATTAACACAACGCATCAACAAAGATTATTTTCAAACATACTTACAATTGATAAGGTATTTCTAGGTTGACACTTTAGTTGCTATGCGATCTACAGAACCAATTTTGACTAGGGGGCTCTGGTATCATACATGTAAAGCCCTAAATTAGAATTCTTTTTTCTAGATATACATACATTTTGAATTACCTTTTCAACTTGCTTTTGAAAGCTTTGAACATAGCGGAAGACTTCAATCAATCATTGCAACTAAATTAGGTAACACATTTTTTTTCATTACCAAAATATCAATGTGTAATCAACTGTGTTTTACAAAATATTTATCCTTTCCATCAACCTTGTACAAATAACTTTGATACTTTTATATGTTAAACACAACACAATTAACCAAAAACTCATAGTTCAATCTTGCCTCCGTTACATAAAACACATTTTGCACACCCCACCCCATCGGTCAATATGGCCGTAACAAGCCAAACATTCATTCACCAAACATTCATAGCATGTCATTCATTAATAATACAAAACCAAAATAGAACACAACTTAAATACGCCAAATCTAAACTTTATAACATTGTCCTTCCAACAATTCAATCTTAGCATCATGTGATGTAGCCCTGAAAGCCATAGACATGCAACATCACTTATCTTGAACTCTTAACATGATTACAGCAAATTGAGCAAGAATTTGTTTTTGCTTTGATCAATATAAAAACATAAATCTCCACATTAGTATCCATTCATATACTTATTGTAATGCCCAATAGCATAAAATTTTTTTCTTGCCATTTTTTAAAATCATTTAAATCACGCCTTTAAAATAATACAATGGAAGTCTTAAAAGAAATCTCATTTAAAATTCAAACGTAGTAAAACTCAACATAAATATTCGTACAATATTTCAACTTAAATTCAAACATTTAAAAGCATAATAAAAAATAAAAAGTTTTTATTTTTCAATATGTTTTTCTCAAATCTTCACCCACAGGTCAATTTTGCTCCAACAACACCTTAACTTTGCCCATGAGAATTCTCCATCAACTGCAACCATAATTCATTCACATTCCTCAGCAAATCATCCTCACCCACTTATGAGCCTAATGCTCAATAAGAAATGCATATACGATATGAATATGAGATGCAACATGTAAAAATACAGTCATTTTTAGTCATCGTTCTTTTTTTTGCACTTAATAGTCTAGTCATTGTGAGTAATTTAGCTTAGGGGAAAGAATGCCACCATTAGGTTCACCTTATGCAAGACCTCTAAAATGGGTACTTAAGTGTACTAACATGGTTGTTGAAGTCTTTGTAGTTAATGCCTATATTTTTGGGACTTAGGAACTTTAATTGAAGCAAAACATGAAGGGGCGGTCGACCAAGGCATTCAAGTGGTTGACCGGAAATCTTACAAAGAGCATGAAGATTCTAAAATCAACAAAGGCAGTTGATGAGAGAAGAAAAGCGGTCGATTAGAAATCTTACAGATTGCTAAAAAAATCTGAAGTGGTTAAAGCGGTCAACCAGTACGGATGTCAGTCGAAAAAAATATTATAGAGAGCAGACTCTATTTTTGGAATGCGTTGAAGTAGTCGACCGAGAAGATATAGGTTGACTAGTGTGGTAGACCAGAACAAAAATTGGTCGACCGAGTGCTTCTGTGGGAAGAGCCACTTGGACAAGTTATCATCAACGAAGTGCTGCAAAAGTTTCTAGCATTCTGAGCCTTCATTGCAAGCTTAAGAACTTACACTTTTCTAGTCTTAATTGGTGTTATCCTTAGTGAGAGTGAGGCGGTCTTGTATTAAATATTTCAACAAACAATCATTTGTTTTGTGTGAGTAACAAAGAAGTCATTGTAACGTTGGATTGATGCCCGAGATGTTCAATCAACTGTAACCAAGAGCATTGAAGTGGAAAGATCTTCAAGGATTTAACGACCTTGTTTTTCTTACTTTTAAAAATCTTGTGAAATTGAAAACTTTTATAAATCAACTGAAATCTTTATTAAAACATTTTACATTGAAATAAGAGTTCTTTTCTTAAAACCTGATTTAAAATCCCTTTTTTAAACTCGTTACTTAAATCGTTATTAACATCAGAAGACTTTATTTATAAAATCCTTTTTCTTAATTTATAGCGTAACACTTTATATCGTTTCATAGCGGAAGCATAAGCAATATATTTAAAGGTTAATGAATAAACAGTTTACATTATATTTACAAAACTCATTTCCCTTTTCAACTTCATTAGCCTAGCCAGCCACAACACTCACCCGTGCAAATCCTTCATCAGCTGCTCCTTAATCTGTTCGTCATTTTCTCTCATGCTTGTACTTACATTGCAAGTCATAAGCTATGAGTCTAACGTTTAGTAAGTGATAGAACTTAAATGCTAGATGCACATGCTGTGCCACTTTAAAATCATATGTAGTTTACCTTTTTGTTTTCTTTCTTTTATCTTTTATCTTTTCACACTTTCATACTTTCTTTCTGTTTCTATTTCCGTTCATGTTTTCATATTCATTTCGGTATCTGTGATCGTACGCATTTTTGTATCCATTCCCATGTCTATTTCTGTATTCGTATCCGTATTTGTATATGTTTCCATTTTTGGAAACTCATTCTATTTTTGTTTATGTTCCCATTTCTGTTTTGGTATCTGTGCTCGTACCGTTTTCGTATCCGTTTCCGTTCCCATTCCCGTATCCGTATCTGTATCAATTTCTCTTTTCATTTTCTTTACTTTAGTTATCTTTCCTTTTCTTTTGTCCTTGTGCCGGGCTTGACCTACTGAACCACAGAAACCTTTATATTTTCTTTATCTTTTGTTCATGTGTCGGGCTTGACCTATTGGAACACAAGAACCTTTATCTTTTATTGCTTGGGTTGTCGGGCATTACTTATCCCTACCAACCCTTTTTTCTTTATCTTTCTTATTCGTTTGTTTGTACTTCTTTTTGTTTTCCGTTTCCTTTTCAAAACCGTGCATGAAAACCATTTTCATAATCTTTGAAAAACATGATGCATAATGCTCGTGAATGCATACAATTTTTAACAGATAATAAAGGAATATAAATAAACACTCAATTCATAGATCATGCTTCATAAAACAGTAGACATGCTATAAAACTATAGACATGCTATAAAACGGTAGACATGCTATAAAAACTGTAGACATGCTTAGAAAGCGGTAGACATGATATTAAAACTGAAGACATGCTTTTAATACTGTAGACATGCTCGTTATCTAATAAAAAAGTAAACAGTCAAACGTGCATATCCTATTCTTGAGATGTAGGGCCCTAAGGACCAAAGCACACACATATCACTTACCTCATTTCCTTAAAGCGCTCAACGCTTAATCGTTATCCTTTTCTCCTCTTTTAGTACCTTCACAATTCAAAAACATTTATTATCAATAATCATAACTTATTAATTTCAACTTCTTTCCTATCCTTAATTCTTATACATTACTGAGTCTGACAATCTAAATTCAACTAATTGCATAACAGTTCTAGGAACCCATTAACTCCCTAAATGGAATAGAACCAACCCAATATCCATGTTCAACCAATTACCAACCAGAGCACATAAAGATGCCGAATAACACATAAGCAACACGGTATACCAATATCCAATAATAACCCAACAACAAAGATCGAAAGTAGAAATCAACGGAGAGCATAATAATCAAAACCAATAAGAGCATATAAGCAAAATAGGCCACAAACAGTTTGGCACAGAACAAATAATAATAGGATTTGCTTCGTCCAAATATTTAACCACAGAGTGCCTTTCTTTATCTTTTATCCAAACAACATATTAACAACCAAATCCAACATATTAACGTTCCAATGATAAAATGCAGGGAGCTTTATTAACATATAGCAATAACCAATCTAAGTCATAAACCTCATCTTAATGACTCACTACTCTCAACGGTTTCACCCAACAATGGAATTGCAATATATCTTCATTCAATATCCAACAAGCAACAGAGAATACAAAACAGATTCATCAACTGAGGTTAGCAGTAACATCACAACAAGTAATTAACTTCCCACTATAAATATGTTACAGGCAGCAGAATAACAACCAAACAGATAACCCAATAATGCACATCACATAACCGAGTAGCAGTGCACATTATCCCCATAGTCAGCAACAAATTACAGATTATAAACCAACTTATCAATTCAACAATAATGACAAAGAATGAAACTAAACTCGTCAGACGATAGAAGATTCACAAACCCATTCTTCAGCATCATAAACCAATTCTAACTCATTATCACTTGAACAACTATGACCGGAAGACTTTAACCCATAAATCCATAAGTAGTAAGGGAGAAGAAGGTCCTTACCGATAGAGCATCCTACACCGCAGCACACAGTCGAATCCAAAATGCAGCAGCTAGAGCCTGAGAGCAAACCAGCAACTAAAACCCAATTCCCTAGCAGTACACCCAACAGAACATAACCAAGCATCACATACCAACGGAGAACAATAGCACTCGGCCATGGGGACAGAGAACCAAAGCATAGAAACCTTACCTTATGGAGAAGACTGCCAGAACTGACACCAAGCCTCCGATTCGAACACCCCGTAGGAGCTGCGAAGGAAACATCCCACGGGAGCTCACACCCGAGCCTCCCTTCTCAATCGCTCACCCACCAGAGGGAATTTCTTCTTTTCACTCTGTCCCTCTTATCTCCGCTCTCCGCTCAATTATTTCCTCTCCTCATTTCCTCTCTTTTTCTCATACCTCAATCACGATCGATTGATTCACTCATCGAAAGTGAAGTAGGTTGCCAAAATGTTGAGGAGTTATAGAAGATAACTGTAACGACCCTATTTTTTTCTTACCTTATTAAAAAACGTAAAATTTAAAACTTTTTTTTTCTTTTGTAAACAGTGGAAAATCTTTTTCAAATGTAATCAGAGTTCTTTTTCTAAAATGTTGGACATTAAAAATCTTTTCTTTAGACTCGTTATGAAAATTGTTATAAGTAGTGGAAAACCATAGTTATAAAATCTTTTCTTAAAACATAGCAGAAGCGTGATTAATTCAGATAAGGAATACTAAACAATTTAATACGAGTTAATTACAAAAAGTTTTCTCTTTTAGTATCTTTAGCCTGGCCAGCCACAAGTCCCGCATGTGCAAATCCCTCATCAACTGTTTCTTTATTTGTTCTCTCATGTGTACCTACACCATTAGCAAACTGTGATCCCGAGGCACAGTAAGAAATGAGAAATGCAATATGTTCTATGCCTCTAACTCATTATGTTAGAATGGGTCTGGCCTAACCGTTCTTCTCTTTATGTTCTTACATAACTCGTACATCGAGCCGGAGATTGAAGGACTAACCACCTAGGGTAGCTAGTCTCATTCCTAACAAGGGAGGGGCATAAGTCTACACTACCTGATTAGATCCGAACTACCTGTCTGTCCCCTAACTCCCCATATATTCTCTTTAATTCTCTTTATCACATAACTTGTTGTAACGACCCGGTTTTATTTACTTTGAAAATCGTGTAAATTAAAAATTTTTCTTTTTATAAAAACATCAGAGTATTTTCATTTATAAAACCCGCGCGTTAAAACTCTTTACTTAAAATATTTATCAATTTCAACGGAAGTAATAAAATCAATTTATGAAAACGCAGCGGAATTAAATTAAAACATTAAAGAATATTAAATAATTTACAAATTCTTTTAGAAATAAATCTCATTTAAATCTTTAGCCCAGCCAGCCACAATATCCGCCAGTGGAAATCCTTCGTCAACTGTCTTTGACCTGATCACCTGTGCGTATACCTACGTCGCAAGACTTAACTAATGAGCCTAATGCTCAGTAAGTGATATAAACTGAAAGGTATGATGCACATATCATGCAACTCTTAAATATCTTTTCTTTAACTATTTATGTTTCTTTTTTTTCTTTCTTTTATTTTCTTTTACCGTTTTCTCGATCTTAACTTGGCTTTCTTGACTTTACTTTACTGTTCATTTCTTTACTTAATCGTTTCTTTACTTTATCTTGAAAGACGTTGGAGATGTCTAAACTTGACGAGGCGAACCTCACATCCCCAGACGACCCCGTTTGTCTTTATCTTTACTTTATCTTGAAAGGCGTTGAGAATGTCTAAACTTGACGAGGAGGAGCAGCCAACTCAACCTTACATTCTCAAGCGACCCCGTTTATGTTTGTTGTTGTCTTAATCTTGAAAGGCATTGGAAATGTCTAAACTTGATGAGGAGGAGTAGCTAACTCAACCTCACATTTTCAGATGACCCTATTTATGTTATCTTTATCTTGAAAGTTTTAGAGATGTCTAAACTTGACGAGGAAGAGCGGCTAACCCAACCTCACATCTCGTCACACCCATTTACGTTCATTTCTTTACGTTTCACAATCGTTTCCTTTTAACATTTTGTAAGCGTTTCGTTTCTTCTTTGTTTCCTTCTTAACATTTCGTAATCGTTTCGTAAATGTTTTGTAATCATTTTGTTGCTTCTTTGTTTCCTTTCTTTCTAAAACCATGCTTGAAAGCCATTTTCGTATCTTTTGGAAAACTATGATGCGTGATGCTCGTGAATGCATACATTCTCTACTAGAGGAATTTAATAGCGCAACCAACATACAATTCATGTTTATAAAACTGTAAACAACGAAACGTGCTATTTAAAACTGTAAATATCGAAACATGTTATTTAAAACTGTAAACACCGAAACATGCTCTTTAAATACTGTAAACAAAGAAGCATGCATCTCCTATTTCTTGCGATGTAGGGTCCGAAGACCAAAGCACATGTGTATCACTTACCTGGCGTTCGTGACGTGTTTAACACTCTATTCTTTTCTCACTAGTACCTAAACCATTAAATTCATGTATTATTAACTGTACTTATACGACTCACAATTTCACAATCTGCGCATGGAAAACGGAATAGCAAACCTCATAATGTTGCTCATTCCATCAATGTGTCATGATAAGTTAACTTTATAAAACCCATATTTTCCATAGCAAAGTAGAGAACCATTTAATGCCTATTTTAATATGAAATTATAATATACAAAGTTAACTTCATTATCGTGAATCATCCAAGCTTCAAAGTTAACCATTTAATCACCCAAAATAGATTTTAAGAATAAATCTTTGTGATGTAGAATATGGCAAATCGTAGAGGAAACAATGCTGAGCACGATGCGATCCTTGATTGAATGACGGATATGATCGAGAGACAGTCTAGCCAAATCGATCAATTAGTACAAACAGTTAATACCATGGCTCAAGCTCAAGCCCAAACTCAAGCCCAACTCCAAGCTCAAGCTCAAGCCCAAGCTCAAGCTCAAGCTCAAGCTCAAGCTCAAGTTCAAGTTCCTAATAGACCTCAACTAATGGATCTTTACTATCAAAGGTTTCAAAAATTGGAGCCTCCAACTTTTGATGGGAATCTGGCAAATATGGCTGCTGCTGAAGATTGGATAAGGACTATGAAAGAAATATTTGAACACGCAAAGATTTCGGAGACAGAAAAGGTGTCATGTGGATCATCTATGTTCAGACGTGAAGCATGTTATTGGTGGGATTCTATGAAAGCAATGTATACAGTTGCCACCATGACATGGGAGAAATTTAAGGAGTTATTCTACGATAAGTATTTTGCGGACACAATGAAAGATTCAAAATTGGAAGAATTCATGGCTTTGAAACAAACTGGGAGTGTGATTGAATATGTGCATAAGTTCGACCAACTATCCCATTTTGCCCCTAGCATAGTCTCTAATGAAGTGATGAAAGTGAAGCGGTTTGTTCAAGGACTGCGATCAGAGATCTTTAAAGATGTCAAACTAGTTACTTCAAAAGATACTTCATTTGCAATCGTAGTTGACAAAGCACTTAATGCATAAGTGGGAGAACAAAAGGTCAACAAAGCTCAAGAGTACAGACAAAGGTTTAATCAAGCAACACAAAGGAATATACCGTACAGCAACAATGGGCCGGATCCAAATGACCTTTAACTCATGGATCTAGTGAAGGAACCTCCAAAATTATCAGAAGAGAACTAGTGAATCAAACAAGGATACCCTCCACTATTCCTATATGTCCTACATGTAAGAAAGCTCATACCGGAGAATGTCATGCGAAGGTGATGACCTGCTTCAAATGTGGTCGAAATGTGCACTTCATGAGCAACTACCCTATGGATAACAAAGATCAGAACAAGACAATTGCAAGGGTCTTCACCATGACCAAGGAAGAGGCAGAAGAGAACCCATCTGTTGTGAAAGGTTCGCTTCTAATTTCTAGTATATCTTCATATGTATTGATTGATTCTGGAGGACCACATTCTTTTATATCCCTCATACATTATAAGTAATTAGGGAAGATAGCAACACCTCCAGGATATGAGTTGGGAATAGCTACACCTTCTGGCACTGTAATGTCTGCTAATTCTATATTGTGAGGGTGTAATATTCTTATTGGAGATAAAGAACTCTAAGCCGAGCTGATCGTGCTAGCAATGCAAGATTACGATGTTATCCTCGGCATGGATTGGCTATCCAAGCATTATGCAACCATTGATTGTCGTAAGAAGATGGTGAAATTCCTCCTACCAGGAGAAGAACCATTCATATTCTAAGGCAACGCTCAAAGCTCGAGAATTCCAGTGATATCAGCATTACGAGCTCAAAAATTATTAAGCTCTGGATGCCTGGATTCTTAGCAAGTGTTTTATGCACTCAAGCCAAGGAAGCAACAACTTTGGATAAGGTGCCGATAGTTCACAATTTTCCAAATGATTTAATGAGTTTGCCACTGATAAGAAATGTGGAATTCAACATTGAGATTCTACCTGGAACAACCCCAATCTCTAAGGCCCCATACAGAATGGCACCAGCTGAATTGAAGGAGTTAAAAGCTCAACTCGATGATTTATTGGAAAAAAGATTCATACAACCAAGCTTTTCACCATGGGGAGCACCAATATTATTTGTGAGAAGAAGGATGGATCTATGAGATTATGCATCGCCTATCGAGAACTTAACAAAGTCACTATAAAGAATAAGTATCCACTTCCGAGAATCGACGACTTATTCGACCAACTGAAAGGAGCATCGGTTTTCTCTAAGATAGATCGCAGATCTGGCTATCATCAACTAAGGATCAAAGAAGAGAATGTATCAAAGACAACGTTTCGGATGAGATATGGTCACTACGAGTTTCAAGTGATGCCTTTCGGATTGAGTAACGCACCTGCAGCATTTATGGACTTAATGAATTGGGTATTTGAAGCATTCATTGACAATTTTGTAATCATCTTTATCGACGACATCCTTATTTATTCGAAAGTAAGGAAGCACACAAAGAGCACATAGAAGCTGTTTTATCAACTTTGAGACATGAAAAGTTGTATGCAAAATTCTCTAAATGCGAATTCTGGATGGAAGAAGTGGCTTTTCTCGGTCACGTTATTTCAAAGGAAGGTGTTTCTGTTGATACGGGAAAGATTGAAGTAGTTAATAAGTGGCCACAACCCAACAATGTAGCTGAAGTATGAAGCTTCCTAGGCCTTCCTGGTTATTACAGAAGATTTGTAGAATGATTTTCAAAGTTAGCTTCTCCACTCACAAAACTAACTAAGAAAGGTGTTAAGTACGTATGGAATGACGAATGTTAGCAGAGCTTTCAAGAGTTGAAGAACAAATTGATTACAGCACCGATCCGTACTCTACCATCTGAAATAGGAAAATTTGTTGTATATAGTGATGCCTTGAAAATGGACTTGGTTGTGTCCTCATGCAAGAAGGGAAAGTTGTAGCTTATGCCTCTGGACAGTTGAAGGAACATGAGAAGAACTACCCAACTCATGATTTGGAGCTTGCAGCCATTATTCATGCCCTAAAATTTGGAGGAACTATTTATATGGTGAGCGATGTGAAATCTACACCGACCACAAGAGCTTGAAGTACTTTTTGACTCAAAAGGATTTGAATATGAGGCAGTGAAGATGGCTTGAATTAGTAAAGGATTATGACTGCGAGATCATTTACCATCCCGAAAAAGCCAACGTGGTAGCCGACGCACTTAGCAGGAGAGCTTTTCCACATGTTTCATCTCTATAGATTGTTTCAAAGAGATTAAATGAAGAAATGCAGAAGTTCAACCTGCAAATTGTACCATCTGGTTTACTTGAATGACTATCAGCAATGACGCTACAACCAACATTGCTCGAACAAATGAAGGAGAAACAGCTTGACGATGCTTTTATCAGTAAAGTAAAAGATCGTTTAGAAGCTGGAGGGAAGTCTGCTTTCTCCATGTCAAATGATGGGATTGTCAAATATAAAAAGAAGTGGTGCATACCTAATGATCCCGATTTGAAGAAAGTCATATTAGACGAAGCACATTTAACCCCATATTCTGTACATCCTAGTGCAACCACAATGTATAAAGATTTAAAGTAGCACTATTGGTGGTGTCGATTGAAATTGGATGTAGCCCAATACGTTGAAAGATGTCTCACTTGTCAACAAGTCAAAGCGGAGCATCAGCGACCTGCTGGTAAATTAGTACCATTAATGATACCTCAATGGAAATGGGAGCATATCGCAATGGATTTTGTAGTTGGACTTCCAAAGACCATTAAAGGATATAACTCTATTTCGGTGATCATGGATCGACTTACCAAGTCAGCACATTTTCTCCCTGTTAAGACCACACATGATATGGATCAATATGCACAGCTCTATATGGATGAAATCATGAGATTACATAGTACGCCAGTTTCTATAGTATCGGATCGTGATACTCTTTTTATGTCAAAGTTTTGGAGAAGTATGCAAAGAGCAATGGGCACTAAGTTAAACTTTAGTACAACTTTTCACCCTTAGTCAGATGGACAGTCAGAAAGGATAATTCAAACACGTGAGGATATGTTGAGAGCTTGTGCTATCGACTTCCAAGGGAACTAGAGTAAAAATTTTCCGCTCGTAGAATTTGCATATAACAATAGCTATCATGCTTCGATTGGAATGACGCCCTATGATGCACTTTATGGCAGGAAGTGTAGATCTCCCGTGTGTTGGGATGAAATTGAAGATGGAATACTTATTGGACCTGACATTTTATGATAGACTATAGAAAAAGTCGCTTTAATTTGCAAAAGGATTCTCACAACTCAGAGTAGACAGAAGAGTTATGTTGATCGAAAAAGGAGAAACGTAGAGTTTGCAGTCGGAGATCAGGTATTTTTAAAGGTTTCACCGATGCGGGGTGTAATGCGATTTGGAAGGAAAGGAAAGCTAAGCCCAAGATTTGTTGGCCCCTTTACAATTTTAGAAAGGGTTGGAGAAGTTGCATATCAGTTGGAGCTACCTCAATCATTCAAGCATGTACACAATGTGTTTCACATCTCAATGTTGAAGAAGTATGTTCCAGATCCCACGCACATTCTACCCATGGTATCTCCTTACGTAGTTATCAATCCCAACTTGACTTATGAAGAAAGGCCAATTCAAAATCTAGATATTGAAGAAAGAGAATTAAGGAATAAGAAAGTTTTGCTTGTGAGAGTACTATGGAAGAATCGGAACATTAAAGAAACAACTTGGGAAAAAGAGGAAGAAATGAGAAAACTTTACCCTGAAGTTTTCATGTAATAATTAAAATTTCGAGGACGAAATTTCTTGTAAGGAGGGAGGATTGTAACGTATCAATAATAAATTCCCTAAATTTGTAGAATTTTTTTCCAAAATCATACCCTAATTATTTTGTTGCCAATTTTGATACTCGGAATCAACAATTTTGGGAAAACTTTTCAAAAATCAAATCAATTCCAACGATAATTTCCCCTAATCCAGCTAAACCCAAACCATAATATGAGTTGGTTTCCTAATCTGCTATGCGGAATGGAACGCTCCTAGGAAATCATAAATGTTTCCTATTTCCATCGATGAATTTGGACCCTCTGAGAGGCCAGATTCGAGTTAATCCTTAGAATGAATGAAGGTTAAGACTCCCCTGTGAATAGAGGGTCTCACCGACCTCAGAAGACACACCAACTCGAAGAAAAACTCAGAGCTCTCTGAGAAAACTTTACCTCTACCGCGAAGAATTCCTCCCAAAGCAAACTCGCTCTCCAGTCAAGCTTCCCTTTGCGACAACGTCTCTCCCACTGTAGCAAACGGCGACCGACGAGCAGCGAGAGAGGAACTCTCGGCGCGGAACAGAGAAGGAACTCTATTTCTCGATTTTTTGCAGAACGAAGGCCGAAGGAGAAGAAGAAGAAGGGGCTCGGTCAAAAGTAGTCAACTTGACCTGTCCAATTCAAGTGAACCGGACCAAAATCCAACCCTGTGAACCGAACCTGCCAGTCCAGCACACCAAACCGGCCCATTCTATCAACCCAACTCAGATTCGTCTTTAATTCAATTAAGGTTTTCGACGGTAACGATATTCTGCCCAAATCTCTTTCAAGGATTAATATCGTTATTTTTGGGAAATTAATAAATAAATTATTTTGGAAGGTTTTCGACGTTCGTTCAAGACTTGAAATTTCTCCTAAGGTCCTTATTCTTTCGAAATCTAGGTAAGTAGAACACTTACGACGTTTTGGCAATAGGCCCTACATCACAAGGCATGTACTATTTTCTTTATTTTTTTATTATTAAAGTTGTATATTTTATTCTGGCATGTATGGTTAGGCGTTGACACACGATATAAATAAAGATAAAAATTATAAGTTATCTTGTATGTGTATGAATCTGATGGAATTGACGGAAATATTGAGATGGCTAATGAAAGCCTGAACGCATGAAACCTTGCGATGGCTAATCAGAGCCTGAAGCTTGGTAGAAAATATTGAGATGGCTAATGAAAGCCTGAACGCATGAAACCTTGTGATAGCTAATGAAAACTTGAAACTTGGTAGGGCTGGAAAATGAGTTCTAACCAGTATGTAACTTTAAGCATAAAAAGTTGGTAATGTATGAAATTAAATATTTATGCACGTGTTTCTACTTACTGAGTTAATCTCACGTCTTAGTCTTGTGATGTAGGTGAATTTTTAACAGATGATGATTTTGGACTGATCGAGGATTTTCCTGAAGTAGAAGAGCATATAGAAGAAGACATTGGGAATTTCAATAATGGGTCAAAATAGTGAATTTTATTGTTCTTTTAAAATAAACTCTAATTAGCGTTTTAAGTTATTTCAGTTGTGTTTGGATATTAAATTCTGTTTTAAATTAATAAAATTTTAAATAAATACGTTGTTCAAGATTTATTTAATGAGATAGAATTAATTAGGTAAATCCTAATAAATCGACCTAAACAATTTTGTTAATAAATATAATTGTTTTATTAAATGCTTCCACCTTAATTATTGGTTTTACTATTTCCAAAGATTTACTAAATCTCGTAATTTAGGGTTTACAACGACCAAATTAAACCTAATTTTGTAAATCAATTTGGGGAAAATTTTAGGTTTTTCAAAATTGGGGAAAATATAATTTGGGGCGTTACAAATTGGTATCAGAGCGAAATCCCAACCTGAAGTGTGGCTAATGAGGACGTCGGGTCCCCAAGGGGGAGAGATTGTGGTAGCTCGCCCTGTGAAGGCCAAGAAAGGCCCAGGTGTGGGTCTGACCCATATCAGGGGGGCACAATCCCACATTGCTTGGGAGAGTAGAAAATGCATGGTTTATAAGTAGGATTCCTCTCCCTACCTAGTACAACGCATTTTGGGCTAACCCTAAGAACAAAATCGTGCGGGTTTTAGCCCAAAACGGACAATATTGTACTGGGAGCACCGGGGGACGTTACAACAGACCTTACCTGGAAGGGATAGTGATTCCCCTACCAAGATGGAGGACACACTTGGACATGGAGGGAGAGGCATCCAGGCTTGGGGGAGTCGTCTCCCGTGTCGACTGAGTGGGTTTTAATGGACTACATGATAAACTTTCCATTATTTAAAACCTATTTTATCGCAGAACTGGGACATTTCGGAAGAGGTAATGCGTCCCTGCCTCGTTCGTGATCATCTGAATTCGCCATTTCCCTGACAGAATTGGATTTTTGGATGAAGAAATATGTTCTCGCCTTCATCCGTGTGCGTCTGAAACTGTCCAAGAATTGGACAAATTCAAACTCTCTGCGTTTGCTGTCTTCTACACTCGTCCAAGCTCGTCTGAATTCTCACGTTGAAGGATGAATTAGGACGCGAAGCCTCATCTTGCATCATCCCACAATACTAGGGACGATGTACAACATGTTTTTAGATGTAGCTTCTTGTCCGCGTGCGTCCGAAATCTCAAATACACATGTTATTCTTTGTGTCCAAAATCTCAATTTACCCATTTATTTACCAATTTTTCATACTTCAATTACTCCATAATATTTACCCCCTATGTACACGACATAAACTAACACGTACCGTCATGCATCATAACATATGAATTATTCCAACGATTAATTACATAACATACATGGGAAAAATATTATCCGGGTATTACAATAACCATCCATGACTTACCTCGGTTCAAAAATTACAGCATCGCGAGAGCTCCAATTTGTGATTTTGTTCTGTCCGAACGAACCGTAGCCCAGCGTACCTACACCCATAGCTAACCGTGGAACATCGAACCCTCGTTCTCGACGCTGGCACTATCGTGAAGTCGCTAGTAGCCTGCGCTCGTGAGCCTCCCTCGCGTCTCCCACTTAGGTTCTCCCTCAGTCTGATGTAAACCGAGGTCCAATGACGGGTGCCCGAGCCAAGAGACTTATTTCATCCTTAACTCATTCTTTTTTTTGCAGGAAAGACTAATTTATGGGATTTTACGAAAGAGACTACTCACGAGGCCAAAGGAAGACCATTTCATGTTGTTACTTGGATTAGCTCACCTCCAACGGACTTCACTACTCCTTCCAAATTTGAGCCGGCTTAAGGTTGCAATTCTTCTACATATTGGTTCCGTACTTATTTTCCATTTTTATATTTAAGATACGTGTTGGTTGAACTTTGAGTTCTTGATTATTATTTGGTTGAATTTTATGTTTTAGTAAGTCATTTTTTAGAGGTGCACGGTTTGCATGTAAACCACGCCCTCATGCCCAAGTTTTGGTATGTTAAGGGCATTTTAGTCCTTTCATGTTTTATTGTGAAACCTTAGGGTTTAATACCCCTTTTTCTGAATGGAAGATCCGTTTTGGAAAATTAGAAAAGAAACCCTTGTTTGAAAGTGTGAGAACCGCACGGATCCTCCCTCCTCTCGGCCATCCTCTTTTCCTACCCGAACTTGCTTCTCTTTGTAGCGTTTTCTTGAGAAAGTTGAAAGGGTTACTGTCTCTTCCAAAGCATCACTCTTGTGTTTTTTTTGTAGTGTGGAGATAGGAGAAACGTTAGACCCCATGGAGAGTGCTTGATCCTTGATTAAGCGGAGTATATTCGATCCTCTCACGGTAGGAGGACAAATCGGGCTCCATGGTTCATTTGGTAGTTTCGAAGATTATTGTTGGTAAGACCTAGTTATTCTAGATCTTTTCTTATTATATTTGGTTTTCACCATTTGTGTTATGAGATATAGTCGTCGTTCTTTGTGAAGATGGAGATATTCTGGAATTCTTATTAACCGCAAGAATCTGTTTTCTGTGTGAGTTGATTTCTGTAGTCGATTGTTGATCTGTTTTGGAGCCCTTACGTTGGTTTTCTTGATCACGTTCCTTCTAGAGATTTATTCTATGTTGAGTGGCATTGCTGCCTGCCAAATTTGGTAATTGTTGGATTTATATGGAGTGAGATCTCTCTATTTTAATTCTGGTCGCCAGATCTGCTCGGGTGAAGCCCTAGTTTTTGAGTTTTGTTGTTTCGGCCATAAGTGGAGATCCAGAGTGGATTTTGTAATGAATTTTTTATAAAATTTATCTGCGTGTCTAGTTTGAGCCTTCCAAATTGCAGCTCAAATTCACGTAAGAATTGGGAGTTTGATTTGTTTTATTGTTGATTGCTCGGATTATTCACACTTTCTGGACAGATTTAATAAAGAGTGTTCTTGGTGATCTTGAATCCTATCATTTGGTATGAATGCTTTGGCTCACGTTTCTTGCTATGTTTTTGTGATTAAAAGGGCTTATAATGAGTACGAGAAGTGGGGCTCACTATCACAACTCTAGAGATATGAGAAATAATTCAAATGCACCACCGCCTGAGGATACTCACGAACAAGCCGATCCTACTACACGGGAATTATTTGAAATGATCCAAAAAATGTAACAAAAGTTAGAAGCATCCGAAAATGACCATGTCCGTGGTCCTTGAACCCCGAGGCCTCAAAGAAAGCTTAGCACTTCCATTGATTCAAGAGGTCATGGTGTTAGTGATTTTGGTGAAGAGTGGGAAGACACCGATGATAGTGATGCATCTATTCCGAGGAGACAATCTCGCAGCAAACATGATATGAGACATGTTAAGGTCTCTATTCCTCAGTTCAAGGGCTCTAGTAATGGTGGTGACTTCCTAGAATGGGTTGAAAAGGTGGACCGGATTTTCGATTGTTATGATTATTCTGAAAAGACTAAGTTACAAATGGTTACATTGGAGTTCTCCGGATATGCTAGTATTTGGTGGGAAAACCTTAAAGCACAAAGAAGAAAAATGGGGGAAATTGAAATCTGAAGTTGGGATGCCTTGAGGGAACTCATGAGGGGCGATTTGTTACTCCCCATTACAAGCAAGAATTATTCCTTCAACTACAAAACCTTAAACAAGGTTCATTATCAGTTGATGATTATTTGACCGAATTTGAAATTTTGAGGATACGATGCAAAGTGGAAGAACCTATGGAACAAACCGTAGCTCGTTTCATTAGAGGTTTGCAAAAAGAGATTAGTGATGTGGTGGAATTACAAACTTATAATACTCTTGCCGAAGTTGTTCAATTGGCGTTGAGATTAGAAGGACAAAGAAAGAGGAGGATAAAAGAAGGTGTAACTCGGCCTTTCCAAAAGAGCAACAACCTTCCAAAAATGACTCCAAAGTGGGATGGAAAAAGTAATACTGTGAAACCTAGTGAAGAAAAGAAAAATTTTGGTGATACAAGCAAGCCTAGATCTAGAGACATCAAGTGTTTTAAGTGTTTGGGATTCGGCCACATAGCTTCGCAATGCCCGAATGCAAAGGTGATGATTTTAAAGGCAGAAACCAATGAGATAATTAGTGAGGGTGAGGTTGAAGAATCGGTTGTTGACAAAGGAGAAGATGAAGAAGAAACTTTTTATGCTCCGGAGGGTCCTCTTCTTGTTGTTTTGAAACGTTCGATGGCTATTTAGAATAATGTTGATGAGCTACAACAAGAAACCATTTTCCACACTCGATGCATGATTAAAGAAAAGATTTGTTCGGTGATTATTGATGGGGGCAGCTGTACCAATGTTATTTCATTGGATGTTATTGGGAAATTAGGGCTTGAGACTGTGGCCCATCCCACCCCTTATAAGCTCAACTGGTTGAATGGTAAAGGTCCAATCAAAGTTACTAAACAAGTCAAGGTGGCCTTTTCCATCGGAGGTTACGAGGATGAAGCTTTATGTGATGTCGTACCAATGACAGCTAGGCACCTTTTACTTGGGAGGCCTTGGCAATTCGATAGGAGGACCAAACATGATGGTTATACAAACTATTATTCTTTCAAATTCGAAGGGAAGACAGTTAACCTAGCTCCTCTTAGTCCGGATTAGATTGTGAAGGATTATGAAAGTATGAATAAGAATAGAACTGAAGCTTCTCTTATCATCACAAAGAGGGAACTTAAAAGATCTCTACTGCAAGGGGGGCCGATTATTCTTATGTTTTTTCAAGAAAGATTGGAAGAGCTGGGATCTATTCCCTACTCTATTCGAAAGTTGCTTGTCGAGTATGGAGATATGTTTCCAGAAGAACTACCTCAAGGACTTCCACCTTTGTGGGGAATAGAACATCAGATCGATCTTATGCCCGGAGTTTCTTTGCCAAATCGGCCTTCTTATTGACTAAGTCCCAAGGAGTCAAAAGAGTTACAGAAGCAGGTGACTGGATTACTTGATCGGGGCTACATCAGGGAATCACTAAGTCCATGTGCCATTCCCACATTATTAGTACCAAAGAAGGATGGTACAATGCGCATGTGTGTAGATAGTAGGGCCATCAACCAAATTACTATTAAGTATCGATTTCTGATTCCCAGATTGGAGGACATGCTAGATGAACTAAGTGGAGCGGCTATTTTCTCTAAGGTTGATCTCAAGAGTGGTTATCACCAAATTCGCATGCGGGAAGGCAATGAATGGAAACGGCCTTCAAGACTAAATATGGCCTATATGAATGGCTTGTTATGCCATTTGGATTGTCTAATGCTCCGAGCACGTTCATGCGAGTAATGCATCATCTTCTTCGGGATTTCTTGGGAAAGTTTATCGTTGTTTATTTCGACGATATACTTATTTATAGTGCTGATTTGTCAGCTCATCTCATGCATCTTCGATTATTATTTGAAGTTCTACTCAAGTCACAATTATATGGCAATCTCAAGAAGTGTTCATTTGCCCAATATCGCGTTTATTTCTTGGGGTTCATTATTACTAAGGATGGCATGGAAGTGGATGAAAGTAAAATAGAAGCTATTCGAAGCTGGCCGATTCCAAAAAGTGTCTTCGAGGTGCGAAGTTTTCATGGTTTGGCTTCCTGTTATTGTCGGTTTATTAAAGATTTCAGTTCTATTATGGCACCTATTACGGATTATACTAAGAAAGGAAGGGAGTTCCATTGGTCCTCAGCTTGTCAAGCTAGTTTCGAGGCCATTAAAGAAAAATTATGTAATGCCCCTCTACTATCACTTCTTGATTTTACTAAAGTCTTCAAGATTGAATGTGATGCTTCTGGATTGGGAGTCGGAGCCGTACTAATGCAAGAAGTAAAACCGATTGCTTATTTTAGTGAGAAGTTGAATGGTGCTGCCCTAAATTGTTCTACTTATGATAAGGAGTTCTTCGTGGTAATATGGGCCTTGGAAGTATGGTAGCACTATTTGCTGTCCAAAGAATTCATTATTCATTCAGATCATCAAGCCCTGAAACACATCTGAAGTCAGGGCAAACTTAACAGACGTCATGGAAAGTGGGTGGAGTTCTTGGAACGATATCCGTATATCATTAAATACAAGAAGGGGGAAACAAATCAAGTAGCCGATGCTCTTTCCAGGAGATTTGTTCTAATGCCCAAATCAAATGCAAGAATCTTTGGTCTTAATTGGATCAAAGAGTTGTATCCTAATGATATGGACTTTGGCGGTATTTATCAAAGTTGTGTGAATAAAGTGAAATTTCCTTTTTCTATAGAGAACGGATTTCTCTTTAAGGGAGGCAAGTTATGTATTCCTATTTGCAGTCTACGTGAAGCACTAATATTGGAGGCTCATTGTGGTGGTTTGGCTAGTCATTTTGGTAATCAGAAGACTATAGATGCAATTCAGGAGCATTTTCATTGGCCACATTTACGACGTGATGTGCAGAAGATTGTGGAGCATTGCATTATATGTAAGAAAGCAAATAGTCGTGTTATTCCGCAAGGCTTGTATTTACCCTTACCCTTGGCCACTCACCCTTGGGTGGAACTTAGCATTGATTTTATATTGGGCATTCCAAGGACTCCGAGGGCAAAGGATTCTATAATGGTGGTTATGGATCATTTCTAAAAAATGGCGCATTTCATTGCTTGTAACAAAACCGATGATGCTCCACATATAACTTATTTGTTCTTCAAAGAGGTTATCAGATTGCATGGGGTTCTGCATTCTATAGTCTTGGATCGTGATACCAAATTCTTGAGCTCGTTTTGGAAAAATTTATGGCGCAAATTGGGTACCCGACTGTTTTTTAGTACTTCCTTCCATCCACAAACTGACGGACAAACTGAAGTTGTAAATCGTACTCTCGGTGCATTGCTCAGATCCGTGCTCAGTAAGAAGTTGACTGATTGGGATGTACAATTACCCTATGTTGAATTTGCATACAATCGTAGCGTGCATGGAACTACACAACATACCCCTTTTGAAGTAGTATACGGATTCAACCCCCTTACACCATTGGATCTTCTTCCCCTTCCGGTATCTGAGTACATTAGCGAAGACGGTGCCAAGAAAGCCGTCAGAATTAAGTCCCTCCACGAAGAAGTGCGGAAGAGTATATAAAAGAAGAATTTGGAATATGCTAAAGTTGCGAACCGAGGCCGAAAAGAAGTATCTTTGAAGTGGGAGATCTTGTTTGGCTACACTTAAGAAAAGAGAGATTTCCTCAACAAAGGAAATGCAAACTTTTGCCAAGAGCAGATGGTCCTTTCAAAGTATTGGAGCGCATTAATAATAATGCGTATCGTATTGAGCTTCCCGAGGAATATGGCGTGTCATCAACCTTCAATGTTCAAGATCTATCACCTTATCATGGTGAGGAAGAATTGCTAGAAGAAAACTTGATTGAGCAACCCTTGGATTTGTGGTCAAATCCTCAATTACCCGGGGAGGATGATGTAAACTGAGGTCCAATGACGCGTGCCCGAGCCAAGAGACTTATTTCATCCTTAACTCATTCTTTTTTTGCAGGAAAGACTAATTTATGGGATTTTACGAAAGAGACTACTCACGAGGCCAAAGGAAGACCATTTCATGTTGTTACTTGGATTAGCTCACCTCCAACGGACTTCACTACTCCTTCCAACTTTGAGCCGGCTTAAGGTTGCAATTCTTCTACATATTGGTTCCGTACTTATTTTCGATTTTTATATTTAAGATACTTGTTGGTTGAACTTTGAGTTCTTGATTATTATTTGGTTGAATTTTATGTTTTAGTAAGTCATTTTTTAGAGGTGCGCGGTTTGCATGTAAACCACGCCCTCATGCCCAATTTTTGGTATGTTAAGGGCATTTTAGTCCTTTCATGTTTTATTGTGAAACCTTAGGGTTTAATACCCCTTTTGCTGAATGGAAGATCAGTTTTGGAAAATTAGAAAAGAAACCCTTGTTTGAAAGTGTGAGAATCCCGTGGATCCTCCCTCCTCTCGGCCATCCTCTTTTCCTACCCGAACTTGCTTCTCTATGTAGCGTTTTCTTGAGCATGTTGGAAGGGTTACTGTCTATTCCAAAGCATCACTCTTGTGGTGTTTTTGTAGTGTGGAGATAGGAGAAACGTTAGACCCATGGAGAGTGCTTGATCCTTGATTAAGCCGAGTATATTTGATCCTCTCACGGTAGGAGGACAAATCGGGCTCCACGGTTCATTTGGTATTTTTGAAGATTATTGCTGGTAAGACATGGTTATTCTGGATCTATCTTATTATATTTGGTTGTCACCATTTGTGTTATGAGATATAGTCGTCGTTCTTTGTGAAGATGGAGATATTTTGGAATTCTTATTAACCGCAAGAATCTGTTTTCTGTGTGAGCTGATTTCTGCAGTCGATTGTTGATCTGTTTTGGAGCCTTTACGTTGGTTTTCTTGATCATGTTCCTTCTAGAGATTTATTCTATATTGAGTGACGTTGCTGCCTGCCAAATTTGGGAATTGTTGGATCTATATGGAGTGAGATCTCTCTATTTTAATTCTAATCGCCAGATCTACTCGGGTGAAGCCCTAGTTTTTGAGTTCTGTTGTTTCGGCCATAAGTGGAGATCCAGAGTGGATTTTGTAATGAATTTTTGATACAATTTATCTGCGTGTGTCTAGTTTGAACCTTCCAAATTGCAGCTCAAATTCACCTAAGAATTGGGAGTTTGATTTGTTTTATCGTTGATTGCTCGGATTATTCACAGTTTCTGGACAGATTTCATAAAGAGTTTTCTTGGTGATCTTGAATCCTATCACGGTCTCTCTCTCGATCTCCCTTCACTTCTTTCAGTTGTAGGTTTTCTTTAGAAAACCCCCTCTTTTTTCTTTTCTTCTAAAACCAAGCCATTCCTTTATTTCCAGACCTAGCCAATGTGAAACGGCCAGCTCGAACCAGTTCAACATCATCCCTTCCCCATTTGATTTTTCTTTTATTTTAATTTCTCACTAATTCCATTTAATTTTCCTTTTAATTCAAATCCCAGTTTCACTAAATTAAATTCTTCTTTTAATAATTTAATTAAATTCTTCATTTAATTAAATTATTTCCAACCCAATTCAAATTACTGATTTACTCCGAATATTGCTTGATGATAATTATCGGTTCAATTTAATTTCTCCGATATGATTTCCCAAATTAATTTTCCATCAAATAAATCCTCAATAATTATCTAATTATGCCCAATTAATTTTTCAATTATTTTTATTTACTTCCGTTATGGAAAATCGGGGTATTACAAAGGAGGAGCATTGAAGCCTAGATGTAGGCTTGTTTGGCCGAACGACATTTCCAAATTTGTTTGCACCTCTCTTACCTATCTCTTTCATTGCATATTTTGGTTGTGCTTAACATGCTTAAATCTTAGTATAAACTATTGAAAAAGGAAAATGAGAACTTTGAGGTTTTATGTCAAAATTATGGCATTGAACATAACTTTTCATTTCCAAGAACCCCTCAGCAAAATGGAGTTGTTCAGAGAAAAATTAGGTCACTTCAAGAACTAGCCTGCACTGTGCTTAGTGAAAATGATCTTTCAAAATATTTTTGGGTCGAAGCCATTGCAAAGAATTTCTATGTTCTTTACTGAGTTTCCTTGCGTCATTCTCTAGAAAAGACTCCCCATGAGCTATGAAATAGTAGAACTCCCAATGTAAGTTACTTTAAAGCCTTTGGGTGTAAATGTTTTATTTTGAACACAAAGGATAACTTAGGTAAATTCGACTCCAAAACTCATTGTGAAATACTTCTGTGATATTCCAGAAAAAAGTAAAACCTATATAGTGTTCAATAAAAGGACATTAGTTGTGGAGGAATCCATGCATGTCACTTTTGATAAGTCTATCCAACTGCCAAATGATCAGTCTATCCAATTGTCAAATCATATGGAGTTAATTGATGACGAAAAAAATGAAATAGATTCTCTTAACTTGGGAGAAAATGATGATGGAGCTCTAGAAAGCCCTCCTCAAGAATCTCAATGTAGAATCTTAGAGGAAACACCTATCGAGAATGCTCATGATGATCTACCCAAAGATTGGAGATAAGCTAAAAGTCATCCTATAGATGATATACTTGGTGATCCATCCTTAGGTGTTAAAACTAGATCCTCTCTTAGAAATTTTTTGTGCTAATATAGCCTTTATCTCCCAAGTAAAATTCAAGAACTTTGATGAAGTTGAGGTAGACGAAAATTGAATTTTGGCCATGCAAGAGAAACTAAATTAATTTGAAGGAACAATGTTTGAGAACTTGTTCCAAAGCCAAAAGTTCATTCAATTGTTGAACCAAATGGGTGTTCAAAAATAAATTGTATGAAAGTGGTATTGTAGTAAAGAACAAAGCTAGATTAGTTGCAAATGGGTATAATCAAGAAGAAGGTATTGACTTTAAGGAAACCTTTGCACCGGTAGCTAGGTTAAAATCCATTTGCATACTTTTAGCATTCTCATGCTTCAAGAATTTTATTCTCTATCAAATGGACATAAAAAGTACATTTCTTAATGGTTATATTATGGAAGAAGTATTCCTAAAGCAACCATTAGATTTTGAAGTTCATGATAAACTTGATTATGTTTATAAGCCCAATAAAGCTCTTTATGGATTAAAACAAGCTCCAAGAGCTTCGTATGAAAGATTGAGCAAATTTATTAAGGAAAAAGATTTTAAGATAGGGAAAATTGATTCAACTTTGTTCATTAAGCATAGTGGTGAGGATATGATTATTGTGCAAATTTATGTAGATGATATCTTTAGTGCTACTAATAACTCACTTTGTAAAGAATTTGCTCAATTAATTCAAAGCAAATTTGAAATAAGTATGTTGGAAGAATTGAGATTTTTCTTGGTTTACTAATTAGACAGTCTTAAAAAGAATTTTTCTTAAATCAAGAAAAATATGTCAAATAACTCATAAAGAGGTTTGGTATAGACACATCCAAACCATCTAGTACTCCGATGAGCACATCCACCAAATTAGATAAGGACGAAAATGAAAGAGATGTTGATATAAAGAAATATTGAGGTATGATTGGTTCCTTATTGTACTTAACGTCAAGTAGATCCGATATTCTCTTTAGTATGTTCTTATGTTCGAGATTTCAAGTATCCCCTAAAAAGTCTCACTTAGATGTGGTTAAGAGAATATTGAAATATCTAAGTGGGACTACTGGATTAGGACTATGGTATCCCAAAAGAACATCTATTAACTTAGTGGGATATACCGACTCTGACTACGCAAGTAGTCTCGTAGATAGGAAGAAACACGTGGAATCTGTCAATTTCTTGGAGAAACATTGGTTTCATGGTTCTCTATGAAAAAAAATTCGATTACCTTATCAACGGCCGAAAGTGAACATATTGCAGTGAGAAGATGTTGTGCTCAACTACTTTGGATGAAAAAAACATTGGAGGACTATGGTCAATTTTTTGGGAGGGTCCCAATTAGGTGTGTCAACACTAGTGTCATAAATATCTCCAAATATCCTATTCAACATTTTCGTGCCAAGCACATTGCAATTAGATATCATTTTATTTGAAATCATGTCTTTAATGGTGACGTATCCCTCGAATTCGTTAGTATCGAAAACCAATTGGTTGACATTTTTATTGAACCGCTAGACGAAAAGACTACGTGGAATAAGAATTCGTTTAGGGTTCATATGTCTTGAAGCAAACTAAGCTACATTTGTAGGGAATATTTTTCAAAACTTGAAGAAATATGAAAGATTTGGATAACCTCTCAAAGAACTCAGTCGACCGAAAATATTTCAAATTGTACTAAATTTTTATTCTTGAAGAAATTAGTCGACCTATTCCTTGGCGCGGTCAACTGCAAATTGGAAAAATTACCACCCATTTTTAATTCAAAGGATTCGGTCGACTGCCAATTAGTACTGATAACCCCTGAGTCGAATTTAAAAAAGATTCGGTCGACGAAAACCCTAAACCACGTGACAGTTTTCTCTCCTCTCTGGCGATATCTCTATCTCCGCCTGTTCCCACACCCACACTTCTGTCTCTTGGCCTCCTCAGCCCCCACTCTAGTGATTTTTGCGTCTCTTCTCTTCCAGGTCGCACTCTCTTATCAACTCAACCTCCAACAATGGGCTCCCAAAACATCAGAAAATGAAAGGTTTCGGCAGAACGAGGTACTTCTTCTAGACCTCCTACTTTGTTAGAATATCCTACTAGGATTTTTTTTTATACAAATTGAAATTTTTTTTTGAGGAGGAATTGAAAAATAGCCCGTTGCTTCTTGCGAGAAAAATATCTTTCTTTAGTCTTTCAAGTTTAAATTTTGAAAAGGTGTATAAGCACATGGGATTGTACAAGTTATTTTGTTTGGACGGACAATATTTTTATAAGGCTATTCGGTTATTTTATGCAAATTTGGCATATTTTTCTCATCTGTTAAAAGTGATGAGCTATGTATATAGAAATGAGATTAATTTTACTGCTCATGATATAAATATGTAGTTGGACTTTGAAGAGGGGGATGGTGCAAAGAATTATTACATACCTCTAAGGATCTTTAATTAATCCATCATCATGAAGGATTGGAGTTTCTTCAACATATTCATAAGAATCCAAAGGTAGAAGTTTTTGTCAAGCCTAAGGCCAAATATCTAAATGTTCGAGCCCGTATTATTCACCATAGCCTTACATACAATTTATTGGTAATACCATGACTTTTTATATTGAAATTTAATAAGGATAACTGGAAAGTTATTAGGGGCATTTGGATTAATTGGATAATTATTAGGCTATTACCAAGGACGTATTTGTAAGATTGTAAATTAAGGAATTTATTAAGATTAAATTAGAAAATGCATTATGGAGTTTTCGAACACACGCAGATAACACAAGGACTGGGTATCGCGTCCGAAATGCATCTCCTGTTGTTCCTTGCACTTTGGGACGAGCGGGGATGATGCTTCTCGTCCTAATTTGTCTATAACGAGAGATTTTGGACTAGGCAAGAAGATGCCAGACAATAATGAATGGAGTGAATTCGAATATGTCCAGATTTTAGGACTTTTCAGATGCATGCGGACGAGTGCTGACGTAGGCGGACAAGAAGAGTTTTAATATGTAAAAGTAATTGGACTTTTTGGATGATCGCGTATGAGGCGCGGACTCCTTCCTTCGTCCAAGAATGCAATTCTGAAGGGGAGAATAAGGGATCAAATAGAGTTGGTTCAGCTCGGTCTGAAAATTTAGGGGTAGCTGATTTTTAGTTAAAAGGAAAGAAGTAGAATTTATTGGGATTAAAATATGAAAAGATTATTTAAATATAAAATAAATGGGATTAGAATTAAAGAGGAATTACAATGTAAAGAAGAAAAATTAGGAGATGAGCGGTGATGTGAACAAGTTCACTTTGTAAACCAGTTTAGCTGAAGGGGAAAGCAAAGTAAGAATGGCCCGTGGCCATTCTGGATGAGAGAACGAGATGAGAGATAGATAGAGAGAGAGAGAGAGAGAGAGAGAGAGAGAGAGAGAGAGAGAGAGAGAGAGTAGGAAGACGGAGAAAGAACGAGCGACGATGAGGAGAACGTGGGAACGAGGGAGTGATGAGCATGATAGCAAGCTCGGGTGGTGGAATGCGATGTTAATCGTCATTTGGCGTGCAGCTGCAGCAATGCGTGTTTTGGTTTAGTGCTTGGGATCGGAGATTTCATTGGTGACAATTTCCAACATCGGGTAGTGGTAAGTCCAGCTGATTCTTTCTTCCTCTTTGTGTTTTGATGGTCGGACACTGGCAGGGATGGTCTGGCGATGGCATGGCTACTATTCCAGCTTCGAAATTGGCAAAGGGTAGGGTGCTGGCGGTTCGTACTAGACCAGCCAAAGGTCTGTGGTCAAGTTTGCGGTCCAGTCCGAACTGGTCTGCCTTGCTCTGAAAAAATGACAACTCGGCATGCAAAGGGAATGGTGATATGGCAAGGCATGTCCGTGGCAAAGGCATGGTGAAGGAGTGTCTCTGGATGAATTAGAAATGCAGGAGAAAAGGGAATAACTGGAGTGTAGTACTCAAGTGAGACAGAGCTGAGAGCTCTCTAGAGAAGTTGAGCCAAGAGTTTCTTAGAGGGAAATGGAGACAGTGTGGGGAGCTCTCTCCGGTAATAGCCATGTGCAGCTTCTCGAGTGTTCTTCCATGTAGGAATTCCATGCACTTTTGAATGGATTAATTGAAATTTATGTTCTGTTTGTGGGTGTCAGTTCTTTGCTTGTGATTGGTTGTGGATGCTAAAGATAAATGAATAGAGGATGTTACTGGTGTCTATGGATTTTTAAGGTGTTTAGGCTCTCTATATTGTTGGTTATGGATAAATGCTCCTTGTGGTTATGTAAACTATCAATGTTTATTTTGGAAATCAATGGAGATAATGAAGTGTTACCGAAGTGTGTAGTTATTTCATGTTGGTTAGATGTGGAAATAAAGAAAGCTATACCATGTTTTAATTATTGCTTTTTGGTATATATGAGATGATGAAGTGTAAGGAATGGAATAGTTATGGTATGATGGTAGTGCATGATTAAAGGATGAATCTGTGATTGGTATGAACTGTGAACATGCTCTATTGATTCAAATGAATAATGAATTTAGATTAGGAAACGTTATTAAGTGATGAATGAAGATTAAGGGTATAAATAATGCTGATGTTGTTAAGTTGAGAATGTTACAATTGTTATGTGTTATGTTTCATTTTAGGCGTCAATGAGTCCCTAAAATGATTGTACATATTAGAATACAAAAAGGAAAAGAAATTAGTAAGTTGTAAATGTTTTAATTATGAAGGTATTGAAAAGAATAAGAACGATAAAGATTATGTACGAATTCGCGATAAAGATTCAAGGTAAGAAATTGAGTAGAGTCTTTAGCCTGTAGAGACCCTACACCATTAGTAGTGTCCTTCTTTTAATTGTTTGCTTATGTACTATGTTGCTTTAATTGTTACGCCTATGTTATTCACACGTTATTAGTTTAAATCCTTAAGCATGTCTAGGATATTAGTGTATCATTTTGCTGCCCTTAGTTCCCTTTAAATTTCTGAGCACGTCTATATTGTTATTGTTTTCCTTGAAACTATCGAGCATGTCTATATTGTGATTAATTCCTTTAACATGCCAAGCATGCCTTTGTTTATAATTGTGTTCCTTGAATTAATAAGCATGTCTATATTGTTGTTGTTTCCCTTGAATAGCTAAGCCTGTCTACATTGTTATCGCTTTGTTTAAATTACCTAGCATGCCTATATTATTGTTGTCTCTTTTAATTACCAAGCACGTTTTAGATCATATTGCCATCTAGTATGTAGATTTCCATGCTCCATGCTTTTCTATTATTGTGATTACTGCTTTATCGTTCATGCTCTTATATCGTTGTTATTACTACTTCTCATGTACATGCATAATGCTAATAGAAACAAGTAAGAAGTGCTACCTTTGGGAAGGTACTCGTATGCATTTATGTGAGGAAAATTATAAATGTAAATGAATGAAATGAGAAGTTGGGGGCGGATGGGTAGTTCATATCTAGTCTGTAACTTGGCTACACCCCTTCCTTGTAGAGAACAGGACTAGCTATACACAGAAGGTTAGAAGCCGATCAAATTATACTATCACACATGGGTTCCTCCAATCTCTTGCTCGACATAGGAGTTATGAATGAATGAACGAAACGTAAAGGAAAGATTGGTTTGGGGCAGCTCCATTTCAAAAAGAATTAAAGAGAGGCATGATCATACTGCATATCTCATTTCTTACTTGGCCTCGGTCATAGTTTGCTAATGGTGTAGGCGCACGCAAGAGAATAAATAATGAAGCAGTTGATGAGGGATTTGCACGCACGGAACTAGTGGCTGGCTAGGTTAAGGAAAGTAAAAGAGAAAAGTAAATTGTGATTAACACGTAATTATTTGTTTAGTATTCCTTAAATAAATTTCTTACGCTTCCGCTATATTTTGAGAAAAGATTTTATATATGTGGTTTTCCATTGTTTAGTACGATTTTCATAACGACTCTAAGGAAAGGGTTTTTAACGGTCTGACTTTTAAGGAATAACTCTGATTTAATTAAGAAGGTTTTAATAAAGATTTTAGTTGTTTTATAAAAGTTTTAAATTTAACGCATTTTTGAAAGGTTATAAAAACCGAGTCGTTACAGTTGTTATCAGAGCGAGTGTGTTTTAAAAACGGTTCTGCATACTACCTGCCAGCACAAGCTTCGATGTGGAAATACTCCATCAACTGCAAGTAAGTTATTAAATTTAATTCTCCTAATTTAAAATTTATTTTTATTCTGTAACGTAAGGTATCACGACTAAAGAGAGACAGATATGGATACAGATACAGAAATAGAAACGAGCACAGAAAAGAAAATGAAAACAGAAACGGAAACTGATACAGATACAGATACGAATACGGAGACGGAAATGGAAACAGAGTTAGAAACAGAAATGAAAACGAAGACGAATACAGATACAGATACAAATACGGACACAAAGACAAAAATGGAGATGGAAATGGAGACGGAAACGAAAATGGAAATGGAATAGATACGGATACAGATACGGCTACGAAAACAGAAACAGAAACGCAGACGGATACTAATACAAATACGGAAACAAAAACAAAAAGGGAAATGAGTTTCAAGAAATAGATTTTTGGAAATGGATATGGCTACAGATACGGATAGAAAAACAGAAACGAGAACAAAAACAGAAACATACATGGATACGGGAACGGATACGAAAAGCAAAATTGAAACAGAAATGGATACGGATATGAAAATTGAAATAGAAACGAAAATGGAAACGAAAACTAAAACGAAAATGGACATGGAAACAGATACGGATACGAGAACAGATACAGATACGGATACGGACACAGAAACAGACATGGAAATGGGAACATAAACGGAAACGGACACGGATACGGATACGGAAACAGAAACAGAAACAAAAATGAAAATGGAAACAAGTATACAAAAAAAATTGTTTAGAAAAGATCGCTTCCCCTAAAACGAAAGAGTTAGTTAGCCTAAATATAATTAAGTAAGTAAAGAAATTATACAGGGATATTTGAAAATGAAAAGTAACATCACGAATTAAAATAATATTTTGGATTAATTAAACGTAGTAAATGTTGGTGCAAATAAATGATATAAAGATATAATGAACAAAATGAGACATGGAATGAAATAATTAACACAATAAATCTTAAAGAAAAATAAACGTTGAACAATATAATTGTATAAAGAAACAACGAAATTAATAACAAACTATCTTTTGAGATTTTAAGTGTAAATGATTTTATCAACTAAGCCGCTATAATTTAAACGAGTAGTTTATGATTCCACTAGTTTGGAGGGATGAATCTAATCAGCGAAGGACACATGTGGTAAAGTTAAGGATTAAAAAATTAAGAAAGCTATGTGGGTTAATTTCAAGTTATAAAGTTCAGGAAGAGTTTTGGAAAGTAATTAAGGGAATGGAAAAAATTCAGTTACTAATGAAGAGTGGATCAGGGAAACTCTTTATTTAAGGAAATGTGCGTGATTACTTTGGAATGATTTTCTAGTTTTAGCGTGAGGTACACAAAATAATTGCATCGAGGGTGTCTTTTAGGATAGAAGATGCGAGTTAAAAGGGATTTTGTTGAGTGAAATCGATATTATGGTGCATAAAAATATTTGGGTGCAATGAAGTTAGACATATTGCAAAGAAGATTTGGAGAAGTTTTCTATTTTGCAATAAATATAATTGAAAGTTAGGTAATTTGGACGTGAACTAGTGTTTTTACTAGCTCCTTATGTTTTGGAAAAGTGAAATAGGACGTTTTTCAAAAGAATTCGATGCATGGAGTTAGTTTGTGTGTTGTGGTAGTATGAATAGTAGAAGTTATTTGGATAAGATCCGAGAAGTGCGTATGTTGAGCAAATTTCGAGGAAGAAATTTATATAAGGAGGGAGAAATGTAATACCCCGACTTTTTATATTCGAATTTAATAAGGATAATTGGAAAGTAATTAGGGGCATTTGAATTAATTGGATAATTATTGGGGCATAACCAAGGATGTATTCATAAGATTATAAATTAAGGAATTTATTAGGATTAAATTAAAAAATGTATTTTTGAGTCTTCGAATGCACGCGGACGACACGAGAATTGGGCATGGCATCCGAAATGCATCTCTTGTCGTTCCTCACGTTTTTGGAAGAGTAGGGACAACGTTTCTCGTTCAAATTCATCTGTAATGAGAGATTTTGGACGAGGCAGGACGATGGTGGACGATGGCAGACGGAGTGAATTCGAATTTATCCAGATTTTTGGACTTTTCAGACACATGTGTACGAGTGTGGAAGCAGGTAGACGAGAAGAGTTTGAATCTGTACAAGTAATTAGACTTTTTGGACAATCGTAGACAAGGTGTGGATGCCTTCCTTCGTCCGAGAATGTATTTATGAAAGGGAGAATATGGGATTGAATTGTGTTGGTTTGGCTCGGTCTCAAAATTTTGGGTTAGCCGATTTTTAGTTAAAAGGAAAGACGTAGAATATCTTGGGATTAAAATATTAAAGGATTATTTGAATATAAAATAAATGGGACTAGAATTAAAGAGGAATTAAAATGTTAAAGAAGAAAAATTAGGAGATGAGGGGGTGATATGAATCGGTTTGGCTGAAGGGGAAAACAAAGGAAGAATGGCTCGTGGCTATTCTGGACGAGAGAACCAGACGAGAGAGAGAGAGAGAGAGCAGGGAGATGGAGAGAGAATGAGCGTCGATGAGGAGAGCACAGGAGCGAGGGAACGACGAGCGTGATGGAAAGCTTGGGCGGTAGAATGCGACGTTGTTGATCATTCGGCATGCAGCTGTGGCAACGCAGGTTTCAGTTTAGGGCTTGGGATAGAAGATTCTACTAGCGACGATTTCTAGCATTCGTTGAGGTACATCTAGGCGATTCTTCCATCCCCTTTGTGTTCTGATGGTCGGACACTGGCAGGGATGGTCTGACGATGGCGTGGCTGCGATTCCAGCTTTGAAATTGGCGAAGGGCTGGGTGCTGGCGGTTCGTGCTGGACCTGTCGAAAGACTGTCATCTAGCTTGTAGTTTAGTACGAAAAAGTCTGCCTTACCCTGAAAAAATGATAACTTGGCATGTGAAGGGCATGGCGATATGGCAGGGCATGGCCGTGGCAGAGGCATGGTGAAGGAGTGTCTCTGGATGAATTAGAAATGCAGGAGAAAAGGGAATGGCCGGAGTGTAGTGCTCGGGTGAGACAAAGCTAAGAGCTCTCTAGAGAAGTTGAGGCGAGAGTTTCTTAGAGGGAAATGGAGACAGTGTAGGGAACTCTCTCCGGTGATGGCCATCTGCAGCTTCTCGAGTGTTCTTCTATGTAGGAATTCTCTCCCCTTTTGAATGGATTTTATGGATATTTATGCTCTGTTAGTGGGTGTCAGTTCTTTGCTTGTGATTGGTTATGGATGCTAAAGATAAATGAATAGAGGATGTCACTGCTGTCTATGGACTTTTAAGGAGTTTAGGCCCTCTGTATTGTTTGTTATGGATAACGGCTCCTTATTGTTAGATGATTATTCTCTGTTTGTGCCTGCCATTGTCAAATGCATACTTGTAAATTGTGGCTGTCCATTTTGGATATGGTTATGTAAACTGTCGGTGTTTATTTTGGAAATCTGTGGAGATAATGAAGTGTGTTATTTTTTTATGTTGGTTAACTGTGAAAATGTAGAAAGCTATACCATGTTTTAATTATTGTTTCTTAGTATATATGAGATGAAGAAATGAAGTGAATGGAAGAGTTATGGTATGGTGGTAGTGCATGATTAAAGGACGAATCTGTGATTGGTATGAAGTGTGAACATGCTCTGTTGATTCAAATGAATAATGAGTTTAGATTAGGAAACACTATCAAGTGATGAATGAAGATTAAGGGTATAAATAATGCTGAAGTTGTTAAGTTGAAAATGTTATAATTGTTAAGTGTTATGTTTCGTTTTAGGCGTCAATGACTCCCTAAAATGATTATACAATTTAGAATACAAAAAGAAAATGAAATTAATAAGTTGTAAATGTTTTATTTATGAAGGTATTGAAAAGAAAAAGAAGGATAAAGATTATGTACGAATACGCGTTAAAGCTTCAAGGTAAGAAATTGAGTAGAGTCGTTGGCCTGTAGAGGCCCTACACCATTAGCAGTGTCTTTCTTTTGATTGTTTGCTTACATACTCTATTGCTTTAATTATTGTGCCTATGTTATTCACACGTTATTAGTTTAAATCCTTAAGCCTGTTTAGGATGTTTGCATATCATTTTGTTGCCCTTAGTTCCCTCTAAATTTCTAAGCACATCTATATTGTTATTGTTTTCCTTGAAACTATCGAGCATGTCTACGTTGTGATTAATTCCTTTAACTTGCCAAGCATGCCTTTGTTATAATTGTGTTCCTTGAATTAATAAGCATGTCCGTATTGTTGTTATTTCCCCTAAATAGTCAAACATGTCTATATTGTTATCGCTTTTTTTAAATTACCCAGCATGCCTATATTATTGTTGTCTCTTTTAATTACCAAACATGTTATAGATCATATTGCCATATATAGTATGTAGATTTCCATGCTCCATGCTTTTCTATTATTGTGATTACTGCTTTATCTTTCATGCTCTTATATCGTTGTTATTACTACTTCTCATGTACATGCATTATGCTAACAGAAATAAGTAGGAAGTGCCACCTTTTGGATGCTACTCATATGCATTTATGTGAAGAAAAATGATAAATGAAATTAATGAAATGGGTAGTTGGGGGGTGGATGAGTAGTTCAGATCTAGTCTAGTAGCTAGGATACACCCCTACCTTGTCGGGAACAGAACTAGCTACACACAGAAGATTAGAAGCAGACCAAACTATACCATCAGACATGGGTTCCTCCAATCTCCTGCTCGATGTACAAGTTATGAATGAATGTACGAAACATAAAGGAAAGATTGGTTTGGGGCATACCCTTTCCAAAAAGAATTAAAGAAAGGCATGATCCTACTGCATATCTCATTTCTTACTGGACCTCAGGCTCACAGTTTGCTAATGTGTAGGTGCACGCGAGAGAATAAATAATGAAGCATTTGATGAGGGATTTGCATGCGCGGGACTTGAGGCTGGCTAGGTTAATGAAAGTAAAAGAGAAAAGTAAATTGTAATTAACACGTAATTTTTTGTTTAGTATTCCTTAAATGAATTTTTTATGCTTCTCCTATATTTTGAGAAAAGATTTTATAACTGTAGTTTTCCACTGTTTAGAACGATTTTCATAACGAGTCTAAGGAAAGAGTTTTTAATAGTCTAGCTTTTGAGGAAGAATCTCATTTAATTAAGAAGGTTTTAATAAAGATTTTAGTTGTTTTATAAAATTTTTAAATTTAATGCATTTTTAAAAGGTTATAAAAACTGAGTCGTTATATTATTACCGAGAGATGGCCATCAGGACCACATAAGTTGTATGGACCTGTATGTACTTGAAAGAATTTTCAATAGGACTTGGTTCAATGTTGGCATATCATTCTTCATCAGATGATAGTGGTTACCTGTAGCACATCAAAATCTCTCCCATTCAACCTTCTCCTAACCAATCTGTTTTGGTCAAGTGGTATTTCAATACCTCCTTCTAAGTTGTCCTTATTAGTTCGCAATGTTGATATATACATAGTCCATTCCTTGGCTTGGATGGGTTTCATGTAGGATGATGAGAGATAGTGGATTGTTAAATTGTCTCAAGGTGCATCTACATCTGCAACACAACTTGTGTAACGACCTGTTTCGTTTTTCTTTAAAATGTAGCCATTTAAAACACATTTTCTTTGTAAAATGCACAAAAATTTTAAAACTTTTCTCTTTAATCAAATCTTTTCATTAGAGTACGTAGCTGAAGACTTCTCAAAACATATTTCATACCAACATTTATTCCTTGCTATGAACATACAACATTTACTTAAAACCTATTCATAAACTTTTAACAAGTATTAAAATATGATATCTAAAACATGCTACTCTGAGCCATAACCCACTGGTTAAATCGTCAAGCAACACAAAAAGCTCAATATAGCAATACTCTATCAACTGCATTCTTTCTAACTTCACTCCATAAGCTCTCATCCGCAAGTATGATTCTTACCCACATCACAAGATATAAACTGTGAGCCTAACGCTCAGTAAGAGATGCAAAGATATATTATGCTCATGCTATGCAACCTTAGAAAACATATGTAGTTTCTATATCAATTTATTTCCATTATCTTTACCTTTAACTGTACTTTCACTTAACCATTCAGGCATTGGATATCATGACTCAGAAGTGGGTCAGACAGAACTGCCTGGTCAGACGACCCGATTCTCGGAGAGACCCAAGGAGTGAATTTTTACGCAAAAGACTTAACGGGAATAATATCAAGGCCAAACCCAAATCACGTGGGTTGGGTTCCACAAAGTGATAAACTAGAGGCATGATAATGTAAATAAAGGAAAGTACTATGCAAGAAATAAATCAAACATCACCAAAAAAACTAAAATCCCAACCTACCAGGAATAGAGGGATTGAACCGACGAACATCAACCCATCCACCAGGAGATCGAGACACCCATCATGGAACATCAGCATCACCTTGTTGTAACACGTACATGACCAGTGCACCGAACCTACACCCTAACCTGGGGAAAAATATAGTCTAAGGGGTGATTGACTAGCTCAGTAGGGAAATCTATACGAAATGCAATGCATGCTAAAATCATTTTCCTTATTATTATTTTTTTAAACCATTTCATGCTTCTCATTTACTATAAATGGATTTAAATTATTAAAACCTCTTTATCATTTTATAAATCTGGTCATTCGATGTGGCTTTGCCCAAAAATCCGCTGTATACATAGATAACTATAATAGCAAAATAAGCCTACATCATTTTCTGTATGAAAACGTCATTAGTAAAAAGAGATGGTCACAAAAAGACTCATCCATCTGGCGATCCGAAGATTGATGTGTCCCAAAACCAATATCATGCGACCTTGTGCCATGAGGTCCACTTTTTATCTAACGAGTTCTTATTTTGTAAGGAATAATAGTTTAATGGGGTTTACAAAGGAGCCAATGCATGAAGACAAGGAAGCTTTGTGTCACGTTCTCACATGGAGCCATGCAAATCACAATCTGCTTGAGCCATATTGTCCCGGGTTGGAAGAACTCCCATTGGTCGAAGATAACAAGGTCAACTAAGAGTATTTTATGAAAGCTTTGACATTAATCTTATGACTTTAGATGTTTTTATTGTTGGATCTCTGGTTAGGAGTTTTATTTTGAGAATTTTAAATCGTTTTAAGATTGTTGGAATTGAGGTGCTTAGTTTGCATGTAAACCAGGCCCTCATGCCCAAATTTTCAAGATTCAAGGGCAAAGTTGTAATTTTATTTTGTTGCATCATTAGAGTGGCATTTAGGGAACTCTAATGGAACTTTTTATGGGAGTTTTGAAACCCTAAATCAGATTTGATTCTGGTTCTTGAGGAACTCTCTCTCGGTGGTGTATTGCTCTCGGCTTTCCTCACTTTGATTCATCCTTCTTCTTTTTCTTGCGTGGTCTTAAGAACAAGGATTGTGCTATATCTTCTAGCAATGTCTTAGTGAAGTTGTGTTTGTGGTGTGAAGGTAGAAGACCTTAGCAAAACCCGATTTGGAGTGTTGCTTCATTGAAGCTTCCGAACGAGTCACCCCTCGGCCATTGGAGGGTACAGCGGACAAAGTCGGTTTCTTTATTGGTGTTCTTGATTTTCTTGAAAGGTACTCTTTTGTTCTTGATTCCTTGGAGCTATTATTTGGTCTATGTGGATTTGGTGAAGATTTCTCTTGAATTGGATTTCGAATATTGGAGTTATACAAGGAAAGAAGTGGTGACCACAAATCTATTTCAGCGATTTCAAGATCCAAGCTTCGGATTGTATCACGCACAACTCCGTGTGTACATTGCTTTTGGAGTTGATTTTTGAGAGTGATATTATACTGATTATTGGCTACTTGTCCTATAATTTTAGGATCCAAAACGCGTATGCAAGTTGGGTTTCTTTTGTTTTAATTTTAGTGAACAGATTCTGTTTTTCTGAAAACCTAATCCGGGGTTCATTTTCCTTAAAGCAAAAATTGGTTGTTACGACATTTTTTAAGCTGCTTTTTTGAGATATTGTTGATTGATTTGCTAACTATTAGACCTGGGAATTTTAGCCACAAACCATGTACGCACGTAAAACCTCCCCTGTTCTAAAATTGGAGTTCGGGTTTGTTCTCTAGCCGATTGCGAATTTCTAATTGTTAGACATGTAGAATCTTGGACTCTATGAAAGATCCAGTACATTACCTGAGTTCCCGGCGAGCAAGCTCCGCGACAACATAATTCGTGTAACTGCCCAGATGTGCCAATGGGCTGTAACCAGCACTGATACGATCCATATAATTGGAGTATTGGATAAGGTTGCTTCTCACTAAATACCTCTATGTTTCAAATTGACGAGAGTTGCCAATGAGCAAGCTCAAGCCTTCATGCCACCTGTCAAATGAAACGGTACTAGGATAGACTAATCTCAACAACTGACAACCTTCAATCTATTCTCATTGAAATTGGTGGTCACGCAAGGACCCACCCAGCACATGACACAGAAAGGTGGCTATACACCAATAGCAACACCTCATGAGGCAAAAAAGAATACAATTGACAATGACCCAAAGATCCAACACGTCACCTAAGTTGTCGCCGCGCAAGCTCCGCAATGACCCTACTAGTATAATCGCAATAACGGATGAGGTTGCTCATGATAGACTGCTTCTCTACCAGAATACCTCTATGTTCCAAATTGATGAGGGTTGCCGATGAGCAAGCTCAAGCTGTCACGCCACCCGTCAGTTTGGAACGGTACTAGGATAGGCTAATCTTCGCGACTGACAACCTTGCCAACTCCGTGTGACAAATAACCTAGCCAGGTTTTGGGACTCAAACCCAAGGAAACGTCATCACCTTCCCATCTCTATTATAAACGTTCAGAATTTGCAACCTAAGGACACATCTCTAATGCCCCATCCTCTTTTTCCACTACCAGGGCTCAAAATCTGAGGACATGTCATGAATGCCCTATCATCGTTTTGCACGTAAATGACCAATCTTCATACAGCAGAAGATTGTATGGGGATAGCCTCATGATGCTTTAGTGCTAGAGTGCCTAAAGCATCATGAGGATTCATCCTCCCAATGTACATATCAAATCTTCTCGCATTAGAAGATTTTGCGGGATAGCCTAGTGATGCTTTAGCACTAGAGAGCCTAAAGCATTAAGAGGATTCATCCTCCCAATATATGTATCATATGTAACATCCTGTAACTTTTTCCGTATAAAAATTTTATTTTCTTTAAAACCATTGCGTGATAGAACACAAGAGTAATAAACAATGGAAGTCTTAATCATATAAAACATAGAGTAAACATACAGCGGAAGTATTTTACAATTTAATAGTATAAACCAACAGTTTTAGAAAAACTATTTCAACAAGTATCGTTAAAACATTTATTTAAATTCCAGTTAAAGCTAATAGCGCTCAAAACACTTAAAATAATTTAAACATCTTTATTCCATTTCCGTGGGCCATAACCACAGGTCAATGTCGCCTATAGCACAAATTCCCACATAGCAATACTCCATCAGCTACGTCCTTTAACAACTTTATTGGATCATCAGCTCTATACGGACCTAACTATGAGCCTAAGCTTAGTACATGGAATAAACGTAAAACACATACAATTTCTATAACATCATATATAGTTTTATATTTTGTTTATCCGTTACTGTTTGTGTCTTTTACTGTTATTTATTTCATTTTTGTGCTGGGCGTTTCCAACCAGACCACACAAACATTTGTTACTATTAATGTCTTTTACTGTTTATGTGTTGGGCGTATCCAACTGGATCACACAAACATCTATTACTATTCATCTTGATTTCTGTGCTGGGCATATTCAATCAAACCACAATTATTTACTTTTTTTTGTTTTCTGTGCCAGGCGTAGCAAATCGATCCACAACTATTTACTTATTTGGTTTATGTGCTCGGCGTAACTAACCGGTCTACAAAAACAACTATTTACGTTCATTTCATTTTTGTATACTTTGATTTCTATGCCGAGCATAACTAATCGGACCATAGCTGTTTATGTATATTCCATTTTCATGTACTTTAGGATTTCAAGTCTAAACATTGTCGTGCACATACAATCCTATCTAACGTGTTCCTTAATCATATCCTTAAACTTGATCCATCCTAACTAAGGAACTGAACTTAAATCTAATAAATATACAATTCATAACAATCAATTTAAACAAATAGTAAACACCACCTAATTCCTGTGATGTAGGCCTTTTCGGACAAACCACATGTAGTACCATGTACCTGAAGTCCTTAGCTTTAAAAGGGTTTAGTACTTTTAGTCTCTTCTCAAAACCTATTTATCACAACATAATTTGTCATTAATAATTCCTCAATGGTTAATCCTAACTCCAAAGAAATTATTGCATCTTTTTAATAATTTGTCTCACAATCACAATTCCAATCTAACAGTGTATTCCAACTTCATTAGCGTAAACGCATGAATATGCAGTACACTCATTTGCATGCAATGACCAATAATAATTCCAACTTTATTCTACAACTCATCTCAATAACTAATACCACATGATAATAACCAAGTTCATAAATAACACCTTAATCTATTAATACTTTCTCTAATAATAATCTACCAATAACATGTTGTCATCATAATCAAAATATATCTTAATAATAATGAAAGACAGCAACCACCACATATAATAATCCTTAACAAAACGTGGGTGAAGATAGAATTACCTGAATAATTTGATACTTGAAAACCTAAACTCTCCTTATAGTCTACATCCCACTTTCCTTACTTTCCTTAACAAACGAAAACGTCATAGTTCACCCATCTCCAGAGACTTTCTTTCACAAAATCTTCCTGCTTTCATTCACCGTCACTCACTTACACCTAAATCCCTTCTCTCAATAAATCCTTCACTGCTTCACACACAACTCTCGGCACTCACAAATTTCTCATCGAGAAGCAAGAACTCTTCACAACAATTTGAAAGAGCTTCTATATGCTTTTCTTCCTTTGAAACCTCACTGCCCTCACCTCTACTTATAGACAACTTTTTCCAATGCCTCATCAATGCCTGCTAGAAGATAGAAGGCCAAAAGATGGTAATCCATCAATGACAAGCAACTTTTCATTGTCAAAATGTGTATAACGTCATTCCTTTCTGATTTCCAGACGTTAATACAATGGAGGATGGTTCATTTCGTCTTTAGCGTCATCTAAAACTCTTCAGATTACACCTCATAAATTGGCAGTCGTTGGATTTCCCATCAAGCCGATCGACCACCAATCAGATGATCGACCACAGCTTTTCATTAGAAAACTATCATTTAACACACAGGTCGATCGACACCTTGTTGATTGAACGCCCCATTCAACTGCCATCTCCAATTTTTTTTTTTCGTTTAAATTCTAGATTTTTTCCTTAGCGTGACACCTATCTATGTATATACCCTCTATATATAAATATATATACTATTAATAAACCATATTTCACTCTCCTAAATTTCCAACCCTTAACATATACCATATATTTCACCATTCCTCCGTCACATTATTTTACACTAAATCCAACATGTCCTAAAATAGTATAAATCCTATACCTTTAACTTTATTATATCTAAATGTGTCCAAGTATATGTTCTCTTACTATTTTCACTGACTATCAATCCTATTTGATATCGTCAAATCTAACTTCAATACTACCAAACAATCCTTCAATTAACCACCATTCTTCCCATAAGCTAATCATGAATATAACGGGGTATCATAATTCACTTATTCCAATTACGTTTCTCTTGACCAATATCTTTACTTGTCCAACTCAGCTCTTATCATCCCCAAAATTATGACTTAAGCTATGTCTTCATCTCAACGAAAGGGATATTACATCATATAACCCATCTTCTCGCAGTAGAAGATTTCACCGGATAGCCTCGTGATGCTTTAGCGCTAGAGTGCATAAAGCATCAAGAGGATTCATCATTCCAACACATGCACATATATCACATCATCAAAATGGCAGAATATCAAGAATAAACCATGTAAGAAATGTAAACGTGAGAAAACATACGTATATGTAAAAACTAACGTGTTGTCAAACAGTACCCGTCGGGTTTTTAGGTGTGGTATCCCACAAAATAGCAATTTTGAAAATCATGATACAATGTAGTGCAGAAAGTATAAAGATCCTTAACTCGATGGCAACCATGACATGGTTACTGACAAATCAACCCCACTCACTGTCGTAAGCTAAAAATCGAATCATCTGACACCTCTAGAACCTTAATCGGAGAAAATGTTCAGCTTTCCCTCGCCAAACCGCTGCGCCTCCTCAGAATCCTCTAGGACGAGCATTCACTCTCGCTCTCAAATGGATGGCTCACTCACCTGTAGACGAATACAAAGGTTCTGCTCGAAATGCCGAGTTCTGTCACCCAGAGTCGCTTGCTTTCCTTTCGCAGCTGTCGTCAGCTCTCGCTCAAATGATGTGGTTTCCGAGCTCCATTTCAACTCCTCTCGCGAATCTTCTTGGCCAAAGATGAAATGGTGAGAAACCCTTTTTTCTTTCATTTCTCTAATTTTCAGTCGTGTGCTGTTGTTTCCTCTTTCCCCTCATTAAATCTTCATTTAACTTATTTTTAATCTTCTTTTTCAATTCCCAACATTTTACGTCTTCTTTTCAATTCTTTTCTTTGTTTTATTTTATTATATTTTTTTAGTTCATTTAATTAATATATATAAATGTGTATACATATATATATATATATATATATATATATATATATATATATATATATATATATATATTTATATCATATATTAAATTCTTACTCCAATTTTCGACTTATTCCGACTAATACCAACAACAATTCCATGACCAGATTTCATTTCTTAAATTAAATTAGCACTCGATAACTATCCAATTTGACCGTTTGACGAAAAACGCACACATGGTCGATAAGCAACAAAACAGGTCAAATCTTGAACATTTGATCAAAATTTCATGAAAAATTTACACATGGCATTTAAAAATTATTTTTAAAATATCAGATTTTACATTGGAGATACCATCATATATGGGAGAGTGACACCTATAGACCTGCACAGATAGCTATCTCAAGAACCTATATCTCATAACATCTATTTCCGTTTTCCTTTAGTTTCACTTACCCATACAAGCGGTAGAGGTATCACCATACAAAGTAGAGTGACACCTATTGACCCACACGGTAGCCAACTTAAGAACTCATACCTAGTAATGTCTATTTACGTTTATTTCCTTAAAATATCAATATCATTGTAAAACACATGCATAAAACATTTCATACATTTTGTCTAAAACCATTATGCATGACCATGAGATTAATGCATAAGATTCTATCATCATATCTCAGAAAAATAACGCAACATTTTCCACTTATTTCAATTCAATTATCAAACAACCAACATTTAAATCTTTCAAAAGAATCAATATTGTCCTTATATAATTCTTAACATACCAAATAATAACATGATAGCATACAAACAAATCAAGTCCTATCATCATACTATACATATATACACAACAAGTCATAGAAGTCCTAATTTCTTGTGATGTAGGCTAAAGGGCCAAGTACACAAAATATTTCTTACCTTAGTCCTTATAGGTTTCCTCACTTGAAGTATCCTTCAGAACAATAACACCTTCATAACCAATAAACGTTCATCAAAATTCATGATAAAACATAATAGTCTACTCATACATTACGTAAACTTGTCCTTTCATAACTTTCTCAATTTTTAACCAAATCCAACAATTCAAGAATCTACACTTCTCTTAAGATGTTCTTAATAACATATCTAATTGGCTTAACTCAAAAATTTTGAGAAGGCAATCAAAACTGATCAAACACTTAACCAACCCAATTTCAACCTTTTCATCCATTTTTACATAATCTTTCTATCATACTTCCATAATCTCATAAAATTCCTTAACAAAACTACAGAGGATCTCCACATACCTTAGCCTTCAAAGAAAGAAGAGGAGAAGAGCTCAGGAGATGTTCTGGAGAGAAAATCTTCTTTTCCTTTAGAAAGCCTAAGTGTTTAGCTTACTAAGTCCTTAATATTTTATCCTTCTCCCATTCCAAGCTTGAGGTGCAGCTTAGTAGACTTGCGCCAAGGACTCCCACCTCCATTGGCTTCAATTAGAACATGACATTCAATGGGAATTCAGGTGACCCTTGATATTCCGGTCAACCACCTCTCCTAAGTCGATCGACCGCAAAATAACTTGAGGCTAAATTCAAAGTTTTATTCATTATACTGGTTGATCACTATTCTCTAGATGATCGACCAAACATATTAAAATTTTTAATCTGTTTAAAATTGGTTGCTAACCAATCGACGCAACTTTTTGATTTTTACAATTTGTAAAGAGGCTGATTGACTGCTAAATTTTTGGTCGACCACAAAACAACTAGATAGCCCCATTTTTCATACTATGCTTATAGTGGTCGATCAAATCTCCAACTGATCAACCATTTCCCTTCTAAATTTACTAAAATATAAAAAATTCAAAATTTCCAAAAGCCATAATGATGTGCCCCAAATCCCTGTCACTTGAGCCCGAGCCAAGGGCTCTTTTATTTTCTAACTTTTTAATTATTTTGTAGGTTTTTTGAATCAAATAAACAAGGAGGAGTGGGCATTTGGACTAATGGAGATCTTGAATTCTTTTGGAGGAAATTGTCGGTTTTCCAATTCCGCCTAAAATCTGACCCTCGGCTGTTCAAGGGTAATTTGGACCATTAAGACGACTTCCTTTCCATTTTGGTTCTTCATACCAAATGTAACCAACATCCAGATCTTTCCAACAAGCTATTGGACGTTATATTTGGTTATCGTTTGCTACGTAAAATGTCTCTTTTACAGAGACTACTTTCCCAAACTCGGACTTATTGTTTATGTTTTATTATTTAGGGTTATTTTAGTAATTTTCTGCTAGGGTATTTTGGTCTTTGACCTATTTTGTAAACCCTAGGGTTTAATACCCCTTCTTGCTGATGAAAGACCAGTTTTGAAAAATTGAAGAAGAATTTGGTGTTCTTGAGAACTCCTTGCTACGGCCTTCCCCATTTGCGCCACTTCAACCACCACCCAAGCAAGGATCCTCTTGAAGCTTCTCAACCTTGCATCATTGGGATATTGCTTCTTCCAATCCTTATCTTCAAGGTAAGATTGTGGTGTGGAGGCAAGAGAACTATCCACCTTTGGAGAGTATTGGTTTCGGCCAATCTAAAATCGCCCCTCTCATTAGGAGGCTAGCGAACTCCAAAGTTGTTTCTTTTTGTTTTGTGACTCTTGTAAGTTCTCTCTTTTGCTGAATGGATGCTATATATATTCTGGAAACTAAGTGATGTTATTTGTTGAAGAAACCTTTTTGGGATTTATTGATTAAAGGAGGTATTTTCGGATTAATCATGAAGTGCTGAATCTGTGATTTTTGCTGGATTGTTTTATACTACTGATTGGGGTCTCTGTTTGATACCTTTACGACGCTCAACTCTGTTTATTGTCCTCTAATGATTTGTTCAGCTTTGAGTCATTGAGCTGCCCTCCAAAATTGAGCTTATTTCGGTGTTTGTAGCTCAAGTTATTGCATTTTAGATCTGCATTGTTAAATCTGCCCTCTTGGAAACAGTTTTCTGGTGAATAATGAAATTGATAGATCTTCGACTCTAGAACGAATTTTGGCCTGGGATTTTGACACAATCTTCGTCCCTATATTGAGTTTATACCCTCCAAACTACAGCTCTAGATCAGTTACAGAATTGGAGTTCTAATTGTTTGATTATTGCTGGTCGGTTATTGTTGATTGTTGGAGCAGATTTCCTTTAAGGTTTCCAAGTGCTTCTTGGAACCTATCATTTGGTATCAGAGCTTTGGCTCACGTTTTCTTGCTGTATTATTGTGTTTTAAGAGGGTCATTATGAGTACGAGAAGTGGGGCTCACTATCACAACCATAGAGATATGAGAAATAATTCAAGTGCACCACCACCCGAGGAAACTCATGAGCAAACCGAGCCTACTAAGCGGGAGTTGTTTGACATGATTCTTAGGCTTCAAGAAAGTCTAGAGAAACGTTCTAGTAGGCATGTGAGGGGCCCTAGGACTCCTAAACCAAGGGAAAAATTCAACACATCAGCCGAGTCAAGGGGTCGAAATAAAAACTTGAATGATTGGGGTGAGAGAGAAAGTGTTATGGAAGGGCTTCCGAATTCGAGAAGAAGATCTCATGAAAAAGATGATTTGAAGCTTATATATTTATCTATCCCTCCATTTAGAGGATTCAACAATGATATTGCATGTGTGGATTGGTTGGAAGAAGTTGAAAGCATATTTGTTGGTCACGAATTTTCGGATAAAGGTAAAGTGAAACTAGCCTCCTCGTCATTTGTTGGTTATGCTAAATCTTGGTGGAATAACTTAAAAGCTCAGCGTCAAATTGATGGGGAAGATGATCTTATTACTTGGAAGATGATGAAAAGGTTTATGAGAAAAAGATTTGATACATCTCGGCTAAATGCTAAAGACATCCGATGTTCCGAATGCCTTGAAATTGGGCACAATGCTTCAAAATGCCCAATTCAAAAAGATATTATTATAAAGGAATTTTTGATTGATGAGAGAAGCCAAGTTGACTCCTTGGAAGCCACTAATGAAGAAGATAACTTGGAAGTAGAGACTATTTATGCTCCCGAAGGGCCACTATTCGTGATGGATACTCAAGTGGTTGAAGAAAATTGTTTCCGGGTAGTTGAGAATGAGTGTTTACAAGTTGAAATTCTCAAGGATGAACATATTGAGAATGGAGATGGTTTAATGGCAGCAACTAAGGAGGAAGAAACTCCTCCTCAAAGGGAAAATCTCATGGCCTTAGAGGAAACACTCATGGAAGATGAAAAGTCTTCAATTTTGCATAACCGAAACGATTTTTGTAAAATGGAAGAAACTTGCATAGCGGAGCATGGAGATATATTCTTTGCAGCGACCATTGAAGGAGAAAATGCTTTTAAAGAGTTAGCTCTTATTCAAGATGAATTTTTTTTCTTGACCATAGAAAGACCTCTCATCATTGAATATCGAGAAGAGAAAACTCATGGCGAGTTGACTTGTTGTGATCCATGTTCGGGCATAGACCAAGTAAATTTTTTATTCACAAATGGAAGGAGATTTGACATCCATGCTTACATGCAGATGGACAAAGTTTGGGGCTTGGGTGCATTACCACCTTCGAATCTTTATTTGCTAGTCTACGATAGCGGAGAAGCAAACATACTAGCCAAAACTAATTGCTCGAGGTACATCTTACCAAACACTTTGATTACTTGGTTCTTTAAAATTGGATGGTTTAGAAATATTGTTGTTATTGAAATTGTTCTGAACAACTGGGATGGAAATTTTGTGGAGTCGGTATTACTAATCCAAATTATTTTCTCTAAGCATAATATTGTTTTTGGATTTCTTCTACTTTGTTGGACTGGACATATTATTAATGGTGACTCTGTTGGTTATTTCACATCTTTTGGCATTTCAAATATGATGAGAATCTTAAGCATGCCTAAAGACAGCTTAGAGCACTGTTTTGTTGTTGTTTTGAGAAATTTGGATATGCTGACTGGGATTGATGGTAGAACTGTTTATGTGTGGGATGAATCTGAATATTGCTCTGTTGTGGATACGTTGATGAATTTTCTAGATGTTCTGGTTGGGGTTAATGGTGACTCTGTTTTATTGCTGGCCTATGAAGATGTGTTGATGGGCAATTTGGATGTTTTGTTTGAAAATTATTGTTACCCTATTTTTCTATCCCCGCATGATCTTGTTCTTGCTAGTTATACATCCACTCTCATGGAGCATGCGCACCAAGAAAGGTACATGCCATTAGTTTCCTTACTTCCGTGGTTCTTTAAAATTGGGTGGATGGAAAATTCCTTTATTATTGGTGATGATTTTGAATTTTGGATAGAAGGTTTTGATATTGGAGTTGAGAAAATAAATTCGAAGATTGAAGGTTATTGTGATTCAACATTGCTACAACTACTAGATTCGCATGTCGTCTTTTGTGAACTCACCATTTTTCTCCCATTGTTGGCGAGATGGTTTGCAAGATCCTTTATGAAGAAATTGCCTCAAGGTGGAAACAAAAATTTTCCATTTGATCCGGGTGGAAGACAATCAAATTATACTCCCTGGATTTGAGGACAAATCCTTTTCAACCCCGGGAGTATGATGTGCCCCAAATCCCTGTCACTTGAGCCCGAGCCAAGGGTTCTTTTATTTTCTAACTTTTTAATTATTTTGTAGGTTTTTTTGAATCAAATAAACAAGGAGGAGTGGGCATTTGGACTAATGGAGATCTTGAATTCTTTTGGAGGAAATTGTCGGTTTTCCAATTCCGCCTAAAATCTTACCCTCGGCTGTTCAAGGGCAATTTGGACCATCAAGACAACTTCCTTTCCATTTTGGTTCTTCATACCAAATGTAGCCAACATCCAGAGCTTTCCAACAAGCTATTGGACGCTATATTTGGTTATCGTTTGCTATGTCAAATGTCTCTTTTACAGAGACTAATTTCCCAAACTCGGACTTATTGTTTATGTTTTATTAATTAGGGTTATTTTAGTAATTTTCTGCTAGGGTATTTTCGTCTTTGACCTATTTTGTAAACCCTAGGGTTTAATACCCCTTCTTGCTGATGAAAGACCAGTTTTGAAAAATTGAAGAAGAATTTGGTGTTCTTGAGAACTCCTTGCTACGGCCTTCCCCATTTGCGCCACTTCAACCACCATCCAAGCAAGGATCCTCTTGAAGCTTCTCAACCTTGCATCATTGGGATATTGCTTCTTCCAATCCTTATCTTCAAGGTAAGATTGTGGTGTGGAGGCAAGAGAACTATCCACCTTTGGAGAGTATTGGTTTCGGCCAATCTAAAATCGCCCCTCTCATTAGGAGGCTAGCGAACTCCAAAGTTGTTTCTTTTTGTTTTGTGACTCTTGTAAGTTCTCTCTTTTGCTGAATGGATGCTATATATATTCTGGAAACTAAGTGATGTTATTTGTTGAAGAAACCTTTTTGGGATTTATTGATTAAAGGAGGTATTTTCGGATTAATCATGAAGTGCTGAATCTGTGATTTTTGCTGGATTGTTTTATACTACTGATTGGGGTCTCTGTTTGATACCTTTACGACGCTCAACTCTGTTTATTGTCCTCTAATGATTTGTTCAGCTTTGAGTCATTGAGCTGCCCTCCAAAATTGAGCTTATTTCGGTGTTTGTAGCTCAAGTTATTGCATTTTAGATCTGCATTGTTAAATCTGCCCTCTTGGAAACAGTTTTCTGGTGAATAATGAAATTGATAGATCTTCGACTCTAGAACGAATTTTGGCCTGGGATTTTGACACAATCTTCGTCCCTATATTGAGTTTATACCCTCCAAACTACAGCTCTAGATCAGTTACAGAATTGGAGTTCTAATTGTTTGATTATTGCTGGTCGGTTATTGTTGATTGTTGGAGCAGATTTCCTTTAAGGTTTCCAAGTGCTTCTTGGAACCTATCACATAAACTACCAATAACTATGCTAATACTAAAATAATCCAATATAACTCAAATTATCATCAAACATCACCATAATTATCCTAGGCTTAATATAACAAGAATTAGAGGTATTACAGCTTGACATTCCAACTGATGTTGAAGATGTTCTTATGCCTGACCTTCCATTCACATCATTTCCTGCTCCTTCAGCCCCAACATCTCCGGGTTGTATTTCTCAGCTTGAAGAAAAGATTGACTTGTTAACAACCTATTTTTTGTCCTTCAAAGTCAAGTATCGTTCGAGGTTTTACGCCTTGGATAGGCGTTTTGAGGAGTTTACTTAGGCCAAATGGTCTAGCATGTTCACGGAGTCAAAATTGTCATCTGCTGCAAATCCTAATATTCGTCCTTCGTGTGATGCTACTCCTCCTCCTGATGCTAAGCTTTAGCATATTTTAGTTGGTTTTTTTATCACTTTTTTTTTTTGGTTAGATGAACTTTTGAGACACAGTTTGTACTTAATTGTTTTGATCATTTTGAACTTAATTGGTTTGATAATTTGTTGAACTTTTGAGAAACATTTCTTTCTTTGGTCATTTAGTTCTTTTGATCATTGTTTGTTGGTTTGTTACTATTTCCTTTGATGAGTGTCTTTTACTTTTTATCTCTCTACATATCTACTATTGAGAAATGTATGGATTCCTACGGTCCTTTATATATATTTAACATTTCGTGTTGAATTCTTTTTGATGATACCAAAGGAGGAGAGATTAAACAAGGGAAACTCTAGCAAAATTTTTATATTCTTTAACAAAGAGAAAGAAAGAAACTTTGAGATACAAAGGGGGGGAATAAGAAAATATGTACATACTTAGGTAAGATATAAACAACTTAAAATATATAGTCACCATAAAATATTGGGAGATTGTGATAGGCTCCAAGAAACAAGTAGAGAGCCCAAAAGAGGTCTGTTCGGAAAAACTATAACTCGCTGAATCAACAATAATCAATCAACTTTAACTACCAATTTATGCGTGAGCTTGAATTGATACTTGGCAGGGATGTTCTCAATACAATCACAATAATCATGTCAAAATTCCATAAACAAATCCATTCTAGTTCAAAAGTTATGCTCCGAATACCAATGCTCCAAAAACTGTTTTTATACAGGGCAGATTTAACTACGAGTATTCAAAATGGAATAACTCGAGTTGCATACATCATATAAAGTTCAATTTTGGAGGGTAGCTCCTTGACTCAATCTAGAACAAATCTCTAGAAGACGTCAACCAGAAAAGAACGACTCAAATGCCCCAAACAGAAGCCCTAATCAGCGCTAAGATCACTCCAGCAATAAAACAGATTCAGTGCAACAATACTAAACCAACAAGATCTTCCTCCAAATCAATAATCCACAAAGAATTCCTTAACAGCAAATAAACACTCAATCATCAGAATGTTAGGGCATCCAAGTATTGAAGAAATAACAAAGAAAAACCTTCAAAAATCGTGAGTAGCTTCAATGGAGTCCGCGGACCTCCTAGTGAGAGGGGCGACTTTGGGGTTGGCCAAACCAACACTCTCCAAGGTTGGAAAGTTCTCTTGTCTCCACACCACANAAGGTTGAGAAGCTTCAAGAGGAGCCTTGCTTGGGGGATGGATGAAATCGGCACAAAGGGAGGGGGGGAGGCCACGGCTAGGTGTTTACCAAAACACTAAAATGTTCTTCAATTCAAAACTGATTTCTTCCTCCAAACGAGGGTACATAAACCCTATTGTTTACAAAATAGGTCAAAAAGACCAAAATACCCTAGTAGCAAAAATGACTAAAATAACCCTTAATCAAAACAACAACAACAAGTCCGAGTTTGAGTTTCTCTCTCTGAAATAAAGATATTTGACATACCAAATGGAGCCCAAATACAACGTTCAATATCTCGTTCGAAGTCTCTGGATGTTGGCTACATTTCGTATGAAGGATGAAAGTTGAAACGACGCCGTCCCGATTGAAACAAATGCACTTAAACGCCCGGAGGACAGATTCTATGCGGAAAAATTTAAGCCAACAATTTCTTCTTTGATAAGCATGATTAAAACTTTCCTCGAAATTGGCTAGAAAAGAAACACCTACAAAATAAATAAAAAGTGAGAAATAATGGTGTCCAAGGCACGGCTCAGGCGATGGGAACTTGGGGCAGATCAGATTGTCAGCTTAATAGGTATTAAGCTTAGTTGTTTTGATTATGTGTAATTGAATTATCTCTAAGTTGTTTATGAATTGTAAATATCATTTCAATTGAATATATTATTGATCTTCTTTAAAAATACCCTCTAAAAGGGGTATTTAAATGTGCTAACATGGTTGTTGAAGTCCTAGTAGTTAATGCCTTTATTTTTGGGACGTACAAATTTTAATTGAAGCAAAACATGAAAAGGCGATCGAGCAAGACATTGAAGTGGTCAACTAGAAATCTTACAAAGAGCACAAAGATAATAAAATCAACGAAGGCGGCTGACTAGAGAATAAAAGCAGTCGACTGAAAATCTTCTAGATTGCTCAGAAAATTTGAAGTGGTGAAAGCAGTCAACCAGTACAGACATCAGTCAACCAAAAATATTACAGATAGCAGACTCTATTTTTGAAATGCATTGAAGCTGTAACATTCCATTTCCATTTATAGATTTCCATATCCATTTTACGACAATATAAAAATTTTCATCATTTTAAAAACTCATTGAAAACATACTTAAAGGAAATAATGAAAGTACTTTACGCGAAAAAAAAAAAAATATTTAAATTGTTTTCCAAAAACAACATAATATAAAATATTGAAAAACCATATATTAGAGTCTTTAAGCAATTTAAACAACTTTTATTCTTTTGATCCATAACCACGGATGTCGATCTGCCCATGGTAACACAAGCTTGTATCACATCACACTTCTTCCCCGTTCATGTCACCTAGATCACAATCGAAACCTACATCACAGGAAGAATAATAAGCCTATTGCTCAGTAAGGAATATTAATGAAGAGCAAATGCAATGCCTATAATAACTCTATGCGCATAAGTCTAATATATCTGTAAGCTGGGTGAGAGCAACCTCTTCAGTCTCCGAACTCACCACTTGGATTCTTTTTTACATGAGAGCAACCTCTTAAGTCTCCGAACTCACTTAAAAATGAATCCACTTAAATTTATGTTCATTTACCTTTTCGGTGAAAGCAACCTCATCAATCTCCAAACTCACCCACTTGTTGATTGAGAGCAACCTCTTCAGTCTCTAAACTCACGCAAGTGAGTTATTTTCTACTAGAGCAACCTCTTCAGTCTCTGAACCCACGTAGAAAATGCCCATTTATTATCTTCATTATTATTTTATATAATGCATGATATGCAACCCTAGGACATGCTTATATGAATGTCACACAGTAGTTCATATATCGCAAACAATATTACAAATAATGAGCAAGAATCATGCATTTACTATAATTTATCACTAAGCATGCTTTTACTAATATGTTAACAAAGAGGAAACAAACCTTAACAATCAATGTAACATGACGTAACTATGAATGAATTTGATATGGACACCAAATATCAATAAGGGTAGAAATCATCACATCATTCTCTAATTCTCACAGCTTTTATTAATTTGAATTAATTGGGTTATATGCACTTAATCCTATTCTACAATGTTAACAATATAATTATTAGCAACCTAACAATAAAATTATGACACCTATTCTAATCTTCTATAGCCGAATATTAACGTTCATAGAAATAGTATTATAACACCTATTCTAATCTTCTATATGCGCATATTAACGTTCATAAAAAGAGTTCCTATATGGTGATATAAAATTTATCCATACATTCTAATACCTTAAAAAAACATACAGAGGGCATACAAGGAATGACCCACTATCAACAAACACACCAACAACAGTAAAGTTTCTAAGGAAATTATGTAAAACCCATTCTCTTCAATATTTGCTACTAACATATTAGTTTATTTATCATCCAGAATATTGACAAACCAAAACAATTAGCAACCCATGAACAGAAACCACTTATAGAAGGAAACATCACAAAGAAAATTACGCAGGGAAGAACAATTATAGAAGAACAGGTTGACTACCATGTAAACTTATTTCCTCTTCACGAATATTTATCAACAAACTACCTTTTATCAACTAATATATGTAAACCTAATCAAGCAGAGACCATAAGAGCAGGAACACCATCATAGAAACAATGATTCGTAGAGATTAATAAGGAAACAAGCATGACAAATCGCAGAAAAACACAACCAATCCTGCCCCCGTAATGTAGGTCCTTACGGACAAAGAACACCCATTATTCCTTACCTCACTTAATCCCCTTCCTTCTCCTTCCTTTACAGCAGCTCTTTATCACCATCCAAGCGTCTCACAAAAGTACAGAACAAAAAAACAAAACAAACAACACACTTCTATTTTTTCCTAAAACCATCCCAACAGACACACATCCCCCATTTATAGAACACCTTCAGCACCTCTTCAGTGTCCACACAATGGTGAAGAGCCAAAGAGAGGGACGTTTGAGCATTCCTTGAAGCATCAAGAATCAAGCCCAGAAGCTTCCATGCGACGGTTATCCTTTCAGGCAACTTTTCAAGTTAACAGTTGATCGATTCTTCTTCGAACGATCGACCACCATTTCCTTTGATTAGCCATGAATTCACCACCAAATTTTATAGGTCAATCGATGTCAGTTGACAATCAACCGCAACATTTAACCGCCAAAATTATCACATAATTTATTTAATCACAGCCTATATAAATCCTTACTTTTCCAAATAATAATAACTAACTGCACCACTATAATTTCCAAAGGGATATTAAAACATTATCTTCCATAAAAATATCACAATAAAGTGTTATAGTTTGACAATGACCAAAGTATTACGTCTCACATAATCCAAGATTTGCACGTAACTAAATACATTGGGTATAACATACTCCCCTCCTTATTAAAATTTTGTCATCAAAATTTTAGTTAATGAAATAATTCAAGGTATTTAGCTTCCATGTCTTCTTTTCACTCCCAAGTAGCTTCCTCAATCGAATGATTCAGCCATAACTGTAATAGCCCGACTTTTTATATCAAAATTTAATAAGGATAATTGGAAAGTAATTAGGGGTATTTAGATTAATTGGATAATTATCAGGGTATAACCAAAGACGTAATCAATAGGTTATTATATAAGAAATTTATCAGATGATAATTGTTATTTATTTGGATAAGAGAATTATTAAGGGATATTAGATTAAGTGAAAAATGAGAAATAAATTATGATTGATTGTAGAAAAATATTTATTAGGTAGATGAAGAGAAGAAAAATTAAATGAATGGGATAGATAAATGAAATGGGATTGTAATACCTCGATTTTTCCATTATGAAATTAAGTAAAATTAATTGGAAAATTATTTGGGTATAATTGGATAATTAAATATTTATTCGATGGAGGATCAATTCAATAAATACAAGAAATTAAATTAAAAGGAAATAATTAATTAAAATGAAAATAAATAAAAAAAAAAGGAAAAGGAAAATTTAAATGACAAATGAGGTCGTTGAACTGATTCCCTCATTGAACCGGTTGGTCTGGTTCTATAGAAATGAGTGGGAGGAGAAGAGTGGCCTGTGGCCATTTTCTGAGAGAGAGAGATAGAGTTCAAGAGAGAGAGCGAGAGAGAGAGAAAGAGGCGATGAGAGAGGGGGAGTGGCGGCTAGTGGTGTTCGGAGTTGGTGTCGCAGATCCGCCGTGTTGCGGGAACGAAGAGCTCCTGCGGTGTTGCGAATTCTACTTGCTGCAAATCGTTGGCTGTGGTAAGTTGGTATTTTGCATTTCGGTTTTTCCTCCATGAAATTTTGAATTGGGCATTCTGCAGTCTAAATTGGCAAAATGTGGCCATGGATTTTCTTTGGCTGGAGATGGCGTGAACATCTGGGGGTGAACCGTGATCCGTGTGTTTCATGCTGAATTGGACCAGGATGAATTCTTCTTCTGCAGCTTCTCTAATTTGCACGTAATTCTCTTGTGACGATATGGAGCTTTCCACATGGAGTTTGGGCAATGGACCAGCTCCTTCAATTTGGGTGATTTTCCATCAACATTACGTCCCTGGTAAATCTTCTAGGCCTATATAGGTATGTCAGTGGATCAGTGGATGAGTGTGCAGGGGGAGAAGCACTTCGTGTGTTTGGAATTGTTATGAAGTGGAGAACAAAATGGCAGAACTCCTCTTTGATGAATTTTGAGTTGAAGGAGATGAAGAGGATGTCAGCTGGAGGTCCCCTGCTCCTTTTCTTGGGTCCTCTTTTGTTTCTTCAGGTAATGCTAATGCATGAGTTTGGTTTCTGCATATTATGTGACATTCTTTTATGATGTTAATGACCAAAAGAAAATATGTGGCAGTGTTGGAAATAGTTCTCTGATTAATTATTGCCTTGTTATAAATGATTGAGCATATGTTCTATATGGATTATTGTTGGAAATTATGCCCTATCATTGAGCTATGTTTTGCCTCTATTGTTTACTAAATTGTTGGACGTTGTGGTAGATTTGTTAATCACTGCTTGGTCATGGCTATTTCAAATTGTAAACAGTTGAGCCTTTTTAATTGTTGTTTGGATTTTACGCGTGGCTCGTAAATGATAATGTTGAGCAGTGAGGCGTTGCACTAATGAGTTTCATTTCGATAAAGATAAAATAATATGCCATATAGTTTAGGAATGAGTTTCTGTATATTTACCGCTTGGATTGATATGCTTCGTGAGTTGAAGAATTTATGCTTCCTGTTATGGATGGGTATGGAAATAATGGTGAGATTGATAATTCTACTGCCAGAATATTGTCTTGATAATAAGAATAATGGGACGGATATGATTGAAAAGAATTATAACGCATATGAATGATATGGAGTTAAATAGTTCTTTACTCTGCTATGAGAATAGGTTATTGTGATGGAATACTATTCAGTTTTGTGAAGTCAATTCTCTATATTATCATATCACATTGATGGAATGAGCAATTGTTGTGGGTTATTGTTATTCTGTTGTACATGTTAAGATAATGGACGTGTTAAGGTAATGAGTCGTAAAAGTAAGGTTAATAATACGTGATTTTAATGATGACTTATTGAATGGTTTTGAAGGTACTAAAACGAATGACATAATCACATTGAAGACTACAGGTAAGTTGATACTTACTGTGCTTTGGTCTTCGGACCCTACTTCACAAGAGTTAGGATTGCATGTTGTGTGTTCTTTTAATGATATGTTTATTAGACATTTATATCATCATATAGGACTGTATGTATTCACGAACATATTGCATGACATAATTAATATATGTAAATTGGCGTATTGGGGTTCGGGTGATTGGTGACATTCCATACGGTCGGATACTCCCACATAGGGAGAGTTGTGATAGGAGTTAGCTATGTGGAATCTAGGGCTAACTCTTACCCCGTTATGAATTCCCCAACGTCTTTAACAAAAGTGAGGATACCGGCTTTTGGAACACCCCCGATGGATATACCTCCTCGTCGGAGTGACTAGTTAGGCCACATGACCCTATGGAGTATTACACCATGACTTCCAAAAGAGATACGGTTCTCTTTTGTATTGCATTGTATGATCATGCATCACATATGCATTGCATTCCATTCTATCACTTACTGATCATTAGGCTCATTAGATTAAGTCTTGTGATGTAGGTATGTACGAGAAACAAGTGAACAAGTAAAAGACAGTTGATGAAGGATTTGCACAGATGGATCTTGTGGCTGGCTGGGCTAAAGAATTTAAAAGGAAATTATTTGTAAAAGGGTTTGTAAATTACTTAATATTCTTTAACGCTTTATTTTAATTCCGCTGCGTTTCATAAAAGGATTTTATTAGTTCTGCTGCAATTGATAAGTGTTTTAAGTAAAGAGTTTTGACGATCGAGTTTTATAAAAGAAGAATACTCTGTTGTTTATATGAAAAGAAAATTTTTAAATTTCATGCAATTTTAAAGTAAATAAAAATCGTGTCATTACAATTGGTATTAGAGCGCCTGTGTTTTAAAATCGATTTTGTATAGTGCCTTCCAGAACAAGCTTCGACGTGGAAATATTTCATTGACTGTAAGTGTCATATTTAATTCTTTTCTTTATCTAATTATTTAAGTGTTTATTGGTGGGACAACAATCCCGTCACTTGGAGAAATTTATGGAAAATGTAATTAGAATAGTACAATATTTGGGATGGTGGTAAATGATGTAAGCGATCGTGGTTTTGTTTTGATAGAGTATAATGATAGATATGATAAAAGATTGACGATACTAGAACTACTTGGGTTTTGAGTGCAGGATTTGGCTTTGGGGGAGTAGTGAAATAGAGGAGACTCTGTCCAAATTTTTATAAATTGGAAAGGGAATAATTGGAAAGCAAATTTTGCGTCAACTAGACAATTTGGCTAGGTTGTCTACACTACAAGGAATTAGATAAGAGGGTGGATTTGTTATGAGAAGGAAGAACATTGAGGGTTAGTGACTAAGCTGAATTATGAGGATGATAATTAGTTAGTCAAGTCCTTATCCACATGGTCAGGATTATTAAGTTGTAGAAAGTGTGTTTTGGACCTTCAGTAGCGGATAAATTGGGTATTTGATACCGTGATCACTACACACTTGGTTAAGCTAAGAACCTACCCTAACTTAGATAAGAAATTTATTTAGGTTAAAATAAGGAACTGATTAGCTGTTGTTTCCTTCATAGGCTAGATTTTGTTATGAAGTAGGAAATTGGAAATATAAGCTGTTTGTACAACTGCCTTGGATTAAAATTGGGGATGAATTTCGAGATGGTTAAGATACTCATTGTTTGCCGTTTTGGGTTGTAGTCTAAGCTATGTTCGGAATAATATCCTGCTGATTGATTAACTTAAGAAGAAATTTAAAATGAGCAGTAGGGTTTGTGTTGGATTTGGTTTAAGTCTCTATCACGGGTCGGACTCAATCAAGATAATTAAGGATGTGACTACGATAATGTGGATAGAGATCAAGAAGATCTTTTACGACAGTGGGGACATGTAAACTAGTAGGATTTACTCAACTTCAACTAGAGAAAAAAATTATAGTGTATGTGCGTAAGTTAGAGCACTGTCACGGTTGCCTCGAATCGTGTGAGCAGTAATGGCACAAGTTATACTAGTTTATGCAAGGATTTAAGATAAAGATTTATAGAGGTGTAAGATACGGAGAAATGTTGTGATTTTGAAAACGGTTTGGGTCGATATGTGTAATGAGTTAATTACTACCTCAATGATGGATTTCAAATTGCTTCTTGTAAATCGATAGATTTAGAGGAACAGTTAGACTAGAAGGTTTTAATTTATGGATCTAAGGGATTCTCTTAAAATAGAGAGAAAACATGTGTGCCAAGTGGATAAAGAATCCGTCCAAGAGTTTAGGTAGCACACTGTATGTTCAAGTATGGCTAACATTAATAATTAACTCTGATCAGAAGTTAGAAATATATGATTTAAAATGATTCAATTTCTGTTTTAATTTGGAGTTGGAAGTCTGTCATATATAAGGGTTATCTGCTGTAAAACAAGATATAGATTTGAAGATCCGCTAAGTCGGTACTTGAACATATTAATGGTTGGTCTACCGAGAGAATGGTGGAATGGAATTGATTGATACTCTGAATCTGTTGCTAATGGATTTAATTAAAGGAATTGTTAAGATTAATAAATAATTGATTAAGGTTTTACTGTCCAAAACCAAAATATAAACGGATACAGAAACAGAAACAGAAACAGACACAGAAACAAATATAGATACAGAAATAGAAACAGAAACAGAAACAGAAATGGATGCAGAAATAGAAACAGACACAGATACAGAAATAGATACGGAAACAAAAATGGACACGGAAGCAGAAATAGATACAGATACAAAAATAGAAACAGAAACAGAAACATATAGGAAAACAGAAATAGATACGGAAATAGAACGGACATGGGAATAGAAATGAAAATGGAAACAGAAATGAATTTTCAGAAACGGATTTTTGGGAATGGATATAGATACAAATATGAAAGCAGAAACAGAAACGGAAATGGATACGGAAACGGATACAGATACGGATACGGATACAAATACGTAAATGGATATAGATACAGAGACAAATATAGATACAGATACAAATATGGATACAGAAAAAGATACAGATACAGATACGGATACGAAAAAATAATCTAATAAATGAACTGGTCAATAAACTAACTGGAGTATCATTGCATTAGATTCGACCTATGGAACGAAGAAATGATTAACGTATGATTCCCAAAGATTTTAAGTGCTAATGGTTTCAACGACTAAAGTCGCTATAGTTAGGAGAAGTTTATGATCCAACAAGCTCGGAGGGATGGATCCAAATTGTAAAGAGTATGTTTGAGCATACTAATTCAAAAGAACAAAAGTGAGTGACATTCAATTCTACACGACGATAGTGGTTGGAATGCACTAGGATTGGGCGTGGTTTGGTGGTATGTTAAAAACAATTTGTGGTTTGTAGTGTATACATTTTGTTAGAACTGAATGTGAAAATGTTTGGTGATTGTTCGCACCTTTTGTTGGTTATTGTTGACATGGGAAAAGTGAAGAATCAGTTAGTTGAAGGTAACATACACTATGAGGAATTCAAGGTGATAAAAAGGAATTACCTGTTCTTAGATAATGAAATTGTATGGTATGTGAACAGGTATTGTCCAGAACTTAATGTGGTGTTCCTGGTACTTGGGGGTGATGAGACATGAATTGATAGTGTAATAATTGTTGAAAGTATGCTACTTTATGTTTGAAGAATTGGAATTAAGTTTGGTTCTACCAATGGATGGAGTTTTAGTAAACTATATTGGCTAAATAAGAATCAAGTGATGAAATGAGTAGTAGACTAAAGAGAGTGTAGAAATGTCAGCTTCAATTTATGGTAGGGAAATGAAGGAAATCAATTTGATAGATGCCTTGGAGGATCGAAACGATGTTTTAAGGGACATGAAAATGGTCCTTTTGTCGACAATTGTCATGTTATGACTGATGAAACTAGAAATGGTAGCCCCAATGGTACATGTTATTGGGAATGATACAAATAAAGGTGGAATTTTGAGACTAAGAACGAGATTTTGGAGGATTAGGATCTTAAAAATGCAATAAAATTGTTCACGTTTTGGTGGTTTGACATAAGTTATCTGATGAAAAGAAATAAATTTAGACGAAAGCTTTTCTTTTAAGACAAATGAATTTGGTAATCCTATAACTTAGATGTGAGATAGAATTTCTATTAAGTTCTAGTGCTCTACAAAAGTAAAAGTAATGTAATCTTTTGGATGTTTAGTGTAGAACTAGGATACGAGAAGTTATGCTAAGTCGTAGATCGAATGAGTAATTACGCTGAGCAAATTCCGAGGATGAAATTTATATAAGGAGAGAGGAATGTAATACCCCGACATTTTATATCGAAATTTAAGAATGATAAATTGAAAAGTAATTAGGGATATTTAGATTAATTAGATAATTATCGTGGTATTACCAAGAACGTAATCAATAGGTTACTATTTAAAAAATTTATCGGATGATAATTGTGATTTCTTTGGATAAGGGAATTATTAAGGGATATTAGATTAAGTGAAAAATGAGAAATAAATTATGGTTGATTTTAGAAAAATATTTATTCGGTAGATGAAGAGAAGAAAAATTAAATTAATGGGATAGATAAAATGAAAATGAGTTGTAATACCTCGATTTTCAGTGATGAAATTAAGTAAAATTAATTGGAAAATTATTTGGGTATAATTAGATAATTGAATATTTATTCGATGGAGGATCAATTCAATAAATAGAAGAAATTAAATTAAAAGGAAATAATTAATTAAAAGGAAAATAAAAGATAAAAAGAAAATGAAAAGGAAAATTTAAAAGAGAAATGAGGTGGCTGAACCGATTCCCTCATTGAACTGGTTGGTCTGGTTCTGTAGAAGTGAGTGGGAGGAGAAGTGTGGCTCGTGGCCATTTTCAGAGAGAGAGACAGAGTTCTAGATAGAGAGAGAGAGAGGCGACGATAGAGGGGGAGGCAACCTCGATGCTGGCCTTCGTCGATGAGTTAACGGTGGTGTTCAGAGTTGTAGCAAGTGGTGTTCGGAATTGGTATCGCAAATGCCTCGTGCTGCGGGAAAGAAGAGCTCCTGCGGTGTTGCGAATTTCACTTGTTGCAAATCGTCGGCTATGGTAAGTTGGTATTTTGCATTACGGTTTCTCCTCCATGAAATTTTGAATTGGGCATTCGGCAGTCCGAATTGGCGAAATGTGGCCGTAGATTTTCTTCGGCTGGAGATGGCATGAATGTCTGGGGGTGAACCGCGATCCGTGTGTTTCATGCTGAACTAGACCATAATGAATTCTTCTTCTGTAGCTTCTCCGATTTGAACGTAATTCTCTTGTGATGATATGGAGCTTTCCACGTGGACTTTGGGCAATGGACCACCTCTTTCGATTTGGGTGATTTTCCCATCAACATTATGTCCCTGGGAATCTTCTCTGCCTATATAGGTATGGCAGTGGATCAATAGATGAGTGTGCAGGGGGGGAAGCACTTCGGGTGTTTGGAACTGTTCTGAAGTGGAGAACAAAATGGCAGAACTCCTCTCTGATGAATTTTTAGTTGAAGGAGATGAAAAGGATGTCCCCTGCTCCTTCTCTTGTGTCCTCTTTGGTTTCTTCAGGTAATGCTAATGCATGAGTTTGGTGTCTCCATATTATTCAACTTTCCTTTCTGATGTTGGTGACCAAAAGAAAATATGTGGCAGTGTTGGAAATAGTTCTTTGATTAATTATTGCCTTGTTATAAATGATTGAGGATATGTTCTGTATGGATTATTGTTGGAGATTATGCCCTGTCATTGAGTTATGTTTTGCTTCTATTGTTTATTTCATTGCTGGATGTTGTGGGAGATTTGTTAATCACTACTTGGTCATGGCTATTTGAAATTGTAAATAGTTGAGCCTTTTTAATTGTTGTTTGGATTTTATGCGTGGCTCGAAAATGATAATGTTAAGTAGTGAGGCGTTGCACTAATGAGTTCCGTTTCGATAAAGATAAAAGAATATGCCATGTAGTTTAGGAATGAGTTTCTGTGTATTTACCGCTTGGATTGATATGCTTCGTGGGTTGAAGAATTTAGGCTTCCTGTTATGGATGGGTATGGAAATAATGGTGAGATTGATAATTCTGCTGCCAGAATATTGTCTTGATAATAAGAATAATGGGAAGGATAAGGTTGAAAAGAATTATAATGCATATGTACGTTATGGAGTTAAATGGTTCTTTACTCTGCTATGAGAATAAGTTATTGTGATGGTATACTATTCGGTTTTGTGAAGTCAATTCTCTATATTATCATGTCACCTTGATAGAATGGGCAACTGTTGTGGGTTATTGTTATTCCGTTGTACATGTTATGATAATGGACGTGTTAAGGTAATGAGTCGTAGAAGTAAGGTTAATAATACATGATTTTAATGATGACTTATTGAATGGTTTTGAAGGCACTAAGATGAATGACATAATAGCATTGATGATTACAGATAAGTTGATACTTACTGTGCTCTGGTCTTTGGACCCTACTTCACAAGAGTTAGGATTGCATGTTGTGTGTTCTTTTAATTATATGTTTATTAGAAATTTATATCATCATATAGGACTATATGTATTCACGAACATATTGCATGACATAATTAATATATGTAAATAGGCGTGTGGGGATTCGAGTGATTGGTGACATTCCATACGGTAGGATACTCCCACGTTTTATGATAGGAGTTAGCTACCTGGAATCTAGGGATCACTCTTCCCTTGTTATGAAATCCCCAATGTCTTTAACAAAAGTGAGGATACTGGCTTATGGAACACCCCAGATGGATATACCTCCTTATCAGACTGACTTGTTAGGCCACATGACCCTATGGAGTATTCCACCATGACTTCCAGAAGAGATACGGTTCTCTTTTGTAATGCATTGTATGATCATGCATCACATATGCATTGCATTTCATTCTATCACTTACTGAGCATTAAACTCATTAGATTAAGTCTTGTGATGTAGGTATGTACGAGAAACAAGTGAACAGGTAAAAGACAGTTGATGAAGGATTTGCACGGGTGGATCTTGTGGTTGGCTGGGCTAAAGAATTTAGAAGGAAATTATTTGTTAAAGGGTTTGTAAATTACTTAATATTCTTTAACGCTTTGTTTTATTCCGCTACATTTCATAAAAGGATTTTATTACTTTTGCTGCAATTGATAAGTGTTTTAAGTAAAGAGTTTTAACGATCGGGTTTTATAAAAGAAGAACACTCTGATGTTTACATGAAAAGAAAAGTTTTAAATTTCACGCGATTTTAAAGTAAACAAAAACCAGGTCGTTACAACAACACATTAACAAGTGGAATCCTTTTGTGTCATAGTTCCTTCATTCTTGAATCCAAAATTCGAACTGGTCTTTCTTCGTAAATTAAGTTTGGTTTAGCGACAACATGTTCCATAGGTTTTTTTTGAATTGAATTCCCCAAGATCTTCTAATCTTTTAATTGAGACTCTTTAATCATTTCCTATATCGAAGGCTTCAATGTCAACATCGATAAAAGAGCGGTTAATTCCGTAGGGACTATCTGTATATTCAATTCTTGAATATCCTTGCGATGTTCTTCAAGCATTCACATAGGATGCTCATAAGTGCTACTTTTATACTAAAAGCATCAATCACCACTATGATAACTCGGTTTCTTCATAACCTTTTAAAAATGCGTAAGATTTAAAACTTTTGTAAGACAACTAAAATCCTTCATAATCAGAGTGCCAAAACCGAACCCTCAAAATCCATTCATTACATTCGTTATGAAAATCGTTTATCAAAACATAGCGGAAGCAATAATAAATTATTTAAAGCATAGCGGAAGCTAAAACATTCTAATTAAAACATGCGAAGTAAATCGTTACGTTTTACAAATTACTTTATTCATCTTTAACTTGACTAGCAACAATTTCTGCCCGTGTCAATCCTTCATGAACTACTTTGTGTTTTGTTCATCGTTCTTCTCGTCATATACGTATACCTGCACCACAAGTAAACTGTAAGCCCAAAGGCTTAGTAAGGAAATTGATTATGGAATATGATCATGCCTCTCTTTAGTTTACTTGGAATGCGTCCGCCCCAAACCAATCTTTTCATTACGTTTCATTCATTCGTTCATTACTCATACATCGAGCTGGAAGTTGGAGGAACCCATGTGTGATGGTATAGTTTGATCGGCTTCTAGCCTCCTATGTGCAAACTAGTCCCTTTCTCGACAAGGTAGGGGTGTAGCCTAGCTGCCAGACTAGATTCAAACTACCCATCTGCCACCCACTTCCCACCATTCATTCGTTCGTTTATTTCGTTCGTTCATTTTCTTCTCATCATGCATGTGAGTAATACCCCAAAGTGGCACTCCCTACTTTTTTCTATTATCATTATGCATGTTGACACAATATAAAGAGAATGATAATTAAACAACAAATATCAAGAATAATACTAATTGAAAGCCAATATAAAAACGAATTGAAAGCAACATATGACATGCTTGATTCTACTGAACATGACAATAAAGATATGGCAAGGTGAATGATAAACATGCTCAAAAATTATCTACATAAACATGCTTAATAAACACTTAATGGTATCATACGTAATGTATAATCACAGGATAATACACTAAGGTAATTATGCATGCTTATCTAAACTAATAATTATATGGGAATATGCTCAGACAATAGGAAACGGAACATGCTTAACAATCGATTACAACAATAACATGCTAATTAAATTACATTAACTAAGCAAGCTTGGATTACTTAAAGGAACTAAAATGATAGATTACATTCTAATTGATTGATCATGCTTTTATTCAAATTGATTAAACATGCTCTTATTCAATTAATTAAACGTGCAAGGGATTCCATTTAATTAAACGTGCTCGGTTTAGTTAAATATGCTAAACATGCTCATACAATTATTATCCTAAGTAAACTACACATACTTGATTAACGAAATGAAGTAAGCATTAACAACTAAGAAGCTACAGCGAATAACACGATGAATTATGCAAGAAACTACATCAAGTGAATATAATAAATTGTACAAACCAGAAATGAAATTCTCTATTCATTCATAGCCATATGTACACATCATATCATCCTCCATTTCCTCATTCTATCTTACAACTTAATGTCATCGATTATCATTCATTCATCACACTTCCATTAAAGTAAACATTTGCAATAAAAGACAAGAATTATATTTCCTATTAAGTACCAAGAAGCAATAACATTATAAGCTAGATTTCAATATGCTAAACTAATCTATCTATGCATGCTTGTCTAAATAAAACAGAATGTAAACATAGTTATCATATACGGAAATCTACTTAACGAATTAGAATTAGAATCATGCTTGACATGTTAATATAACAAGAAATGTGCTAAATGAATTGATGCCAACTAAATTCAGAAGATTTATAGCTCATAACCAAATCCAAGAACAATAGCATTATAAGCTAGATTTCACAATGCTAAACTAATCTATCTACACATGCTTATTTTAATAAAATAGAATATAGACATAATTAATAAATTGAAACGAGTCAATAACTGAATTAGCCTAAACATGCTTGGATTTAAGAGATCTACAATAAGCACACCAACAATTACAAGTACTAAGAAGTAATCACAGCAAGTAAAACATTTCACAAAACTGAATCATGGCTTATGCAGTTCATAACTCATTCATGCTTATCACATCATCCTACAAATCTTCTATTCATCATTCATCCCATCCTTAGGCATTCCATTGCAACATTCATAATAAGGATATGTACAGAAAATTAAACAACACAACAAGGAAATCTCTATAGGAATTAATCATCGAATAAATTTACAATTTGACATCCAACTCACACACACACTTGTGGGTAGGGCTTTGACGGCCAAGACACACCTAATATCCTTACCTTTGTAGATGTAACTAATCACGGACAGCAAGTCCTATCTCTTTTCCCAGCTACAGAGCTTCACCTCAATACCCCTTAATGTTAGAAGGCTCACACAACTCACACCACACTACTTGTACACACACGAGCTCCTAGTGGATTTCAACTTGTGAAAATTCACACTCTCACCGTCTGCATGCCATATTCAGATGCAAAATGGCATCCGCACCTGGTGTCTGTACTAGTCTGAATGTACCCAGATTTTGTAAAGATTCAATTCGGATGCATCTTCATCTTGTCCGCACACGTCCGCACTCATCCGCAAAGAGGTAGTACGAACCTAGGAAGTGAGGAAGCCGTCCTGACCCTTCCCAAAGTGTCGGGACACAGTACTAAACACCTGCGGATGCCATTCTTCATCCTTATAGTGTTTGCATGCATCCTGAACAGTCTAGAACAACATTTTCTTAAGTTTTCCTTACTTAAATTTTGTCCCACAATATTTTCCCACTTCCAATTAAATCTTAACTATGCCATAATAAGTTTCTTAAGTTATAGTCTACGACTATGTCTTTGGTAACACTTCGACAATTATCCCATAAATCCAATATTGCCATTTCCCCTTCAATTTTTCTTATTAATTTCCGTCATATAAAATGTCGGGGTATTACAACCACATTTACCTTACCGGGGTGATATTTAATTTCAGTCGTAATCCTTCACAAACTCCAACCACCGCCATTACCTCATATTCAACTCCTTTTGAGTGAAGATGTACTTTAAACTCTTATGATCTGAAAAAATTTCACATCGCTTCCTATACAAATAGTGTCTCTATATTTTAAGTGAAAACACAACCGCTGCAAGCTCTATATCATGGGTGGGATAATTTGCCTCATACGATTTCAGCTGCCTTGACACATAAGTAATTACCTTCCCATTCTACATAAGTACTGCGTCTAATCCACTCCACTCTTGGAGGTATCGCAGTAGATATAAAAGTTGCTATCTTCAACAAGCAGGGTCAAAATAGGAGCTAAAGTTAAACAACGTGTCAGCTCTTGGAAACTCTCTTTACAATCGTTTGTCCACCAAAACCATACATTTTTCTTCTTTAAGCTAGTTAGGGTAGTGCAATTTTTGAAAACCCACTTATAAATCTTTTGTAGTATCCAACCAATTCAATAAAGCTTGTTACTTCCACCACATTCTTTGGTTACGACCAAACAACCACTACTTGAATCTTTGATGGGTCTACTTCAATACCTTTTTTGGAAATTATATGGCTGAGAAAACTTACTTTGTTTAGCAAGAATTCACATTTAGAGAACTTTGCATATAACTTATGCTTTATTAGTATGGATAGCAAAATCCTCAAATGTTCCCTATGTTCTTCCTTGGAGCGCGAGTAAATTAATATATCATCAATAAATACAATGATGAGCTTATCCAAATGCTCTCTAAAGACCTGATTCATCAACTCCATAAAGGCTACCAGGGCATTGGTTAACATGAACGACATAACCAAGAACTCATAGTGTCCATATAGTGTCTTAAATGATGTCTTAGGAATATCATCAGGATTAACTTTCAACTGATAATATCTGGATCGGAGGTCGATCTTTGAAAAGACACAGGCTCCTTGTAAGTGATTGAATAAATTGTCTATACTGGTTTTTAATGGTTACTTTATTTAACTCAGGATAATCGATGCACATCCTCATCCACCCATCCTTCTTCTTCACAAATAAGACTAGTGCTCTTTAGGGTGAAAAGCTAGGATGAATAAACCCGTTGTTAATTAACTCCTCGAGTTGAACTTTCAATTCTCTTAATTCTGCTGGGGCCATTCTGTACGGGTTCTTTGAAATAGGGTCCATTCCTGGGTGTAGATTGATCACAAGCTCGATTTCATGATTCAAAGGAAATCCAGAAATTTGGTCTAGAAAAACTTCCAGAAAGTCTTCAAGGATGGAAATTTTCTCCAGATTTGTCTTTAATACTACCATTGTGTCCATTACGTTAACAAGAGACCCTTCATCTCCATTTCTCATTAACTGGTCTGTCTTAAGCATAGAGATTATAGTCAATCTACATTTTTCCTTGACTGCACAAAACATATGCTGCTTGCCATCAGGGGAGAGAAAACATACCTCTCTCTTTCTACAATTTATCATTGCTTGTATTGGGATAACCAATTAATACACAAGATGACATCATGCCCCTTCATGTCCATGACAATAAGGTTAGTATAGAAAATTTTATTGTAAGCTTTTATGGCATACGCCCTTAGGATTCCATCGGTAATCAGGTATTCACCAGAGGGTAAGAGTACCATATAATTACTCTTGTCTAGTTTGGGGAAACAATTTATTTTTGCGCTAAATTCCTTTGCAATGAAGGAATGAGTAGCTCCATAATCAAATAAAACATATGTTGTTATACCATTAACATAAATAATACTTGACACCACAGTAGGCTGATCCTCCCCCGCCACCTCATCAAATTGAGCTTCATCACCGTATAGAGAAAAGACATTGGTGCCACTCCTCCAGATCCACCGATTCAAGATGAGAAAAATCTTGCAATATGCCAAGGTTCCCCACACTTAAAACACCGACCAGTACCCACTCTGCATTCTCCAAAGTGATTCTTCTTACACTTCGTACATTTATTCAATTGATAGGTCCTCTCACTAGATGGAGCAGTAACTACCACCCTTCTATGGCAGATTAAGAGTATTCTTCCAGAACCTTTGATTCACTTCTCATTGTTTGCCACCATCAATTCACCATCCTCAACTTCTAATGGCTTGGAGACAATCTTTGTATAAGGGACGCCCTGAGTACCAGAAATCTTTACTCCCCTGAAAACTTCAACTTTCCGTCCTTATACAAACTGATGGATCTTGTGCTAATTGTTTGCCACTAGATGTGACTCGAATCGGGATAGTGCCTTGAATTTCCTTACATACTCCGATACAGTCCCAGTTTGATGCAACTAGACAAACTCCACTAGCTTCTTCCATCAGACAGTCTCACTGAAATTCTTCTCATAGAAGATCTCTTTGAATTGATTCCATGTCATGGTTCGGACATCTTGTGCTACCTTAATGGTATCCCACCATAACCTCGTGTCTTGAATTAGCAAGTACACAACAAATGAAACCTTCTCGGTCTCCCCAATCTTTGCGTATTTGAACATGTCCTCAAGAGACCTAATCCATTCTTCAGCTCCTACAGCTTCAGTAATATTCCCATTGAAGCATGAAGGTCTAAGTCTCCTAAACTTCTCCCAACCAGCTTCCGTTGGAACCACTACTTGATGTTGATTCTCATTCTCGTTCTCCCTTTCCATAAGACGTTCCATGCATTGGGTTTGACGGTCCACAATCGTAATGACCCCGTTATTTATTTCCTTTTTAAAATGTATTAAATTTAAAACTTTTGTAAAACGGCTGTAAATCTTTATTAAAACCTTTAAATATGAAATCAGAGTTCTTCTCTTATAACCAAACCGTTAAAATCTTTTTACTTTGACTCGTTACCAAAATCGTTATAAATAGTAGAAAACTATAGTTAAAAAATCTTTTCTCAAAACATAGTAGAAGTGTAAATTACTTTTTCTTTAAAAACGTAGCGAAAGCATAGATAGTTCACTTAAAAACAATTTTATATTTTACAAAACTAGTCCCTCTTTACATTCATTAGCCTAACCTGCCTCAAGTCTCGCCCATGCTAATCCTTCATCAGCTGCTCCTAAATCTATTAGTCATTTTATCTTATATTTGTACCTACATCAGATGTCATAAACTATGAGCCTAAGGCCCAATAAGTGATAACACCTAACATACTACGTGCTCATTCTGTGCCTTTTAAAAATCATTATGAATTTTCTTGTAACCACCCGGTTTTTTGTAAATCCTTTAAAATACGTGAAAATTTAAAAATTTTATGAAACTACTAAAACCCTCTTTATTTAAAACTCTTTGGAAGAAATATCAGAGTGCGTCTAAATCGGATCGCTACTAACCTTTCGCAAACTGCGGTATACTGTGAAATGTCACAGATATAAAATCATTTGTAAAACATTGCGGAAGCGTTATGAAATCATTTATTTAAAGCATTGCGGAAGCATAAATAATTTAATGAAGAACTAAACAATTGAATACAATTTAGTAAAACAAAATTTAATTACAACCATTCCTTATTTTACTTTTTTAGCCTGGCCAGCCATAGACTCCCTCGCACGTGCAAATCCTTCATCCCTGCTTAATTATCTGATTATCGTCTTTTGTATTTACTCCTAAGTCTGTGCATTTCTTTCCGCATACAAGTACCTAAACCTACACCACAGTAAAACTGTAGGCCCAAAGGCTTAGTAAGGAAAAAGGTTTAATGTAATTATTCTTATAACTCTCTTTAGTTCTTTTGGAATGGGGGCCACCCAAATCAATCCTTTCATTAAGTCATTGGTTCTTTCACTTTTTCTCTATTCGTACTTCGAGCTGGAGATTGGGGGATTTTCTCGTGCAATGGTTTAGTGGATCGAATCTAACCTTTTACTTGCAACTAGAACTCTCGTACCCTACGAGGGAGTGGCTTCACCTAGTTGCACACTAGACCCGCTACCCATCCGCCCCCAATTCCCTTTCTCTTCTTTTTCTTATTTTTTCTTCATTTTACCTCCCTTAATGCATGTGTGAGTACCGCCGCCAGGATGGCACTCCCTATTAGTTTCTATTAACGTGATGCATGACCATACATTCTCAACCTAACATGATGCATGATGCATTATAACGTACATTAAGAGAAATTGAAATGTGCATTGAAATAAAAGTAAATGTAATTTAAATTGCGCACAGAAATGTATAATAGAAATTGAAAGTGCACATATCAAAGAACAATTGAAATATGGTATTGTAGTAATGAAGCGCATAAGGAAGTCAAACAACAAATGCACTCAATAAGGAAATACAGAAATTGAACACCCATATCAGAACAATCTACAATGAATTGAAACAAGGAAAACATGCTCGAATTAATATAACACAATAATAATCGAAGGAGAAATCGAACATAATATTAATTAACATACTAATTATCCTTGTTAATTTCTTAGTCATTTTACATGCTTCCTACATTTATTATTCTAGGTGATTATCCTAATTAGTTATCCTAGATAATTTACATGCTCAAGAAATATTTACATTTGTTCTAGATAGGTATTCTAAGTGAAGGTATTGAGATTGATTAACATGCTTAGGTTTAGTTTATCAAGTTTGGTAGCTTAGTTAACTAATCATGCTTAGGTTTAGAAGAAAATAACATGCGAAGGACAAGTAATCATAAGCAAGGTTATAAGCAACACCAAGAAGACAATAACAACGGAAATATAAAAACATCTATTCGCATAGTCAATGAAATTCTTAATCCATTCCTACTTAGTTCATTCTTTTTGATCTTATCCATTCTTTTCTAATAAGGTAAAGCATCGTAAGGGAAAATTACAGCGAGAGGTAATATAACTATATTGAAGGAAATTACGGTAAGAGAGTGATATACAAATTATTCACAAAGGAAGGGTTAACATGTTAATCTAGTTAGTTAATTAAACATGCTAGTAAGTTAAGCATACTTCTAATAGTTTAAAGGATTAAACATGCATAGCTAGTTGATTAAACATAGTTGACTAGTCGTATTCCAGTCTAGTTAGTTAACATACTTGTCTAGTTAGTTAATTGCTCTACTTAACAGACATGCATCAAGTTAAGTAAAGCATGCTCACCTCATTAATTAACATGCTCAACTTCTAATTAAGTTAATCGATCTAGTTAATTAATGTGCTCAAGTCTAGTTAATTAAACCTGCTTAAGAAACTAAGCATGCTAGTAAATTGAACATGCAAATTAATTAAACATGCCACGATTATTATTCTAGTTTATCGTAATTTAGTTAATTAGGTATATGAAATATGCTCTACTACTTAATCGATTGTCCTAGTTACTTAACATCCTCAAAGAAATGATTAACACCTATTAATTAAACAACTAGTTACACATGCTATGATTAGTTATTTAACAATTAGTTAATTAATTAAACTAGTTAATTATACATGTTCAAGTCTAATCTAGTTAAGTTAATTATCAAGCTCAAATAATAATTACAATTTGGATTCTAATTGATTAGTCAATTAAGCATGGTATACATTAATTAATTAACAAGCTAGTTAATTAATTAAACGTGCTAATTATTCTAGTTAATTATTAGTCAATTAGCATGCTCAGGATGTCTATTAATAATTAAACATACTCAACTCATAGTTAGTAGTTTATCGTAAGTTCAGGGAAGCATTTGTTGATTAAGGAAGTAAAGTACATAGAGAGATAGACAGCTAGAAAATGTACAGAGAGCTTTAACTCACAGCAACTAAGGAAATAAGTAACAAAATAAAATTAACATAAGTAAAGGAAATCGTATCTCATTCATGCTTATTCTGATCATCACGTGCTCCTCTCTTCAGTTCATCAATTTCTACTAAGAAAGTTCACAGTAACAATGTGCATGAATTTAACTAGAACTATTATAAAAGAAATTCATAACCAAGCAATTATAGTAAGGAAATTATAGAGTTAACAACAACAAAGGAAATCAACAAAGGGAATAACAATAGTAAATAATCCAAGGCACTATCAACTAGAAACTGACTAACAACAGCTAGTAGTAAACATCACAGGGACTAACATAGACTCATGCACTCGTGGTGTAGGGCCTCCACAGGCCAAGATACACTCAATTTCTTACCTAAGGTGACGAACTACACTCATGGACAACAAGGACTCTAGGCTCACCAGGTTACTCCCTAGTTCACGTCATCTCGAACAACTTTAACGAAAACAACATCTCCAACACTCTCTCAAACTCTCAGCTCACTCTTACAACTCACACGTATTACCTAGGAGAACCTTACCACTCACTATAACCCTCACTCTCACAGAGGATTCTTCTTATCAAAACTCTCTCTCGTTGTAAGGAGAAAACTCACGCGGGAGGGAAGAAAAAGGCTGAAGACTGACGAAATGGCAGAGAAGCGAGGAGGATATTACTTGGATGGAGGGGACAACGTACACACCTAGGGGGAGGAAGAGGTCGGCGTCCCCAGGTGAGGGTGGGGGAAGGTGGATTCGTGTCTGCCATGGGTGTAGTTATGGACTACATGACAAGAAAATAGATTTTAAATACCTAAATTTATGCTGAACTGGGGACTTTCGGATGAGTGTGGACGCTCTGGTCTCATCCACATTCGTCCACATAAGTAAAATCCCCAAAGCAAAAATCGTGGCCACGGACAAGAAATGGCGTCCTCACCCTTTTCGTACCGTCCGCAACCGACGTTCGGATGCGATTTGGCATCTGAATGAAGCATTTGCATGCGTCCGAATCTATCCACAAATTGGACAGATTCAATTCGGATGAGGCCACGCCACGTCCGCACCTGTCTGCATGCGTCCGATAGTGTCCAGGAATTCGACAGATTAAAATCAGACGCTGCTAATCCACGTTCGCACTAGTCTGCATGCGTCCGAAACTCTAAGACAACAAAGAACTCAGGACGTGAAACCACGTCCTAAGTCGTCCCAAGCCTAAGGGGCGATGCGCAATGCACTTGCGAATGATACGTCTCATATGCAAGTCTTCTGCATGCATTCGGAAGTCGACTTCCAAACACATTTGGATGAAAATTCCGGTCCTTATGCGTCCCAAGCATCGGGGACGCCACGCAATGCACTTGTGGACGATATAACTCATCCGTATGTCATCCCCAAGCATCCAAAAACACCCAAAACAGCCTTTCCTCACCTTTTTCCCTACTTAGCTCTCATTCCATAACACTTACTCCATAAATACACGTAAAAAAATTACACATATAAATACGCAACGTAATGTCTTAGTCACTCCAACCTTAACTTACGTCGCGTATACAAGGAAAACATAGCAGAAATACCCCTAGACTTAACGCTTTGACTACGTCCTTGGCAATACCTTGATATAAAAAGTCGGGGTGTTACATTTATGTTTTCATCTTTTTCTTATCTTCTTATCTTTTAAGTTTTAACTATGATTATATTTTTATTTTCTATTATGACCTCCAGTATAGCAGCAATGACATAATCAGAAAACTAGCTAACCATTGGCCGTTCTTTTCATCTTTTACCTCCGATATAGCAGCAATGACATAATCCGAAAGCCTGCTAATCATTGGTCGTTATGTCCCGTCATAATCCAGGGACTTTTTAAATGAAATGAGCAGCAATGGCATAATTTGAAAGCTAGCTAGCGGCAATGACATAATCCAAAAGCCCGCTAGCGACCATGCCCACAAAGGACTTAAACGGCCTCATATCATATCGTTGCCTTTTTCTTTTCTTTACTTTACTTTTCGTCATTTATTATTTCTTTTTCTTTACATTTTATTGCTTATTATTCGTTTATTATCCATTTCAAAACCATGCATAAAAATTCTTTTTCGTATGCTTTTGAAATTCGTGATGCATGATGCTCGTGAATGCATACAAGTTCTAACAGTTAATATGAAAATAAAAATAAACATTCAACATGCAATTCACAGAACGTGCTATAAAACTGTAGACATGCTGAAAAATAGTAAAAACTGAAACGTGCTATTAAGGACTGTAGACATGCCCTTAAACAATAAACAACGAAACATACTATTAAAACTATTAAAATGATTGGAAAGTGGTAAGCAATGAAACATGCATATCCTATTCTTGCGATGTAGGGTTCGAAGACCAAAGCACACACGTATCACTTACCTCAATTGCCTAAAGCGTTCACACCTAATTGCTATCTTTCTTCTTTTTCGTACCTTCACAATTAGAAATATTTATTTATTAATAAAATCAATTAACCTACTTATTAGTCTTAACGTCTTTTCTATTCTAATTCCTCTTTACTTACTAAAATCTCCTCCATGGAACCGTTTTCTTAATTACTACTTAGCTTAATAATTAATCCCCCATTTATTTCCAATTATTATCATGCCTTTGTCCAATTATTAGCTCAAATCTAAACCAATAGAGTCTATTACCAAAGCTGTAACTAAACAGGTTTAAATTCAAGTAACATAACACTTCCACACTTATTAACGTTCAACACCAGATTAAAGATTCCAACTTCATTCCCAACAGAACCATTTCCAGAATTATACAGCTCAATAGACAGACAAGAAATCAACTACAGAACATCAATAATAACTTCGGTATTTAACAGATCTCTACTAATTTGATAAACAGTTCCATTTCAAGCAACCAAACTGATTCCGCTATATTAACACTCGAATAGTTATGAACAGAGGCATTCCCATATTTGTCAACATCCAAAACAAATAACAAATCCAACTTAACATAATTCTCCCTTTTATCTCAACATCTTCCTATAACTAATTACTTTTCCTAGACAGAACATAAACATTACAAATAAACTTATGATTAGTAGCTCACATAACCAACAGAGTGCACAAACCCATATATCAACCATCACAGAGTATTAACCTAGTTAACAGAGCATTTTCATATGTGAGAAATCATCCAACAGGTTGCTTCAACAACATTAGTTTAACAAATTCCTACGTCCAACAATATGTCCATAATAACTATCATTAACATTCTTCAAACTAATTAACATGGAAGGAATTTGATTACCTAAAAGAGCTAGGAAGCTCAAGCTAAACCAGGAGAAAGCTGGTAGGGATTTCATGAAGAATACTTCACAAAATCCACACCCACGCACACGTACCACTTGAAGGAAAAAAATGAACTCCCATGGATTCACAGAACACTCACCATTTTTCTCTAGAGGGCTCTCTCTTGAGCTGGAAGCTAGAATGATGGAGAGCAGCAAGGAATGGCACTTGAACGTGGTGCTTACCGGTAAGGGATGGTCGCTTCACCAAACGGAGAGGGAGAGGCATGGTCTAGGCATGAAGTTCGTCCTCTTTGTTGACTGAGTGAGATTTAAATGACAAAATGACAAGAAAACATAACATTTAACCCCTATTTTTTTTGTAATTCTGGGACTTTTAGGACGAGGGCATGCATCCTAGCCTCATCTGCGATCATCTGAATTTGTCAAATCCCAGGCAGAGTCGCGTGTTTGGACCAAGGAAGTTGTCCTTGCCTTCGTCCGTGAGCTTATGAAAATGTCTAGAAATTGGACAGATTCAAAGCTTTGTCATCCGCCACAATCCGCGTTAGTCCAAGCTCGTCCGAATTCTTGTGAAGGAAAAATTTTGACGTGGAGTCCTCATCCTGCCTCATCACAAAACTCGGGGACGGTGCACAAGGTGTTTTTGGATGCAGCTCCTCGTCCGTATGCATCCGAAATCCCAATTACACATGATTTTCGCTACATCCGAAATATCCCAAACACACTTTTTTCATCAAAATTCCGTACTTTACTTATCCCATAACATTTACCTCATAAAATACATGGCATAAATTAACACGCACCATCATGCCACATAATATATGAATTATTCCAATACTTAAGTACGTCGCATACTTGGGGAAAATATTATCGAGGTGTTACAACAATAGTCATCAATCGATCAAGAATGTCATTTTTGTCATCCCGTGGATCAACATGTTCTTGATCATTAGTCTTCTTATGTTTAGCAGCTTCGTTTCTCTCAATATTGGCTCGAACGTTTCCTCTAGTTCTTTTTATCATTCTATTATCCTACAATAACATTGTTTTGGTTGACATTAGTTGTTCCAAAACATTAACTAATTATCCTAAGAAATGTTTATTAGGAAGCATTAAGTTTATTATTCCCATAAATATTTTATTGGGAGTATTTTATTATTATTATTATTATAATATTTAGCTAAAAATTTTATTATTATAAAATACTAAAACTAAGCACGCAAACTACAAGAAATTTTTAAACTAGTAAGGCAATTTGTATTAACAATACAATATAATGAACAAAACAACATAACAAGGCACTTACAGTTGAAGAAGTATGCCGCAACTAATCTTGTTTTACCATCTTTCTATAGAACCGTGTTAGACATGGTTATGCTCTGATACCATAATTGTAACATCTCATTTTCATTTATAGATTTCCATATCCATTTCATGGCAATATAAAAAATTCAATCATTTTAAAAACTCATTTAAAATATACTTAAAAGAAATCATCAGATTACTTTACGTGAAATTAAAAAAAAACATTTAAATTGTTTTCCAACAACAACATAATTTAAAATACATAAAAACCATAAAGTAGAGTGTTTAAACGATTTAAAGAACTTTTATTTGTTTGAGCCATAACCCCCGACGTAGATCTGCACATGGTAACATAAGCTTGTATCTCATCACACTTCTATAATATCCTGAATTTTTGTTGAGCTAAGCACAAGGCTTATGTGATAAATTGGGATGATAGAAGTGGAATTGGATTGTTTGCAAATATTGGTCAAGAGAAAAACATTTGCAATAAGTGAATTATGATACCTCATTCATAATTAGTTGAAGGAAAGGATTAGGGTTATCATAGAATGGGTGAAGACACTTGAATTTAGAAAAGATGATATTAGAACTGAATTAATGATTGGCAGTCAGAGGATTAGTAAGAGAAAATGCATTTGGATATAATAAGGTTGAAGTTATAAGGTCTATAATATTTTGGAATATATTGGATTGAATAAAAGAATAAGGTGGAAGAGAAGTTATAGAATATATACTTTGAGTATTATGGAATAAATAATGGATAGTCGGATAATTCAAGTGTTGGCCAAAGAGAAAATATATTTGAACGTAATTGAACGTATTGGAATATTGTAAGGATACTGTAAGGAATAAATGTTTGGATATAGTTGAGTATGGAAATGTGAAGCATATAGTATGAGTTGATAGATGATGTAAATGTTTATATGTATATATATAAGGTTTTGGTGCATACGGGTTTGGAGAAGATGAAGTGGTATGAAGAATGTTATAATTACAATTATTACCTTAAATTAAGGTTACAAAATATAAAAATATATATTGAGGTATATATATGTAATTATATATAGAAGACATGCATGACATGCATACGTCATGTAAGGAAATAACAATACATGTATGGTCTGGAGAGAAAATACATATTGCGTTCAAGTTTGGAAACTGAGTTCGATCGACAAAATGTCGATCGACCGGCAAGAAAATGTTAAAGTTTTCTGAAGAAATATGCTGGCATTTAGCTGATGGGCAGTCGATCGTCCTTCTTCAAAATTGATCTGCTGCCAATGTTAAACGTCGTCTGAAGATGTAAACTCTCACTAGAACTGATGAGTCTTCAACGTTGACGCTTCACTGATGCATGGAATATTTCTGGAAGGACGTTGGTGAGTGGCCATTGATGATGGGCATTTGCTGATGAGTTGCCATTTATGAAAGCCGCCTGTTTCTGGTGATCAACGTCTGAAGATAATGCGGTTTGTTATCTGAACGTATGGGTGAGTAAATACTTCGTCTGGTGGCCTTTCTGGACTTTGAAGGACCATCTGAAGTCGTCTATAAATAGAGGATAGGGCTTTGAGGTTGAAAGGGGAGAGAATGATATGGAAGCTCTACCAAAATGTGAAGGAAACTGGCGTGAGGAGTTGTGAATATGTTTGTGATGGTTCACGAAAAATTGAAATGAAAGAAGAGAGAGAGAGAGAGAGAGGTCTGAAAGGTGAGATTCATTGTGAGGTGATGAAGTTGCGTGGCTATTTGAAGGACATGATGAGAAGCAGTTTCTGAAGGGTTTGTGAAGGGTAACTGATGTGTCCCAAGAACCGTTCACCTGAGCCCGGGCCAAGAGACTCGTCGCTTTACTAACGCGTTCTTATTTTGCAGGGAACTATTATTCATTGGGATTCATGGAGACGCCAAAGCATAAGACAAAGAAGTTCAGTGCCATGTTCTCACATGGAGCCCTGCAAACCCTAATCGGCTAGATCCGTTTTGTTCTGGCTTGGAGGAGTTTTCGGGAGTCGAGGCTCACAAGGTTATTTGAGAGCCATTTAATGTTATTCTACGTTAAACCTATCATTTTTGGATATTTTTTGCTAGCGATATGCTTGGGAATTATTTTTGGTGAATTTTTATTTCAATTTATGCTTGTAAGTTTCGAGGTGCTTGCTTTGCATGTAAACCGAGCCCTCATGCCCTTATTTTGTATTTTCAAGGGCATTTGTGGCTTTTTATCTTATAAGGTCATTAGGAGGTACTTAATCCCTCCTAATACAATTTGAAACGAGATTTGTAAACCCTAAAAGGAGAGCTCTCGTTTTTTGTTCTTGGAGGTCCACAGATTCCCTTCTCGGCCGTCTTCCACTCTACAAATCAGTTTGTGTTTTCTTGCTAGTTCTTGCACAAATTGATTCTTGCTACTTCTTCTGGCATATCTTCCTTGCGTGGTGGTGTCTTGGGCCGTGGAGGTAGAAGAGCTAGCAACCCCCATTAGAGAGAGTCATCCTTGGTGTTGGCCGAACTAGTCGCCCCTCTCTTGTTGGAGGATTGGCGGACTCCATTGGCTTCTAACTCGTTTCTCATCCTTTTTATTGAAAGAAGGTTTCAGTTTCTTCAAGTTATTGACCTAGATCTGTGTTGTTCTGGACATGGTGTGGTTTTTATTGAGATTTGGATGTATTAATCTCGTTTTGGAAAGAAATATAAGTAACCGAGAATCTATTTTATGCGCAGAGCAGAATCTGTTCCGATTTGTGGATGTATTTTACCTTGTTAAGGGTTATTAGATGATGCCCATTTTTGGTAGAGATAATCTTGAGATTGTTAAGTGACGCTCCTCCAAATTTGGCTTTGATTGGTCATATGCAAGTCGAGATTTTGTTGTTTAAATTCTGGTCGCTAGAATCTGCCCTGAAAAACCCTAATCCGAGGGTTAATTTCGTCAGAGCATATCTTTTTGTGTAGAACGCATTTTAATCTGAATTTTTGATATGATGTTCCTTGGACACTATCAGTAACCGTGAAAGTGAGAAAACTGTGAAGGAAGGTTGGCGATCGCGTGTTGCTATTCTAATCAAGTGAAAACTGAGAGGGTGTAGAGAAGGTTTGGGAGAACTGATTATGCATGGTGGCAGTGAAGAATAGGTCTGGGTGATATTCTACTGTTGTGATGAAGTTATGGCCATGGGCGTCGTGCGATGATTCTGTGCAGTGTGTGAGACTGTGAATGAGGAAATTATGTTGCCCATGATGCTTCAAGCTTAATGAGGGATAAATTATGTGATAACTTCGTAAAGCTGAGGACTCCCGATAAGTAATAATGTTTGTGTTTTGTTCGAAAGGACCTACATCTCAAGAGTAGGGTTTTTGTCTAAATTGATATATTAGTCTTTACTGATGGCTTCCTGGTTAGGTTATATTCCTACATTGGATTACTAACTGTTGTGATGAAAATGGTTTTCTAGAAATAATATGTCAATGATAGAAGATTAGAAGTATAACGTTATAGTGTAATAGGACCATGCTAAATGTTAATGTTATAGTTGAAGCATAGTATTGTTGTTAATTATTTATAGTATTGTTTGCAATATATCAACTATTGTGTGTGACACTCATGTATATATGTTAATAGAATATACATCATGCATTTCATTGGCTAATAATGAAGATAAGAATGGTGTTTCTACGTGGGTTTGGAAACTGAAGAGGTTGCTCACACGTGGAAACAACTCGTTTGAGTAAGTTCAGAAAATGAAAAGGTTGCTCTTACTCAACGAGTGTTGAGTTCAGAAACTGAAGAGGTTGCTCTCACCTAACAGTAAAACGGTAAACGGTAATGAATATAAATTTAGGTGGGTCCATTTTTACTTAGTTCAGAGACTGAAGAGGTTGCTCTCATGTAAAAGCGAATCCAAGTAGTGAGTTCTAAAACTTAAGAGGTTGCTCTCACTCAACTTACAATTGTATCAGGCTTAATCATGTAGAATTGTCATAAGGGTTAATGTTGCATTACATTTTATATTTCTTACTGGGCAGTAGACTCATTTTTCCTCTTGTGATATAGGTATACAAAGGATCAAAGATAGTAGCAGTTGGTGAGGCATTTGTATGTTGTGGGTTTGGCGGCTGGTTAGGCTAAGGGATTAAAGAAGAAATACAATATTTGTTAATGACGTTTTTTAGGAAAGTAAACCTTTGTTATTGTATTTCATTTTTTAAGAAGGTTTTCAAATTATGTTTAATTCTTTTAGTATTGTAAATACAAGTCTTCCGCTATCGTAAATATTTTAAGGTTTTATAGAACGATATGTTTTAAGTGATAAATGGTTTAACGAAAAAGAGTTTATTTATGCACTTCTTATTTAAGCTAGTTTTCAAATGAAAAGTCTTCCGCTGTGATTTAAAAGAAAATTTTTCAAAAATCATGAGTTTTAAATTGAAAGAATAAACGGGATGTTACAAATGGTATCAGAGTCCAGTGTTTTAAAATCGGTTCAGTATACTTCCTACCAGCACTAGTCACAATGTTGAAATACTTCATTGATTGTAAGTATATTACTTTACTTCATAAGTAGATAGATTATGTCACTTGTGTTATATATATAGATTAGATGTTTTCTGTTATGCATAGATTATAGGTTTTCCTCACTATAGGCTAGAATAAAGAATGTGATAAGTCTAGGTGCTTCCCGATATAATTCCCATAGGACAACTAGTATAATGCTTTGAACCGACTAGTACAACACTATTATAGGAAAATAGAAAGACAAGGGAAACTAGGAGGAAAAGACGAATAGATAAAATCAAAATTTTAATTTTAAGAATAGGGTAGATAGATAGGTATACCATAGTGAAAGTAAACGCTACCTTACAAAATAGAAGGGAAAGCAATTCAGAATGTAGATTCTGGAGACGCAACGATTGGTAGAGTGGTAGAAGCGTTGAAGTGCCATATTCAGTTGTTTTTGGAATGGTGAAGGGAATTGGAAGAACTGAGAAACCAACAACTTATGGCTCTTAGAGGGTTAAGATGTGAAAGGTTTCGAAGGTTGAAGTTGCCATACTTTGAAGATGATGTCTCTAATTTGGCGGGTGCAGAGGAATGAATTCGCATGGTTGGGAGTATAAATTCGTATATGCCAAGATTTAAGAACAAGATAAAGTTAGTTGTGCGTTGTTCACGCTGACGAGGGATGCTCAATTTTGCTGAGATACTATTAAGACAACTCAGGATATAAGAGAAATAACTTGACACAATTTAAGGATATTTACCTTAATATGTATTTCAACGAAATAGCTTGGACTTCGATGTTAGGTGGGTTAGTGAAGTTGGATGCACTATCCCTATTTGCTAGAAACTTAGTAGCTACCAATAGTCATAAAGAATAGCAAGTTTGTTTAAAGTTTTAAAGCCAAGATATATCAAGAAATTAATATATATGGTACTGAGGACGTGTCATACTAACAAAAGCTTTAGAGATCGAGAAGAAGGAGATACTAATCATTAGATAGAAGGAAATGGATCAGAAGCCGAAAATGAATAATAAAATTCAACCATAAGTGAATGGGCATAGAATTGGAAAAAGGAGTGAAACGGATATTTTGGCAATAAAAATAGGTCTGTAATGATAAACATGCGTGGAATGAACTTATTGCAGTTCTGATAGGATCCAAGAATCACTAAGATTGTGAAACTCAAATCTGTCCAGAAAACTGTGAAATCCAGACAAGTGAAACTAAAACAGCAAGAACGCGCGAGCTTTAGCTGAAATTTGGAGGATATCAATTTAACACTTTCAGCTAACTTGTGTCATAATATCATCACAAAAAGCACTCTGGATTAGTAGTTATAGCCGAAACAACACAACCCTGAAATTAGGGCTTAGAGCAGTTCAGATTTGCAGTCTGTCTTCTAATTTGAATAACTCGAAATTCATACAGCCAACAGATCCCAATTTTGTGGGGAAAATAAATAATTCAAATTAGAACAACTTTCCAGAAGCAACTAAATTGAAACGAATATAGTAAGAGTCTCAAAATAGGGCCTCAAATCAGAATTCCAGCACCCAGAAAATTAAACAGATTCAGCAGTCATAAAACATTCCACCAATAACTCAATCTAAAATTGCATTTCATGAACGAACCACCATTGGACAACTATCAGCATACAAATAAGAGCCCTTCACAGTAACAAATAACCAAAAATATTGCAAAAAGGACCTTCAAGAATTGAGAAGAAAGCCAAGGAGTCCGTGGACCTCCTAGTGAGAGGGACGACTTACGGTTTGTAGAACAACAAACTCTCTCCAAGGTTGGAAGCCTACCTTTACCTCCACGCCACAATCCTCACCACAAGGATAAGGTATTGGAAGAGGTAATAACCCTGAAATTGCAAGGAAATGAGGCTTCAAGAACTCCTTGCAAGGGGGAAGGGAGAATCGGCTCAATGGAGGGGGGAGGCCGCGGGTAGCTCTTCAAAGAGAAGCAAATCTTCTATTCAATCATCAACAGGTTCCTCCATTCGAAAATAGGGTATATAAAGCCCTAAGGTTTTACAAAAAAATCATAAAAGGACTAAAATATCCCTAGGTAGCAAAAGACTAAACAAACCCTTAATTAAAACAACAACAATAAAATTCGAGTCTGAGTTTTTCTTTCTGAAACAAAGACATTTGACATACCAAATGGAGCCCAAATACAACGTTCAATACCTCGTTCAAAACCTCTGGATGTTGGCTACATTCGGTGTGAAGGATCAAAGTTGAAATGACGTCATTCCGATTGTCAAAAATCAACTTGAACTGTCGGAGGTCAGAATCTAGGCGGAAAAACAGCTCACAATTTTTCCCCAAAGATTGTAAAATCTCCATTAGCCCAAATGCCAACTCCAATGATGTTTATTTGATTAAAAAAAAACTGCAAAACAAACAAAAAGTTAGAGAATAAAAGAGCCCCTGGCTCGGGCTCAAGTCTCGGAACTTGGGGCACATCAAGTTCTGATTGGAAATTTTCATGTTGGACTGTAACAATGGTGTAATAAGAAGGTTTATAGTGAATGTAGTATTGGTATTGGATAGTATTTCAAGAGTAGGAAAGAATTAAGGAAATCTTTTAACACAAGTAATGTTATCGCACAATAAGGACGAGTGAGTTGATAAAACTTACTAAGCTTCGTAGGGAACGAACAATTTTGGATTGTGGGCACATGTTTGAAACATTGTTGTGATTTACGTCAAACTTACTAAACGATATCGAACACAAGGTTCACCAATTCGTTCTAGGTCTCAAGATGAAAATTATTCGAGGTGTGAAGATTTCGGGTACTTAAGGAATACATTATATGGACATTATAACAAAAGCCCTCGAAGTTGCGGATGTAGAGTTTCAAGTAGTGAGATTTATTGTCTACAGTAGAAATGTAGGAGTAGAAACGCAATCTGAACAATTGTTAGGAGAACAACTAGAGGTAAAAGGACCAAGAGACCTTTCATTGGAAGTGAATTACAAGGAAATGAGATATGTTTTTAAGAAAATGTTAGGAATTCACGTGTCATTCAATGCTAAAGTGTAAGAAAAGTAAAAACAGTGGAATGAATGATTGGATCTAGACGAAGTTTTTGATACAATAAAGTTGGACATATTGCATAAATTGACATACACTGTCAGATGGAAGGAAAGAGAATTTAGCAAAGGCTTTTTCTCTTGTAGTAGTTAGGAATAAAGATCAAAGGACTTTGATGTAAATAGTATTTCATCAAATAATTAGGCTTTGAGAATGGAAACACTATATCTTTTGGAAAGAATTATGGAATATTAAAGTTGAATAATTATATTTTTGGTACTTCATGTTACAAATACTTATAGGTAGTATTTTGTACATTCGTGAAGTTATCTATGATAGACAAATTTTGAGGAGAAAATTTATATAAGGGGGGAGGGATGTAATATCCCAAATTTTCGTTGAGCTAAGCAGAAGGCTTATGTGATAAATTGGGATGATAGAAGTGGAATTGGACTGTTTGGAAATATTGGTAAAGTGAAATACATTTGGAATAGGTGAATTATGATACCCCATTCATAATTAGTTTAAGGAAAGGATTAGGGTTATCATAGAATGGGTGATGACACTTGAATTTAGAAAATATGATATTATGACTGAATTAGTGATTGGTAGTAAGAGGATTAGTAAGAGAAAATGCATTTGGATATAATAAAGTTGAAGTTATAAGGTCTACAATATTTTGGAGTATATTAAATTTAATAAAAGAATAAGGTGGAAGAGAAGTTATAGAATATATACTTTGAATATTATGGAATAAATTATGGATAGTGAGATAATTCAAGTGTTGACGAAAGAGAAAATATATTTAAAAATAATTTGACGTATTGGAATATTGTAAGTATACTATAAGGAATGAAACTTTGGATATAATTGAGTATGTTACCGCGACTAGAACAAAAGGGAGGGATCTCCCTTGGCCTTTGCCCATTTCGTGAAGAACAGAATGAGAAGGAGAGATGAAATGAGAGAAGGGAGAGAGCAGCGAGAGAGGGAGGAGCCGAGAGTGGCGAGCGTGATGGCTGGCGAGCAGTTGAACGGTGGGTCACCGCTGACTGTGCGGGGACGACAAACCTCGGGATGGCTAGGGAGCGATTTGGACTGGGTTTTCTGCGGGCCGATTTGGAGCATGCTTCTGCTGGTGGTGGGTTCCGACGTCGGGACTAGGTACGTTCGGACGACATCCTCCTCTCTTTGGTGTTCTGTGCTCGACATTTATCTGTGTGGCTTCTGTTTGCAGGGGATTCGGAGCAGCTCTGACTCGGGTATAGCCTGGTCTTGTTTGACCGAATATGGTGAGTTGTTGTCTACTAGGCAGACAACTCGCACCCCGCAGGGTGGACACCCTCTGGAAAGCTTAAGGAGTCAGGGAATATTGTAAGAGATTGCCCGGAGTGCCTCTGGTGGGTTGATATTTAGGTCAGAGGCTATGTGCGTGGGTGGGCTGCAACGGAAGGAAAAGGCTCTTTGGAAGAACGAGAAGAAACTAAGGGAGAGTTGGAGGCAGAGCTGGAAAACTCTAGAGTTTGGCCGAGAGCTTCTGATGGTAAGCTTCCTTTTCTGTTCCCTTTCGTTTACTGCTATGATTTGGTCAATAAGGGGATAAATACTCTCTATTGTTGGAAGAATAAATGGACAGAGGCAAAGTTGAGTGTTCAAGAGCATTTGGCCGTGAAGGGTGCTGATGCAGGGGTGTTCTTGAGCTGCTGGACTGCTTCTGATGCCCTGTTGGTGAGATTCCTCCTCTATTGTTTAGTTATTTGGATTATGTTTGAATGTTGATGAGTGGTGATTCTCTAGATAGCCTAGTTTTATGGATTTCTGGATGAGTATATAGGATGGAATATTGTTGGGTTTGATTTTAAGTTCTGGAATACTGTTTGATTTTATGAAGAAAAGATTTAAGTTAAGTACATTAGATGCATATTTGGATCAATACTTTGTTGCTCGAAATTATAGTCTGAAATGTTTAGTTGATGGATAATAAGCTGTTGTTTGGTTTGATCCTGTGTCTAGAATATATGACATGTAATAGTTAGAAGTGTTTAGTTATATGTTGTTGTTGGACAAATTATAAGAAGAGTTAAGCATGTTATAATGATAAGGCTTGGATCAATGCTCCGCTAAGACAAAGATGTATTCTTTTTAATGATCCGTGAACTTGTCTAGTAATTAAGGGTAGGGAAATTTGTTAGTTGTAATTAATGATTACTAATTTTTGAAGGTATCGGAAGGAGAAAAAAAAGGATAACGGTTAAACGTCGACACGTGATAAAGAATTGAGGTAAGGAAATTGGGTGTGTCTTGGCCATTTGGAGGCCCTACACCACAAGTAGTGTGCGTGAGTAGTGTTGCGTTCCTTGAATGATATTCCGTTGTTATTTCCTTGGATTGATAGGGTAGATTATTGTTATCTTTGTGATATTGCTTGGTTAATATAACTGCTATTATTCATTGTTGGTATTCTTTACTGTTAAGTGACATTGTTAGTTCGGTCATAAAGGCTTAAATAATTGATGAACGAGTGATAGACAATTGATGAACGAGTAATGCTTAGATAATGAATGAGATAAATGGGTTAAGTGCAAAGACATTATTATGAATTGTTCCATATAGTTTAACTTCTTTTTAGCTATTAATTGCAAGCTGCTATTTATTTCCTCATTCTTCAGTTGCTATTGGGTTGTCTTACTTTCATAACCTAGGATTAATACTTGTGATAATGAGCATGTTTAATTGGTAATTTACTAGGATCCTGAGTAGGTTAATAAATGGATCATGTTAACTAATTTAGTAATCTAAGCTTGTAAACAATTAGAGTAAGCTCAGCATGTGAACTAATGTTTAACTAACTAAGCATGCTTAAGTAAATGTAATTAGTTCTTGAATAAGTTCACTCACCTAGAATGATAATCAGAATAATTAAGGCACTTAACTAGATTGGAGAATGTTAATTAACTAACTAGTTGAGCATGTTAATTAAATAATTGAACATGTTTAATTAACTTGATTTATTCATGATGCATGTCAACTTATTAAAACAAGCAACTTAATGAGAGTTGTTAATTAACGCAAGCATGCTAACTAAACTAGAGTAATTAATTAGTGTAATATAACTAACTAGACAAGCATATTAATTAACTAACCTATCGTTAATTGGCATGAATAAATTAACTAGATTCTAATACGACTAGTCAAGCATGTTTAAATAACTAGCTATGCATGTTTAATCCATTTAAACTATTAAAAGCATGTTTAACGAGTTATAATAAAGGCATGTTTAATCACCATTCTTTCTTGAGTACATAAATAATTTAGAATTACTAACTAGAATGTTAATCGTATTTTCATCGAGCATGTTGATTAATCAAAATAATTGACTAATTATTGAGCATGTCTAATTAATTAGAGTAAACATGTTAATTATAACTTAAGTGTGTTAATCGACTTAAGCAGGTTAATCAACTCAAGCATGTTTAACCAATAACTAATCTTTGAGCATGTAGATTGACTAGGATAATCATTTATAGTCTTGAACATGTAAATCTACCTAGAACAACTAACTATAACCTTGAGCATGGAAATTGACTAGGATATATATATAGAATTTTGAACACACCTAACCAACTAGTTGAGCATGTTAATTAACTAGTTGCAAATAATAACAAGTTCTTGAACATGTTAATTGAATTTTGCTTTACTTTCATATGCACATCACTTGTTAATCTGTTATATTCCTTTATTATTGTGATTTACATATCCAAGCATGTTCTCTGTTGTTCAATTAGTTCCATAATTGCTTTCTTCACATGTTGTACTTCATTCGGGTGTTCCATTGTTATTATTTTTCCTTGTGTGCACGTTCAATTACTACTATACTTTTATATGCATTTTCAATTACTGTTACCTTATTTAAATGCGCACCTCAATTTCTATGAACGTTATATTGTGAAGTATCATGCATCATGCTAGGTTGAGAATGTATGAGCATACATCATGTTTATAGAAACTCGTAGGGAGTGCCACTTTGGGGTGGTACATGCATGAGTGAGAAAAGATATTAAGGAATAAGAAAGTAGAAAACATTCAGGATGGGCGGGATACATTTATCACTAGAATAAAACCTGGTGGGCGGGATACGCACGAAGGGAGAATAACGTTCAGGATGGGCGGGATACACCTATCACTGAGAAAACAGCCTCGAGGGCCTGATACGCCTGAAGGGAAAAGAAAACGAAAGGGAGTTGGCGTAGATGGGTAGTTCAGATCTAGCTTGGCAGTTAGGATACACCCTCACCTAGTCGAGAAAGGGACTAGTATGCACATAGGAGGTTAAAAGCCGATGAAACTAAGCCATCTCAAAGGATAACCTCCAATCTCCAGATTGAAGTTTGAGTAATGAAAGAATTAGTTTGGGTGGCCCCCATTAGAAAAGAACTAAAGAGAGTCATAAGCATAATTGTATGAACCCTTTTTCCTTACTGAGCCATTACGCTCACATATTATTTGTGGTGTACGTACAAACGACGAACGGATAATAATAGCCTCATATACAAGAACGAAAAACAAATAATAAAGCAGAGGTGAAAGATTTGCACGGGCGAGATTGGTGCTGGCAAGGCTAAAAAGTAAAATGAGAAACGGTTTTAATCACATAAGTTTTATTATATTGTGTTCCATTGTTTAGTTTCTTCTTTAAATAATTCATTTACGCTTCCGCCATATTTTACAAGGATTTATTCTATAACGCTTTCGCACATTTTATCAATTGCTTTTCATAATGAGTCTAAAGAAAGAGTCAGTAGAGATCTAGTTAGACACACTCTGTGTAATATCCCAAAATCTTATATCAAATTTAAAAAATGATAAATTGGAAATATTCGAATTTGTCGAATAAACTATCGGGATATTACTAATGCCGTTACTAATGATGTAATCTATATGGACTGAACCGGCTTTAGTTCGGCTCAGTCAGAAGTAACTCGGTTTTAAGTACAAATAAAGAAAATAATAAAGTGGGATTAACTTAAATTAAAGTGGGATAGGATTTAAATTAAAGGAAATGGTTTCAATTAAATGGAAAACCATTTAATTGAACCCAGTTTATTTTAATATGGCCTTCGACCATTTGAAGAGAAAAGAGCGAGAGAGATGAGACAAGACGCAGAGAGGGAGATCGGGACGAGAGAGGGGGAGACGACAGGCGACGAGTTCGAATGGCAGAGGCTCAGGCTCGAAGGGGTCGCCGGCGAACAAGGTTTGCGTCGGACAACGACATTGTGCAGCGAGCGACTTCGAGCTAGGGCTTGGTATGTCGCGGCTTGCAGGGACGGTTTGGAACTGTGAATTATCGATGAAGGTAAGTTTCGTTGATGATTTCACTCTGTTCCGTGTTTTTCTCCTTGACATTGGATGGATTCCTGCCAAAGTGTGGCCGAAGTTGCTTCGGTTGATGTGGGCAGTGATGAATTGGTGATGGCAAGGCTTGGTTCATTGGGAGAGTCGGTTTAGGTTCGGTCCAAATTGGTCCACCGATGAGCTGGTTTATGCAGTGCTTGAGTTAGCATGAGTCTTCCACGCGGCAACTCCTCTGTGTAATTAGTGTAACTATATCAGTGTACATTTTGGCTATCAGGTAAGGTGTTCTATAAGTTCATATTATGATGGAGAGAAATGCTCTCTGTGAAAGAAGCCGAGAGCATAAATAGAGGAGAGGTAGGGAGGAAGTGAGAATTGCTGCGGAAGAGAAACAAGTAGAAGAAGAAGATGGACATCCTGTTTTGTGTTTGTCTCGTGTGAAGTCTGAAAGTTAATAGTTGGGAGCTGCTGCTCTTCAATTCTCTTAGACTTTGAAGTGGCAGAATTGGGTGTTGGTCTCCTCGGTTGTGTTTAGGTAAGTTGAACTTCTTCCTTTGCTATTAGGATGATTGATTTTGGTTGTGGTAATCTGGTTATAGTGATTTGATATGTATAAGTTGGGTGTGGTTTTTGTTCATTTGGATTCATACTCTTAAATGGAAAATAAGTCACTGTTTCTGCATTGTATTGTTGGTCTAAAGCTGTAACCTTGCATATATAGAATTGGTTGCATATATAAAAGTCACTGGTTGCTTGCTAGAATTGGTTTGTTGTTGGAATTCTTGATAGTTCTTGATAATTGGAATGAAAAACTAGTCGAAGTAACTCTTTGGTTACTGTTTTGTAAATGGTTGGATGATGATGGCTTGTGAAGAGTATTTTGGATATATGTCTTCTGTTAAGTGTAGTTTCTAGCATGAAATTTGATTGATGTTGTGGGATGTGTAAATTGAGAATGGGTTGTGATTTTAAGGTTTCTATGTTTATCAATTGTGAAGTGTCTTTAACCTTTGTTTCGTGCTTTGAGAAAACGAATACATAATGTCCTGTATCCGTTGTTGACTATGAAGCTTGGATAATTCAGGATATAGGAAGTTAACTTTGTACATTATAATAGGCATTAAATGGTTCTCTACTTTGCTATGGGAAATATGGATCATGTTAACATACTATTCGATTTTGAAAGTTAATTTATCATGACACATTGATGGAATGAGCAACATTGTAGGGTCATAATTACTCGATTATATATGTTAAGATCTAGGAATTGGTAATGAGATGTATTAAGTGATAAGGTTTATGGTTTTGAAGGTACAAAGAAGAGAAAAGAAACAGAAAGGCGTTATGGACGCCAGGTAAGTTGATATTGACTGTGTTTTGGTCTTCAGACCCTATATTGCAAGAATTAGGATTGCATGTTGTGTGTTCTTTTTAATGATGTGTTTATTAAACATTTATTGCATATAGGATTATATGATTCACGAGCATATTGCATGACATAAATAATCTATGTAAATAGGCGTTGGGGGTTCGGGTGATCAGTGACACTTCCATACAGTAACTATGTGAAAGCTAGGGTTCACCTTTACCTATTCTGAAATCCCCAACGTTCTCAAAACAAAAAGTACATACGGCTTGAGGAAGACCATGATATGTGTAATTATAGTTAATTGGCCAATTCTTCCTCATAGCCCCACGGTGTTTGTCATGTATGTACTCCTGAGTTAAATTGCATTGTATGGTCATCCATTGCATTGCATTTCATTTTGTCACATACTGAACTTTAGGCTCATTAGTTAGGTCTTGTGATGTAGGTAGAAATGAGCAACAGAAGAACAGGTTACAGACAGTTGATGAAGGATTTGCACGGGTGAATCTTGTGGCTGGCTGGGCTAAAGAGTTAAATGTAAAGTATTTGAAAAAGAGTTTTGTAATTTATTCTTTAATGTTTTGTTTTTATGTTGCTGCATTTCCCATAAAGAATGTTATGATTTCTAAAAAAAAAAACTGAGAAAGATGAAAGAAACGGATAAAAGTGAAAGTAAAGAGTGTTAACGATCGAGGTTTACAAGGAAAGAATACTCTGATGATTTTACGAAAAGAAAAGTTTTAAATTTACATATTTTAAGAAAATGAAAAGTACGAAATGTTACACTCTGATACTTTTTGTTTTAGAAAGAAATTTCCAATTTTCACACATTCTTAAAAGGTTACGAAAAATCGGGTCGTTAAAGAATAGATATAAAATTATATATAGAAGACATGCATGACATGCATATGTCACGTAAGGAAATAACGTTACATGTATGGTCTGGAGAAAAATTACATATTGCCTTCAAGTTTGGAAACTGCAGCTGATCGAGGTGGTCTATCGACAAAATGTTGATCGATTGGCTTTAATCGACCGGCAAGAAAATGTTAAAGTTTTTTGATGAAATATACGGGCGTTTAGCTGATGGACAGTCGATCGTCCTTCATTAAAATTGATCTGTCACCAATGTTAAACGGCGTCTAAAGCTGTAAACTCTCACTAGAACTGATAAGTCTTTAACGTCGATGCTTCACTGATGCATGGAATATTGCTAGAAGGACATTGGTGAGTGGCCATTGATGATGGGCATTTGTTGATGAGTTGCCATCATGAAAGCCGCCTGTTTCTGGTGATCAACGTCTGAAGACAATGCGATTTGTTACCTGAACGTAAGGGTGAGTAAATACTGCGTCTGATGGCCTTCTATATTCTGGACGTTGAAGGACCATGTGAAGTCGTCTATAAATAGAGGATAGGGCTGTGAGGTTGAAAGAGGAGAGAATGATGTGGAAGCTCTGCCACAATGTGAAGGAAACTAGCATGAGGATTTGTGAATATGTTTGTGATGGTTCTGGAAAAACGAAAATGAAAGAAGAGAGAGAGAGAGTCTGAAAGGTGAGATGCATTGTGAGGTGATGAAGCTGCGTGGCTATTTGAAGCACTTGATGAGAAGCAGTTTCTAAACAGTTTGTGAAGGGTAACCGTGAAAGTGAGAAAATGGTGAAGGAAGGTTGGAGATTGCATGTTGCTATTGTAATCAAGTGAAAACTGAGAGTGTGTAGAGAAGGTTTGGGAGAATCGATTATGCATGGTGGCAGTGAAGAATAGGTCTGGGTGATATTCTACTGTGGTGACGAAGTTATGGCAATGGGCGTAGTGCGATGATTCTGTGAAGTGTGTGAGACTGTGAATGAGGAAATTATGTTGCCCCTGATGCTTCAAGTTTAATAAGGGATAAATTATGTGATAACTTTGTAAAGCTGAGGACTTCAGGTAAGGAATAATGCTTGTGTTTTGTTCGAAAGGACCTACATCTCAGGAGCAGGGTTTTTGTGTAAATTGATATATTAGTCTTTATTGATGGTTATCTGGTTAGGTTATATTCCTACATTAGATTACTAACAGCTATGATGAAAATGGTTTTCTAAGATGATGGTCTATGATATAGGAAAGTTAGAATAATAATAATATAGTTAATTAGTATAGGTCTCCAATTCATATTCAAGTAGTGTTTACCATAGGATAATGCTTATACTATTTAAGACTAAGTTAGAAATAATACGTCAAGGATAGAAATTAGAAGCATAACATTATAGTGTAATAGGAACATGCTAAATGTTAATGTTATAGTTGCAGCATAGTATTGTTGTTAATTGTTTATAGTACTGTTTGCAATATATGATCTGTTGTGTGTGACACTCATGTATATATGTTAATAGAATGTACGTCATGCATTTCATGGGCTAATAATGAAGATAAGAATGGTGTTTCTACGTGGGTTCAAAAACTATAGAGGTTGCTCACACGTAGAAATAGCTCGTTTGAGTTAGTTCGGAAACTGAAGAGGTTGCTCTTACTCAACGAGTGGTGAGTTCGGAAACTGAAGAGGTTGCTCTCTTCAGACGGTAAAACAGTAAATGGTAATGAATGTAAATGTAGGTGGATCAATTTTTACTGAGTTTGGAGACTGAAATGTAAGTGGGTCCGTTCTTCCGCTGTCGTAAATATTTTAAGGTTTTACAGTACGATATGTGTAAGTGATAATTGGTTTAAAGAAAAAGAGTTTATTTATGCACTTCTTATTTAAGCTAGTTTTCAAATGAAAAGTTTTCCGCTATGATTTTAAAAGAAAAGTTTTCAAAAACATGAGTTTTAAATTGAAAAAATAAATGGGATGTTACATCTTCCCTGTTCACGTCACATAGATCGCAATCGATACCTACATCACAGGAGGAATAATGAGCCTATTGCCAAGTAAGGAATATTAATGAAGTGCAGATGCAATGCCTACGATAACTCTACATGCATAAGTTTGGTAGATCAGTAAGCTAGGTGAGAGCAACCTCTTCAGTCTCCGAACTCACCACTTGGATTTGTTTTTACGTGAGATCAACCTCTTCAGTCTCCAACTCACTTAAAAATAAATCCACTTAAATTTACGTTCATTTACCTTTTGGGTGAGAACAACCTCTTCAGTCTCCGAACTCAACCAAAGGGGTTGTTATCTACGTGATAGCAACCTCTTTAGTCTCCAAACTCACGTAGAAAATGCTCATTTATTATCTTCATTATTATTTCGTGCAATGCATCATATGCAACCCTAATATATGCCTATATGAATGGCACACAACAATTCATATATTGTAATCAATATTACAAATAATGAGCAAACAATGAGCAAAAATCATGCATTTATATAATTTATCACTAAGCATGCTTTTACTAATATGTTAACACAGCATAAACAAACCTTAACAATCAATGTAACATGATGTAACCATGAATGAATTTGATAAGGACACAAAACATCAATAAGGGTAGAAATCATCATATCATTCTTTAATTCTCACAGCTCTTATTAATTTGCATTAATTGAGTTATATGCACTTAATCCTATTCTACAATGTTAACAATACAATTATTAACAACCTAACAAATAAAATTATAACATATATTCTAATCTTCTATAGTCGCATATTAATGTTCATAAAAACAATATTATAACACATATTCTAATCTTCTATATGTGCATATTAACATTCATAAAAATAGTTCCTATATGGTGATATATAATTTGTCCATACATTTTAATACCTTATAAAAAACATATAGAGGGCATACGAGGAATGACCCACTATCAACGAACACACCAACAACAATAAAGTTTCTAAGGAAATTATGTGAAACCCATTCTCTTCATTATTTGCTACTAACAGATTAGTTTATTTGTCATCCAGAATATTGACAAACCAAAAGAAACAGGAACCCATGAACGGAAACCTCTTACAGAAGGAAATATCACAAAGAAAATCAAGTGGGGAAGAACAATTACAGAAGAACAATTAGAGAAGAACAAGTTGGCTACCATGTAAACTAATTTCCTCTTCAAGAATATTTATCAACAAACTATCTTTTATCAACTAACATATGTATACCTAATCATGCAGAGACCATAAGAGCAGCAGCACCATCATAGAAACAATGATTCGCAAAGATTAATAAGGAAACAAGTATGAAAAATCATAGAAAAACACAACCAATCCTACCCCAGTGATGTAGGTCCTTACAGACAAAAAACACATATTATTCCTTACCTCACTTAATCCCCTTCCCTCTCCTTCCTTAGCAGCAGCACTTTCTCACCGTTGAAGCATCTCACAGAAGCACAGAACCAAAATACAACAACAAACAACACACTTCTATTTTTCTAAAAACCATCCCAACACACACACATCCCCCATTTATTGAACACCTTCAGCACCTCTTCAGCATCCACTCATAGGTGAAAAGATAGAGAGGGACATTTGAGCATTCCTTGAAGCAACAAGAGTCGCAACCTAGAAGCTTCTAGGCTACGGTTATCGTTTCAGGCAAATTTTTAGGTTGCCAGTTGATTGATTCTTCTTCGAACGATCGACCAACAATTCCTTCAATCAGCCACGAATTCGCCAACAAATTTTGCCGATTGATCGATGACATTTGACAATTGACCGCAACATTCGACCGCCAAATTATCACGTAATTTATTCAATCGCAACCTATATAAATGCTTATTTTCTTAATAATAATAACTAACCGCACCACTCTAATTTTCAAAGGGATATTAAAATATTATCTTCCATAAAAATATCACAATAAAGTGTGACATTTTGACAACGAGCAAAGGATTACATTTAACTTAGTATTACAGAAGTGGTAGATCGGGAAGACATTGGTCGACTAGTGTGGTAGACCAGATTGAAAATTGATCGACCAACAACAAATAGAAAACATGTAATGGTCATGAAGCTGTCGTCCGAAATGATTGAGTGGTCGACTGATCAATAGTTTGTCTGAAAAAATCTATAAATAGAAGAGAGCTTCGTGGGAAGACGCACCCAAACATGGTATCAACAATGAAGTGCTGCAAAATTTTCTAGCATTCTGAGTCTTCATTTGCAAGCATAAGAACCTACACTCTTCAAGTATTCATTGGTGTTATCCTTAGTGAGAGTGAGGTGGTCTTGTATTAAATATTTTAATGAACATACATTTCTTTCGTGTGAGTGATGAAGTATTCATCGTAACATTGGATTGTAGCTTGTAAAGTTCAATCTAAAAGATCAAATTTAACCTAAAG
>CM039482.1:15896733-15972874 GCA_022433065.1 Begonia loranthoides
GGGGGGGGGGAAGGTGAATTAGGTTTTTAAACTTTTTCGTGTGATAATAAATTCTCTCATCATAAACTAAATTATCACAATAGTAATAAGCACTAAAAGAGAGACTTAGAGAATTTGACACTGGGTTGTTAACGTAGTTCGGCCAAGCACACCTACATCCATGCTTCAAGGTTCTCCCTTGAAGATGTATTCCTCAACTGTTCCGGGTTACAAGTGATTGAACTTCACAAGTGTCAATCGGACCATTACAACTGATTTGCAGGGCGTCACCCTTTTTGCTCAATAATAAATTTCTCTCGAAAAATTGCAAGTTCCCAAGCTAACAACAAACCTCACCAAGCAAATAATCTTACTAGGTTTATTTGGAGGTTGTGTTTAGTACTCAAATATACGCACGAAAGTTGATTTGGAAATTCGATAGAGCTTCTCTATAATCGCATTGTGTGCCTCCATCCACTGAGTACAATGCATATATAAAGCCCTCTGCATTTGGTCGACCCAATCCCTTTTTTGTAGTCCTCATCCGACCGTTGAAAAATAGCATTTGCATAAAACTGTGTCTTTTTGGTTGCATACACTCATCCTAGCTTTGTCCGCTATTGTCCGAAATGTTTCCAGAATATTATAGATGCCAAAAGTTTGTCGACCGCTATCGTCCTCGTCACGACCGTGTGCGTCTGAAAAGTCTTCCCAGACTTACAAATTCAAAAGTTCATCAACCGTTATCATTCCGGCCTCGACTGCTATCGTCCGAAAACTACAGACTGCACTAATTGTGAGATTAGGACGCATTTGCCTCATCCCAAAACTCAAACGACAGTTCACTAGAGTTTTTCAGTCAATGTCCTTCAACCTCTACTTGACTGAAGTTGTAACATCCCATATTTTTAAAAAGCGTAAAATTCAAAACTTTTCGTTTTATACAAACATCAATCTCTTTTTCTTTCATAAAACCCGATCGCTAACACCCGATCGCTAAAACTCTTTACTTTCACTTTCTCAATTTCCTTGCACCTTTATCAGTTTACGCTCAAAAGCCATAACATTCTTTGAATAAAACGCAGCGAAATAAGAAAAAAACAACATTAAGAATAAGAAATACTTTACAAAACTTTTTCAAATACTTTTTCTTTCACTTTCTAGCCTAGCCAGCCACAAGATCCACCCGTGCAAATCCATCATCAACTGTCCTTCACCTGTTCATCTGTTGCTCGTTCGTACCTACATCACAAGACCTAACTAATGAGCCTAATGCTCAGCAAGTGATAAAGTGAAGTGCAAATGATATGCATGATCATACGATGCAATTTAATCCAAGAGTGTACACATGACAAACACCGTGGGACCATGAGAACCCGATCACCCTCCAGAAAACATATATATATATCCAGGGCTTCCCAGGCCGTATACACTCCTTTGTTACGAGGACATTGGGGATTTCTACAACAAGGAACAATGAGCCTTCGTCTAATCCATCCAACATGGATCTAATGTTCTAAACCCATCCAACATGGGCCTAATATTCTAAACCCATCCAACATGGGCCTAATAGGTCATCGTTGTTCCCCGAACTCCCACATGCCTATTTAAGTAGATTAGTATGTCATACAATATGCGTGTGGATTCATACAATCCTATATCTAATAAATGTCTAATAAACACATCATTAAAAGAACTTAAATCTAGTAAACACGCAACACACAATTCTAATTCTTGTGATGTAGAGTCCGAAGACCAAGGCACAGTAAGTATCACTTACCTGGCGTCCATAACGCGTTTCTGTTTCTTTTCTTCTCTTCGTACCTTTAAAATCATAACAATTATGCATTAATAACAATCCCCTGAACTTTAATGCTTAACTAATCCCATTTAATCCATATTTCTATAGCAAAGTAGAGAACCATTTAAGTCATTTTATCCAACGATAATCCAAGCCGAGGACTAGAATTTACATCAACTAATCGACGCTGTCTCAACCTACGAAGTATATCAATCCAAGTGATGAAATCGTAGAAACTCATTCTTAAAACATATTCTTTGATCTCTATCAAAACCGAACACATTCACGCAACACCTTACTACGTAACATTACCATTCTCGTGCCACAACTTGATCAATAACAGTTAACAGATATCCAAACAACGACAACCCACTATCTTTAATATTTACACTTGACATACTCTAAACCAATATCAAACAGAGAATTACCTCGTTATCGGAAGCATGCCCAAAAGTTGCAGCACATCTCAACACAACCATTGGGTACTATCATCCTCCAACAAGCTCGTTGTCCATTAAACAATTTGCAACGGCACACCAACAAGAAAGAAGACAACTTGTCACAACCCAAAATCGATTAACAGAACAGGTTATCCAACAAAATCAATCACCAGAGTCTGTCAATACCCTAAACATTCACTAACCCATTAAGGCACAAGTCACATAAAGCATATCTCATAACCCAAGGCTGAAACTACTAGTGATAGACCAAATATTCATCAAATCTCCAATCTAATCTAATCGGCAGAATACATTTATTCAAATGACCCTCAACAGAAAATAACAGAATTCTACCACACAGCACATATCCAATACATATCCATATATCCAAGTAATACTTGAAGACATAAGCTTGATTTATTCAAATGACCCTCACAATTCCAGAAGTATCACTCCAACCTCTCCTCAGTTCTTCCTCACAGACAAAGAAGAATTCTCTGCCGAGTCCAAGAAGGCAGAGTACAGAGCCTTCCCTCCATCACCAATTGCTTCCTTCACTGCTAAAATCCTCGCGGCTGCAATACTCAGGACAGGAGTAGAGTGTTCATCCTGCTTCTCTTCATTTATAGTCAACACCGACAGGGAAAGACCACACGTAGCAATGGAGGAGCACCCGAGAGAACACAAAATAACCAGAACATCAAACACACGAGAAAACACCCGAGACGGCTCTCTGTTACCTGGATTAATAGGCGAGCCGAGAGACGTGCACCATTGGAGAAGGCGGGCACTGTTTGCAGAAAAATAGCCGCGTGGAAGACTCATGCCACCTAATTAATTGGACTTAACCAGTTTAGTTGGGAACCAACGGAATTGGTCCCAAACCAACTCCACCGATTCAAAGCCCTGTCACACCCATTCTACCCCTTCGGCCAATCTCGTCCCTGCCATTAATTCGCCGAGCATCACCAACAAATCACAAATCGACAGAAGAACTCACCCTGACGGAGCTCATCCATTCATCCCGTGCCCGCCGGACCCATCGGACAACATTACAGCCCGCATCGTCGCCGGCCATGGTTAGTTCGCCTGACAGTGCATTAAGTCCGATCTCGTCATTCGTCACCGGACGTCGCGTTGTCACCGGAGATCCAACGCCCATAGATCGCCCGTCGCGATCTCCTCGCTTTCTCCCTACCTCCCTCACTTGTTCTCTCTCTCTCTCTCTCTCTCTCTCTCTCTCTTTTTCATTTAAATGGCCGAAGGCCATTAGGGTAATTTACCCATTTCCAATTATGAAAACCAATTTCACTTAATCCTTCATATAATTTCACTTAAATCTTTAATTACGTCGAACCAAAACCAATTCATTTCATACCGAGTAATTACGTTATTCGTAATATCCCGATAACTTATTCGATTAATTCGAATATCTCCAATCATTTTTCAATTTATAAATTTAAATCCGATATAAAAATTCAGGATATTACATAAGTCATCTTAAAACGTCTAGAAATGAGTTCTTTAATTTCAAGTCGCACATCTTGAATTCTCTAAGTCCCACGATACATTCTACTTGTTGCATGGACTTAGCAAAACTCATTAGACAATAATAATACCCTCATGAAGGGTATTTCCAATTTGTGCGAAATATATGAGTATTATAAATTCAACCAATAAACAACTTATAAACTCAAATAATATTGTTCATCATCAAAATATAAATATGCCTAACATACTTAGGATAACAATCATTCCCTTTTTATGATGACAAAATATTTTAAGTTGTTTATCTCTTAAATTTAAGCATGTATAAAAGTTGTATTGCAAGAAATTGAATTCTCGCCCTTAATATGTGTAATATTTTTTCTAATACATTTTCATATAAGAACATGCTTCAAAAAAATCTCTCTCCCCTATTTCAATTTAACCATTCTCTCCCCATTTTTGTCACAATAAAAAAGGAATAAAGGGATGACAAAATCAACAAAATATAAGGCTCTCCTCCTCAATAATTGTCAAATGTAGTTATAGAGAGCTTCGATTGTTTAAAAAAATTGGCATGGTTTTATTTGTTTCTAGGCTTCCCCAAATCCCAAATCCCAAATTGGCCAAATCATAAGTTAAGGACAATTGGTAATATCAATCCGAGCACAAAATTTCAATAGAAGAGAACTTCACTTGCATGTAGGGTATGTGGCTCAAATTTACAGAATCACCAAATCCCAATCCAAATAATAACACTTTAAAAAATGAGCTTCAAAATCGTTGCACAAACAAAGTTGTGCTTAACGGAACTCGGAACTCATAATTAGCGTTTGCGACTAAGACAGTTTTGCTGCGCCTTTGAAGAAACAAGCACAACTTGAGATATATGTATCTAAAGTAAGAATTTCCAATTAGCAAATCACCATAAAAGATTGGACAAGCTTTTCAACTCATAAAAATAGCAGGGTACTTAAGAAAATTGGACGGAAATAGATTACCAAGTTGGTCTGGTCCTCCCACATGGCCGAGAGTAGCGAGTAAATCTGATCCTTCACAAAAAGGACCACTCCACCTTGGTTTTGCAACGTTCTTCTATCTCCTCACACTAAAGGACACCCACAAATGAAGATGCTAGAGAAGATAGTGCCAAACACGCTCTCAAGAACGAACAAGAAACGTTGAGGAAAATGGTTTGGTGTGGGTTTGCGATTAAGCTAGCCGAACACCTAAGGATGAGAGAGCACCAGCTCCTTCACAAAGTTTGCACAATAAAAATGGAGTTTCAAAACTGAAAGTGAGGTTCCATTAAGGGAGGCTAAATACTCCCCTAATGGCCATAAGAGAAGATTACAAAAATACCCCTAAGTTGACAAAAATCAGACATGAGGGCTCTGTTTATAAGTTCACGCGAGCACCTCATTTCAACAAAATATAATCCCAAAAAAAGCCCTAATTCAACCAATAAACTAAGTACTAATCACATGGGAATCAAACATAACTATATCTAGGTAGTGTTGTTGGTCTCGTTCAAAACAAGCTCACCAAACTTGTGGAAATACAATCCTAGCCGATTTGGAGTTGGAGGCTCCCAAGTGAGGACATGCCAAGGGGCTTCTTTGTCCTCATGTAATGGTTCTTCTTCAAGCTCCATCAATTTGGTGTTATCGGCAAAATAGTAGCTCATTAGATTAGCAATGATTTTCTTGGCCCTAGAACGGGTGACGGGGCCTTGGGGTGCATCAAGTAGTCAATTTAATGAATCTATTCAGTGGTGAAAATCAAAGAATCATTCATGGAATGTAATGTATAGTAATGAGTTAGTGAACAAATTTAGAGTACCAACCAAAGACAAATAGAACCAAAAGTTAAATACACAACACACATCCATCTTAATACAAATAAGATCAATGTTCAAGTTTTAATATCCATTACAAAAGTAAAATTTAGAATTCAACTCCTAACTTAAAAAAAAAACTAAAATCCTAGAACTAAGCGTCGGGAATCTCTGTGTCGTCGGTGTAGGTAGGAGATGGACCTGACGACGAAGGAATGTCGGGATGAGCAGCCGAAGATAGAATGCCGGTGGTCCAAACAACATGCGAAATGGCATCTAATCACCTATTCATGTCGTCAAAATGAGCAGTGAAAGTAAACATGGTGGACATCATCTTTACCAAGTAATCTGATTGTCGATCTAGAGTTGCTTGCAATTGGGCCACATTGGAGGCGATAACATATCGCTCATGAGAAGAAGGGTTGGGCTCCATGGAAGGTAGAGAAAGCATTGGATCTTCATGTTCCTTGGGAGGAGTAATGTTGGTAGAGGTGGAAATGGAGGGAGCAGAGACTGGTTTCACAATCCAATTGCCATTAACATCCATCATACTAACAATTGCCACATTGCAAATATCCAATTTTGGCACAGAGGATGGGATAAGAATATTCAATGATTGGAATAGATTTGCAAGCAAGATATTGAATAGTAAGGATTGGGTTAGGCTATTCGCAGCTTCAATCATTTAGTACAAAATTACATATCCCAAATTAAAAGGAGTTTCACTATAGATGCGCTCAAGAACGTACATATCCATATAACTTATGTGGTCTCGATGACCAGCACGTGGAATCACATTATAGGTAAGAGTGTGGTGGATGACTCAAGCACAAATATTGAGATCCTTAGCTTTGGGTCTCAATTTGAAGTTATTTACGGGGTCTCTAAGAATTTGATTTAGAAAAGTGTTTCCAACCTCCATGTTGTGGAAGTCGGGGAAAATGTTTCTGTTGAAATACGGTTCACAAAGATTACTGCCCTCATATTCTAGGAACATATTGAGCGAATGATGAGTGATTTCAATCTCTATCCCGTATAGAAAACTTTTGAAAACTAATGGATTTGTCAAATACAAGGTATTGGCGTAAAACATCCAGATTGATTTTTCTGTATCCTAACCATCAACATAAAATAACTTGTGCAAGCCTTCTTTACTATAGACATCTTCCAAATCAAGGCTACACAAACTAGTCAAACTAATTTTCTGAGACAAAATCAAGGGGTGTTCCTTTAAGTTCTCTTCATACCTTTGCCTACATTGATCATTGGTAAGGAACCTGGACCTATTAACTTAATGACCAATTGGAAGATTGAGATTGAAGCACGTTTCTTAACCAGTCTATTTGCCATTGAGTGAAAATTTATGAAAACCCTAGGAAAACTTCTAGAAAACCAAAGGAAAGTGAAGATTTACTGAAGAAATATTGAAGAAATAGCTGGAAGATGCGAAGAATGGTCGAAAATCACAGGGGAGGCATCGGAGCTCTAGGGAGAAATCAAAGAGGGATTTTTCAGATGAGAAGGATTAGGGCACAAATCGTCCCAATTCTATTTTTTAAACATGATTCGGATGGCTTGCGAACGATAGGCATCGTCCGAATTTATTTCAAGTCGTCCAAAAATGACAAAAAAGAAAAGGTACAAAATTGATTTTCAGCATTTTCGGACGAAAGGAGAAGAAAAAGGCCTCCCGAAATATCCAATTCGGGACTATTTTTGCAGATTTGAATGTCCAACAATTATCTAACCTAAATTGACTCCAAAAATATTTAAAATTGAATTGATCTAAGAAAATTCTAAGGGGATTGATCAAAAAACATTAAACCTAAATGAATTCATATTCCACAAAAGGTCTTTTTGTCCAAAGGTTTGGTGAAAATATCCGCTAATTGATTTTCGGTGGAAATGAATTCTAGAGAAATGTCTCCTTTAGACACATGATCACGGATGAAATGATGCCGAATTTCAATGTGTTTTTTCCGTGAATTAAGAATAAGATTTTTTTAAATATTGATGGCACTTGTGTTGTCACACTTAATTGGAATATTCTTGAAAAATTGTCCATAATCTTCCAAGGTTTGCTTTATCTAAAGTAATTGAGCGCAACAATTTTCAGCTACAATATATTCACTTTCAGCGATAGAAAGTGCAACAAAATTATGTTTCTTAGAGAACCAAGAAATCAATGTTTCTCCAAGAAATTGAGAAGTACTACTTGTGCTTTTCCTATCTACGAGACTACCCACATAGTCTGAATCGGTGTACCCAATCAAATTGAAGGTTGTACCCTTGGGATACCACAATCCAAGACTAGTAGTCCCATTTAAATATTTGAAAATCCTTTTAACGACATTTAAGTGTGACTCTTTGGGTGAAAATTGAAACCTAGCACACAAGCACTCACTAAATAGAATATTGGGTCTACGAGCAGTTAAGTATAAAAGTGATCCAATCATAACATGATATTTCTTAATATCCACATCTTTTCCATTTTCATCCTTGTCCAATTTTGTTAATGTGCTCATGGGTGTTCTATAAGGTTTGGATGTGTCCATACCAAACCGCTTGATTAATTCTCTAGCATATTTCTTTAGATTTAAGAAAATCCCATCTTGAGATTGTCTTATTTGCAACCCAAGGAAAAATTTCAACTCTCCTATCATACTCATTTCAAATTCACTTTGCATCAAATTTGCAAATTCTTTTCAAAGTGTCTCATTTGTAGAACCGAATATGATATCATCGACATAGATTTGTAGAATCATAATATCATTACCATTTTTCTTGATAAATAGAGTGGAATCAACTTTTCTTAATTTGAAGTCTCTCTCTCTCAAGAATTTGTTTTCCTCTCATACTAAGCTCTTGCTGCTTGCTTGAGGCCATAGAGAGCTTTGCGAAGTTTATATACATGGTCTAATTTATCATAAACTTCAAATCCTAAGGGTTGCTCAACATAGACCTCTTCCATAATAAATCCGTTATGAAAAGCACTCTTTACATCTATTTGATAAAAATTGAAATTCTTATAGCAAGCGAATGCCAAAAGCATTCTAATTGATTCTAAATGAGCAACCGGTGCTAAAGTTTCCTCAAAATCAATTCTTTCTTCTTGATTATACCCTTTTGCAATGAGTCTCGCCTTATTCCTAATTACAATACCGCTTTCATCTAACTTATTCTCAAAAATCCATTTTGTTCCTATAATAGAATGATCCTTAAGCCTACGAACAAGTTCTCATACATTGTTTCTCTCAAATTAGTTTAATTCTTCTTCATAGCTAAGACCAAATTCTCATCAATTTCGGCCTCATTGAAATTCTTTGGCTCTATTTTTGAAATGAATGCCATATTGGCACACATATTTCTAAGGGAGGATCTAGTTTTGACACCTAGATTTGGATCACCTAGAATATCAACCATTGGATGACTTTTAGCATATCTACAATCCTTTGGTAAGTCATTATGGTTTTCTACCCTTGAGGTTCCCTCTAAGAATTTATCTTAAGATTCTTGAGGAGGACTTTCAAAATCTCTTTCCCTTTATCACCTAAATTAAGATTTTGTAAATCATTTTCTAACTCTAGGATAGGTCTCTCAGCACTAGGGGTAGGAATTAATTCGTCAAAAGTGACGTGCATAGATTCTTCTACCACTAACGTCCTTTTGTTGAAGAACCTATAGGCTTTGTTAGAGGAAGAGTATCCAAGAAAGATTCTCACATCCGTCTTGGAATCGAATTTGCCTAAATTATCCTTATTATTAAGAATGAAGCATTTGCAACCAAATACTTTGAAGTAGCTAATGTTGGGAGTCCTACAATTCCAAAGTTTGTAAGGAGTCTTTTCTAAGGTAGGATGGATAGAGACTACACGGTTGAGAACGTAGCACGCCATGGCAATGGCTTCCACCCAAAAATACTTGGGTAGTTTGTTCTCATTGAGCATGGTTTGTGCAAGCTCTTGGAGAGATCGATTTTTACTCTCAACACTTCCATTTTGTTGAGGGATTTTAGGAGAAGAGAAATTGTGATCAATGCCATGTTTTTGACAAAAAGCATCAAATTGACCATTTTCAAATTCACCACCATGATCACTCATAATAATGACAATGGTAAGCTCCTTCTTGTTTTGGACTTTCTTCCTAAAGCTAGAGAATACTTCAAAGGTTTTGTCCTTTGTTCTTAAGAAGAAAACTCATGTGTAACGTGAGAAATCATCCACAATTACATATGCATAATGTTTTCCTCCTAAGGTAGAAACCTTAGAAGGACTGAAGAGGTCCATGTGAAGTAGTTGGAGAAGCTTAAAAGTAGAGATGTATTGTTTGGAAGAGAAAGAACTTTTCGTTTTCTTTCCCTTTGGCAAGTATCACAAACTCTATCTTTTTCAAACATGATTTTTGGAAGACCCCTAACTAGATTGTTTTTCAAAATCATAGCTAAGGTATCCATATCTACATGTCCTAATCTCCTATGCCAAGTCCAAGAATTATAAGAATCACTAGCTTTAAAACATTTTTCAACATTGCATGAAATACTAGATAAAGCAATAGCATAAATATTTTCTTGCCTATAACCCATAAATAAAACTTTTGAATTTGAGCTATCAATAATCATGCAAGATTTAGCCTAAAAAATAATTTAGTATCCTTTATCACATGATTGGCTAATACTCAACAAGTTATGATTTAATCCATCAACTAATAATACATATTCAATGATAGGACTAGAGATATTACCTATATTGCCAATACCAATTATTTTACCTTTTTGTTCCTTTCTTATCCTTGATGGAGGTAAACTTTGAGAAGTCTCCTGTCATATGCCTTGGACATCTGCTGTCCAAGTACCATTGATCCTTAGCGGGAGAAGCTTCAACCTACAAATATAAGTCACGTTGACTTTTTAGGTACCCAAATCTTTTTGAATCCTTTGGGGTTAAACTCGGTTGCTTTTAGAACCCAAATAAATTTGTCAACATTTCTATTTTTGATACCTTTAGATGGACATGTAAACGATTTATGACTAATAGAATTGCAAGTAAAACAAGTAGTCGGTTCAACAAAAAGATTTCTATAGCTCTTTTTCTTTTAAAACTGTTGATATCCTAAATCAACTTTGTCAAAGGTCATCCATTGCTTACCTAGGAACATATTCAAGTTCTTGCTCCCATTTGTGAAATTTAGCACCATTTTATTTAAATCAACATTTTTCTCCTTTGGCATGCTATTTTCATTTTCAATTGATTTAACATGCTCATTTAATTTATCATTCTTAGATTTCAAGCAAGTATTTTCTTCTTCAAACAATTTAATACTACTAGCATGCTTCTTAAGCACACATTCATTTTCCTTTTTCAACTTTTCATATTTAAGAGTTAACAAATTAAACTCTTCATGCAACTCATCAAATTCATCACCTACTTCATCATCATCACAGTCATCATCAACAATATTATCATTATCACTATCACTAGAGGGAGAACTACATACCTCATTGTCCTTGGCCATGAAGCACATGTTGGCCACTTCTTCCATATCGGATGAGGGTTCCTCTTCAGTATCATTCCATATTGGTTTAAGAGCTTTCTTCTTGAACCCTTTCGAAGTTTTCTTCTCTCGGTAGCAATCTGCTTTAACATGCCCCAGTTTTCCACAACTATAGCATTTGAGCTCTTTGTCATTGTGAGACTTTTCTACTCTGTATTTGTTTCTTCCTTGTTGCTTTCTTCATTGAAGGAGTTTGATTTTCCATGTGAGGAGATCTATCTTTTCATCGTCATCATTCTCTTCCTCCGATTCCTCTTCTTTGCTTGAGGAGGCTTTGAGGGTGATCATTTTTTTCTTTGGATTTTCCTTTTCCTTTTGCTTTTCCTTCTCATTTGCTCTCATTGTGATCTCATGAGTCATGAGAGATCCGATGAGCTCTTCCATTTTCAGCACCGTGAGATCTTGAGCCTCCACAATGGCTGTCACCTTTGGTGTCCAACTTCTTGGAAGACTTCGAAACATCATACTAACAAGTTCTTCATTTGGATAAACCTTTTCAAGAACTTTTAAACTATTAGTAATGTTAGTAAAATGAGTAAACATTTGAGTAATTGTTTCATCTTTATCCATCGTAAACAATTCTTATTTATGCACAACCATACTTAATTTATTTTTCTTAGCTTGATTAGTTCCCTCGTGTGTAACTTCAAGTAGTTTCCAAATGTCATATGTACTTTCACAATTTTGAATTCTATTGAATTCGTCACTACTCAAAGCACAATATAATTGATTTATAGCTTTTGCATTTAAACTCAATTTGAAAAAATCTACATCATTAAATTCATCTTCTAACTTAGGCATTTTGAATCCATTCACTTCTTTAAGTGGGACATAAGGTCCATTCAATACTAACCTCCACATCTCGTAATCAATGGATTGAATATAAATTTTCATTGAAGCATTCCAATGGACATAATTATTATCGTCAAAGAAAGTTGGTCCAGTTGAAGATTGTCCTTCCATATTAATGCTATTTGAGTTTGATGCCATCTAGTTTTAGAATATAAAATGAACCAAATCACAATGAAAAATTCTAACCTGCTTTGATACCAATTGAAATATCGAATTTAACCTAAGAGGGAGGGGGGAGGGGTGAATTAAATTTTTAAACTTTTTCGTTTGATTATAAATTCATTAATCATAAACTAAATTATCACAATAATAATAAGCAATAAAAGAGAGAGTTAGAGAATTTGACACTAGGTTGTTAACGTTGTTTGGCAAGCACACCTACGTCCGTGCTTCAAGGTTCTCCCTTGAAGATGTATTCCTCAACCGTTCCGGGTTACAAGTGATTGAACTTCTCAATTGTCAATCGGACCGTTACAACTTATTTGTAGGGTGTTACCCTTTTCGCTTAATAACAAATTTCTCTCAGAAAATTACAAACTCTCAAGCTAACAACAAACCTCACCAAACAAATAATCTCACTAGGCTTATTTGGAGGTTGTGTTTATTACTCAAATATACGCATGAAAGTTGAGTTGAAAATTCGGCAGAGCTTTGCTATAATCGCATTGTGTGCCTCCATCCTCGGAGTGCCATGTATATATAAAGCCCTTAGCATTCGGTCGACCTTATCCCTTTTTGGTCGTCCTCATCCGACCGTTGAAAAATAGTCGTGCGCAAAATTGTCTTTTCAGTCACATAACCTCGTCCTAGCCTCATCCGCTATCGTCTGAAATGTTGCCAGAATATTACAGATTCAAAAGCTTGTCGACCGCTATCATTCGTGCCATGACCGCATGCGTCCGAAAAGTCTTCCCACACTTACAGATTCATTGACTGCTATCATCCAAAGACTATGAACGGCACTGTTTGCGAGATTGGGACACATTTTCCTAGTCCCAAAACTCGAACGACTATTCACTAGGGTTTTTCTATTGATATCCTTCCACATCTACTCGTCCGCAGTCGTCCGAAAATGTCCAGAAATGAGTTTTTTAATTTCGAATTGCACATCTTGAATTCTCTAAGTCCCACGATACATTCTACTCGCTGCATGGACTTAGAAAAACTCATTATACAATAATAATACCCTCATGAAAGGTATTTCCAATTTGAGCAAAATAAATGAGTATTATAAATTCAACCAATAAACAACTTAGAAACTCAAATAATATTGTTTATCTTTAAAATATAAATATGCCTAACATACTTAGGCTAACACAATCAACTATAATCAAGAAGGTTGAAATGGAAAGATCTTCAAGGAGGATCCTTGAAGCACAGACACAGGCGTGTTTGGCCAAATCGCATTACTAAATTTGTTTGCACCTCTCTTGCTTATCTCTTTCATTGCATATTTTGGTTGTGCTTAGTACGTAGTACTTATTAAACTTGCATAAGATCATCTAGTGATACTCTAATAATAGAATTTACTTAATCACATGAAAAAGTCTGTTAAGTCTAACTAACCCAAATGATTGAGTGGTCGACTGGTCAACAATTTGTCTGGAAAATTCCATAAATAGAAGAGAGATCCGTGGGAAGAGGCACCTGAAAAAGTTATCAACAATGAAGTGCTGCAAAAGTTTCTAGCATTCTGGGCCTTCATTTGCAAGTTTAAGAACCTACACTCTTTTAGTATTCATTTGTGTTATCCTTAGTGAGAGTGAGGTGGTCTTGTATTAAATATTTCAACGAACAAACATTTCATTTGTGTGAGTGATGAAGAAGTCATTGTAACGTTGGATTCTTACCCGAAAATTTCATTCAACTGTAGTAAAAAAGGTTGAAGTAGAAAGATCTTCAAGGAGGAGTCTTGATGCGCAAACCTAGGTGTGTTTCACTGAACCGCATTACCAAATTTGTTTGCACCTCTCTTACTTATCTCTTTCATTGCATATTTTGATTGGGCTTAATACGTAATAGTTATTATACTCGTATAAGATCATCTAGTGATACTCTAATAATAGAATTTACTTAATCACACGAAAAAGTTTGTCAAGTCCAATTAACCCCACCCCCCCCCCCCCCTCCTCGCAGGCTATTTTTGATCCTACAGCTTCATCAAGAGCCAACAATTGCCATCAAGTTCATGTGTTTCATTAGGATCATATTCAATTTCCCCATGTTGGGTTTTCTTCAAGGAACAAATAGATTATAAATTTTGTGAGTAGTTCTTCCTTCATGGTTGAATCTACATATATGGGACATTAACATAATGGCTCTTCTTCAGGCTGCATCGAGATTTAGTGAGAAACGTTTTTAGAAATGCAAAAGAAATGCTAAGCCAAGATAGTGAGATTCATATTACGCACATGGCTGTGCATCCTTATAGTCGATGGGAGATAATGGAACTACCGAAAGAGGTCAGCCTTTATCTTCTTAGAAAGGTGTAGTTTAAGTTGTTTCGATAACAACGGTATGCGAACAAGAGAGGAGATGGTAATCAAAGTGATGAGTGCCTCCCCATCAGTGAATCCAACACTTTCATGTTCAGCAAAGTCTTGATCATTTACTCGCAATATCATCTTTTCATTCGATGAAAATAACCTATCTGCTATGATCAATTGTAGATTGTGATCAATCGATCTAATTAGTCTTGTTCTCCATTTTTCTATTACCATGGATGAAATTGTTCAAAATGTCACTCTTCCTCCCTATGTTTAAATTGCACTATATTCTATTTTGAAATTAGAGAGAAGGGATGCTTTGTTTGGAATCTGAAGCTTGAGAAATTCTTCTAAAATCCTCACCATTTTCACCTATAAATGACTGGAGGAGTTGGTGCAGTGGAAGATAAAGAAAACAATAGAGACGATGTCGTACAGGCAACGGTTAGGTTAACATTCATGTATTTTATTTAGGGCATGAGAATATGTTCTTTCACATAATCGGTTTTTTTAATTGGGTTTGGCTAAAATTCCAATTTAGTTGTAGTTTTTAGTGTGCATGTGTCTATTTAACAAAAAAAGTAACATAGTTTTAGTTGCTCATTTTTTATAGTTCATGGTTTGTTCTGTTCTAAATTAAAGTTTAAGGTTTAAGTGGAACGAACTCCTATATTTCAGAATTTTTTTTGTATTTTATCTTTTTAAATATTTATATTATATCATAATAATTTTAGCAATAACTAAATAACACGTAAGCATCACATCATAGCATGAAATTATAGCGTAAAATTAGAGTATAATCTTAGAATTTCTTTGCAGTAAAATAGTGTTAAAGATAAAGTTGTGTTGTTTTACAAGAAGCTCGGCAAATTTTTAAAATAGCATTAAAGATTGTGTTGTTGATCCACAAGAAGCTGGACAAATTCTTAAAATAGGATATCATAACTTAACTAAAGTTAAAGGGAAAAACAATTGATGGAAATCTAACTATATATAAGTTAAGACGCCAATGGAAGTTATGTGAAATATATTTGAAAAATGGAAAGGAAAAAAAAGAAAAAAAAAAGTCTTCATGTTTTTTAACATTGTCAGGTGATGTCAGATGTTGTTCCAAGTATAGTTTCCATCATATAGTCTGTTAAAGAATGTGTTGACTCTGGAGTAGGAAGCAACATGAGACAGGCTTCATTGTTCTTCTAAAATTATATTGCAAAGAGTAGTAAGTACTTTCTCATCATCATCATCCTTTAAAAATAAGCAGAGTTTTCAAAATTTATTCTAAACATAATCTTAGAAAAGTAAGGCCTGCCTGCATTCTGATGACCCGCAGTTTAATAATGAATCACTTGAATAACATCCTCTAGAATTTCTGTAGTTTATTTGTCCAATAATACTTACTGGTTTTTTTTTTCATACAACAAATTGATATCCAAGCTCTTATTTTGTTACTTATTAACATTGAAAACAAATTATACTAGATATAAATAAAATGTTATTTATATAATACATATATTAAGACTATAATAATTCAATATAAGAGATCCCAGCTTTTTATACATGTTTGAAATAAACATATAAATAATATTATGTATTATAAAAATTGACATGCTATAATATAATATATATTTTTATTTTTCTGTACAAAATAAAGTTTAAAAATCATGTTGCACAATTAAATATAATAAAAGAAATTCTTATTTATTTGATACTTTACTTTCCTTCCATTGTGTTTGTGATTCTCAAGACTGTGTTCAAACTTTTCCAAATCTACAATACCTAGAATTATACATCATTAATATATATTTAAAATCTTTTGAGTGCTTGATGGTCCTATATTGACGATGGAATTAACCCCAATCTCAGAGGTCAGCATGGCCCCCAATCTCTAATAATTGTAGTTGTTTATTCCAACAAGCTACTGATGATTCTCCCCAGTTCAATTTTCACGTATTTATTATTATATTCCCTTAGAAAGAAAACTGAAATTGAAAAATTAGAGGTCAAATATTGACATATGAATGTTGTCAGCATTTAAAAGATTATTATAAATGCTGTCAAACATAAATGTTGTCAGCATTCATATGACACGACACACCATTTTTAATTGTACGAAGCAATCAACTTCTAATGAACCTGATAAAATAGTGTTGGTTTGGTCTGTTAGAATCCAACCCTTTTGTTCTTTGATTCCCATACAAGATTCATACATTAAAAAGTGCAACTTGACTTGAGGTCATCATCGGCTATTAATCAAGTTAGCTGCATGATGAGAGTCACTTTGTCATGCCCTTCCAAGAAGCTAAGACAAAACCGAGAGTAATATGGTCCCAAAACAGATCAAATTGGTTAATGTTTATTCTTAAATATTTAATATCACCGTGGAAACTCTATAAATTAATTAAAAGTCTGGATATAGAACAAATGGGCTAAAATAAATTTCAATAGAGATATTAAAAATAATGTGATAATACAAATGCATAAAATAACTGTGGTAGAAATAAAAATAAAATTAAAATTTGATAAATGTAATTATTTAACAAAGGTCTAAAACTTCATTAAAGTAAAACTCTAAAAAAAAAATAAATAAATAAAAACTAGAGGAATAAACGTCGAGCCTACTTCTTTGTTGATTGATAAGGATCTCCTTGACAAAAACCTTAAAAGAGTCATTTAGGGTGAGTCTATGAATGTAAGTAGTGATATAGTTTTGTATCTAGTGTTAGAATAAAGAAAAATTCATGAGAAAGCTGAAGTAAAACAATTTATAAAAACCAAGTATAAAACATACAATACAATAAGTATTAAAAATATTACACTATATTGTGGTACATTCATAAAATAGGCACATATTGTATAACATTAAATTTCAGTAAAAATTGAGTAACTCATAGACTTCATAAATAATAAAGGTGATATTCAGTCATCATAAAGTCCAAAACCACTTTGATCAAGTTTAGAAATTTTGTACTTAAGAACACGACACATATAATTGTCTCTTTACTCTCGTTAACAAACAAACTAACACATTCTCCAACCATCAATTGTGCGAAGAAAATAAGACCCTCAGGTTGATCAAACTTGTTTCACATGACTAAGATGATCAATAAAGTAATATATATGCTCAAATAAAACATGTACAATAAATATATATATATATATACACACACACACACACATATTGCGACGATAATTCCAATCGATAGACCAAAGTGCCAACTCGCTCAATAATCCGAATTGGGTTTGTTTGTAACGCCTCGTAGCATAAATCTTTTTTCTTTATACAATTTTTTTTAATCAATTAGAACATTTGATTATAACATAACAATGGAAGTCTCTTTTGTAAAACATTAAGTTAAAATCCAAAGTTAAAAGAAACATGGAAGACCAACTTCAATAAAATAGTTTAGAAATCCAAAGCAATCACTTGTAATCAAAATTCTACATAAATTAGTGTAATTCTTTTTCAATCATAAACCATCAAAAAAATAAACTACTTTATAAAAATATTTTAATATAAAGTTAACCTTTTTATCACATAAATAAATCTTACTTGATTAACTTATTGAAAATCTTTCAAAATAAATCATCTTTCTTTAGCCTTCACCCATGGGTCAATAACACTCCAACAACGGTTCAATCTCGTCCATGAGAGTGCTCCATCAATTGTTACTATCATTTGTTTCCAACATCAGGTACATCACCGATATCACAAAGATCGCCTGAGGCTAAAGTTCTATAAGAAATTCATTGATGACATAAGCATGAGGTGCAATTTCGTAAAAATATTTTTTTTCATTTTTGAGTCTTTCTTTCTTTTCTTTGTCTTTATAATCCAGTCATTGGGAGTAATTTAGTCTAAGGGAGAGTGACATCATTTAATCTACCTCATACGGGATAGCTAGCTCGACCCCACTCCAGAAGTGACTATTTACGTTTATTCAATCTTTCAGTCTTTCTGTCTTTCTTAATGAATTTTTTTTTTCATGATACATGAAATGCACACGTAATCATGCCATGCAAAACATAATAACCTAATATCAGTCAAGTCTATTTTCTCTTAGAAAAGAAAACAACAGTACGTTACCGAAGTCATTGCGTTATCATATCATTATCAAGTAACTAGTAAAAGTAATCAAGACAACAATCGGAAGAATAGCATATCCTCAATCAACATCCTACAAATAAAACAAAAACACATCCTCGATCAATGTGTTCACAAACAAAATAGCGTAACACAAAGAAAAATATCCTAGCACTTTACGATGTAGGCGTAAAGATCAAATGCATGAAAATATCATTTAACTCGGGGCCTTAACATAATTTTGATGCTTTAGAATGATTATTTTTTTATTTAGGTCAACTTTAGCACATTTTTTTTTCCTCCCAAGAATTAAAGAGAAAAATACAAGATTTTGTGCCTCCTAATGCATGAATGATTAGGATTTCGTCTCAACCTTTCTTTTTTATAAATCAACAGTTCAAACGTGTCCTGAATGTCCTATATAGTTGTCATGGACATGTGTGCTTTCATCACAAACGCATGCACTTTCATCGTTGACGCATTTGCTTTCGCTGTGGATATTTGTCTCGCTCACTCTATTTGCCAATCACAACTATCACGTTCGCATATCTTTCTGCTGACAAGCCTTATCCCGCAAAATTTTGGCTCACATCCACATACAGAATGCTTTCGTTGCAGATATCTATTGACATTGTCCACCAATAACAATTCAGCACATTCACATGTTTTTCCATAGACAAACCATATTTATCGGATTCCACTTCACATCCACAAACACCAACCCTTCCACTATAGATATTTGCTCACATTGTCTACCAAACACAATCCACTACGTTCACATTTTTTTCTACGAACAAACCTCATTCCTCGGATTCTACTTCACATCTGTGGACACCAGCATTTTTGTAGACACCAACAGTTCTGCGGATACACCTCATTCTGGAAACACAACTTATGTGTGACAATGTGTCCTTCCTAAACTAAGTATCCACGAAGATGAACACTTCTAGAAATGCCACCTCACATTTTTACACAAACACCAACACCTCCATGGATACCAACACTTCTGCAGATGGTATCACTTTTGCATATATACTTCAAGCTGCTAACATCATCCATAGACACTTACACGTCACCCCGCAAAAACTAACTTTTTGGTGAATACATTTCATTCTGTGGACATCCATCCACGAACACTTACACATTATTCCATTACTTGAACCTTCTAATTTTCTATACCAAACATTTCTAATCCCAAAACATGCTTAATAACATAAATATCATATCTTTTTATTAAAATATAACTATTCAGTACGCAAATAACTAAATTTCAAATGGCGATGCTAGTCATTCCATCTAAATTCCAAAATGTCAAGTTACACAATAAATTATTCCTCCCACATTAATTAAATTTTGTCCGCAGAATTTGTTCAACAAACCAACTCTGGATATCTCTTTTTCATGTCTTGTTGTCTTTCCCATTTTGCCTCTTTTCCATGAAAAGATTCCTTGACCTTAAAATCTAAAATCCGAACTTGCTTCTCCTCATAACTCAACATGAGTTGAACTTTGATATCCTCATGCACTAGTACATGAGAAAGGTCATGAATGCATTTCTTTAACATTGATACTTGGAAGACATCATTAACTTTTTCCATTGAAGATTGTAACTCAAACTTGTAGGTCGTCTTTCCTATTTTCTCTACAATAGGAAAATTTCAAACATATCTTGGACTAAGCTTCCCATTTTTACCAAATCTCATGATTCCTTTGAAAAGTGAAACTTTCAAGACAACCATATCACCTCGTTCGAATACCAACTCTCTTTGCCTACGGTCTACATAACACTTTTGACGGCTTTGGGTAGCAAGCATTTTTTGTTTAATAAGAGCCACTGTATCTAATGTTTTCTTAATCATTTCCTAGCCAAGAAGTTTAGCTTCACCTACCTTGTCTCAATATAGTAGAGATCTACACTTCCTTCCATATAAAGCCTCATATGGTGCTATACCAACTGTAGCTTGATAGTTGTTAATGTAAGTGAACTCCACCAATGGTAGCATCTTATATAACTGACTTGGAATTCGAGCACACAAGATTGCAACATGTCCTTCAATATTTGAATCGTCCTTTTTTGATTGATAATCAATTTGAGTATGAAATGTTGTGCTAAATCTTAATTTAGTACCCATGGCCATGTGTAGACTCTTTCAAAAGGTTGAAGGAAACACAGGTCACACTCTGACACAATAGAAACTAGAACTCCGTGCAGTCGTACCATTTCTTGGATGTACAACTCGACATACTGGTTCATCATATAGGTCATCATGATAGGCAAAGAGTTGGCTATATTCGTTAGTCTATCCACAATTAACCAAATTGTATATTGCATTTTACAATCCTTGGTAAACCAACAACAAAATCCATCCTAATTTGCTCCCATTTCCATTTAGGTATATGCAAAGACTGTACTGTTCATGCCAGTCTCAAGTGTTCTACTTTAACCTACTAACAAACTAGACATATGTAACACCCCGACTTTTTAAGTTGGACAATTATCGGGGTATTACCAGAGATGTTTCGGAGCGTTAGGTATAAAGTGTATTACCATTATGTTTTTCTCGTATATGCGATGTGATTAAAGGATGGGGTAGTGGGGACATTACGTTGCATATTTATACATGTTATTCTATGATGTATATTGGTGGGAAAATGTTATGGGATAGGAGTCAAGTGGGGAAAATGTGAAGAAAGGCTGTCCAGGTCATTTGCAAACGCCTGCGAACGCGAAGTGTCATCCGTAAGAGCATTGCATGTCACTCTTAGCCTGGGAATGAATCGGGACGTGATTCTGCATCCTGACTTCACTGTGCAGTGGAGTTTCGGACGAGGTCCCAGACGGTGTGGACGTGAGATACTTCATCCGCATCGAATCTGTCCAAACTCTAGGGACTTTCGAACGAGGTCTCGGACGGTGCAGACGAGAGATGCTTCGTCTGCATCGAGTTGGTTTAAACTCTAGGGACTTTCGGACGAGTCCAGACGTGGGCTAGCTGCTTCCGATTTGCCTCTGTCCATTTCTTGGACATATGCGGACGCGTACGGACGCCTCATAGAGACACCAAAATGCGTCCGCACATCATCTACAGACGGTACGGATAAGGACGATGATGCCAATTCTCGTATGAGTAAGTGGCTTAGCCTTAGGATTTTTGCCCTTGTGGACAAATGCAGACGAGACCACTGGGTCCTCACCCATCCGAAATAGTCTAGATCTGTGACAGAAATGATTTAAAATCGAAGGAAAACGACCCTGAACCAATTAAAACGTGATTCCCCGACAATGAAGGGGTCCCCCCTCCAAGCGCAGACCATGAGACGTGCCTCCAAGACCGACCAGCAAGAGCTGTCTCCTGCAACCTCCCCTTCTATGCGTACCACTTGTCCCCTCCACTCTAGGTGATATTTCCTTCCCCTGGTATTTGCTTCTCTAGCCTTGCACTCTGTGGGTGAGAAACCAGCGAGAGGGGAGAGTTCTAGTGTGTGAGAGAAACCTCCGTGAGAGTGAGTCTTAGCTTAAGGGAAGTATGGGTTAGCCATGGTGAGTTGAGTGTGTTACGTGAGTGAGGTTGAAGGTTGGAACTGTGGAGTTGGAACTACTACGTGAGTGAAGTGAGCTGCTGCCGTGAGCTGCTGGAATGCTGTTCCTGAGTTTAGTTCATCGATTTAGGTAAGGAAATAGGGGTGTCTTGGCCAGGGAGGCCCTACACCACAATTAGAGTGCATGAGTTTTGTGTTAGTGTACCTAAAATGTTCACTGCTATTTATTGATTGTTGGTTTTTAGATGATAGTTCCTTGACTGAATTTCTACTATTATTTTCTGTGTTGATGATAATATAGGTTTGTTAGTGTTCTGTGTTGGATACTCTGTGGATTATTACTTGCCCTGTGATATATCTCCTTTAGTGATAGCTTTGTTCTTATAGTTAATGTTGTGTTTCAAGTGTGTACTTTGAAAGGTTAAAAGCAATGTTGTGACAAATGCTTTCAATGTGATTAATGTTGCGTGAATGATAGATGAGCCAAGATTTCTATGCTGTGTGTTAGCCTTTTTGTTAGGCTAAGTTTTTGATGATGACTAAAACGTTGGATTAATTTAATAAAATCAATAAGTAGTGTTTTACGTTATTCGAATATTATTCTTAATGCTTTATAATAAAATTATCCGTGTTTATTGAAATACCCTCAAAATGGGTATTATTAATGTTCTATTAAGTTTATCTAAGTTCATGTAGTGAATACATATCATTTTGAGACTTAGGAAATCAAGAAGGTGAAAAAGGAGTAAAGGGTCGATGAAACAAAACAAAAGGGTCGACTCGGTTATGCATCTACCAAGGAAAGGGTCGACCGCAAAATGAACAGATTGTTGCAGAGTTTCTGCACGAAGGAAAGCGGTCGACCGCAAAATGGACAGATTAGTTTGAAGGTCGACTGTACAAAAGCCATATTTCAATAGTCAAATCTCAACGGGCAGAACTCAAACGGCTAGTAAAAGGGTCGACCGTTTATGGCATAAGGTCGACCGCTTGTGTAGTGTCTATAAATAGAGAATCTGATGTGTCCCAAGACCCTACCATCTGAGCCGAGCCATGATGCTCCTTATATCTAATAATTTATTATTTTGTTGGTTGTAATAAGCTAAAGAACCTTGAAGATGAGCCAAAGCATGAGGATAAAGAGGCTCCTAAGCTTGCACATACTTGGAAGAAAAATTATGGAAGAAAGGGTAGACGTTACAAGTCTACCTACAATCCGACCATGGTGAAGTATTTGATGTTTTTATATCCTCAAATGATGTCAACTGAAAAAGCATTCTTCATACGGTTTGTAGCCGACGTCTATGGCTTTTGAAAGACGTATTCAGAATCATATTTAGGGTTCGTTTAATATGCCAAACGTTACATTTACAGAGATAGAAAAACCAACCTCGGACCTGTTTTGTGATTTATTATCTGGGGTCACTTTTGTCATTTCATTTTAGGGCAATTTTATCATTTTTGTTGTAAAGACCCTAGAGGGTATTTAGTCCCCTCTAAGGCAAGCAAGAAGGGAATTTTTTTGAAGAATTAAAAAGAAAACCCTAGCTGGTTCTTGGTGAAGACCCGTGGAAGCCTCCATCCCACTCGGCCATTCATTCTTCCTTCAACTCGTTCCATTCTTGTTGTTTCTTGGACGAGTTGATCTTGCTACCTCCTCCAATCCATCTCTTCTTTGTGGTGTGGAAGTAGAAGAAGCAACATCCCCTCGGAGAGTGCCTTCCGATTTGGTAAGGCCGAGCAAATCGCCCCCTCTCGCATTGGAGGTGTGCGGACTCCTTGGAGTTTTTCTTTTTCTTTATTATTGTGAATGCAAAAAGGAATCTTGTGATATTGAGTTCTTGCTGTTAACTTTCGGTACTCTGAATTTGGGACTGATTTGCTTGATGTATCTTCTTGGAAAGTTGTGTTTTGGAAGGAATATATTCAATTCGAGAATCTGTTTTGTGCTAACAAGATTTCGGCTTGAGACTGTGGCTAGGATTTCGTCTAATTTCATTAGTTATATTGCGCTCAAAATTGGTAGTGTTTATTATGATATTGTTAAGGTCTCCACCTCCAAATTTGGTGCAAAAAGGATGCCTGTTCGTGGAGATCTCGTTGTTTGATTCTTGGTCGCCAGAACTGTCCTGGAAACCCTAATTCCATGAGCTCTTTTCGGTTTGTCATAACTGATTGTTTTGATCGAGTTAAGAGCTGAAATTTTGTTATGTGTGTTCTGAAAGTGTTATTATAAACCCCTCCAAATTTCAGCCTCTGATTACCTACGGTTGTGAAGTTGTGATTGTTTGAAATTTGGTCGACAATTTAATTGGAATATAGCCTAGCCAATTGCTCCTTAGTGATCTTTGAGATTTGGATCACATCATTTGGTATCAGAGCCCATTCATGCTTTTGTTGTTGTTATTTTTCTTGGTAATTGCAAGATGAGTACGAGGAGTGGAGCTCCTTACCATATTAACAAGGAAATGAAGAATAATCTGAATATTCCACCCGAAAATGATGAAGAGGAACCTGAGAGTAGTCTTCATAGGCGGCTTGATGACATGATGGAGTTAATTAGTAAACTCCAGCGAAGAATAGATGCCCCCCTTCAAGAGCATGTAAGAGAGCCAATAACTCTGAAGCCATGGAGGAGGATTAGTACTTCAAATGAGTCTAGGGGCCGAGGCACAAGCTTGTTTGATGAAGACTTAGAAGAAACCGATATGGAAAAGCTGCGGAATTTGAGAAGAAGATCTCATGGCAAGGATGATATAAAGCCTGTAAGATTACTTATCCCTCCATTTATAGGATTCAACAATGGCATGGAATGCGTGGATTGGTTGGAAGAAGTTGAAAGCATATTTGATTGTCACAAATTTTCGGATAAAGGTAAAGTGAGACTACCCTCCTCGAAATTGATGGGTCATGCAAAAACTTGGTGGAATAATTTAAAAGCTCAGTGGCTAATTGATCGGGAAGATGAACTTATTACTTGGAAGATGATGAAAAATTTTATGAGAAAAAGATTTGATACATGTCGGCCAAGGGCTAAAGACATCCGTTGCTCCGAGTGCCTTGAAATTGGGCACAATGCTTCAAATTGGCCAAAGAAAGAAGACTTTATTATAAAGGAATGCTTGATTGATGAGAGAAGCCAAGTGGACTTCTTGGTAGCCACTAATGAAGAAAAAAACTTCGAAGTAGTGACTATTTATGCTTTTGAAGGGCCACTATTCGTGATGGAGACTCAAGCGGCTGAAGAAGTTTTTTTGAAAGATCAAATTTGTGAAGATGATCATGTAGAAAATGGAGATAAATTTTTTGCCACAACTAATGGGGTCGAGAAGGAAAATGAGATAGAGTTGCAAGATCAGCATTGTAAGATTCTTCAAACACCAAGCCCATGGGAAGAATTTCTTAGAAATGAAACCGAGCTAGATGAGGTTAATACTGGTTTCCAAGAGTTGCTTATTCCATGTGTTTCTAACAAGTCCTTTTATGTTTCATCTTGTCTTGAAGAAAGTTATATTGATGAGGAGCTACCAAAGTTAAAGGTGGATGAGGAAGAAGCTCCTCCTCAAAGGGAAATACTCATGGCCATGGAGGAAATAGTCATGGAAGATAAAAAGTCTTCCACTTTGCCTAACCGCAATGTTTTATGTAAAATAGAAGAAGCAAGCATCGTGGAGTATGGAGATGAATTATTTGCAGCAACCGTTGAAGGAGAAAGTCATTTTAAAAAGTTAACTCTTGGTGGAGAAGAAATGTTTTTTACAATAGAAAGACCTCTCACTATAGAATGCATAGAAGAGAAAATTCAAGGGAAGCTAACTTGTTATGATTTTTGATGGGGCATGGGCAAAGTATTTTCTTCATTCACAAATGAAAGGAGTTCTATCAACCATGCTTACATGCATATGGATGAAGATTGGGGCTTAAGTGCATTACCACCTTCGAGTCTTTATTTGCTAGTCTATGATAACAGAGAAACAAGCAAGCTAGCCCAAACTAGGTGCTTGAGGTATGCACCATAAAACAATTTGGTTACTTGGTTCTTTAAGTGGGGTTGAATGGGAGATTCCTTTACTATTTGTGCTGATTTTGAATTTTGGAAAGAAGGTTTTGATATTGGAGTTGAGGAAATAAATTCGAAGATTGAAGATAATTTTGATTCAACATTGCTACCACTACAAGATTCGAATGTTGTCTTGTCCAAGCTCTGCATTGTTCTTCCATCTTTGTCAAGACGGTATGCAAGATCCTATATTAATGACATACCTCATGATGGGAACAAAAATTTTCCATTTAATCAGAGTCGACGATAAGTTGTTGAAACTATGAAAAAAAGTTGTACTGGGGAGCAGACACAAATTTATTCTCGGATTGTGGAAAAATGAAACAGCTTGTACGTTGCTGCAATTTCCTATTAATTTTATTGCTAATTCTGCTCTGGGAATTTGGGATTTTTGTTCTTTATTGGATTGAAGCAGCTTTTGTTGAATTTGAGCTTAATTGGGTCTGGATTGATGATTGTGCATCATTTTCAAGATAGTATCCGAAACTGTGATTTTCCTTGCACCATTTGGGCAGTGGGGATTCTTTCCGCGTAACTTCTGTGTCGGTACGAGTTTCATTCTGAATTTTGGCAGAACGTTTCCTCGCTCCTAAATTTATGTGCTGGCCAAATTTCATGGAAATATTCGTTGAATTGCCCAAAATATGGCTATTACAAGTTCACTCTAAAAACTGCTATTCCGAGAAAACTGCCTTGCCAACCCGAACAGGTTTCAGTGTTTCTAGCATAACTTTTTATTGCCTTGGAGTTTGGCTTTGAAATTTTGAGGGTTTATTTTTAACTTGTATGGTGATAGATTATCCAAAAACCAATACTAAATGCTACCAAGTAGCTCATTTTTATTGCTGTCGAAATTACACCAACTACTGCCAATTCCTAATTTTTGCCTTGTGCAATTATGTGTTTCATGGTGTTTCCTTGGGGTTGATGAAGACAAAAACATCGTACGAAATGGAATTGGATTCATGCTCAAGCTCTCAAAGTTTCCAAAGCTTCCAAAGCTTCCAAACATGGTTGTAAGGTGACACGAGACGACCTAGAAAAGGAAGCACGTGTTAGAAACCCACGATGAGCAACAGGGAGGAGGTGTAGACCCTTGATTGGATCCAGGAACTATCTAACGTGAGTTTCACGGATTCTAGATTTTTGAAGAAAATCTACCAATCATAGGCAATGGTTCGGTTTTCCCTCGCTCAAACTCCCAATGGAAGTTTGAAAAGGGAAAACTTACGAGTTAGCTCAAGCCCCACGAGCTTGCTAACAAGGAAGTCCTCTACTTCGTCTCGGATTCAAAATTCGGGGCTGACTCACGACAGGGTCGGGATTTCTCTCACAGAGGAGAAAGCTACTATTATATTAATTTGATCAAAAGTTTTTTCAATGCATCTAATCCATGGATATTTATAGGCCTAGGTGATGATGAGTAGGGGATGATGGACGGCCGAGATGAGGGATGATAGACGGCCGAGATGAGGCAGGTGGTGGCAATATGCATGACTGCACGTGGCAGCTCCTGGTTGTTTTCTTTGGGTGGCAACATACAGGCCCTTGGATGAATGTGGAATGAATGGCCAAGATTAAAGTTGGTGGGAGATAACATGTATGGCGTACACGTGGCAGCTCTTTCCTTGGGCTTGAAATGGATTGGACTTGGCCCATCAACCCATAATTGAATCATCACCATCTAACCTAACAAACAATCTAAATGCATGAATGAGTATAGCTTATAACCATGCCTTACCCTCACAAAATAGGCTCAATGTTTGCCATGAAAATAAAATAAGAAATAAAAATGCAGAATTGAAAGGTTACACGTTTGGGATGCCGAGAAGACAAATTCCCATTTGATGAAGCTCATAACATTCACGTGTGTCCCAAGTCAAGACATGCACAGGTTGCTCTCTATCCGTTGGGACAACATCCCAAATAGAATCATCCTCGAAGTTAATACCTACAAAAGAAACAAGATCATCAGTAATTTGGCTAAGTGACAGTAAGGACCTTGTTTGCGATCGAGTAATAGGCCTCAGCCCCTGAGGCATGTCATAAGGGTACTTGAAAGGGTAAAAAAAGAAAAAATGGGTTAAGCCATGGATTTAAGGTCAAATTCTCAATCACCCCGGGAGGATGCTATGTCCCAAGACCCTACCCTCCGAGCCGAGCCATGATGCTCCTTTTATCTAATAAGTTATTATTTTGTAGGTTGTAATAAGCTAAAGAACCATGAAGATGAGCCAAACCATGAGGATAAAGAGGCTTCTAAGCTTTCACTTGGAAGCAAAATTATGGAAGAAAGGGTTGACGTTACAAGTCTGCCTACAATCCGACCACAATGGAGTGTTTGACATTTTTATAGCCGTAAATGATGTCAAATGAAAAAGCATTCTTCATACGGTTTGTAGCCGACGTCTATGGCTTTCCAAAGACATATTGGGAATTATATTTTGGGTTTGTTTGATATGTCAAACGTTACATTTACAGAGACAAAAAAACCAACCTCGGACCTGTTTTGTGATTTATTATTTGGGGTCACTTTTGTCATTTCATTGTAGGGCAATTTTGTTTTTTTTGTTGTAAAGCCCCTAGAGGGTATTTAGTACCCTCTAAGGCAAGCAAGAAGGAAATTGTTTTGAAAAATTGAAAAGAAAACCCTAGCTGGTTCTTGGTGAAGACCCGTGGAAGCCTCCCTCCCACTCAGCATTCATTCTATCCATCAACTCGTTCCATTCTTTTTGTTTCTTGGACGAGTTGATCTTGCTACCTCCTCCAATCCATCTCTTCTTTATGGTGGCTTTGTGGTGTGGAAGTAGAAGAAGCAACATCCCCTCAGAGAGTCCCTTCCAATTTGGAAAGGCCGAGCAAGTCGCCCCTTCTCCCATTAGAGGTGTGCGGACTCCTTGGAGCTTTTCTTTTTCTTTATTATTGCGAATGCAAAAAGGAATCTTGTGATATTGATTTCTTGCTGTTAACTTTTGATACTCTGAATTTGGGACTGATTTGCTTGAAGTTTATTATTGGAAAGTTGTGTTTTGGAAGGAATATATTCAATCCAAGAATCTGTTTTGCGCTAACCAAATTTTGGCTTGAGATTGTGGCTAGGATTTGGTATATTTTCATTCATTAGATTGCATTCGTGGAGATCTCATTGTTTGATTTTGGGTCACCAGAACTGTCCCAGAAACCCTAATTTCGTGAGCTATTTTTGTTTTGTCATAACTGATTGTTCCGACCGAGTTAAGAGCTGAAATTTTGATATGTTTATTCTGAAAGTGTTATTATGAACTCCTCCAAATTTAAGCCTCTGATTCCCTATGGTTGTGAAGTTATGTTCGTTTGAAATTTGGTGGACAGTTTAATTGGAATATAGCCTAGCCGATTGCTCTTTAGTGATCTTTGAGATTTGGATCACATCAGAATAACTCCAAGCTCATCACAACTAACGATAGAATATTCGAGGTGAAGCCCTGCTAAAATCAATATTCGAATATTACCCACTGTGAGCTATTATTGTAAATCCAATTCTCCCTAACCCATAAACTTCTGAGTTATATTTGGAAGAATTCAGATTAGATAGATTGCGTGTTAATTTCCGATTCCATTATTATTGTGCTTGATTGTAAAGGGTGATTCCCTACTCATTCATCCCACGAGGGTGACAACCCGAAACACTCGAAACACTCATAGGCTCAATTGAACACCCGTAAGTTCAATCATTGGGTGACGCCCCACAATAGTCAATTTAAGGGTGACGCCCCACAATAGTCAAAGGTTAACGACCTTAGAATTAGTCAAGGGTGACGCCCCGCTTAAGAGTCAACTTGTAAATGGTTTTATTGGCATCTATAATCCAATTTCTTAGTGTATCTCTAAGAGAAACTTGAAGCGCGGACGTAGGCGGTTTTGCCGAACTGTGTAAACAAATGTGCACTTCTCTAACCCTTACTCTTTAATTTATGCATTTATCATGATTGGTTATTTAATCATATTTGATAAATCACTTAGGGATTAAGAGTAATCAAATATCGCACGAAAATATTAAAACGCTATACTCACCCCCCTCTATAGGCGTATATCGATCCTACACAGTGTATTTATCGTTTTAGTTCTTTATGCATTTATTTCTCTGCTGCCCTTTCCTCTACACGTTAATATCTTGTTAAACATGTTTGATTCTCTAGTAAGCATGTAATCAACTCTATTAATCCATTGAGCATGTTAGTTGACTAAGCATGTTTAATCTCTTTGAGTATGTTCAATTAATTTGAATACAAAAGCATGTCTAATTGTTTATTTCTTGAGCATGTAAATTAATTAAGGTAACTATTTAGAATGATAATCGAAATCTTTAGTTGATTACCTAGGTTAAGCCATGTAATTGTGATTATCATGGAATTAGTAGGTTTAATTTACTTAGTATGTTTAACTCAATTAGCAACATGTTAATGTCGAGCATGTCAATCATAATTAGTAAGCATGCTAATTAACTAGGATTAATTAGTGAGTATGTTAATTTACTAATTAATTATAATGGATGCAAGCATGTAAATTCACTAGAATCACTAACTAGAATGTTAATCGTATCTCCCTCGAGCATGTAATTAACTAGAGTGAATTAACTAGTGAAGCATGTTTAACTAACTAGCTGTGCATGTTAATCTACTTAACTATTAAAAGCATGATCAATGAATTATAATAGAAGGCATGTTTAATCATCTAGGACAATAATTGTAATCCTTTCTTGAGCTGCTTGTTCCGTTATTCGTTGTCTAAAGCATGTTTCCGTTAATTGTTGTTAAAACATGTTTCCATGTTTAGTTTAACGAGCATGTTTAGTTAATCATAATTCAACGCATGCTTCTTTACCGTCTCTTTACTGCTCATTTACATTCAATTACTGTTATTTATAGTTTTTGCACGTTTCAATTACAGTTGCTTTCAATTACTTTAAATGCGCACTTGAATTTCTGTTAAAGTTACGTTATTGAGCATCATGCATCATGCTAGGTTGAGAATGTATAGTCATGCATCATGATGATAGAAACCAATAAGGAGTGCCATTTTGGGGTGGTACTCACACATGCATGAGTGAGGATAAATGATGAAAATGGGTAAAAATGTTAAGATAATAAAGATTTTTGTGGTACTGTCATCTTAGCTCGACATAGGAACTGGAAAAGAAAACGATAACAACGGGAGTTGGGGGTCGGATGTGTCACGGGTCTAGTCTGCAGCTAGCCGAAGCCCCTCCCTGATCGAGTACGGGAGTTCTAGTTGCAAGTAAAAGGTTAGATCTGATCACTATACCATTCCAAAGGAAATCTTCCAATCTCACGCTCGATGTATGAGAAACAAAAGAATGAAGTAAAGTAAAGTAATAAAACGAATGAATGATGTAGTGAAAGGATTGGTTTGGGTGGCTCCCATTCCAAAAAAGGACAAAAGAGAGGCATATAACGTTGAACAGATAATAAAGCAGGGATGAAAGATTTGCACACGCGAGGGGGGTTTGTGGCTAGCCAGGCTAAACGAGTAAATTAAGGAACGGTTGTAATTAAATTAAGTTTTATTAAATTGTATTTGAAGTTCAATTTCCTTCTTTAAGTCCTTCTATTAAATTATTTACGCTTCCACTTTGTTTTCAAACAAATGATTTAATAACGCTTCCATGTTTTATAAATTTGATTTTGATAACAAGTTTAACAAACTATTAGTAGCAGTCTAGTTAAACGCGCTTTGATATCATTTTCAAAATAGGGTTTTAGTGGTTTTCCAAAAGTTCAAATTTTCACACTTTTTAAAGGATTTACGAAAAACTACGTCATTACAACATAATTGCATGTGCTTTATAACATCTTCCTTAAGATTAGGCTACCAGTAATATTGCTACAGGTCTCTGTAGATTTTGGTACTTCCTTGGTGGATTGAAAAAGAAAAACAGTGAGACTCTGCTAAAATTATTGATCTTAATTCCTTATCCTTAAGAACATACCATTTGCCTTTGAACTTTATGATACCCTTATTAAAAATAGAATAATTCACCAATCACAATCTGCCATGTTCACATATCTTTCTACGAACAAACGTCATTAGGCAGATTCCACCTCATATCTGCAGACACCTATGCTTCCACTGTTGATATCCGCTCACATTATCTGCCAATCATAATTTGCCATGTTCACATGTGTTTCAGCAAAAAAACATCATTCTATGGATTCCACCTCACATCCGTACACACTAGTGCTTCCACTTGGGTATCTGCTCACATTATCTGTCAATCACAATCTATCACATTCACATGCCTTTTTGCAGAAAAACCTCGTTATGTGAATTCCACCTCACATCCACAGACTCTAATGCTTTTATTGTGGATATTCGCTCACATTGTCCACCAATCACAATCTGCTATGTTCACATGTCTTTCTGCTTTCAAATCTCATTTTGTGGATTCCACCTCACATTTGTTTACACCAATACTTTCGTAGATACCAACACTTCTGTGGATACACCTCATTCTGCAAACACAACTAATAGACCACATATTCTCTCTATTAACAATCGAGAATGAAGATCATCTAACAATATTTTTAGTGCTTATTTTGTAGGTGTACAAAGGGCAAAGACGATGAATTACATTAATCAAGCATCCAAATATATCATTGTGTTATTCAAGATAAAGCATAAGTGGAAAATCAAATACAAGATTAAGTAACTTATGGCAAAATGCAAAATTAGTGATCCAACCTTTGAGTATTTTTTGGCAGATTTGACAATTTTAACTATCTTATATTAAAAAATGTTCTTTATAAAGATTGTAGCTGACATCTCAAGCTTACCAGAGTAAGATGCTTTTTTTTAAATTGGAGTTTGTTTGCTATGCCAAAAAGTTTCTGAACAGAGAGATACATTTCTACCAAAGAAGCTCATTCTTTCTTACTGGGAATTTGATGTGCCACAATGAGTTCTGACAACATCTAAATCAAAGAGGCTTTCAAATTATTATTTGGTTAATTATTTTTAAGATTCAAAGATACTAGATGAGTTGGAAAGCACACCTAAAGAAGTTGATCAAGAGATACCAAAACATGCGCTTACTTGGAAAATTGAAGAGGAATCCGCCAATAAAGAGGAAAGTCACCTATTTGAACCATGATGCCACGAATTTGAATTCATTCAAATATTTGTGTGAATTTTAAATTTATTTAAATCTTTAGTTAGTTACTTTTTAATTATTCAAAGTGTTTTTAGATCTCTTTTAATTTAAGTAATTTTAAATTTCTAGATAGATTATAGGATTCGGTTAGGGACTTGCATAAACCAAATCCTATCTTAGTTTATTTACTTTTCTTTTATTTTGGGCTTTTTATACTCCATCACGACACAATGGAAGTTTAGATTTTGATGAATTAAAACCCCTTTTACTCATGGCTAGCCTTATAATACCCCGTAATTTTAGTAAACGTAATAAGTTCGGTATAATTAGTGATGATTATTGGAGTGGATTGGAGATTTATTAGACAACTTTAGAATCAATCTGGGTAATATTCGAATTTATCAAGTGACATTAATTGGATTCGTTGGATGGAAATTGGAAGATTATAGTGTTGTATGTGTTTTTTGTGAAAGAAGTGTTAAGGTTGGTGAAAATGACAAGGGTGTATGTGAGAATTGTTGATGTGGAATTGTTTTATCATGGATTAACTTGGTGTGCAAGGCATGAAGGGAACGGTCGATCAAGATGATCGACCGTAAAATGTTTAGTGGCCTTTTAATAGGCAAGCAATGAAGGAACTGGTCGATCGCAAAAATGGCAGATTCAATGCCAATATGGCAATGAAGGAAACGGTCAACCGCAAGATCAACCACTAAAGTGGCAGTAGCATTTTGGAAGAGGGCTGTGCGTGCGACGTTCAACCGGTCGATCAGCGATCGACTAGGAAGAATTGATGGTTGTCGATCATATGATCAACCGACTTCACGGTGAATTCCAAAAATCAAGCTTTTTTGCGTGGGATAGGCTGATCAGGTGGTCTTGGTTGGCATATGATCGACCAGTCTCTCTAGATTATTAAGAAACGGTGTTTTTAAGCATTGATCAACTTACCTCATTGGAAGTTGTAAAACCCGAGGCTGTCTTTTCTTGGGATTTCTCCATGTGTGCTCCCTTTACAAAGGGCAGCATAGATGTGGGTTTAGTTGAGATATTATGGGATTTATATATATCGTGAATTTTTGTTGAGCTAAGCACAAGGGTTTATGTGATAATTTTGAGATTATAAGAGTTGAATTGGACAAATTGGAATGTTGGTCAAGAGCAATGTATTTGGAATATGTAAATTATGATGCCCCATTATGTTCATAATTAGTTTAAGGGAAGGATTAAGGTTATTGGAGAATGGGTTGATGATACTTAGAATTAGAAAGGATGACATCAGGAATGGGTTAGTGATTGGTAGTCAGTAAATTAGTAAGAGAAAATGCACTTGGATATAATAAGGTTGAAGTTATAAGATCTATAATATTTTGGAGTATATTGGATTTAATAGAGAATAAGGTGTAATAGGAGTTATGGAATATACTTTGATTATGGAGGGATAAATTTATGGATAGTTGGATAATTCAAGTGTTGGTCAAAGGAAAAAGGTCTTTGGAACATAGTGAATTATGGTACCCAAGTAGTTGAGGATAATAAGGCCATTAAAAATTATGAATATATTGAATCTAGTGTTGGTTGTGGATATGAAGTTTTTTTATGTGATACAAGAATAAATTGGAGAGTTAGAAGATGATAATTAGAATTAAGAGATGTAATATTAGAAGTAGTTAATAATAAGATAAATATAAATAGATATATATATAGCATGACTTACATCACGTTACAACAAATATACTATGAGAAAAATTTACACCACGGTCGATCGGGTGGTCGCATGGCTCATCACCGATTGACCGACATCATCAACCGCCAGTTGGGAACATGAATTGCTGTGGTCGTTTGGCAGACGGGTGGTCGTTTGGCCAATGAAGAAAATCTATCAACCGCCATTTTTGTTAGTCGTTTGGAATGCTTAACTGATGGGATGGTTCATCGACTGAAGTGTTGGACATCAAAGGGTTGCATCCCACGGCCTTCTACCTTTGTCTGGATGATGAAGGGTTGGTTTTCGTGGCCTATATATAGAGAGGGAGGGGAGTGATGTTTCGTAGAGAAGAAATGATGGGGTTACTCTGCCAAATTTTTGTGAGAGCTGGGAAGGTAGTGGTTGAGTCTGTGAAGATACTGTGATTTTGTGTGTGATCAGCTGGGAAGGTTTAAGGAAGGTCTATCAAGAGTTTTGTATTCAGAAAGTGTCCATGGATAAGTGGTTCTAGAAGCAGTAAAGTTCTGTGATTTTGGATGAAAGAAGAACAATGAGTAAGGTGGAGTTTAAGCTCTCTGGGTTGTTCATGTTTCGAGTCTCCTAGTAAGCAAATCTTGCTTCTGTTAGTCTTAATGGTTCTATCATCGTTAAAAGATGTTGGTTAACAAATGGGTTTGGGTGATTTCACTTGGGTTGAAATGATAAACTCATGTGTTGATGCCTTCTGTTAAATTTAGAATAAGAAGAACCTATCTGTGCATGTTATTTGGTTATTGCATATTCTCAATAAGGGGTAAATGATATTGTAATATAATTATGTAGTAAAGTGTGGTGAAGATTTCCACTGTATTGTATCACTTGTCAATGTCTCTACATAGTGAGTTGTTGCGATGATTATTGTTCGTTATGGATGAAGTTAAAGGTGTGCAATTGTTAATGTAAATGCTTGATTTGGATAATGCTTCAGTTTGGGTGACTGTTTTTGTAGATATGTTGGATTGTTATTTTGCTAAGTTGATAAAGGTAGAGTGTGGTTAGATTAGTCCTTACTTCTTGTTTGGTTTTGTTTCTAAAAAGCTGTCAAACTCGAATAAGTTATTAAGTTGGATTAAATAATCCTATTAGACAATGATGTGTTTATAGTTTGAGGCTAGGGAACTTTATTGTTGGAAACCTACTATTGATGCTCATATGTTAAATATGATTACGTATTTAGGAGAAGAGACTTTAAATGCTAACTTTGTAAAGCTAGGGACTCCATGTAAGTGGTACTGCATGTGTTTATGCTTATGTTATATTTGGAGATGTACTGTTGAATGATTACATATATGTTTATTAGATTTAAGTTCAGTTCTTTAAAGGAAATGGTGCACATTTTGAGGTTATAATAATAGACACGATAGATAGAATTATATTCTTGCATCATTGTTACTAATGCACACGAAAGTACAAACGTAACCGAATTGCGAATAAATGTAAACATAAATGGTTAGTTTTTATGTGAGTTCAAAGACTTAAGAGGTTGCTCTCACGTGGGAATGAGTCACAGAATAAATAACAGTAAAACATAATTAAGTAAAAGAATACGAAGAGAATAGCTTGAGTTTGTTAGTTTATTCTCGATTGATGTCGAAACAGACGGACTAATGGTAAGTGAGGCCATTAGCGTTGATGCACATGGCTGCTAGTATGTTCTCGACTGATGTCAGAACCGATTGTTGTACATTGATGTGTATAACCGCTAGTAAAGCTTTCGGTTGATGTCGTAACTACTTACCGGAGGTGAACACATTTGGGTGAGTTCGAAAACTGAAGAGGTTGCTCTCATCCAATGGGTGGGTGAGTTGGGAAACTGAAGAGGTTGCTCTCACCCCAAATTATAAATAACTCGTTTGGGTGAGTTCAAATACTGAAGAGGTTGCTCTCATCCAACGGGTGAGTGAGTTCGAAAACTGAAGAGGTTGCTCTCATCCAACGGGTGAGTGAGTTTGAAAACTGAAGAGGTTGCTCTCACTCAAAGATATAATTAAAGGAAATAAAAGACAGATAAACAAAACATAAAACTATATGTGTTTGAATAGTATTGCATGAGCATGTTTTGCTTTTATACTACTTACTAAGCGTTAGGCTCATAGTCAGGACCTGTGATGTAGGTATGCATGTATTGGAGAATAGATGCAGTTGTTGAGGCATTTGTACATTGCAGGCTTGGCGACTAGTTAAACTAAAAGGTTAAAGAAGAAATGCAATGATTGGTCATAACATTTTGAGAAAAGTGAACCTTTGATATAGTATTTTGTTAAGAAGGTTTTCAAATTGTGTTTGATTCTTTTGGTATTGAATACAAGTCTTCATCTGTAGTAAATGTTTTAAAGTTTTACTGTATGACATGTTTTAAGTAATAAAGGCTTTAACAAAAAGGATTTTATTTATGCAATTCTTATTTAAGTTAGTTTTTAAATGGAGGAACAAAATAGAGAGACAAAGAAGAAGAAGGAAATGGAGGAACGACTCTTGGGTCTTCTCGGGTGTGCTTCAGGTGAGATGAATTCTTTCCTGTTTTCTTTTTGGATTAAATTATGTTAGAAGGCGAAGATAGAAGAGTGAAGGAATCTGGTAATGCTCTCTGTTTATTCTCTACTGTGTTATCGTTGATGGCATGTTATAATGTTCGGCACTGTTGTGAATTTTAGCTCCTTGTTCTTTACTGCTTTTTGGTTTTATGAAGTGGAAGTATTGTGTATGTCTGTTGGATTAAGTTCTCATAAACTGATGAAGTTAAAGTAAGTGTTCTACATTTTCTAAAAGTATGTTACTGTGTTGGGTTAATGGATAGTGCTCTGTTATGGAAATTATTCCCTATTATAGCTACTACTTTGTTAATGGTGGGAAAGTGTTATTCACGATTGGTTGAGTTAATTATTGTTTGAAGTTATAAAGTGGAATTGTGAAATAAATGGTGGTGAAATATACTCTTTTGTTGGTAAATAAGTTTCGATTATCATTGAATAGAATTTTAATGGATGTGAATGGTATCAAATTCTAAGTCTAAGACTTTGGGATGATTATTCTTGATTAAATGTTGTTGAATTGTGAAGGTATTTAAGAAGAAGGATAAAGTGCTAAAACGCTTACAGACCGCCAGGTAAGTGATATTGTTTGTGTTTGGTCTTTGAGGCCTACATCGCAAGAGTTAGGAATTGTATGCTAACTGTGTTTATTAGAATTAAGTTCTTTCAATGATGTGTTCATAGATTTCTTTAAGTAAGGATTTTTATATTAAGTATGCTTTATGGATTATATTGAAGATTGAATTGAGGATATAGAAATGTATGCATTCACGAGCATTGCACACATTATGGTTTTTAAATTGTTACGAAAATGATTTTCATGCAGGGTTTTGGAAAATGAATTAAATTGAATAAACGGGATGAATGCCTTAAGTGTGTGCCACAGGATAGCCGCCTTAGGTATGTGCCATGGATTGATAAATAGTTAAGGCTTTGGTGTTGAACTCAAACTCATGACTAGAGGCTTGGTGGATGTGGTCCCCATGATTAGAGGCTTTGGATAGATTGGTCCCCCAAATGTTTGAGGTTTGAGTTGAATACCAAAGACAGAATAGTACTTCTGCATATGGATTTTAAAAGCTGCATGCCATGTGTATTTTCTATTTTATTTTATATCGATTACTGAGCCTTTGGCTCATAGTTACGTCTTATCATGTAGGTACATGCGAGAATAGGTTAAGGAGCACTTGATGAAGGATTTGCACGCACGGATCTTATGGCTTGCTAGGCTAAAGGATTTAAAAAAAATAGTTTGTAAAGAGTTTTGTAAAGTATTTGAATTGTAAAAAAAAAGAATTTTATTTATCGCATTTTCAACTGTTTAATTTTACTAATAAAAGTGTTCTGCTTTTTTTATAAAAGAGAAATATCTTCAAAATTACACATTTTAAAGATAAGAAAAATTGGGTCGTTACAAGCCTTGCTTTCTTTTGGATCATTCTTAATCCTTTTGATTGTGAATACCAAAAGTTTAAGTGTTGTGAGTACTACTCAAACTTTGTCATTTCGTGGAATCTTCTCACCAATTTCTATTGGTGAATTGCTTCAATAAAATTATACTTAAACTCTCATTTCTTATTGAAGTGAGTTCTTTTTTGTTAAACAAGAGTGAATTCTTTATTGGAACAAAAAGGTTGGAACTTTGGCAACCTTTACCCAAACCAACTTGCCACACATGCATTCTGTTCTGCGTCACTTGGTATCAGAGCTTATTTCAACCTTATCAACATCTTATTTGTGTGTTCTTATACATTGTACATGATGACAAGAGACTACAGTTATGCTTTGGATTACATGATGGAATAAGAAGACTTACCTTGTAACATCCCGTAACTTTTATCGTATAAAAATTTTCTTTCCTTTATAAAACACTCATGATAGAAAACCAGAGTAATAAACATATAACAGAAGTCTCAGAGTAAATATACAGTGGAAGTCTTTTACATTTAAATATCACAAATTGATAGTTTAAAAACTATTAAATAAACACAAGTAAACCATTGACTTAAAATAGTTTGAAGTCATTAAACACTTAAAAGTTTTTAAATCATTTCAATACATTTATTTTATTTCAGTGAGCGATAACCCAAGGTGAATGTCGCCAACAACACAAACGCCCAACCTGGTAATACTCCATCAGCTACGCCCTTTAGCAGCTTTATTTATTGATCGGCTCCTTATCTATATCAACGGGACCTAATTATGAGCCTAAAGCTCAGTAAGCGGTATAAACGTAAAATATGAATTACACATACAATTTTTAAAGTCTGTACTAAGTTTTCTGTTTTGCTTATCTGTTACTATTCATGTCTTTTACGGTTACTTATTTTGTTTGTGTCGGCGTATCCAACTGGTCCACAAAACCAACTATGTCTGTGCTCGGCGTATCCAACTGGTCCACAAAAAAAACACTTACTTATCTTTAGTTTTTGTGCCGAACGTAACCAACCGGTTCACAAAAACAACTATTTACGTATATTACTGTTTAATTCTATTGTATGTTACAATTTTTGTCATTTACTATTACTTAATCCATTTATGCGCTGGGCGTATCCAACCGGACCGCGCAAACAACTGTTTACTTATCTTTAGTTTCTGTGCTAGGCGTAACCAATTGGACCATAGTTGTTTACTTATCTTTAGTTTCTGTGCCGGGCGTAACCAACCAAACTACAAAAACAACTATTTACGTGTATTCCATTTTCATGTACTTTAGGATTTCGAGTCTTAACATTGTGGTGCACATACAATCCTATTTCATGTGTTCCTCAATCGTATCCTTAAAAACGTTATCCGTCCTAACTAAGGAAATGAACTTAACTCTAATAAACATACAATTCATAACAAGCAATTAAACAAACAATAAATACCCCCTTATTCCCGTGATGTAAGCCCTTTCGGACAAAACACACGCAGTACCACTTACCTGAAGTCCTTCGCTTTAATGGGTTACCACTTAAAGTTTCTCGTCGTCAATACCTATTCATATTTAAAAAAGCATCAATAATTATTTCCTGGTAATAGTTCCCTAGCTTCAAATTACGCGCAGTGAGCAACCCTTGAGCAATACTATCCTACAACTGACAAAACAGTTATAACCTTCACTTAATATTCCCCCACTATTTCCAAAAGTACTATTAACTTACAATTCACCTCAATATTTTACTCCACATAATAATCAATTTGGAAACTCAAACTAATATGTCTATTACTCCTCAACAAAGAATAAACTTCGAAACCTAATATCCAGATTTTATGATTAAACCTCCGGTAGAACACTATCACTTTCATCTTCATGATTTGTCCCTTACCAGACTATCCCCTATCATCTAACTAATGGAAAACGATTCAACAGAGTGGCATAAGAACACAAAAACCATCATCGAAGCAAGGTCTTGAAGAGAATAACAATTACCTGAATAATTACAAAGAATAACCCATGAGACCTTTTTCCTTTCTCAATTTCTTACTCACGGTCTTCTCCTTTAGACCATCACCCATTTGAACTACTCATTCCAGCAGAACACTTATGTTTCAAACAGACAGATTCATTCACAAGCCTTCACATAACCATGCACTCACTCTATGTCTGTTCTCTTCTCTTTAACTCTCAAACCCCAACAACTTCACACACTAAATCACAACATCATTATAGACCCAACTATAACCTTCCCAGCTTTCTCAAAAATCCGGTAGAGTAACCCAATTGTTTCATTCTATTTAACACCACTTTCTTCCTTCTCCATTTATAGGCCACGCCAATCAGCCTTACATTGTCTAGACGAAGATAGAAGGCCATGGGGCGCCACCCTTCAGCATCTAGATGTTCAGACAATAAATCATTTCATCTCCAGATGTTGGTTATCATCATCAGATGGCCTTCATAAATGGTGGCCGATCGATTCTTCAGTTAGTCGATCGACCACTATGTAGCCAAATGATCGTGAAAATTCTACGTTAAAATGCAGCTGTAGATCGCGTCGGTCGATCAACACCTCGCTGATCGACCGCCTCAAACGACCGCGAGTTCCTATCTATATATATATATATATATTTCTTCCAGATTACTTCCTTATATTTATATTCATATTGATAGATCTTAAAATCTAGAGTTGTGAGAAAATACCAAATCTGTAAATCAGCTATATGAAAATCATATCTTTAGTTTTAAATCATGAATAACTTCACTTGCATAAAGAATTAAGCGCTCAAATTTATAGGGTTAATAGACCACAATCTAGAGAATATTGTATCCAAATTTCAACTTCAAACTTGTTGTATTCACGGAGATACACTACAAACAAAATTGCCCAAATCTAGAAATTGGTTAATACAAATTTCGAGCTTCGATTTTAAAACGCACATAACGTCAAATGCATATATCCTTTTGAACTCAAATTTCTATTGCTGTTATACAACAAATCCAAGAGTAATGAGACCAATTTTCAGCTTAAGATTCAACACGACCAGCAAGAAACACATCAAAGAACACAGACCCCAAATTAGGGTTTCCCTGAACAACAAAAATAAAATGGTAATATCTTCTGATGCATACAATATTTTGACTCCAAATTCACAAGACTAGTAGCTAACAACTAAAAAAAGAATGCTTCCAATTTCCAGCAAGAAAGAGCACGCACAAAGGGAGTTGTGCATGCTGCAATCAGAACAGCCAATCTGAAGCCACAAATTCCAGATTTGCGGAGTAATTTTCTTTCCTTTCTTTGCTCAACCAAACGACGTCCAAATCACATAAAATCCACGCCAAATTAACACCAATCCAATATTATTTTCAGAGGATAAAAAAAGGGTTTACCTTCTTCAATAAGTAGCCATGAACAGAGAGATTGAACCAAGCTGGTCCGCTGTCCTTCAACGGAAAAGGGGCGAGAATTAGCCAATCCAAGAGATGGCACTCCAACAAGGCAAATGCTTGATCTTCTATTCCCACACCACAAACACAACCGCACTAATTGATTGCTAGAGAAAATAGCACTTATCAACCTATCCAAGAGTCAGCAAAATAATAGGTTGAATGAATAAGGGAAGAGTGGCCGAGAGGAGAACTCACGGGTTTTCAAAGAGTATCACACCGTTAAATAACAATTAGGGTTTCAAAATCATCCTTCCAAATGCATTATAGGGGATTAAATACCCCCCTAATGACCTTACAAAAGAAAATGCCCATATTACCCTTGGAAATACAAAATAGGGCATGAGGGCTCGGTTTGCATGCAAACCGAGCACCTCCCAAAAATGCAAACTAATGAATCAATCTAGAAATCCCAAAATAAAATCCCAACAACATCCAATATTAAAACAAGAAAGTGTAATGTAACAAATTCTCAAAAGACCTTAAAAATCTCCAATCTAAGGTAGCTTCTTCAAGCCAGAAAAGAAAAGAGGTAGCCGATTGAGTCTGCATGGTTCGACGTGAGGACGTGGCGCGAAACTTCCTTATCTTCATGCGTTGGCACTTCCGTGAATCCCAATGAATGATTGTTCCCTACAAAATAAGAAAAAGGCTATAAATCAAAGGAGCCCTTGGCATGACTCAGGTGACAGGATCTTGGGGCACATCACATTTGCACACACACACACACACAAACACACACACACACACACACACACACACACACACACACACACACACACACACACACACACACACATATATATATATATATATATATATATATATATATTAATATCTTCATTAAATGATGTGCCCTAGGGCCCTATCACTCGGGCTCGAGCCAAGAGGCTTATCTCTTTCCTAACTCGTTTTTATTTCGCAGGTAATATCAAAGTTTGGGATTCTTTAGAGGAAACATCTCACGAAGACAAAGGAGTTCCTTTTCACATTATCACATGGGTGCATTCGCCACTGAATGGATAACACGTTATTCCCATCTAGAAGGTTCCATGAAGTGGTGAAGGTTCGAAGAGCAATATTAACATTTGGTTACCATTTTTGTTGATTTAGAAGTAGACATGTTTCTGGAATTTTTAATTGGTTTCTTTGTGTTGTTTTGTCTTTTGGTAAGTGTTTGAGAGGTGCGCGGTTTGCATGCAAACCACGCCCTCTTGCCGAAATTTTCACGTTAAAGGTATTTTGGTCCTTTGGCATTTTTTTGTAAAACACTAAGGGTTTTTATCTCCTCTTTTAGAATGAGAAGGCACTTTTGTTGAAATTGAAAACATAGCCTTTTCCTTTGTGGAGAAAACTCGCTGCATCCCCTCCCTCATCGCCGATTCATCCATAGCACGAGCTTGGCCTTCTTGAAGCTTCTTGGCCGAGTTGGAAAGGTTACTATCTCCTCCAATACTTCCCCTTCAAGGTGTTGATTGTGGTGTGGAGATAGAAGAAGATCTTCAAACCCTTGGAGAGTGCTTACCGCCGTGGTCAAGCCATTGTAGTCGCCCCTCTCACCATAGGAGGCTCGCGGACTCCACGGATTTCTTCTTGGTTTTCTTGGAGTTTCTTTCAAGCGGTTCTTGGTTTTTCTTGTTCTATTCTACAGTTAACAGGTTGTTATTATCTTATTTGGTGATTGTAATTGATGGTTTTATGTCAAGATTAAATCTTGAGTGGAATACTTGCTTGTCGCAAATCTGCCCTCGAATTGTTGCTGCTGGATCTTTGCGAGTGTGACTGTATTTCGAAGCCCTTTCGCATGTCTTCTTGATTTTGTTCCTCTTGATGATTTGTTCTACAATTAGTCAAGCTCCTTCCCTCAAAATTTGACATTCTTTTGATGTATTCAAGGCGAGATATTTCCATTTGAATTCGGGTTGTCAAATCTGTTCGGGTGAAACCCTAAATTCTGGAGTTGTATTGTTTAGATCATAACTTGAGATTCTGAGTGATTTTAGCACTGCATTTTTGATATGATATTCATGGATGTGATATTTTTGGGACCTCCAAAATGCAGCTGATTCTCACGTCTGGATTGGGAGTTATTTTTATTTGAAGTTTCGTGGACGGAATATTACAAATTATTGTGGCTGATTTTCTAACAAGTGCTCCTTGTGATCTTTGGAGCATATCATTAAACTATATACATTTATATGACCTCATAACCTCATTATTGACTACTTCTAATAGTACTTCTCTTAATTCCAACTATTATCTTCTAACTCTCCAATTTATTCTTGTATCACATAAACAATCATATATCCAAGTACATTTTCTCTTACTAACTCCACTGACTGTCAATCCAATTGATATCATCCTATCTAACTCCAAATATTATCAAATGGTTCTCCAATTAACTTCAATCCTTCCATAAGCTAATTATGAACATAATGGAGTACAATAATTCACTTTTTTCAAATACGTTTCTCTTGACCAATATCTTTACTTGTTTCACTCAGCTCCTATAATCCCTAAAATTGTCACTTGAGTCGTATGCATAGCATAACAAAATTTTGGGATATTACATACAGGCTTCTATTCCTATTTTTAGGTGGTCAGAATGGCCAGAAAATTACATAGAATGGGACGAAAAAGTCGAAGAAATTTGTCAAAGTTCTTATTTATTAGAGAGGACCATGGTTAAACATATTTCTTCAAGGCTTAGAGGACTAGCTTCAATGTGGTGGAGAAATTTGATTATTAACCAAAGAAGATATGGAAAAGAAGCCATCAACACTTGGGGCTTGATGAAAAGATATCTGAGAAGAAAATATGGTCCTAAGCTTATCAAGACAATCTCATGCTCACCATCACCAGCTAGGTATGAGAAGAGATTTGCCAATGGTCGATGAGCTCAACTCATTGAAATAAATACCTCATTGCAAAAGCTCGTTCAACGACTTGACAATTTGGAATCAAGTTTTGCATGCGCTCCACCTTTGTATGCACAAGACCATGTTGAGGTATTAAAAGAAATACTTGGGAAGGAGGAGCAGTTTGAAGAAGATGTTATCTTGCCTTAAGAAAGATAATTACTGTCCTTGGATTCCTAGAGCATGAAAGAAGATTTTTCTAAAGAAAGAGTCTTTGAAAGTACATGCCTCTTAAAAATTGAACAGCCTCCAACTCTCCAAACCTGCGGAGACAAACTTCTAAGGGAGCAAACTTTTCTTAACGGATGTATAAGTCAAGGAAGGTACACGTTATTGAATTCCTTAATTGATTGGGTTTTTAGAATTGGATGGATTAAGGAACTTGTTGATAATTCTGTTTTGGATACCTGTATTAGGATTTTAATAATATGGTAGAGTATATATCCTTTGATTATATTGATTTTTTTGTGGGGATTATCAACTATTGTAGATATGTTTGTTGGGATCAATTACCATATACATATTTGTGCTAAAGTATACCTCATATTTCTATTGTTATAATTTTTTATTTGATTCTTAGGTGGTGCCATGTGGGCTATAAGGAAGTCATTGTTAGCCTAATCAGCATTAGGTTATTTGTTGTGATGATGATTGTTTAATTGGTTAATAAGTTGTTTATTATGAATTTGATGAATCAAGTAAATACATTATTAATTTTAATTGGAAATATCCTTAATACGGGTATTAATGTTTACTAATGTGTTTTCCTATTTCATTTAGCTTATAGATTGATAATTGGGACTTAGAACACTCAAAATGTGCAAAACACAGGGTATATGTTGACTTTGGACTAGAGGTTGTTCGACCAAATAGGCTGTAAAAGAGCCAAAACAGGGAAGCGGTCGACTGGACCTAAGGAAGTGGTAGACTAGAAATCATATAGTGAGCTATGTAATTTAAAACACTTGGAAAGCAGTCAACCAGAGAATAAGTGGTCGAACAAAAATTAGAAAAAGTCAAGTGAAGTTTGAGATGTGAAGAAGTGGTCGACCAGAGCTGACAAAGTGGTTTACCAAACCAACAAAATTTCACAGTGGTAACATTCCAACGGTTAGAAGGATGTCGACTGAATGGAGAGTAGTCAACCAGTCAAAAAGTTTTTATAAATAAGAGGCATTCTAAATTGAAGAACCAAGGAAGAGAAACCATAGCGAAGCGCTGTCAAATTTTATCTAGAAAACTTCTCTCCTAGAATTGATTGTAATGGCATAACTCTCTCAATCCTTAACTTGAGAGTTTATATCTTTGTGAGTTAGGCATTCAATTGTAATTTTCATTCCTACTTAAACAGTGATCAAAAGGGTGAAGCCCTGCAACAGCCAACAAAGGCTAGATTAGAGCCCGTGAAGTTCAATCAAAGGGTGAAGCCCTAGGAATAGTCAAGTGTAAGGTTTGATTGGCATCCGTGAAGCTAATCATCGCTAATCAAGGAGTCTTTTTGTATGATATAGTGCATATTGTATAAATTTGTTTTATTTGGTTGAATTTCTTTTTATAAATCATCTGTCAAATTTTGTATACATATTATGGATTTCAATATGCATGTTGAAGAGCAATCCATCTCTAGACCTCCTTATTTTGATGGAAATGATTATACATATTGGAAGTCCAGGATGACATTTTTTTTCCAATCTATAGACTATGATTTCTGGCAAATTATCGAAAATTGATTTGATGCTCTAAATTAGCCTTTTGAATGTGATATGCATAAATTGAGCATGGATTCGAAAGTCATGAACATTCTATCTTGTTCTTTAAGTAGAAATGAATTTGATAATGTGCAAGGATGTGTTAATGCTTATGATATATGGAAATCTCTTGAGCTTACACATGTCAGTACAACTCAAATTGAAATTGAAGAAAGCACATCTTACGAAGATGAGAAAATGGCCAACGTATGGCTAAAGAAATGAGATAAATGATTCTTCTAGTGATTTAGAAGAAACTTTTGATGAAGATGAATTGCTTGATGTTTTTAATGAGTTGTATGAACAATTTAACTTGTTCAAATCAAAATATAAATCTTTGAAAAAGGAAAATGACAATTTGATGAAAAAACAAGTTGAGATTGTTCAATCTTTTGAAAAGCAAATTTGTGATTTGAAAAGCATGAATGAAAATTTGAATGCTACTACTAAATCTCTTGAAATTGATGTTAGTGAATTGAGTGTTAAAAATGATTATTTGAATTCTATTATTTTCAAATTCACTAATGGTAGCAAAACGTTTAACATGCTATTAGGAAATTAAAGGATTTCTTTCGATAAAGCCAGAATTGGCAGTCAACACTTTTGTAAGAAGAAAATTATGAAAATTTCTTTGTTTGCCTATCTGATAGTAATGCATGTAATTGTATAAGGTTTAAATCATTTTGTTGTCCATTGAAATCAAATGGAAAAATGAATAGTTCTAAACTTGTTTGGGTTCCTAAAGAAACCAAGTCTAAAACTCAAGGACCCAAAAAGATTTGGGTTCCTAAGAAAGTCATTTGAGCATTGTTTTAGGTTGGATGTTCTCCCATTAAAATTGAATGATTTTGGATTATATTTGAAGGGAGACTCATAAAAGCATGATTTTAGTTTAATGTAATTGCTTAATCTTTTGTTGCTCTTGATTTGAATTAGATTCAATATATGCATATTGTTTGGTATCATTGGAGTTTAAATATTTATAATACTTCAATTGGTATCTTATAGTTCAAATTTTGATAATCCAACAAGTGGTAGATATCCCCATTGTTTTGAATTTGTACATTAACATAGGCGGAGAAGTAGTTTTAACTTGAATATTTTTTAAAGATTAAATGTCTTCAATTGATATAAGTTGAATTATTTCTATTGGTATGAAGACTTAGTTGAGTTCTCCCAACAATTGGTATACTAAGGGGAAGAAATATAATTGATTTGTTTTGATTTTCTAATTGCCCCAACTATTTATATGAAGATAATATTAAAGGGAAAAGAAAATTGTTTGGTTTGAGTGTTTAATATGCCCGAACTATTTATGTGCAGACAACTATTAATTGCCCCAACTATTTATGTGCAGACAACTGTTTAATTGATTTGCTTTGATTTTCTAATTGCCCCAACTATTTATGTGCAGACAACTGTTTAATTGCCCCAACTATTAATTGATCTATGTGTTAAATTTAATTAGTGTATTTAATTTGATAATATCTTTGTTGTTTTTGATCCATGTTTTCCTTTTGATAATGCCGAAGGGGGAGAGAGAAAAATATTAAGTTGAATGATTAGAAAAGCATGAATTGCATGAAACTAAAAGAGATAAATTGCATAAACTAAGGGGGAATCATCATATATGCAATATATCTTGCTCATGCTTAGGTAGAGAAATAAAAAACTTAATATAATTTTGTCATCTTCGAAAAGGGGGATATTGTTAGCCTAATAGACATTAGGTTATTTGGTTTGATGATGATTATTTAATTGTTTAATAAGTTGTCTACTATGAATTTGTTGAATCAAGTTAATAAATTATTAATCTTCATTGGAAATACCCTTAATACGAGTATAAGTGTTTACAAATATGTTTTTCTAAGTCCATATAACTTATAGATTGATAATTGAGACTTAGAAGATTCAAAAAGTGCCAAACACGGAATATAAGTCGACTTTAGATCAGAGGGTGGTCGACTAGATAGGCTGTAGAAGAGCTAGAATAGGGAAGCGGTCGACCAAAGTTGAGGAAGTGGTCGACCTGAAATCATACAGTGAGCTCTCTAATTTACAATTGTTGGAAAGTGGTCGACTAGAGAATAAGTGGTGAACAGAAAATTGGACAGAGTTAAGCAAATTCTGAGATTTGAAGAAGCGGTCGATTGAGGCTGACAAAGTTGTCAACCAAACTGACAGGATTACACAATAATATTGCAACGGTCAGAAGGCTGTCAACTGAACAGAGAGTGGTCTACCAATCGAATAGTTTTCATAAATAATAGACACTTCGAATTGAAGAACTAGGAAGAGAAACCATGGCAAAGCGCTGCCAAATTGATGCACCAGCGCAAGGGGTAAAGAAAGAACCTGCAAATTATGTTGTTGAGGTGTTGTTGCAAGTGTTGAAGAAGGAAGAATGTTGGAGAAACTAGGTGGGCAGCTCCTGGAGGAAACGGTCAACCAAGCGGTTGACCTCAAAATGGTGACAAACAAAAATAAGTTGTCCGAAATAAATTTTCCCTGCTGGTGGTCCACTAGATGGTTTATCTAACCTTCTTTCCTTAAATTTCTGCAATTTCAATTATGGAAACTCCAACTTTGGAAGCTTGTAACTTCTTCATTTTAGACATTTTTGAGCTGAAATTTTGACCAAACTTCCTTGAATGAATAAGAAAAAGAACCCTTCAAAAACTTTGGAAATATTCCTCAAGAATTAAGAAATAAGCTAAAAAATCTCCAGGTGGTTGGATTTGACAAATATGGAGACTTGTAACCCCTAAATGGTTGCCTTGCTGATGATGATGCCTCTTGATAGTTGGACACCACTTTTCACAACCTTTCCTTAATGAGTAGGGCTGCAGATGCCAATATGAGAACTCACTCAACTATAATTGAGCCCAATCTTCTGATATGACTGACACAAGAATACTTTGGATGTAACTTACCAAAGTGTTTGAAAAAATAATCTCTCAAATTTTGAAATAAGCAAAAGCTAATTTGTTTTCAAACTTCAATTGTCTAAAACATAAGCATTAGGTGGCTTTATATAGCCAAATACAAAGCGTAAAATAGGAAACAATAAAATAGGAAAGACACAAGATATTCAGTCCTAATTGGCCGATTAGTAAACATAGTTTTTAGTAACTTTCTAAAGCTAATATTTTGGCAACTCCTTGCTGGCTTTGGCTCCACCAAATGGTGACTAGGATGGAAGCTACTTTCCTTCAAAAATTTTTTGCTTGGTTGGTTGCCAAATTGGTTGAACTTTGTCCACTTACTTGGTTGATTTTTGTAGGTTTCCTTATCTCTTTTTCCATTGGTCTTTCTTGCCCTTCAAGTAAGACTTCTTGGGCTCCTTTCCATAGCACTAAGAGTGTGGGCCCTCCTTGATCCTCTTGGATTGATAGCTCTTTAATTTGGGCCTTTGATGAGTAATCTTTTGAATGGATTGAAAGGGAGGAGTTGATAAGACCTTGGGCCTTTGTCTTTATAGATAGATCTTATAGTCCATCACAAATTTTAACTACAATACTTCTCTTCTACAATTGAGTGCATAGGCCTAACTCTCTCAATCCTTAACTTGAGAGTTTCTAACTTTGAGAGTTAGGCATTCAATTGTAATTTGCATTCCTTCCATTGTACTTAAATGGTGATCAAAAGGGTGACGCCCCACAATAGTAAACAAAAGCTAGATTCATGCCCGTGAAGATCAAGCAAAGTGTGATGCCCTAGAAATAGTCAAGTGTAAGGTTTGATTAGCACCCATGAAGCCAATCATTACAAACTAGGGAGGTTAGTGGGTTAAGGATCTTTAAGTGGGAAACTTGGAGCACAGACGTAGACGTGTTTGTTGAAGAGTGTGAACAAATGTTTGGATCTCTCTTCCCTTATCTCTTTACTTTATTGTGTGTGTTTATTGCATATTATTGTTAAATAACTTAGGGAATAAAGATTATAATATCGCATGAAAACATTAGCTCACCTAATTCACCTCCACCTGCCCCCTCTTTAGATGTGCATACGGTCTAACAATTATTGTCAATCATGATACATGTTTGATTCTTAGACAAGACCATCTTGAGGAATCATTATTTATATCATGCAGGCAAAAAGGACATCACTTTGTTATGGTTCTCTTATTTTAATGATGTTTTAGGAGCGACTTGAAGATATGTTAAACAAACTAAGCAGCTTTACTTTTTTTTCTAAAATTGATCTCAGGAATGGCAACCATCATATCTTCATGAAAGAAGCAAATGAGTGGAAGACTACTTTCAAGACCAAATACAGCTTCATGAGTGGATAGTGATGCAATTTGGATTATCTAATTCCCCTTACACTTTTATAAGACTCATGCACCTTGTATTAAAGGATTTATTAGGAAAATATATCATGGTCTATTTCGATGATATATTAGTATATAGTGCCGATTTGCAATCACATATGGGCCATCTTCAAAGTTTATTTGAAAGATTACGAGAAGCAAAACTTTATGGCCATCTAAAAAAGTGTTCTTTTGTGCAAGAGATAGTATATTTTCTTGGTTTCTTATTAACTAGCCAAGTAATCGAAGTGGATGAGACTTAAGCTCAAGCCATTAAAGAGTGGTTGATTCCAAGAAATATTTATGAAATAAGAATCTTTCATGCTTTAACATCATTCTACTGGAGATTTATTAAAAATTTCAGCACTATTCAGAAACCTTTCACTGATTGCACTAAGAAGGTCAAGAATTTGAATGGACTAATGCATGCCAAGCAAGTTTCAATACTATTAAAGAAAAGTTATGCAATGCACCTATTCTAGCTTTACTCAATTTCAAAGAGATAGGGAGAATGCATCGAATTCCTCGATCTATTGTGTCGAATAGAGATACAAATTTCCTAAGCTCTTTTTGGAATACTTTATGGAGAAGATTGTGGACCAAACTTATGTTTAGCACTTTCTTTCATCCTGAAAAGGATGATCAAACCGAAGTTGTGAATGGAACAATGGGAGCTTTATTAAGGACCGTTGTTAGTACGTGGTTAACTAATTGGGACTTACAACTCCCTTATGAGGAATTTCCCTACAATCGAAGTGTTTAGAGTACTACTCAACAAACTCATTTTGAAGTTTTTTTTTATGGTTTTAATCCTCTTACTTCGATGGATCTTATTGCTTTACCGATTGATGGATTAAACAAGATGGAGAGAAAAAGCAAAGTCGAATGACCATTCAAAATTATAGCAAAGATCAATGACAATGCTTATAAACTTGATTTACCAAAAGAGTATGGGATCTCCACTACATTCAATGTTCAAGATCTATTTCCTAATTTTGGGGATGAAGAAACTAAAGGTGAGATTAAACTACAAGTTTTAAGGTCAAATCCTCTTTAACCCCGAGAGAAAGATGTGCCACATATTCCTTCTATTTACAATCGAACACGGAGATTATCTAACAATATTTTTAGTGCTTATTTTGTAGGTGTAAAAAAGGGAAAGATGATGAATTACATTCATGAAGCATCAAAATATATCATTGTGTTATTTAAGATAAAGCATTATTGGAAAATCAAGCACAAGATTAAAAAACCAATGGCAAATTGCAAAATTGCTTATCCAACCTTTGAGTAATATTTGGTTGATATGACAACTTTAACTATCTTATATCAAAAAACGTTCTTCATAAAGATTGTAGCTGACATTTCAAGCTTTTCAGGAGAGAATTTTTTGTTAAAATTGGAGTTTTTTTGCTATGTCAAGAGATACTACTTACTTGTCAAAATTAAAGAGGAATCCGCTAAGAAGGAGGAAAGCCTCTTATTTGAACCATGATGGCACAAATTTGAATTCATTCAAATATTTGAGTGAAGTTCAAATTTAATTAAATCTTTAGTTAGTTACTTTTTAAATTATTTCAAGTTTTCTTAGGTCTTTTTAAATTTAAGTAATTTTAAATTTCTAGATAAATTATAGGATTCGGTTAGGGACTTACATAAATCGAACCCTATATTAGTTTATTTGTTCTTCTTTTATTTTGGGCTATTTATACCACATCAAGACTTAATGCAAGTTTAGTTTTTGATTAATCAAAACCACTTTTAGCCATGGCTAGCCTTACAACGACTAGGTTTTCCTTTCTTAAAACATGTCATATTTTAAGAGAGATTTATATTTGAAAATCGTCTAAAATTAAAAACTTTTGCGTAGCCGAAGACTTTTCATTATTAAAACCCTTTAAAAACGATAAATAGAATGCTTTTCTTAAAAATCTTTTACAAAATAGAGTGGAAGACTTTTATAAATGAAAGAAAACATTTGAGAATAAAATAAATCTTTACAAAACATGTCTTAACTTAAAATTCTTTTAACCTTTAAATCCTTTAGCATAGCCAGCCACAAAATCGGGAATGCACAAATGCTCCATCAACTACTCCTAACCTTGATAGCACGCATACCTACACCACAAGAGTTAAACTATGAGTTTAATGCTCAGTAAGTGATATAAAATAAAATTTTCAATGCACATGTTATACAGCTTTTAAAATCCGTATGCAGTTTTTTGTTTTTGTTTTCGTTTATCTTTTACATTGTAGTCTTATTTCCGTTTTCTATTTTCGTTTTCTATTTCCGTGCACATCAATGCACCACAACCTAACACCTCTGTTATAGCTCCTCTAGCTCCGACCGAAAGCTTTGCTATCGGTTGTACACACCAACGCACAAGACTCGACTTCGACTACAATCATAGCGCACTAGCAGCCGTCCGTACCAATGCTTAAATAACCTCACTAACCATTGGTCGGTCCGTCTCGACATCAATCGAGGACCCACACCTCGCTATGTGATAAAGGGTTGACATCAATCGAACCGCCTGTTAGCTACTATGCACAACGATACCACATCTGGTATAAGCAGCTCTGGCTCCAACTAAAAGTTTTACTAGCGGCTGTACGCACCAATACACAACAATCGGCTCCAGCTACAATCGTAGCGCACTAGCGGCTGTGTGCATCAACTCTTAAAAGGCCTCACATACACCGTTGTCTCAGCCAGCGTCAACATCAATTGAGAACCAACTAACAATCTCACATTTATCAGTCTATGGAACACACCTAAGGCTACCATCCCATGGCACACACCCAAGGCGGCCATCCTATTTACATTTATTCTGTTTAATTCATTTATTATCTGTTTTACTTTCAATAATAAATGGATATTCCAATAGCCCAAATGAAAGTTGTTTGCTTTGGCTCATCAGCTCTCGAGAAAACCATACACTTAGTATGTATGAGCATCCATTATAAAATTTTCCAAAAACCAAGCATGAAAACCATTTTCGTAACATTTTGAAAACCATGATGCATGAATGCTCGTGAATGCATACAACTCTATATCCTTAGTTTAATCCTTGAAGCATGATCCATATCAAAATCCTGTAATCCTCAAGCATTATCATTAATATATGAATTCTTAACATAAATAACCTAAATCTAATAAACACATCATTAAAACAACAAGCAAGCATACAACAATACAATCCTTGAACGTTAGCAGGATCAATAACTAAACCTAATAATCTAGTAAACATAGGCATTAAACAATTTCTAACTCTTACGATGTAGGCCCAAAGGGCAAAGCCCACACAATATCACTTACCTCGCGTCCTTAAAGCGTTCAATACTCTAATTCAGCCTTCACAATACCTTCACCAATCAATAACATTTCATCATTAATAACCATAACAATTCACAGATTATTAACCTCAACATTATCTATACCATTATTCCCTATTCCCAATAGTTTTCTCCACTTTAATATTTAACATTATCATTTTCGTGCCAAGTGGAAAATCCAAACAACAGTTAAAAGCCTCAACCGTTTAGCAGTTCCTAACAACCACAACTTAATAAACAGCAGCTAAAATTATCAATTAACAGACATCCAAAATAGGGACTATTCAAACCAACAGAGCCGTCAACTATCAATAATTCTCCCAACCATGACAATCAAAATAGAAATATAGCTAAGCGATCATTAAAATAGGGAACTAATTTCCATTATCCAAACACAATTCCCTCAACCAAAACAACAGAATAAAACCTCAACAATATCTCTTAACAAAATACAACAAGGAGGATCAAAACATTATTCAATCACAGGGTATAAATCTTTAACTACTGTGAATGACAAAGACATAGAGCATTATCCAATAATAGAGCATTGGTCTTAACACATTTTATCAATAATCTTTAGATTGCTCAAAGTATAATTCCCATAAAATCCATTACAGAAGTGATGAGATTTCTTTTTTCCTGAAGAACCAAAGGCGAACTAAACAAGAAGGGAGCTTCTCCTTCCTTTCTTCTCTTTCTCTGTTTTCTTTCTCTGTCTTTCTCTTTTTCTATGTGGATCATAACAGAACCCAATCATCAAGAACATTAATCTTAAGACATTTTATGAAGCAACAATAAATACAGAAGAATTCTTTGCGTTACATGAAGCACTCCCGAGTAGAGTAGTGAAACAGTTCTCTTTCTCGGAGCTCACTCTCCCTTCTCCTTCTTCTTCTTCTTCTTCTTCTTCTTCTTTTTCTTCTTTTTCTTCTTCTTCTTCTTCTCTTGTCCTTTCCTTTTACTTCAAAGACCCCTCTCTCTCTCTCTAAGTTCCTTCTCTGTCTCTCACACTCTCAGCTTTCTCGAAAGAGTCTTTCTCTCTTAATCTCTCTCTCTGTCTCTTTATTTCTCTTTATTTCTTTCATCAAAGCATCCCACGTACGCTTCATATATCCCCAAAAATCTCACATAACACTCCTTATATTTTGCCATCTATAAAGGAGGACGTGTGGAGGAATTACAGAAAGCACAATTCTCAAGATTACTCATTTTCCCGAAATCACGTAGAGTCGATCGATAATATAATCAACTGGTATAACGGCAAAATAGAATATGTCATGAGACCCGCTGATCGCCCCCTTCTCGGTTGATCACAATCGACCACTCCCACAAAGCACGCACTCCTCTTAGCCTTTGCCAATTATTCGGTCGACCATTTGGTTGACCAGTTCCTTTTTGGCCAGACATTCAATTGAATAAGCCATTTTTTCAATCGAACAATCCTCACAAACGCCACTGCCATTTTCACCAACCTTAACACTTCCTTCACCAAAAACCCATAGAACAGTATAATCTTCTAATTTGATCCAACTAATCCTACTAACACCCAATTAAATTCTCAATTATCTTTACTTAAATTCATACAAAAAATTGGGGTATTACATTTCTCCCTCCTTAATAAAATTTCTTCCTCAAAATTTGCTCAACGTACGCATTTCGTCGATCTCACAACCAAAATAACCATTAGTGCTCATGGCATAAAAGTACTCAAAACAAATTCTTGTATTATACTTTACAGAAAACTTCCAAAGGATTACATTACTTCCACTTCTACAAAATATAACGAGTTAGCAAAACACTAACTCATGTCCAAGTCATCTGATCGCCATCTACATTTACCGTAAAAGAAAGGCCTTTGTCAAAATTTCTTCCTTTTCATCAGATAGTTTGTAGCAGATTTTTGCAATATGACCAACTTTATTGAATCTAAAACTTCTTCTAGACCAAGCCATACACCTTCCGCATCTATATACCATTATATCCAAAGAGAAAACTTACATAAATTGTACTTATTTCACATCCTTAACGCCTTTATACATCAAAATACTGATTCGGTATACGATACCACAAGGTATGTACACTACATATTGCATCCTCCACGATAGAAAACACCTTTGGTGCTACCATTTTCTTCACCTTAATCCCAAATCGGAAAATATTTGGCGGAATGGCCACTCTCATTACTTCCAAAACATTGCTTAACTCTTGAAAATGTAGCATTTTCCCTTTGAAATGAAATGTCTCATTGAGTACGTTTCTCATTTCTTTGTGACTCACCTTCAATAACAGGCTCTTTGATCTTCTTATTCTGGTTGGCCCTCCATCATCCATTGGATTACATTTCCTTTACTATTTTCTTATTACTCTCCCTGAACTTCATGACTTGAAACTCAGCACACGTAACTTTCTCTTAACTTTCTCATGCTCTTCAACCTTAGCGTACTCAAACATACTCTTCACCATTCGAATCCATCCTTCCGAGTTTGTTGGATCATAAACATCTCCTTCAAAATATGGCAGCTTTTGTCGTAGAAATCTTTAGCACTTAAAATCTTTGGGAACCGTCAACTGCTATTTTCTCCACTCTTTCCATTTCCCTACTCTATTCCATAAATTGAACCTAACGTTCCAACATGTCCGTTTGTCTACTGATCATTGCATCTCTTGAATCCTCGCTCTATCTTTTTTTCCACATCATTTTGTTCCTACTTATCCAACATAGTTTATAAAATCTTCATCCATTACTAGGTTCATCAAGCCGTAACTGAAACCTCAATCAACAATTTATCAACCTCACCTAATTATGTCGGCTTGATTCATTTCTCTCACATTAGGAAAATTTGGGTAGAGTTTCTCCTGTTTCTTTACCACCCCCCCCCCCCAACCCCAAAAAAAAAAAAAAAAGTTTTTTCCATTCATGTTGCATTCAAACCCAAGCAATTCCAAAAAATTCTATTATCTAAACACAACTGCTCACATGAAATACAGTCATCCAAACACAACACTATTTAATTTACATTACATCTTCAAGTTCATTACATTCATTACCGATAAAATGCATGCACTACAACTCCACATCGCCTCTAACGTACTTATATATACAACCTAGTCCTAGTACACCCAACCATTTTTCCAAAATACACCATTCTTTTAGATCTTACTCTTTTGCACATTTTGGACAAATGACCAACCTCACCACATTTAAAACATTGAGGAAATCTAACCAGATATTCTCCCTCATGACTTCTTTTATACTTTGGGCATTGATTTTCTTGTTGGTCTCCTTCTTCAAAGGATCGCTTTACACCTCTTGACATGTTCCCTTCATCCCAAGAGTGTAGCTGAAATCTTATAGCATAATTGTTTTGCTTCGCGGACCAGTTTTCTACTTCTTTAATGTCAAGAGCCTTTGATACAATATCCAAGTATGCCTCCTCTTGATTACCCTATTCATAACACCTCCATAACATCACTGTCTTAAGTCCTTGCACAAAGTGGTGTACCTTATGCTCATACTGCTCACAAGGTACGAGGAAAACTGTGACGACCCGATATTTCTTTACTTTAAAAAATACGTCAAAATTTAAAACTTTTATAAAACAACTAAATCCCTATTAAAATCCTTCAATTTAAACCAAAGTTCTTTTCTAAAAAAAAACCAGATCGTTAAAACATCTTACTTAAAACTCGTTACTTGAATTTTGATTAACAGCGAAATACTTCATTTATAAAATCCATTTTTCTTAATTAATAGCGGAAGCATAAAACATTCTATAGCTGAAGCATAAGTTGTTCATTTAAAAAAAGACACTAAGTCAATTATTACTTTACATTTATAAAGCTCTTTTCTCTCTTACTTTCCTTAACCTAACCAGCCATAAGTTCCGTTCGTGCAAATCGCTCCTTGATCTGGTCATCATTATCTCGTGCGTGTACCTACACCATTAGCAAACTGTGAGCCCAAGGCCCAGTAAGAAATGAGATATGCAGTATAATCATGCCTCTCTTTAATTCTTTTGGAATGGGTTCCGCTCCAAACCAATCTTTTCTTTACATTTTATTCTTTCATTCTTTCATAACTAACTCGTACGTTAAGCTGGAGCTTGGAGGAACCCATGTGGGAGGGAATAGTCTTGGTCGGCTTCTAATCACCTGTGTGTAGCTAGTCCCATTACCGACAAGGAAGGGGTGTAAGTCTAGCTACCTTATTATATCCGAACTACCCGTCCGTTCCCCAACTCCCCATTTTCTTTTCCTTTAAATCATTTCATTTCATTCATTCATTTTTCTCACGTAATGCACATGAGTACCACCACAGAGGCAGCACTTCTTACTTGTTTCTACTATCAAGATGCAAGTCAATGAGAAACATTATTGTGATGCATGTCAATGAAAAGCAATAATCATAACAGTATAAAAGTATGAAAAATGAGAAATCTACTAACATACTTTACATGGCGATGTACTCTAAAACATTCTTGGTAATTTAGGAGAAACAATAATGATATGGACATGCTTTATAATTTAAGGCAAACAATACTGTAGGCATGTTTGGCAATTTAAAGGAAACAATAATAATCTAGGCATGCTTGGCAATTGAAAAGAAACAATAATGACATGCAAAAATCCTAAACATGCTTAGAGATTAAACTAATAACGTGCAAACAACATAGGCATAATATGGAATCATAGTAGAAATACAAACAAACAATTAAAGGAAAGACACTGCTAATGGTGTAGGTCCTCCACAGGCCAATGACTCTACCCATTTCTTATCTCGAAACTTTATTGCATATTAGCACTTAATCTTTATCCTTCTTTTCCTTTTCAATACCTTCATGATTAAAATATTTATCATTAATATCCATTTCTCCCTTAACTATTTACAAAATTTAATAACACTTACGAGCTTCAACATCTACATCTTAACAACCTCATCCTTATCTATATCTTTATTCATTATTCGTGTACTTAATAGAATTTCATTGCCCAATTACAGTCCACTTAACCAAATAACAGAATAGGAAACAACTTCCATCAATATCCCACAACAAAACCAAGAGCAACATAAATCCTCAAACCAAAAGCCACATAGACCATTCAACCAGGCAGTAACCAATCAACTTTTATATTTACAAACTGAACCTAACATAGGCATAATTCCAATTTTTAACACTAACCATTACAATCCTTGCGCTAGTGAAAAATCCTCAACATAGAACAACCACAACAATCACAACCAATAACAATAACAGAACCTAAGGCATATTATAGTTTCCAACAATATTCAGTGAGCAGAAACCCAACAAAGAAGCATAATTTACCAGTAGAGTTTAGTCCTAACACTTTATCTTCATCCTTAATCCATAAAAATAGTGGAGGAAACCTCTTTACCAGAAGAATTGAGGAGACTCGAGTGGAGCTTTCCTTCCTTAGGCTTTTCTCCTCTTCTTCCTTCTCTTCACTTTCCTTCCCAATCATTCTCTCCTTCTCTGTCTCTCTGTGTTCTGGTCTCTCACACAGATATTCCCGCTTCTTTTCTCCAGGAGACACTCACCCTCCATAGCACCGTTTCTCAACTGAGAGCACCTTCATACCAGCCTTCCCTTTCTCACTCTGCATTTCAACTCACCAGCCATGCCCTGCCACGAGCCATGCCCAGCCATACCCTACCTTCACCATGCTCTTTGCACGTTCCACTGTCGATTTCTTCATAGCAAGAACCAGCCACTGATGGATCGGTTCAGACTGGACTACACGCAGATCTAGCAATTCCACCCGAACTGTCATCCCTACCATCCAGAGGCCTCGGCCATTCGCCATTTTCACGTCGCTAATCCTCCTCGCCGTTACCATTCTGTCGACGTGAGCCTCACCTGACCCCCGAAAATGGCAAAGTATCACAGCTCACCACAATCTGACGCCAATCCATCGCTCCAACTCGCGAAGTCCGACGCCCTGTGGAGCCCTAGTCGCTCACCATTTACCGGGACATCCACTTAATGCCTAATTCAAAACAAGTATATTTAACCTCATTTCCATCTTCTTCATTTAACTAAAACCGAGTATTCATAAATTTTTGGACCAAGCCAAACGAACCCGGTTCAATCCATTATTCTTCCATTTGGGATTGTGATTTCGGACGAAGGAAGGCATCTGCGCCTCATCCCTTATGCGTCCAAAATGTCCAATAATTTTGATAGATTCAAACTCCCTTTATCTGCCATCGTCCTTATTTGTCCTAACTCATCCGAGAATTCACGATCGGACGTGAAATGTCATCCCCGCCTCGTCCCAAAATGCGAGGAACGACTCATACTTTTCGGATGCAACGGCCAATCCGCATGTCATCCACATGCATCTGAAATCTCCAAATACATAATCTGAGATAATTTTCCATGTTTAATTTAACGACCCCATAAATTACTTCTTCCAAATTAATCTTAATTATCATTCAATAAATTTAGATAAATTATGATCTAACAAATACGTTCTTGATAATACCACGATGAATATACAGCTAGTCTGAATACTTCCAATCACTTTCCAATTTATCTTTATTAAATTTCTGATATGAAAAGTCAGGGTATTACAAAAACCGTGACAAGACTTCAATCTTGCGCACATACTCTGTAACTGTTCCTTCCTTTCGAAGCTGAGCAAATTCTACCAACTTCCTTGTCCTTGTTGTGTGGTTGAAATACTTGTCATAAAAGATTATCTTGAATTCTATCCACATCATCGCAGACACATCCTTGGTTATCTTGATTGAGTCCCACCAAAATCTTGCATCCTTGACCAGCATGAACATGGCAGATGCTACCCTTTCCTCTTCTTTTATCTTAGCATATGCAAACATGTCCTCCATAGTCCTAATCCACTCATCGACACCAGCTGGATCAGTAATGTCTCCATCAAATTAAGGTGGTCGCAATCATTGAAATTTCTCCCAAGTTACATTCGGTTGCTCTTCCACTCTTGCATTTCCATTTTCAATCCTTTCAATAAGTCTCTTCAAGTGTTGAAATTGTCATTCCACTAATTCAGTCAACCGGCTGATGGTATCCTCTACACTATTCACGACTCTTTCTTGCCCAACTCTTCCTCGCCCTTTAGCGATGGTACCTTTTGAACATAAAACAAAATACATAAATTAGAAAACAAAACTATTAATATACTTACAGTTGATGGAGTATTTCCACGTTGAGACTTATGTTAGTAGGCAGTATACATAATGAATTTTAAAACCCGGGTGCTCTGATACCATAATTGTAACAACCCCGCTTTCCTTTCTTTAGACCTGCCATTTTTTAAGAGAGGTTTATATTAGAAAATCGTGTAAAATTAAAAACTTCTGCGTAGCCAAAGACTTTTCATTATTCAAACCATTTAAAAATGATAAATAGAATTCTTTTCTTCAAAACCTTTTATAAAATACAGCGAAAGACTTTTATAAATAAAAGAAAACATTTGAGAATAAAATAAATCTTTACAAAACTTGTCTTAACTTAAAATTCTTTTAACCTTTAAATCTTTTAGCCTAGCAGCCACCAAATCTACAACGCACAAATGCTCCATCAAAAGGCCTTGACACCACACATACCTACACCACAAGACTTTAACTATGAGCCTAATGCTCAGTAAGTGATATAAAATAAAATATACAATGCACATGCTATGCAGCTTTTAAAATCCGTATGTAGTTTTTTATTTTTCTTTTCGTTTATCTTTTACATTTTAGTCACTTTTCTGTTTCCGTGCACATCAATGCACCACGACCTGACACTCTGGTATAGCTGCTCTAGCTCCGACCAAAAACTTTGCTAGCAGTTGTACGCACCAACGCACAGTACTCGACTTCGACTACAATTGTAGTGCACTAGCGGTCGTGCGCACCAAGGCTTATATGGCCTCACTAATCGTTGGTCGATCCATCTCGACATCAATCGAGGACCCACTACTCGCTATGTGATAAAAGCTCAACATCAATCAAACCGAATGTTAGCTACTATGCACATTAATGCACAGTGACCACACATCCGATATAAGCAATCCAGCTTCGACCAAAAGATTTGGAAGCGGTTGTACACACCATTGCACTACAATCGGCTCCTACTATAATCGTAGCACACTAGCGGCCATGCGCATCAATGCTTAAACGGCTTAACATACATCGTTGCCTCGGCATCAATCAAGAACTAAATAACAAGCTCACATTTATCAATCTGTGGCACATACCCAAGGCGGCCATCCTGTTTACATTTATTCCATTTAATTCATTTATTTTTTGTTTAACTTTCAATGATAAAATGGATATTACTACAGCCTAAATAAAATTTGTCCACTTCGGGTGATCAACCCTTTAGAACACCATACACATAGTATGTAAGAGCATCCATTATAACATGTCCCAAAACCATGCATGAAAACCATTTTCGTAACATTTTGAAAACCATGATGCATGAATGCTCGTGAATGCATAAAACTCAATATCCTCATTATAATCCTCAAAGTATGATCAATCAAAATCCTATAATCTTCAAGCATGATTAATATCTGAATTCTTAACGTAAAGAACATAAATCTAACAAACACATCATTAAAACAACAAGCAAGCACACAACAATACAATCCTCCAACGATAACATGATCAATAACTGAACCTAATAATCTAGTAAACATAGGCATCAAACAAGTCCTAACTCTTGCAATGTAGGCCTAAAGGACAAAGCACACAAAATACCACTTAGCTTGTGTCCTTAAAGTGGTCAACACTCCGATTTAGCTTTCACCATTCCTACACCAATCAATAACATTTAATCATTAATAACCATCACAATTCACAGATTATTAACCTCAACATTATCTATACCATTATTCCTTATTCCCAACATTTTTCTCCACTTTACTGTTTAACATTATCATTTTTGTGCCAATCATAAAATCCGAACAACAAATAAAAGCCTCAACTGTTTAAGAGTTCCTAACAACCACAACTTAATGAACATCAAATAAAATTAGCAATTAATGAACATCCGAAACAGGGACTGTTCAAACCAATGAGCCATCAATAATTCTCCAAATCGTTACAATCAAAATAAAACTATACCCAAGAGGCAATTAAAATATGGAACCAATTTCCATTATCCAAACACAATTTGCTCAACCAAAAAAATGGAATAAAACCTCAACAATATTTCTTAAATAAATGGAATAGGGACGAACCCAAGGAGAACTAGAGAAGCAAGGAGCTTCTCCTTCCTTTCTTCTCTTTCTCTATTTTCTTCCTCTATCTTTCTCTTCTTCTATGTGGACAATAACATAACCCAATCATCAAGAACATTAATCTTAACACATTTTATGGAGCAATAATAAACAGAGAAGAATTGTATGCGTTACCTGAAGCATTCCCGAGAAGAACAAAGAAACAGTTCTCATTCCCGTAGCTCACTCTCCCTTCTCCTTCTCCTTCTTCTTCTTCTTCTTCTTCTTCTTCTTCTTCTTTTCCTCTCTGCCTTTTCTTTTCCTCTATAGATTCCTCTGTCTCTCAGTTCCTTCTCTCTCTCTCTCTCTCTCACACTCTCGGCTTTCTCTAAAGAGTCTTTCTCCCACAAGCTCTCTCTATGTCTCTTTATTTCTCTTTATTTTTTTCATCAAAGCTTCCCACATACGCTTCATATACCCCCAAAAATCTCACCTAGCCCTCCTTCTATTTTGCCATCCGTAAAGGAGCACACGTGGAGGAATTACAAAAAGCACAATTCTCAGGATTACACATTTTCCTGAAATCACGTGGAGCCTATCGATCATAGATCAAGAATACTAGTTAATCATATGATCGACCAGTATAACGTCAAAACCCTATATGTAGTGAGATCGGCTGATCACCCAAGAAACCTTCCTGGTCAATCATGATCGACTGGTCCCATGTAGCATGCACTCCTCCTAGCCTTTGCTAATTCTACAGTCGACCATTCGGTCTATCAGTTCCTTCTTTGCCAGACCTTGAATTGAATCTGCCATTTTTGCAGTAGACCTATCGGTCGATCAGTTTCTTCATTGACAGCCTATTAAAAGCCCCCTGACCATTTTGCAATTGATCATCTTGATTGACCATTTCCTTCATGCCCTGCACACCTTATCGATCCATGATCAATCCATTCCACATCACCAATCCTCACAAATGCCACTTCCATTTTCACCAACCTTAACACTTCCTTCACCAACAACGCATACAACTATAATCTTCCAATTTCATCCAACTAATTCTATTAACACCCAATTACATTCTCAATTATCCATACTTAAATTCATAAAAAAAATTGGTGTATTACAAGGCTTGCTTTCTCTTGGATTATTCTTAATCCTTTTTATTTTGAAAATCAAAAGTTTGAGTGTTGTTAGTATTACTCGAGCTTTGTCTTTTCATGTAATCTTCTCACCAATTTCTATTGGTGAGTTGCTTTAGTAAGATTTTATTTAAACTCTCATTACTTGTTGGATTGAGTTTTTTTTTTTTGTTAAACAAGAGAGAATTGTTTGGTAGAACAAAAATGTTGTAATTTTCGCAACCTGTTCCCAAACCAACTTACCATACATTGCATTTCGTTCTGCATCAACAACTCACATGTGGCCATGTTTCATTGATAGAACAATTATTGGCGGACACCAACACTTCCGCTGCATATACCAATGCTTCTGCGGATGCCACCTTACATGTGTATGCAGACAACAACACCTCTGCGGATGCCAACACTCCCACAAATGTTAACACTTCATTATGCTGGCATCATCTGCAAGCACTTACATGTCACCCGCAAATACTAACTTTTCTATGGATACATTTCCTTCTGCATACATCTTTCCACGGATAATTACACATTATTCCATTACTTGAACCTTCCAATTTTCCATATTAAACTTTCCTAATCTTGTAGTAATGTTACACATGAAATTATTCATGAAAATTTTTTTGGTGTTACAAATATATCTTGAGGCCAAACTTGCATCTCACACCAAATCGACTTATCCCTCGGCATGATTGAACTTTCAAAAACACAAAGTCATTCTCCTCAAAATTTACCTCTCTCCTATGGAGGTCTGCATAATTCTTCTGTCGACTTTGAATTTTTCTCAACCGCTCCTTAATAATTTGTACCTTCTTAGTTATCACCTGAATCAAATCAGGGCTAAACATAAATTGGCATGACTTTGCATACAAAACCTCATAAGTCGACACTCCGATACTTATCTAATAGTTGTTATTATAAATAAATTTCACTAATGGCAAGTGTTTCACCCAGCTATCTCCGAAATCTAGAATACATGAACTCAATATGTCCTTGAGAATCTAAATTGTACGATAAGATTGACCATCTTTTTTAGGATGATGTGTCATACTCAAATTGCGCTCAGTACCCAAGGCTCTCTAAAGGGCTCTTCAAAATTTAGAATTGAATCTTGGAACTCTATCTAATACAATACTCAAGAGAACACCATGTAGGTGAACGATGTTCTCTATATATAACTCACTCAACTTTGTCAAAGAGAAATCATTCTCACTATAAAAAAAATACGCAGATTTTGTCAATTTGTCAACAATCACCCAAACTACATCATATCTCTACAAAGACCTTGGCATACCAGTCACAAAATCTATAGTGATTCTATTCCATTTCTACTCAAGGATATATAGAGGTTGCAACAACCTAGCTAATCTCTAATGTTCAACCTTAATTTGCTGACAAGTCAAACATTTAGACACATATTCTACTACATCCTACTTCATTCCACCCCACCAATACTAACGCTTTAGGTCATGATACATTTAAGTGTGGTCGGGATTAATAGAAAATCTTGACTTATTGCTCTCGACTAGAACTACCCGCCTCAAATCTAAATCACTAGGAACTACAATTCGGCCCCTAAAAAATATAAATCCTTTTGAGTTGACTCCCAACCATAAACTCCTCACCAACTTGAATTTGCTCAAACTTTTCCTCCAGCTCTTCAGCTCATCATAAAACATCAGCCTATCCTTATCATGCTGCAGAAGTGTAGGAGTCACAATCAAATTAACCACTTGGAATATCTGACCATCAACCTACTACTATATTTAATAATCTTAAATAGTCAAACATCTCTTTCAGTCTTCTAACAAAAGACAGGAAAAGAACTTTGAGGATGACAACTTAAGGCTTCAGTCATAACATTGGCCTTTCTGAGATGATACTTCAAAGAAAAGTCATCAATCCTCCATATACTCCATCCATCAGCATTGTTAGCGCTTCAAATCACACTGCGTAAGTAGATACTTTAAGCTCTCATGGTGGGAAAATATCTCAAAATTTGTACCATACAAGTAACTTCACCAAATCTTTAGAGTAAAGATTATAGGTGCAAGCTCCAAGTTGTGGGTAGGATAATTTTGCTCATGCGTTTTTAATCGTCGAGATGCATAGGCTATGACTTTGTCCAGCTGCATCAGAACGTTATCCAAATAAACTCGTGATACATATGTATAAACTGCATACAACAAACTCTCATTGGGCACTGCCAAAGCTGGTTGAGTTGTCAATTTCTTCTTAAGCTGCTCAAAAAGATGTCTAAAATTCACCGTCTTAGATATACTTAACGTCTTTTCTAGTCAACTGGGTTAACGGTATAGCAATAGAAAAAAGTTCTCCATGAACTAGCGATAATAACCTGCCAAACCTAAGAAACTCCATACCTCAGCGATGTTCTTGTGTGGCTTCCAATTTAAAATAGCCTCAACCTTTGTTGGATCCATTGAGATGCCATTTATGACAAACAACATGACCTAAAAATTTTACCTCTGTCATCCAAAAGCTACACTTCTCTCTTTTAGCATACAAAGGACAATCACTTAATGTCTGCAGAACAATCCTAAGATGCTCCATATGCTCATCATGAAACTTTAAATATAGTAGGATGCCATCAATGAATACTACTATAGGATGTCATCAATGAATACTACTACAAATTGGTCAAGATCTGGCAAGAATATTCAATTTATTATGTCCATGAATGCAGCTAATGCATTAGTCAATCCAAACGGAAGCACCATAAATTCATAGTGTCCATATTGAGTCTAAAAAGTCATCTTAAGAATGTCTTATTCATGAATGAAACGAACAGTCCTAATTCTTTGCAAATAAAATTGGTGCACCTTAAAGCAAAGTACTTTTACAATTGAAACCTTTCTGCAACAAGTCATTCAATTGAGTCCTTATTTCCATCAATTTAGTAAGAGCCATGCGATGGAGCTATCAAAACTAGATCAGTGTCCGGCACAAAATTGATGCTAAACTTAATTTATCGATCATGTGATAATGTAACACCCCGTAGTATAAATCCTTTTTCTTGCAATTTTTTAAAATCAATTCATAAAATTGTATCTTTGAAAATAAGTCAACATAACGTACATTTGAAAAATAAATAGTGGAAATCTTTTATAAAAAGAGTCTAATTTTTAAAAAAATGTAGTCAAAACCTAGCATAAATCCATTAACTTTAATCATCCATTTAAAAGTCTTGTGAAACATTTTAACTAAACTCCAAACATAAAAAAACAAAAATTAAATAAAGGTTTTTTATTTAACATCATTTTTCTTCAAGCCTTTACCCACGGGTCAATATCGCTCCAACAATGCCTCAACCTCGCCAATGAGAGTACTCCTTCAATCACAACTATCATTCATTCACATCATCAGGTACCTCAGTAAAATCATCCTCACTTACATCACAAAGTTCATTTATGAGGCTAACGTTCAGTAAGAGATACATTTATGACATGAATATGAGATGTAGTTTGTAAAAACATGTCTCTTTTTAGTTATCATTCTTTTCTTTTTCTTCCACTTAACAGTCTAGTCATTATGGTAGTCTAGGAGAGAGAGTGACATCATTTGGTTTACCTCATGCGGGACAGCCAACTCGAGCTCCACTCACAACAACTATTTATGTTTATTCAATCTGTCTTTCAGTCTTTTTAAATAAAAAAAATTTTCATGATGCATAAAACATAGACGTGATCTTACATGTAAAATGTAACATATAATAACAATCTAACCTATTATCACATGTATGACAAACAAAAATATATCTCCAAAGTTCTTTCGTCGTTCTATTATACTGAATTCATTCTGGTAAACAAAATCAAAGCATCTAGCAAAGTAAAAACACTTACTCAATCAATGTCTAATATCACAATAACACATTCTCAATCAACATCCACATAAACAAAGTAGTAGAGAAAAAGTGTAACAAATACCCTAGTACTTTGTGATGTAAAATAAAGGTCAAACACATGCAAACATCATTTACCTACAATTCTTAGATGAGTCTTTTCACTCACAATCTGATCTAATATTCGCTCTAACTTGTTTCCAACATGTTTATTTTCCTTTAGATAGGTAAAAGTTGAGTTACTATAAAAATAGAAATTTATCAAATACATTGCTTCAGAAACTTAGTTTCTGCTTCCATGTTCTCATCATTATTTTGTTCATCATTGTAGTCCATCTTATAAAGATGAATGAACCTAAATTAAGAAGTCCTAATTGTAGTAGACATACCTTCAAAAAGCTTGAGAGAAAGAACACAATCTCTCACGGCTTCTAATGCATTGATGATTAGGGTTTTGCCCCAACCTTCCTTTTTATAGATCAGCAACCTTCCTTTCAAATATTCTGAATAGTATATTCACAATTCAAAAATATATTCACAATCACGAAATATATTTGTAGTTGGATAATATATTTGCCATTCGAAATTTTTCCTAACAATAATGTTATGAAGTTCCAAGTATAGTTGTCACGGACATGTGTGCTTCTGCTATAGATATTAGCTGTGGATATTCGAATTGTCCACCAATCTCCATCCACCACTTTCACTTATCTACCTTACACATGTCTTTCCATTGACAAATCTCATTCCCTGCATTCCACCTCATCCGCGAACAACAATGCTTCCACTGCAGATATCCACTCAACTTCTTCGCCACAAACAATTTGCCATGTACACATGTATTTTTGAAGAAAAATCTCATTTTGTGGATTCCACCTCACTAGAAACCAAAGTTTCCATAGCAAATATCTGCTAAAATTGTCCATTAATCACAATCTGCCATATTCACATTCTATAGACAAACCTCATATCGTGGATTCCACCTAATCTGTAGACACCAACGTTTGGGCTACTAATATCCACCTATTCTTCAAATACCAATCATGTGTGGCCATGTGTCCTTCTTAAACCAAGTATTCGCAGACACCAACACTTCTGTTTCGGATACCAACACTTCCGTGGATACACCTCATTCAACAAACACCACTCATGTGTAGCCATGTGTCATTCTTAAACTAGGTATCTGCACGCATCAACACTTCTGTTGTAGATACCAACACTTCTGTGTATACACCATCCTAAGAACACATTCCCTTCCGCAAACACCAACTCTCCCACATAGACATTCCCTTCCACAAACACATCATCACACAAACACATTCCCTTATGTGGTTACTCTTCATTCCACAGCTAGTTTAACCCTCAAATTTCCACACCAAACTTTCCTAATTTAAAACATTCTTAATAAAATAAAATATTAATTCCATATATTAAAATATACCCTTCATTATGTAAATATATAAATTTTCAATAGTGACACTTGTCATTCTATTTAAATTTCAAAATGGTACATTACACATAAAACTATTTGCGAAATTTTTTCAAGTGTTACAGGTAACCTATGCAAATCTTCAAGAAAAACATCAGGGAAGTCACAAACTATTAATAACTATAGACCTTGTCTAAGCAAATCAAGGTCTTTGATGATAGCAAAAACACTAGTAATGCGCCAATTTCTTTTAACCATCCAAGTGGTCTCGTAAGATAGACTAAAAGGAAACATATGAGTATTACACAGATGCACCAAAACTCATCCACCTTCTGCTGTAAGAGCCACATTCCTCTTATGACAATCAATTTTAGACTTATAATATCTTAACCAATCTACACCTGAGAACACATCAAACTAATCAATAGGCATCACTATCAAATCAATTGATAATTTGTGCTCAATCACAATAAGAGTAGCAAATTGAACAAGGAGATAGATCTCATATCTCCTATTCATGGGAGTATTCAAGATTAAGAGATTTTCTAACTTCTCTATTGCGACACCTATAGTATGAACTAACAAGGCAAAAATAAATGAATGTGTCACTGTAATATCAAATAACTAACGAACTTCAATATTAAAGAAGGGAATTGTACTGTCACTGATGCCTTGGCAAGACTGATTATGTATTGGTCGCAATTTGTGTAAGACAATTAATAAGTATTATTAAGGAAGAAATTATGCTTAAGGGTATATATATGTGTGTGTGTGTGTGTGTGTCTGTGTGTGTATATATCTACACACACATATGTAATACCCCAAGTTTTTATGTCATATTCAGTTTATGATAATAATGATGATATTGGGTGATAATAGTAATTTGAGATTTATGGTTTATGGAAGTGTGAATTTTCTATGTTTTAGTAGATTTAGAGGGAGTGTTTGATCTAGGAAGGGTAGTGATCGACCATTGATTATACAAACTGAGAAATTATAGTTCTCTGTTGTGTGGTGGTCGATCGTCTTTAGCAGCGGTCGATTGGCTTTATTACAGAGTTGAATTGAGGATGTTTAGCAGTTGCTCGGTGAACGACCAATGTCTAAGCAAAATTTAGTTTAGCGATCAATCATATGGGTTTAGCGGTCATTCATGGTCATTACAGATTGTAAAAGTTAAGTTTTGTAGTCGATCAACTTTGAGTTGATGATCAACCGGTATTCCAAAATGTATACAGAGTGTGTTCTTAAGCTGTGTGTTGATCACCTGAGGGATTTGATCGACTGGTAATGCCAAAGGTTGGTAGAATAAGGGAAAGATGTCATTTTTTTTATTAGATTAGGAAGTGGTTAGTCACCACTTAAATGTTGTTAAGATGCCACTTCTTGCTTTGGATGGTTGAAGGAAGGTTTTGAGCTTATATTAAGTGGAGGAAAGCTAGAAAGAAGAAGAAAAACCGTGAAACGAAAAAAGGGAACTGTGAGAATGAGAGAGAAAAGAAAAGAGAACCAGGGAGAAGAAGAATAAGAAGGAGAAGAGGAAGGAAACCTTAGGAAGTCTTTGTCTTCTCAACTCTTTAAGGAAATAGAGGTAAGCAATGATTGTATGTGTTTTTCCCTTTTTCGGCTACATCACAAGAGTTTGGATTTTATGTTTGTTGACTGTTCCATGCTTGGGTTTCTTAGATATAAGTTTTGATCACGTTGTTGCTCGAGGATGTATTGTTTAATGATTGTTTGATTCTTTGATGTTCATGCTTAATAGATTTTTGAGTTAAAGGATTTTGTTCATGCTTTGAGGATGTATTGATGATATGCTAGATTTTATTATGTTGTGTGTAATCATGCTCATGCATCATAGTTTTCACAAAACGATACGAAAATGTTTTGTCATGCATATGTTTTATATAAGAAATACGTCAACATATTGTGAAGGGATGGGTTGGCTAAAGTTCACCACTCATTCCTAAAATGTTTAGAAGAAGGTGTAATGGCTAATGTTCACCATTACACAAAATACTAATAGGTTAAGAAAAAGAAAAGGAAAACTGAAATGGAAAATGCTTTATGTAATTCATATCATGTTCATATTGCATATCATTTCTTACTAAGCATGAGACTTATAGTTATTGTCTTGTGATGTAGGTATGCATGCTAATGAGAAAAGGAGCGATTGATGGAGGATTTGTGCGTTGCTGACCTTGTGGCTGGTTAGGCTAAAGAAAAATGTAAATTATACAAGGTTTTAAATTATGAAATGTATTTACACAAAATATGTTTAAAGAAAGAAATTTTATTTATTGTATTTTCAAATGTTTTTAATTACAAAAAGTCTTCAAAATGGGTCGCTACACATATATATATTTCTAAACCATATAATATACTTCTTTTAAACGACCTATAATATTTGTATATATATATATAATAGAATACTATATTAAGATGGATAGAAATGAGAATGGAGAAATCGGATGTTGGGTGCGTGGGGAAACATTAGAGATGTCGTCCGTGATTTAATGGATGTCGTTGTTTTGGAAAAGATGTTCGTTGTTAAGAAGTTGTGAAGAAATGGCATCGGCGGGAGCCAACAGATCCGCAAAAGTGTTTGAGGATACGAAGTGATGTGCCCCAAGACCCTGCTGCCTAAGCACGAGCCATAAGGCTCCTTGTTTATTATAATAAGTTATTATTTTGTAGGTTGGAATAAACTAGAAGAACTTGAGCATGTGTCTATGCATGATGATAAGAGGCTCCTAGACATGTGCTCACTTGGAGGCAAGAAGTTCCCACTCGGCAAGGGCCTACCGTCCACTAATTTGATGAACACTCCTTAGCCGAGACTCATGAAGCTTATTAGAAGAAGATATGTTTATTTTCCACTTTGACATGTTAAATTAGACTATACTGAATTGGTTACTATGGGTTGACTTGTATTTTGATTAGAATTAGGTTGTTTTGGACTTGTGTTTTTGGAGTGCTCAGCTAGGGTACTAGACGAGCCCTCATGTCTTTCTTTTGAGAACTAAGGAGCATTTTTGTAATTTCTTTTGAACTTTCACTAGGGAGGTATTTAGCCTTCCCTAATGAAGAGTGAATTCAGATTTGAAACCCTATTTTGCAAATGCAACTTCGTTTGGAGAATTCTCTCTAACACACTCGGTGTGCTCGGATTGCTTCATGGCCTTCCTTACACCAAAAGTCTTCCTCTCATGCTTCTTGCGCCATCTTGGAGAGGAAGATCATTGCTAGCTCTTCCAGCATCTTCCATTGGAGGTGTCCATGGCGTGTAGAGTTAGAAGATCGTGGCAAAAGCCAAGGTGGAGAGGTACTCTTCGAAGTGTCCCGATCCAGTCGTAACCCTCGGCCGTGTGGGGGCTTGTGGACCAGCATCGTGCTCATTTTCTTTTCTATTTTCTCTTCATTTTCTTACTGTGTTTTGTTTGGAATTATTGGTTCTATATCAATTGTCAATTCTTGATTGGAAGCTAGTGATTTTTGGAATTGGAAATTGAATTTGTGTTTGATTTCTTTGAAGTGCCGCAAACTGTTTTCGGGTTTGTTGTTTCCGAGCAGGGTTTTCTCTAGCGCATAAGTCCAAGTGTGAATTGAGTTTAAATGCGGATTTTGGAGGTGATTTTGTGTTAGTTGTTTACTAGTGGTCTTATAAATATGAGGCCATGAAGCCTATGCAACTCGAGTTCCATTCAATCTAATTCAGTACTCGGATTTTAGGGCTAGCCGATAAATTCTGAATAGCTTGTTGTTTCGATCATAAGTCTGTGGTTATTCCGAATTTGAAATTGAATTTTTAATAGAGTAATCCCTTTTGGAATGCAAAGATTTTGGTACATTTTTGACATCGTTTGGAATTAAATTCCTAAGTTTGTGTACATTTTATTGGGAGGAATCTGTTTCATGGCAGAGTTTTAATTCGTGCATAACTCACTTTCCATATTGAGTTTGAACGTGAATTTTGGATGAGAAATTGTTTTGATTGACTACTAGTTTCCATATAAATTTAGTGTTAAAAGACCGTATGCACTAAAAGTTATAAATGATTCAATTTCGTTGCCCAAATTTTGTGAAAGCCGATTGTCGATTTGCATTGTGTTTTTGTTTTGAGATTTGGGGCACATCACGAAGACTGTTGATTTAATTGGTAGAAGAGTTTATAGCCGTTGGATGAGAGTTAGTGAAAGAAAAAGATTCCTTTTTAGAAGGGAATGTGTCTACAGGAGAAAGGAAAAGGATGGATGGAACACTGGTCGTCTAATGAGAAGAACAGGTGAAGGATTGACCGTTGGATGAGAGAAGGCGGAGGAAAAATATGCTTCCACGGGAGAGAAAGATTCTTTGTGGAAGTGAAGGGGATCATTGGATTAAAAAGGGTGGACGAGAGAAGAGTTATTGGATATAGATAAAGATGCTTCTGCAGCAAAGAAAGATTTTGTTTGGAAGGAGAAGAACCATTGGATTTAATTGAGGATGAAACGTGAATCATCAGGATGTCGCTCTAGTATGGGAGAAAGAGAAAAGCATCGCTGGAGGATTAAACGTCGTCGTTTGGATTTGGAGTTGAGGAAGGAAGCATGCCCACGGAAGGAATCGTATCTGCAAATTTAGAAGAACGTCGTCGTTTCAAGGGAAAAACACGTCCGTGGTGAATTAAATGAGATAGGAACGACGTTGCTTTGACTAAAGTAAACTAGTTAAATAGTGATATTGCTGGAGCATTGACGTCCATGGAAAAAAACGCTTCTAGAAATATGACGTGGCATTGAATGATTGGTCTAGTGGGGCAAATATTTGCTGAGAATATTCTTGGTGGACGCGAACGTGTTCACAGTAGCCTATACTTCTGCACCTGATGGACTGGTAATTTAAATTTAGACAACGTTCTGTCCGATTAATGAATCGTCGTAGAGGACCAGGTTTGTAACATCCCGCATTTAAAAAATGCGTAAAATTTAAAATCTTTCTTTTTAGAGTAACTCATGCAGTTTGTTTTTTTTTTCATAAAACAATTTTTAGAAATACTCGTTCGATAACATAATTGCAAAACAGTCCATACATTTTTCAAAAAGTTCTAGTTATATAGTAAGTGGCAAAAGTTCATCATTAGCTACTATTAGCAAAATATCACTTCTTCCTACCCCTTAGTCCTAGTCGTCTTACTCATTCCATACATAAATACTGAAATCTGTCTGAAAAAGTACCACTATATCTGACGTTAATAGACCTAGTTCCACAAGACATTGGTGATGCAACACAACCACCAGATCAAATGGGCTGATAATCCAAAACGTCGTCTGGGAGTACCTCCTCCACATAGTGATCGTCATCCAATACATTACCTACATCACGGGGGAAAACAATGAGCCTAACGCTCTGCAAGAATTTAAATGAATGGAATGAATGCAATGCATGAGCATACGATGCAAAATAGTCCAGAGTACATACATGACAAACACTGTGGGACATGAGGAAGGCGTGGCCAAGAAATAACGTATAACATATCATATGCTTCCTCATGCCGTATGTACTTTTTGTTCCGAGGACGTTGGGGATTTCAAAACGAGAGACAATGAACACTCGACCCCATGACATTAATCTAAGTTCTATCTCATCGTTTCATTTATACTTTCATTTCATTTCATTGTAACTCATGGGGTATCATTGTCATCCTGAACCCCCACACGCCCTTTACATAAATTAAATATGACATGCAAAATGAACAATTTCATAAATCCTATACATGATGCATGTATGACATAGAAA
>CM039482.1:15973217-16311712 GCA_022433065.1 Begonia loranthoides
GTTCAATAAAACGCAAAGTTGAAAAGTTTAGGACGCATAGGATGGTAATTGGCGTCCTCAAAACTGATCTGTCAAAATTCGGATGCTGAAATGTCCAGGTGCGGATGCAGCGGACGGTAACAGGGCCGTCCGCAGTGAATATGTCCAAGTTCTGGGAACAATCGGACGCAGCGGACGAGGCAGACGCGAGAAGACAGCGTCTGATTTGAATCTGTAATATTTTTTGGATCAATGAGGCCACTGCGGACGATCTATACGGACGAAAAACCGCGTCCGTAACATCAAAAATATCAGAAAAACCCATTTGAATTTAGGGATTTTCGTAAATTAAAACGATATTTCCCTCAAATTTCTACTGATGCCACGATAGTATGAGGAGGGGGGAGAGAGTTTGGATGGTTGCCAACGAAGAATCACCTTCGGTGGAGTGAAGGGTGTGCAGCCACGTGGCCTTGGGCTTCCACTGTTTCCCTTGTCCTCGCCAGAAAGCTTATAAGACATTGGATGCACGGGGGAGACTTGGAAGCTTGTGTGTGCTGGTGTGTGAACGGCAAGGAGACAATTGGAGGTAAGTACAAGTGTATCTTTTGTCCCTTGCCTCCATTGTCCCCATGGATAGAGGCTTTGGGTGGATTAATCCCCTAAATGGTTGGGTTATGTTTCCAATGGCAACCAGTTAAGGCTTTGGCTTGTAACTTACAAATAGAGGCTTGGTGGATGTTGTCCCCATGGTTAGAGGCTTTGGGCGGGTTACTCCCCCATTTGTTGAGTTTACATTCCAATGTTAAACGATTAAAGCTTTGATATTAAACTCAGACTCATAAATAGAGGCTTGGTGGACTTGGTCTCCATTGATAGAGGCTTTGGGCGGGTTACTCCCCCATTGGTTGAGGCTTGAGTTGAATATCAAAGGCAAAACAATAAAGTAAAGATAATGATAAAGTAAAGACAAAATGAAGTAAAGTTTCAAGATAAAGTAAAGATAAAGAAAAAGATGAAAGGTCGTCTGGGGATGTGAGGTTCACCTCGTCAAGTTTAGACATCTCCAACGCCTTTCAAGATAAAGTAAAACAACGATCAAGTAAAGAAATGAACAGTAAAGTAAAGTTAAGATAAAATAGAGTTAAGATCAAGAAAACAATAAAAGAAAATAAAAGAAAGAAAGTAAGAAACAGTAAAAGAAAACGAAAAGAGATTTAAAAGTTGCATACATGTGCATCATACCTTTTAGTTTATATCACTTACTGAGCATTAGGCTCATTAGTTAAGTCTTGCGATGTAGGTACACGCATAGGAGAACATGTTAAGAAGCAGTTGATGAAGGGTTTGCACGCGCGGATCTTGTGGCTGGCTGGGCTAAAGAATTAAAGGGAATTTAATTGTAAAAGGGTTGTAAATTATCTAATTTTGTTTTTTGTTATGTTTTAATTCCGCTGCGTTTTCATAAAAATGATTTTTATTACTTCTGCTAAAATTGATAAATGTTTTAAGTAAAGAGTTCTAATGATCGGGTTTTATAAAAGGAAAATACTCTGATGTTTTTATAAAAAGAAAAATTTTAAATTTACACGATTTTCAAAGTAAATAAAACCGGGTCGTTACACGGTTACTCAGCCCAAGACGTAAATGAAGCGAAAGTATTAACAGGAAAATTAAGCCCAAACCCAAATCACATAGGTTGAGATCCACCGAATGATTAACTAGAGACATGATAGTATAAATAAAGAAACGCACAGTGCATGAATTAAATCAAACAACACCAACAATCTAATAAATCCCAAACGTACAAAAGACGAAGGGACTTAGACCGACGAAACTCCACACATCCAGGGGGGATCGATACACCCACCAGAGGGGTATTATGATGTGATCCAAATCTCAAAGATCACTAAAGAGCAATCGGCTAGGCTATATTCCAATTAAACTATCCACCAAATTTTAAACGAACACAACTTCACAACTGTAAGGAATCAGAGCCTGAAATTTGGAGGAGTTTATAATAACATTTCAGAACACACATATCAAAATTTCAGCTCTTAACTCGATCAGAACAATCAGTTATGACAAAACAAAAATAGCACACAGAATTAGGGTTTCTAGGACAGTTCTGGTGAGCAGGCATTCTTTTTACACCAAATTTAGAGGAGGAGACCTTAACAATATCAGAATAAACACTACCAATTTCAAACGCAATCTAACGAATGAAAATAGACCAAATCCCAGCTACAATCTCAAGCCAAAATCTGGTTAGCGCAAAACAGATTCTCGGATTGAATATATTCCTTCCAAAACAAAACTTTCCAATAATAAACTTCAAGCAAATCAGTCCCAAATTCCGAGTGTCAAAAGTTAACAGCAAGAACTCAATATCACAAGATTCATTTTTGCATTCGTAATAATAACGAAAAAGAAAAACTCCAAGGAGTCCGCACACCTCCAATGGGAGAGGGGGTGACTTGCTCGGCCTTACCAAATCTGAAGGCACTCTCTGAGGGGATGTTGCTTCTTCTACTTCCACACAACAAAGCCACCAAAAAGAAGAGATGGATTGGAGGAGGTACCAAGATCAACCCGTCAAAGAAACTACAAGAATGGACAAGTTGATGGATAGAAGGAATGGCCGAGTGGGAGGCAGGCTTCCACGGGTCTTCACCAAGAACAAGCTAGGGTTTTCTCTTCAATTCTTCAAAAATTTCCTTCTTGCTTGCCTTAGAGGGGACTAAATGCCCTCTAGGGGCTTTACAACAAAAAGGACAAAATTGCCCTAAAATGAAATGACAAAAGTGACCACAAATAATAAATCACAAAACAGGTCTGAGGTTGGTTTTTTTGTCTATGTAAATGTAATGTTTGACATATCAAACCAACCCCAAATATAACTCTCAATACCTCTTTCGAAAGCTATAGACGTCGGCTACAAACCGTATGAAGAACACATTTTCATTTCACATCATTTCAGGCTATAAATATGTCAAATACTCCAACATGGTCCGATTGTAGGCAGACTTGTAACGTCTTCCCTTTCTTCCATAATTTTGCTTCCAAGTAAGTGCAAGCTTAGGAGCCTCTTTATCCTCATGCTTTGGCTCAACTTCAAGGTTCTTTAGCTTATTCCAACCTACAAAATAATGACTTATTAGATAAAAGGGGCATCATGGCTCGGCTCAGACGGTAGGGTCTTGGGACACATCATCCTCCCAGGGTGATTGAGGATTTAGGAGCCTCTTTATCCTCATGCTTTGGCTCATCTTCAAGGTTCTTTAGCTTATTCCAACCTACAAAATAATAACTTATTGGATAAAAGGGGCATCATGGCTCGGCTCAGATGGTAGGGTCTTGGGACACATCATCCTCCCGAGGTGATTGAGGATTTGACCTCAAATCCATGGCTTAACCCACTTTTTCTTTTTTCACCACTTCAAGTACCCTTACAACCATGTTTGGAAGCTTTGGAAGCTTTGAAAGTTTTAGGAGCTTGAGCATGAATCCAATTCAATTTTGTACAATGTTTTTGTCTCCATCAACCCCAATGAAACACCATGAAACACATAATTGCACAAGGCAGAAATTAGGAATTGGCAGCAGTTGGTGTAATTTCGATAGCAATAAAAATGGGCTAATTGGTGGCATTTTGTCTTGGTTTTTGGACAGTCTATCACCATACAAGTTAAAAATAAACCCTCAAAGTTTCAAGGCCAAACTCCAAGGCAATAAAAAGTTATGATAGAGACACTGAAACCTGTTCGGGTTGGTAAGGCAATTTTCTCTGAATGGCAGTTTTTAGAGTGAACTTGTAATAGCCATATCTTGGTCAATTCAACGAATGTTTCCACAAAATTTGGACAGCACATAAATTTAGGAGTGAGGAAAGGCTCTGCCAAAATTCAGAATGAAACTCTTACCGAGACAGAAGTTACGTTGAAAGAATCCCCACTACCCAAATGGTGCAAGAAAAATTACAGTTTCGGATACTATCTTGAAAATGATGCACAGTCATCATTCCAATAAAGAACAAAAATCCCAAATTCCCAGAGCAGAATTAGCAATAAAATTAATAGGAAATTGCAGCAACGTACCAGCGGTTTCATTTTTCTAGAATCCGAGAATAAATTTATGTGTGTGCTCCCTAGTACAACTTTTTTTCATAGGTTCAACAACTTATCGTCCACCCGAATCAAATGGAAAATTTTTGTTCCCACCATGAGGTACGTCATTAACATAGGATCTTGCATACCGTCTTGACAAAGATGGAAGAACAATGGAGAGCTTGCACAAGATGACATTTGAATCTTGTAGTGGTAACAATGTTGAATCAAAATAATCTTCAATCTTTGAATTTATTTCCTCAACTCCATTATCAAAACCTTCTTTCCAAAATTCAAATTCAACACCAATAGTAAAGGAATCTCCCATCCAACCCCTCTTAAAGAACCAAGTAACCAAATTATTTTGTGGTGCATACCTTAAGCACCTAGTTTGGGATAGCTTGCTTGTTTCTCTGCTATCATAGACTAGCAAATAAAGACTTGAAGGTGGTAATGCACCTAAGCCCCAATCTTCATGCATATGCATGTAAGCATGGTTGATAGAACTCCTTTCATTTGTGAACAAAGAAAATACTTTGCCCATGCCCTAACAAAAATCATAAGAAGTTAGCTTCGCTTGAATTTTCTCTTCTTGGCATTCTATAGTGAGAGGTTTTTCTATTGTAAAAAACATTTCTTCTCCACCAAGAGTTAACTTTTTAAAATGACTTTCTCCTTCAACGGTTGCTGCAAATAATTCATCTCCGTACTCCACGATGCTTGCTTCTTCCATTTTACATAAAACATTGCAGTTAGGCAAAGTGGAAGACTTTTTATCTTCCATGACTATTTCCTCCATGGCCGTGAGTATTTCCTTTGAGGAGGAGTTCTTCCTCATCCATCTTTAACTTTGGTAGCTCCTCATCAATATAACTTTCTTCAAGACAAGATGAAACATAAAAGGACTTGTTAGAAACACATGGAATAAGCAACTCTTGGAAACAAGTATTAACTTCATCTAGCTCAGTTTCATTTCTAAGAAATTCTTCCCATGGGCTTCGTGTTTAAAGAATCTTACAATGCTGATTTTGAAACTCTATCTCATGTTCTTTCTCGACCCCATTAGTAGTGGCAAAAAAATTTATCTCCATTTTCTACATGATCATCTTCACAAATTTGATCTTTCAAAAAAACGTCTTCAGCCGCTTGAGTCTCCATCCCGAATAGTGGCCCTTCAGGAGCATAAATAGTCTCTACTTCAAAGTTTTTTTCTTCATTAGTGGCTACCAAGAAGTCAACTTGGATTCTCTCATCAATCAAGCATTCCTTTATAATAAAATCTTTTTGCTTTGGGCAATTTGAAGCATTGTGCCCAATTTCAAGGCACTCGGAGCAATGGATGTCTTTAGCCCTTAGCCGACATGTATCAAATCTTTTTCTCATAAACTTTTTCATCATCTTCCAAGTAATAAGTTCATCTTCCCCATCAATTAGCCGCTGAGCTTTTAAATTATTCCACCAAGTTTTTGCATGACCCATCAATTTCGAGGAGGCTAGTCTCACTTTACCTTTATCTGAAAATTTGTGACAATCAAATATGCTTTCAACTTCTTCCAACCAATCCACACATTCCATGCCATTGTTGAATCCTATAAATGGAGGGATAAGTAATTTATACGCTTTATATCATCCTTGCCATGAGATCTTCTTCTCAAATTCCGCAGCTCTTCCATATCGGTTTCTACTAAGTCTTCATCAAACAAGCTTGTGCCTCGGCCTCTAGACTCATTTGAAGTACTAATCCTCCTCCTTGGCCTCGGAGTTCTTGGCTCTCTTAATGCTCATTAAGGGGGGCATCTATTCTTCGCTGGAGTTTACTAATTAACTCCATCATGTCATCAAGCCGCCTATGAAGACTACTCTCGTGTTGCTCTTGATCATTTTCGGGTGGAATATTCTGATTATTCCTCATTTCCTAGTTAATATGGTAAGGAGCTCCACTCCTTGTACTCATCTTGCAATTACCAAGAAAAATAACAACAACAAAAGCGTGAACGGGCTCTGATACCAAATGATGTTACCCAAATCTCAATGATCACTAAGGAGCAATCGGCTAGGCTATATTCCAATTAAACTATCCACCAAATTTCAAACGAACACAACTTCACAACCGTAGGGAAACAGAGGCTGAAATTTGGAGGAGCTTATAATAACACTTTCAGAACACACATATCAAAATTTCATCTCTTAACTCGATCAGAACAATCAGTTATGACAAAATGAAAATAGCTCACAGAATTAGTGTTTACGGGACAGTTCTGGCGACCCAGAATCAAACAACGAGATCTCCACGAGCAGGCATCCTTTTTGAACCAAATTTGGAGGAGGAGACCTTAACAATATCATAATAAACACTACCAATTTTGAGTGCAATCTAATGAACGAAAATAGACCAAATCCCAGCCACAATCTCAAGCCGAAATCTTGTTAGTGCAAAACAGATTCTCAGATTGAATATCTTCCTTCCAAAACACAACTTTCCAATAATAAACTTCAAGTAAATCAATCCCAAATTCAATGTATCAAAAGTTAACAGCAAGAACTCAATCTCACAAGATTCCTTTTTGCATTCGTAATAATAAAGAAAAAGAAAAACTCCAAGAAAAACTCCAAGGATTCTGCACACCTCCAATGGGAGAGGGGGTGACTTGCTCAGCCTTACCAAATTGGAATGCACTCTCCGAGGGGATGTTGCTTCTTCTACTTCCTCACCACAGAGCCACCACAAAGAAGAGATGGATTGAAGGAGGTAGCAAGTTCAACTCGTCCAAGAAATAACAAGAATGGACGTGTTGATGGATAGAATGAATGGCCGAGTGGGAGGGAGGCTTCCACGAGTCTTCACCAAGAACCAGATAGGGTTTTCTTTTCAATTCTTCAAAAATTTTCTTCTTGCTTGCCTTAGAGGGGACTAAATACCCTCTAGGGGCTTTACGACAAAAAGGATAAAATTGCCCTAAAATGAAATGACAAAAGTGACCACAAATAATAAATCACAAAACAGGTCCGAGGTTGGTTTTTTTGTCTCTGTAAATGTAACGTTTGACATATCAAACAAACCCTAAATATAACTCCCAAATACCTCTTTGGAAAGCTATAGATGTGGGATACAAACCGTATGAAGAACACATTTTCAGTTGACATCATTTCAGGCTATAAATACGTCAAATACTCTACCATGGTTGAATTGTAGGCAGATTTGTAAGGTCTACCCTTTCTTCCATAATTTTGCTTCCAAGTAAGTGCAAGCTTAGGAGCCTCTTTATCCTCATGCCTTGGCTCATCTTCAAGGTTCTTTAGCTTATTCCAACCTACAAAATAATAACTTACTAGATAAAAGGAGCATCATGGCTCAGCTCAGACGGTAGGGTCTTGGGACACATCATACTAGCAATGCTCCACGATGACACGTACAAATTCCATGCACCAAACCTACACCTTATCTTGAAAAAAATAGAGTATAAGGGGTGAGTGACAAACTCAGTAGGGTAGTCGAAACTAAATTCAATGCATGCTAAATATTATTTTTCTCATCTCTTTTGAAAACCATTTTTCATGCTTCTCATTTACCGTATATGGATTTTTAAAACTTTTAAAACCTCGTTATCATTTTATTTAAATAGGCTAATGGCCCTTGATGTGGCTACATCAAAACCTATTGTATACATACACATATATGTCACAAAATATGGCAACATCGTTTTACGTACAAAAACATCATCTATGAAAAGGGATAGTCACAGAAGTAAACATGCAGGACTCATCAGACAATAAGTGGTTATCCGTCGATAGCAACACCTCATGAGATAGAGGAAAACAACCAATGGCGATCCGAAGATCCAACACATCACTCGAATGTGCCGATGAGCCGTAGCTCAGTGCCGATATGATTTGTACAATCGAAGTAACGGATAAGGTTGCTCGTGATAGACTACTTCTCAACTAAAATACCCATATGTCCCCAATTAACAAGGGTTGCCAACGAGCAGAGCTACGAGCCGTCACATCACTCATCAAATGGAATGGTACTAGGATAGGCGAATCTCAGCGGTCGACAACTTTCAATCCGTATGACTAAATACCCTGACCAGGTTCTGGGACTCGAAACTCAAGGACACGTCATCATCACCCCATCTCGATTTCAACTTTCGAGACTCAAAACTCGAGTAAATGTCACCAATGCCCTATCACCCTTTCGCACGTACAAACAACCAATCTACTTGCAGCAAAAGATTGCACAAGATAACCTCGTGATGCTTTACTGCCAGAGTGCCTAAAGCATTAAGAGGATTCATCCTCCCAACATGTATGTACAAATATCAAACCATCACATGTGAATAGAATAGTAAACAATATACTATATACGATAAAGTAAACGTAAGAAAACATACATATACATAAAAACTATCGAAACAGTCCATGTCGGGATTTCAAGGTGTAGTATCTCACAAAATATAAGTTTTGAAAACATGATGCAATATAGTGCAGAAAGTATAAAGATCCCTACCTTGATGATGACAACGACAAGCTTATCGACTAGCCAGCTCCATGTGCTATCGGAAGGAAGGTCGCACCACTAATATCTTTAGAACTTATAACAAGGTCAATGTCAAAATCCTAACGATCATACAAGGGATACAATAAAGATTCTAAATTGGAAACCAACCCCGACCAAAAGGATCAACACAATACTTCCTAGCTCCAACGAGGAATGAGGGGTTCCCTACAGCTCGATCTGAGAATCAACACAATGAGAACATGGTATCGCTAACAAAGTCAAATGAAGTTCGCTAAACCCACTCTGAGAAATAAGCAGTTCAGTCAACCAAAACACAATCAAGGTTGACCCGACACCCAACAGACAACCAAGAAGTTCCCCTTCTGGTCAATCACCAATCGATTGGAGCCCCTCCTGATCAACCAGCAATGTGTCAAAAATTGTAAGCAATTGCAGTTTTTCGGTGTTTCCGCTCGATTCTAGACTCCTGACGACCAACAACCCTGCATAAACTCTAATTCAACCAATAACATCAAAAAATTTCCCTCAGATTCAAGTTTTCAAGCTCGAATCCGAGGCCAAATAAAACCCTAACTTCAAAATGAGAAAATGAGGAGAAAAACTTACCAAAATGCAAACCCCCTCGAGCGAATGATGGAAACACAAAATCGTTGCCGGAAATGAAAATAGGTCTGTTCTTGCTCCTCCTTCTCCTCTTCCGTGTCTCCCCCTCTACGTAAAACCCAATTTGACCATTTAACTGAAAAATGTACACGTGGTCACTAAACCAAAAAATGGGTCAACTTTCAACATTTGACCTAAAATTACTCAAAAAATTTACACTTGGAATTTAAAAATCTCAGATTTTACAAAATTGAAGGGAGATTTTGTTCACGGGAGAGGAGATTTACCCAGTGCCCGAGAGCTTAAAAAGTTTGGTAAAAGGAGAGACTTTTCTCTAGAAAAAGCCAAATGGAGTTTTAACTCAACAAAGCTTAAGACATTGGTAGTGTGTGATACGTGAAAGCCAAGTAAGTGGTGATGCATATGTTTGGCCTCATGGCCTATAACACAAAGTGATAGGATTTTTTTGGGATGTTTGCTGCTTTCATTTTGTTGACTTGAGGATCTGTTTATATATTTTGGAGTTGATTTTTTTTCACGGTGATAACCTGTTGTTTGAAGTCATGATACTTAGTTGCTTAATTATTGTTCTGTTAGTCATGATGTCATGGCTTTCGAGGATCTATTTACCTATTTTTTTGAGATATTGTTTTCTGTTCTTGGACATGCTTAATTATGGTTCTGCTAGTCATGATAACATAGTTTTCAGGATCTATTTACATGTCACTTTGAGATGTTATTTTTTTGTTCATGGTTATACCCTTTTTTTGTGAGGATATAGTACGTAGGTGTTTGATAGAGTCCGAGACTCTAAACTTTCAACAATTGTAATTAGCAATCAGCTAGAGCAACAAACCCGAACTCCGATTTTAGAACAGGGGAGGTTTTACGTGCATAAAGGGTTTGGGGCCCAAATTCATAGGTCTAATAGTCAGCAACCTAATCAACAATATCTCCAAAAATTAGCTTCAAAAACATTGTGACAACTTAGTTATGCTTTAAGGAAAATGAACCCTAGATTAGGGTTATGGAAAAACAGAATTTGTCCACTAAAATTGAAACGAATGAAACCCAACTTGCATACGTGTTTTGGATCCCAAAATTATAGGACAAGTAGCCAATAATCAAAAGAATATCACTCTCAAAAATCAGCTCTAAAATTCACATACACACAGAGTTGTTCTCGTGGATAAGACGACTCTTGGAAACCAGTATTAACTTCATTTAGCCCGGTTTTATGTCTAACAACTTCTTCCTCAATTTCTCCCACTTCTTCCCATGGACTTGGTATTTGATGAGTCTTACAGATCTGATCTTGTATCTCTTCCTTATGTTCCTTCTCAGCCCCATTAGTTGTGGCGAAAAACTATCTCCATTCTATATATGATCATATTTAAGGATTTGATCTTTCGAACAATCCTCTTCATCCCCTTGAGTCTCCATCACGAATAGTGGACCTTTGGGAGAATAAACAAGCTCTACTTCCAAGTTTTCTTCTATATTAGTGGCTACCATGGAGTCAACTTGGCTTCTCTCATCAACCAAGAAATCATTTAGTGTAGTACTCTTTTCATTTGGGCCTTTTGAAGTATTGTGCCCGATTCCAAGACACTGGGAGCAATGGATGTCTTTAGCCCTTAGCCGAGATGTATCAAATCTTTTTCTCATAATATTTTTCATCATCTTCCAAGTAATAAGTTCATCTTCCCCATCAAGTAGTCGCTGAGCTTTCAAATTATTCCACTAAGATTTTGCATATCCCACAAATTCCAAGGAGGCTAGCCTCACTTTAGCTTTATCCGTGCTCTCGATTTTTTTTAACCAATCAACACACTCAATATCGTTGCTGGATCCTCTAAATAGAGGGATGGACAAATTCACAAGCTTCATATCATTCCTGTCATGAGATTTTTTTCTCGAATTCGGATGCTCTTCCATATCACTTTCTCTTTCACCCCTATCATACAAGTTTTTATTTCAGCCCCTTGACTCGATGGATGTGCTGAATTTTTCCCTTAATCTAGGAGTCCTAGGAGCCCTCACATGCCCACTAGAATGTTTCTCTTGACTTTGTTGTAATTTAAGCACCATTTCCTTAATCTCATCAAGTTGGTGTTGCAAATCATAATCGGCCCTTTTTTGTTCTTTCTCAGTGGATAGATTTGTGACCGGAATGGAGTCCTCGTTAATAGCGTTGTGAGCACCACTTCTTTTGTTCATTATTTGCACAAAATAAAATCACAGAGCTGCACACAAAAGCCAATTATGGCTCTGATACCAAATGATAGAGTCCAAGACTCTAAACTTTCAACAATTGTAATCGGCAATTAGCTAAAGCAACAAACCCGAACTCCAATTTTAGAATAGGAGAGGTTTTACGTGCACACAGGGTTTGGGGCTTAAATTCATATGTCTAATATTTTGCAACCCAGTCAACAATATCTCCAAAAACAGCTTCAAAAACATCGTAAAAACCGAGTTAAGCTTTAAGGAAAATGAACCCCGGATTAGGGTTTTAGAAAAACAGAATCTGTCTACTAAAATTGAAACGAACAAAACCCAAATTGCATAGGCATTTTGGATACCAAAATTATAAGACAAGTAGCCAATAATCAATACAATATCACTCTCAAAAATTAGCTCCAAAAGTCAAGCACACGCGGAGTTGTACATGATGCAATCCGAAGCTCGGATCTGGGAATTGCTGAAACAGATTTGCGGTAACAAATTATTTCCTTCTATAACTCCAATATTCGAAAACCAATCCAAGAGAAACCTTCACTAAACTCAAATGGACAAATTGATATCTCCAGAGAATCAAAGAACAAAGATTACCTTTCAAGAAAATCAATAACACTAATTGATGTGCTCCAAGGATGATTGGGAGCACAATATAGAAAATCGGCTGCCAATCTGTTAAATATTCTGAGATAGTAACAATGAAACAAATATATCTCCCAAACTGTACGTGAACTTTAGTTGGATTTTCTTAGGCACCAAATTAACTCAACCAGTCAGCTCGTGTAGAAATTCGAGTTTAAAATCCACTCTGAAACTCCAGTTACAAACGAATCAACACAACTCAAGATCCTGGGTGGTAACAGTTCAAATCCGACAACCAAAATTCAAACGTAAACAACTTGATTTATACACCACCAATGAACTCCAAAATATGCAGTCAGTAACTTAGCTCATTATAGAACAATTCTTCAGAATAAACGAAATTGATACAACCAACGCACGGGCTTCAAATCGGAGCCCCAACCGAACTCACCCAGCAGCACAGGACAGAAACAGATTTGCGGCCAAGAAAGAAATCCAATAAAAACTCCAAATTAACAAGAGCAACGAATTTATTCTTCCAACATAAATCAATAGGAACCAGATTAAAAAGGATCATAATGAAAAATCCAGAAAAAAAACACCTGCTATGATCATCAAATAAAAGAAAACCCTAGAGTTCCGCTTTGGCCTCCTACCGTGAGAGGGACGGATTTCTTCGCTCAATTGATGATTGAGTTTTCCCCAAGGGGTTTGATGCTTCTCCTATCTCCACACTACAAACAATCCAAAAAAGTGAAGCTTTGGAAGAGATAGTAACCCTTCCAACTTGCTCAAGAAGCGATCAAGAGCGGCAAGTTCTGGCGATCGGAGGGTTGCCAAGGGAGGTGAAATCCGCGGGTCTCCCTCTTCAACAAAGGGGTGGGGGGTTTGTTTTCAAAATCTCAAAGTGATCTTCCATTGCAGCAAAAAGGGTTATAAACCCTAAAGTTTTTACAATAAGGGTAAAGACTAAAATGCCCTTAAATAAATTGACAAAAATGACCCTGAATAATAAAGCACAAAAACAAGTCCGAGGATGGTTTTTTTGTCTCTGTAATTGTAATGTTGGACATGTCAAACAAACCCCAAAAATAACGTTCAATACCTCTTGGAAAGCTATGGATGTTGGCTACAATTTGTATGAAGGACACAATTTGAAAAAGAGTCATCTCGATTGCCAAAAAGTTCATTGAATGTCAGGAGGTCAGTTTCTAGGTGGAATAGAAAGCTCGCAATTTTCTCCAAAAGATTGCATGACCTCCACTAGCCAAAATGCATCGACTTTTCTTTGCAAAATTGATCAAAAACCTACCAAATAAATAAAAGTTAGAAAATAAAGGAGCCCTTGGCTCTTGCTCAAGTGACAGGAACTTGGGGCACACCATACTCCCGGGGTTGAAAAGGACTTGTCCTCAAATCCAGGGAGTATACTTCATTGTCCTCCATAGATCTTCCTCCTGGATCAAATGGAAAAGTTGGGATGTTCTCAAGCTTGAAGATGTTCAACTTCGACGGTCCAGCATAAACAGTAAACCCATATTCTTCAATCAGAAAATTCTCGGTTTGATTACTCCCCCTCAAGTCTTCAAATTCCACTCTAACATATACAGCTTCAGAGTTTAGTGTAAAATCTAAACATATGTCACACTCAGTCTTAAACTGTTCAGAATAGACAACAAGACTAGAGCTATTGGTTTGAAGGAAAACTTTCATTTTCAAACCCACAGCTTGGCCACTCCCCCTCACATTTCCACCAAGGTCAAATAAGAAAATTGGCATCACACTAGGCGTACTCCCAACTCCAGACTGCTGCTTAGTAGGAATGGAATCACACTGCACAAACACAAGATCATTTGATAGACATAATTCAAAAACCCCATAAACCATAGCTGTGACACCCCAATTGATCTTCCAATAATTCAAATAAATACACCTTGAAATGCAACTCTGAAAAATGTCCCAAAAAGAAACAGTTCCACCATCAATATTCATACTAATAATCTTAGAGCCTTGATCCTGTTTGGTTAGCAATGAGATAGAATCACAATGTTTATTAACCTGAATCTCTATATTAATCATAGATAAAGCCACTACTAAATGATATTCACAATCTCCAGTTGCATAAAGAACAACAACCAAACAGTACTTGAATTCTTCTTTAGGCAAGCTGAAGATTCCAATCATATTTAAAATGCTGATAGATATGAAATAACCAATAAAGGCACCATCAATAATAAGCCCAGTCCAGTAGAGTAGAAGAAATCCAAAATTAGACCAAATACGTTGGAGCAGCAGTAACAAAGAATCCACATAAATCCTGATCAATTTGTCCATACTACAATTCCACATGTCAATATGCTTGGACAAATTAATTTGGAGCAGTAATACTGAATCAATAAATTTCCCACCCAGTTGTCTAGAACAATCAACCGTATAAACACGACAAGGCAGACTTCAGATTCTTCAGATTTAATGTTCCTCACACAACAAATTAGATGGTAAGGAAATTGCAGGAAACTTTCCTTAAACTGTTTAGAATAGATAGTAAGAACAAGGCTGGTTGTTTGGAAGCAGATTTCATTCTTCAAACTCACAGCTTGGGTACTCTTCCTCAAAATTCCACCAGGATCAAATAAAAGTTTTGGTATCAAATTTGGCATGCCCCTCACTGTCCGATGATGCTTAGAAAAAAGGAATGAAAAAAAATAGCTACAGATTCATAGGGAGGCCGCAGAACAGTTTTGTCAACAATCAAAATATTTAGACTATTCATCAACATACCAACAGTAAAACAGCACTCAATCTCGTCACTCAACATGCTTAGAACTTCAGTCAGGTTTAAACTGTTTGGAGATAGAAAAATACCAGCATTTGCATCAACATAATTAATCCCAGTCCAAAGAGAATTAAAATGATCAATACAAACGACAGTAGAAATAGTCCCAGTTTGAGGAGGTAGACAAATCCCCACAGTGTCATTCCATCTAGAGTTGGATTCCCAATTGCTTAAGGGGATTAAGGGAGCATACCTTATATTCTGATTTTGGGAGCTGAGCTCCTGCACTCTACCACTGTGGATTGGAAACGTGGAGGGAAAAGGATGATTCAAGAGGGTGGCCTCTACTAGGACACCGTCGAGCTCTAGCGGCAAGTGGCCACTATAAATTGGGACAGTGGAGTAGAGAGGAAAAGCGAAGAACGCCGATGCTTCTTGAACTCCACCTACCTCTACGAGTGTTCCTTGTTTTGTCAGACTAAATTCCAAGGCAGTGTCCTTGCCAATAAGTTCTTCTAATTCAGCATAATCAAGGAGTATAACAATTTCTTCAGGCTACTCCTCTAGGGTCTTTTTTTCTTCGATCACGGCTGTCTCAGCCATTGTGACACTTTCCTGCAAGTTGGAGGCTTGAAAATTTGTTGACCTTAAATAATTGGACAGGCTGCTGAGCTGATCAAGGAGATTTTGTAAGTCAGCTTGAATTTCTGATTGTAGCCTCTGCTTGTTCTTGGGCGAGTTCCTTCTGGGCTCGGTGGACGGTGGAGGAGAAGGGGGTCCTCTGGTGGAAGTCGGAGCAAATTTTCTCCTTAAGTATTTCTTCATCTATTGCCACGTGTTGATGTCTTCTTTACCTTCTTCTTTTCTGTAGATATTTAGCTTGTTCAACCATTTCAAAGCTCTTCCCTTAAGTCTCAAAGAAGCTATTTTAACTTTTCCCCGATTTGAAAATTCATGAGTTAAAAAAAAATTCTTCCAACCCTTCTTCCCAATTTAAATAGTCTTCAATCCATTCTGAACCACTGAAGGTAGGAATAGGAGCTATCAACTCTTCTTCTGCTGTAATATAACTTCTTGAAAACATTTGGCCTCTAGTCATCATTAAGAATGGTAAATTTTCTTCAATAATAAAAGTATAAAAATAGTAGCACGGCTCTGATACAAAATGATGTGCTCCAAGGATGATTGGGAGCACAATATAGAAAATCGGCTGCCAATCTGTTAAATATTCTGAGACAGTAACAATGAAACAAATATATCTCCCAAACTGTACGTGAACTTTAGTTGGATTTTTGTAGGCACCAAATTAACTCAACCAGTCAGCTCGTGTAGAAATTCTAATTTAAAATCCACTCTGAAACTCTAGTTACAAATGAATCAACACAACTCAAAATCCTGGGCGATAACAGTTCAGATCCGACAACCAAAATTCAAACGTAAACAACTTGATTTATACACCACCAATGGACACCAAAATATGCAGTCAGTAACTTAGCTCATTATAGAACAATTCTTCAGAAGAAACGAATTTATACAACCAATGTACGGGCTTCAAATCAGAGCCCCAACCGAACTCACCCAGCAGCACAGGACAGAAACAGATTTGAGGCCAAGAAAGAAATCCAATAAAAACTCCAAATTAACAAGAGCAACGAATTTATTCTTCCAACATAAATCAATAGCAACCAGACTAAAAAGGATCAGAATGAATAAATCCAGAAAAAACACCTGCTTTGATCATCAAATAAAAGAAAACCCTAGAGTTCCGTTTCGGCCTCCTACCGTGAGAGGGACGGATTTCTTGGCTCAATCGATGATTGAGTTTTCTCCAAGGGGTTTGATGCTTCTCCTATCTCCACACTACAAACACTCGACAAAAGTGAAGCTTTGGAAGAGATAGTAGCCCTTCCAACTTGCTCAAGAAGCGATCAAGAGCGGCAAGTTCGGGCAATCGGAGGTTGGCCAAGGGAGGTGAAATCCGCGGGTCTTCCTCTTCAACAAAGAGGGGGGGAGGGGGGGGTGGTCTCAAAGTGATCTTCCATTGCAGCAAAAAGGGTCATAAACCCTAAAGTTTTTACAATAAGGATAAAGACTAAAATGCCCTTAAATAAATTGACAAAAATGACCCCAAATAATAAAGCACAAAAATAATGTTTGACATGTCAAACGAACCCCAAAAATAACGGTCAATACCTCTTTAGAAATCTATGGATGTTGGCTACAATTTGTATGAAGGACACAATTTGAGAATGAGTCATCTCAATTGCCAAAAAGTTCATTGAACATCAGGAGGTCAGTTTCTAGGCGGAATGGAAAGCTCACAATTTTCTCCAAAAGATTGCATGACCTCCACTAGCCAAAATGCATCAACTCTTCTTTGAAAAATTGATCAAAAACCTACAAAATAGATAAAAAGTTAGAAAACAAAGGAGCCCTTGGCTCGGTCTCAAGTGACAGGAACTTGGGGCACATCACCAATAAAGAAACCGACTTGGTCCACAGAACCCTCCAATGGCTGAATGAAGCAACACTCCAAATCGGGTTTTGCTAAGGTCTTCTACCTCCACACCACAAACAAAACTCTAAGAGGTTGCTTGAAGAGATAGCACAATCCTTCTTCTCAAGACCACGCAAGAAAAAGAAGAAGGATGAATGAAAGTGAGGAAAGCCGAGAGCAATCCACCACTAAGAGAGAGTTCCTCAAGAACAAGAATCAAATATGATTTAGGGTTTCCAAAAGTCCCATACAAAGTTCCATTAGAGTGCCTTAAATACCACTCTGATGATGCAACAAAAGAAAATTACAACTTTGCCCTTGAACCCTCAAATTTTGGGCATGAGGGCTCAGTTTACATGCAAACCAAGCACCTCCATTCCTACAATCTTAAAACAATTTTAAATTCACAAAATAAAACTCCTAACCAGTCATCCAACAATCAAAACATCTAAAGTCATAAGATTAATGTGGAAGGTTTCATAAAATATTCTTATTTGACCTTGTTATCTTCGACCAATGGGAGTTCTTCTAACCCGAGACAATATGGCTCAAGCCGATTGTGATTTGCATGGCTACAAGTGAGAACGCGACACAGAGCTTCCTTGTCTTCATGCATGGGCTCCTCCGTAAGCCCCATTAAATTATGATTGCCTGTAAAATAAGAACTCATTAGATAAAAAGTGGACTTCATGGCACAAGGTCGCATGATTTGATTTTCGGGACACATCAGTGTTTGAGCTATTGTCTTTAGCTTATGATGATAACATGATATTGTGGATTCGTTTTATAGTTGTTGTAGTCTATTGTACAAGTTATTATATGCAAGAGAGTATATGTTAGGATTATGGTAGATGCTCTATTCATAGTGCTAGCTGATTTCTTGTGAACCTGTTATTGTCATGCTCTCTGTTTAGATGAAACATGATATGTTCTATTGCATGTAGATGATATGTTTTCATGTGATGATATGTTATGTTGCATGTAGATGATAAGTTTTCATGCATGAGTTTACACATAAGAAAGATAAGAAACGAAAGAAATTATGTAAAGAGAAAGTGAGTATAGACTTGTAATACCTTGGATTTATTGTGGTGAGTATAAAATATTGTCATAACAATGTTTATTGGTTGTAATGTGTTTGGAATTGTGATGTATGATGTAATGTGGGAGTCTTGTGTTATGGCATAAGGAGGAGTAAAGATTCTAAGAGTTATGGGACCTTTGAAGAAGGAAGCGGTCGATCAAATGAGGAATGATCGAACGACTGTAGATAATAAGGTTTAGAAGCTCTCGGGTGAGTAAACCACTCGATCAAGGCTTTAGCGGTCAATCGGCTTCTATATAGGTTGTCAATATCGGATTGTTGCAGTTGTTTGGTGAATGACCAGTTCTTTACAGATTGTAAAGTTTGTGGTTTTCGGTCAATCAATTGAAGAAGGTAATCGACCGATATACTAAAGAATATATAGAATGTAGTCTCGGACTGCTTTGTGGTCGATCAAGTGTTGATAGTTGATCAACCGGTAATACCAAAAGTCATCTGGAAGTTTGTTAATGCCATGTTTTAATTGATGGAATTGGAGGTGAAAGTCTGGAGGCTTGCCTTTCTAAGCTGCACCTCCAGCTTGAGGTAGTAAGAAGATAAAAACCTTGGAGTTAAGCAAGAGCACTTAGACTTTCTAAGAAAATAGAAGATTTTCTCTCAAGAACATCTCCAAGGCTTTTCTCCTCTTCTCTCTTCAAAGGTGAAGGTATGTTGAGATGCTCTATAGTTTTGTTAAGGATTTTTATGAGGTTATAAAAGTACGATAGAAAGATAAAGGGAAAATGGGTAAAAAGGATCAAACCGAGTAGGTTAAGTGTTAAATGGTTATTGACTGCCTTTCCAAAATTTAGGAGTAAAGCCATTTGGATATGTTATTAAGGACTTCTTAAGGGAGATGTAGGTATTGTTGTGGAAGAAGAAACTCCAAGTGTAAAAGCTTATGAGGAATAAGGTAAGAGATATGTGTGTTTTTCGTCTATTGGCCTACATCACAAGAATTTAGGACATTATTGATATGTTATGTATATATGTGAATACTATTATTTAATGTGGTGTGATTATTTGTATGCTCACATGTCATTAGTTATAGGAAATATATATGATGATTAGTAAAGTTTGATCAAAAGACTAAAATGTTGATTATTAATGAAAGATAAATAAAGAAATGTAACATGTTGCTATGTTCTAAATTGTGTAATGAAATGGTGCATTGTATTGTTCATATGCATTCTCATGCATCATTGTTTTGATAAAAATGTACGAAAAGGTTTCATGCATACGTTTTAAAACAAAATGAACCCTGTATGTAATAAATGTAAATAGACACAAAGAGGTATGGGTTCTTTAGATGGTTGCCCCATGTGGGTCAAGAGGTGCCACTCTCCCTTATACGGTGATACCTCTAGAATGTATGAAAAGGTTTCATGCATATATTTTAAAATATAATGAACCTTGTATGTAATAAACGTAAATAGACATCGAGAGGTATGGGTTCTTGAGATGGCTACCCCATGTGGTTCAAGAGGTGCCATTCTCCCTTATACGGTGATACCTCTAGTGCCTGTTTAGGTAAGTGCAACTAAAGGAAAATGGAAATAAATGTAATTAGAGATTGTGAGGTATGCGTTCTTGACATGGTTGCTCCATGTGGGTCAAGAGGTGTCACTCTCCCTTAAACGATGATATCTCCAACACCTGAAAGATTAAGTGAAAGTAAAGTTAAATGTAAAGGTAAAGGTAAAGCAAAATATTATGGAAACTACATATGTTTTTATAAAATTTTATAGCATGGGCATAACATATTTTTATATCTCGTAGTTAGCATTAGGCTCATAGTTTATGTCTTGTAATGTAGGTGAGACCCATAATTGTGGGTGAGAACCTTATGGAATGGTGATAAGAAGAATGCAACTGATGGAGTATTTTTATATCTCTTCCAGGTGAATGTTTTCTTACTAATAATGTTTAATAAAATGAAAAGTCTTCTGCTACGTACTCTATTTGAAAAAGTTTTAAATTCTATATGTTTTTCATAAAAAATATGTTTAAAAACTCAACGTTTTAAAGAAAAGGAAAATGGGTCATTACAATACTGTCCCAAGGGTTAGACCAGTGGGTACATAAGCTCGTTAGTTTGTTCCCGGTTGATGTCGAGGTAGACCTCCCCAAAGGTTCGTTGGGTCACTATACATTAGAAATGCATGGCAGGTAATGGAGGACTCTCAAAGGTTTGAGTCTGTCTCCCAAAGATTTGAGACTATCTTCCCAAATGTTGGAAAATAGTGGTGTGTGTCCCATTGCCAAGCCTACTCATTCCTAAAAGAGAAAGAAAAGTTTAGAAGAAAAAAATGATCATGACATATCACGTAATGCATGTTTATAACATTTAATTTAAACTGCCAACTGAGCATTAAGCTCATAGTTTGAACCTTCTAGTGTAGTTATCTATGACAGCAAGGATGCACTTGTGGAAAATCTATTGAGGATGGGTTCCCATAAGTGAGCCTTGGAAGTTGTCAAGTGATGGTAGCCCATGAAGTTTTACATTGTTAAAAAAGGGCAATCTCATGTTTAATAACTATGTTATGTTTTTAAGGAAGGTCTAAGAACTTAGCATTGGGATTTTATGCTAAGAATTTTATATGGGGACTTTTATTTATTGTGGAATTTTCATGTGATGTTTTACCGTTACAATTATATGATATGTATTTTGTTAGTAAAATAATGACCCAAAAGTTTTAACATTTCATGTTTTGATAAAAAAGACATCTAAAAAGAAAAACTTAGAAATTCAAGTGGTTACAAATTAAGAGCCTCAGATCCAGTAACTTCATAAGCCTAACAATCATCTTCTCCTTTCCCTTTTATTGACTCTATCACAAATCTTGGATGAGCTAGGAATTGATCCAGCCATCTGACTAGTAGATCTTGCAGGAGTAGGGTTGGATGCAAAATTCTGTTGGTATCCAATAGGCCTATGAAAGTTTGTACCAATAGGCTAATATTGATACTGATATGATAGTCTATAACCAGCTTATTGAGAATGAGTGAAAGTCTATGATCTAGAATAAGTACGCAGACCTTGCCCAACATAACGTTTAGAAGCTCGAAATCCATGTTTTGAGTGAGCTATATGTATCAGTGCCGAATTAACCTTGGTGGGTCTCTGATTCTTTAGAAAGTTTCTCCTCAAATATCTAAGTTCATCACAACTGTGACAAACATAAGCACATTTACACCCACCAGCATAAGGTACACCACTAGTCTGTCCACTGCCATCACTCTGAGTGCGTCCACCTCTGTTGTGTCTCTACCTCTATCTCTTATTCTCATCTTACCACCAATAAACTACTCTTTCTTTCTTTTTCCATTATATTCACCAAACTACTCGTTTAGATCAACCTCAACTCTCTGAGTAGCAACAACCACCTCAAAAATAAAACTGAACTCTATAGCTAATAACTGGTGACGAATCTTAGGTCCTAGATTTCTCCCAAACTTCACCATATTATCAACTAGATCCATATCCTTAATATATTGTGACAACTCCATAAACTTGATATAATATTCTAGCATAGTAAAACTCTCTTACCTTAAGTCATGATAAGCGTTGATCATGTTCTAATGGTGACCAACGTTGCAGTAGTAATCTCTGAAAGATGGACTCGAATTGTGTTCAGGTCATCATCTCCACTGGGTAATCCAATTTGAGAGATTTATTTCAAACCTCAGACATTTTTTCAAAGTAAAAAGTAGCAAACCCAACTCAGTACTCTATCAAGACTCTGATAGCGGCCATATTCTTCTGCATCACCCTTAACTAATTTTTAGCATTTTGAAGGTGAACTCCACTCACAAACACTGGCGAGATCATACGTTCACACTCTCTTAAGAAGTTCATGCAACAGGTCTCTAGATTTTGAATGCTGCTATCTCAAAGCATTTTGTAGTTCATCCTTTAGGGCTACAAAATGGATCAATAGACTGCAATTTAGCCATCTGTACAGTGTTGGTGCATGGTTTCTGGGAGCTCTTCCTGGAGACATTTTCAAAAATCTAAAAAATTTACGATAAAGGTTAGAAATCGTCCTTAAGCATATAAATTGCAAATCTCTTTTATATACCACACTATTTATCTTATTCATGTCACTCTTAAGGTAAAAACTTTGCTTTGACATCAAAAATTTTGTCACTTTCTACGAAGGACCTGAGACAAAAAAAGAAGCGACCCCACCAGAGAATAGACAAAACCACCTGACCCTTATCTTTAAATATTTAACATGGCAGTTAAAACCTTATAAATTGATTAAAAGCCAAGGCCCAAAACAACTTGGCTAAAACAAGGTTCAATAGATATACCAAAGATAATGTAGTAATACAAGTTCATGAAATAACTGTTGTATCGTTACACACCTATAGATGGAGAGGGAGAGTGGGGAAGGGGTGGGGGGTGAATTAGGTGTGCTAACTTTTTCATGCGATATTTTAATCTCTAAACCCTAAGTGATATAACACATTCAAAGCATACAATTAAAAACAAATAATAAATGAGTTTAAAGAAAGATAGTGCAAACATAGTTTGTTCGCGCAGTTCAGCAATCTTAACCTACGTTCGCGCTCCAAGTTTTTGACTTGGAGATCTTTAATCACTCAACCTCCCCGGTTGCTGATTATTGACTTCACGGGTGTCAATTAAACCTTTTCAATGACTATTCATAGGGTGTCACCCTTCACTTGACTATTCACAGGGCGTCACCCTCAGTTTGAATACAAATAGAATAAAATGAAAATTACAAACTTAGAACCTAAACTCTCCAAATATGAATCACAAGTTTAAAATTGGAAAAGCTAGGCCTATGCACTCATTTGAATATGGAGAAGTTGTGTATGAATTTTTCCAAAGCTTCGCTACACTTCTCCCATCGTTAGATAGAGCTTTGGAGTGCCTTTTATATATAGACCCTACTTGATCGACCGACCAACTCCAATTTGGTTGGTTGCATTCGATCATTGGAATGTTGCCGTTATGCTTTTGGTTGTCCAATTTTGCTTAGGTCGGTCCTCATCGGTCGACCACTTCCTCATCAGTCGACCGCTTCCTCATATCTTTAGACAATCGATCGACCAACAACTTTGCTACTCGATCGCCTCATCGACCGCTTCCTCGATCACAAAAATACCGAGCAATCTGTTTAATGTTGCAGTTGACCATTTCTTCACCAATCGACTGCTTCTTCAGTAGATTGAAAGTGTAAGCGATCTATCATTTATGTCAGTTGACCATTTCCATTTTGGTCGACCTGTAACATCCTGAGTTTTCTTTACTTTGAAAATCATGTGAAATTTAAAACTTTTCTTTCATGAAATCAGCAGAAGACTTTTTCTTTCATAAATAAACTTCTTTTCTTCAAAACGAGTGTTAATTCCATTACTTAAAACCTTTTCCAATTTATAGCAATAATAAATATTAGTCTTTTCTTATAACATTTTAGCAACGCTATAAAATCTTTTTTCTTAAAATGTAGTGGAAGCATAAATATAGCGGAAGCATAAAATAAGATACTAATTAAACCATTTAATTTATCATTTACAAAACTCTTTTCTTATTTTAATTCTCTTTAGCCTGGCCAGCCACAAGATCCATGCATGTAAATCCTTCATCAATTGCTCCTAATCTATTCTTCTGTATGCAAGCATGTACCTATATTGCAAGACAATAAACTAATGAGCCTAACACTCAGTAAGTGATAGGAATAAAAACCGTACGTGCTATGCTCTTTTCAAAACCATATGCATTTCTGGTTTCTGTTTTCTTTTTCTTTTCTTTATCATTTAAATTTCTATTTGTCCTAGTCTTTATCTAGGGATTTCAATCTATTATCTTAGTCTTTGTCCAAGGATTTCGTAACTGTTATAAGCAACAATGTCATTCTCCGAAAGCTAGCTAGCAGCCAATGGCTTTCTCCAAAAGTCCGCAAGCGAGTCCACCAAGGACTTAAATGGCCTCACATCATTCTATTTGCCTCGTATCATCATATCATATTTTTATATTTATTCTATTTTAGTCTATGATAAAATGGATAATCCTACAGGCCAAATGATCGTTGTTAACTTCGGGTGATCAGCCCTCCACGAACACCGTACACTTAGTATGTCATAGCATCTATTAAATCATCTTTAAAACCATGCATGTGAAACTATTTTTCATATCATTTTAAAACTATGATGGATGATGCTCGTGAATGCATATAGTTTACATATCCATAAAATCTCTACACATGCTCTTCTATTAAACATATCATTAAAAGAACCTAATTATAATAAATACCTAGCAAACAATAGCACAATTCACGAAACATGTTCAATATCTTGCTATTCTAATAAAGCAGTAAACAACCTAATATTCTATGAAAGTGGTAAAAATTCGGCATACAATTCCTAACTCTTGCGATGTAGGGTCCGAAGACCAAAACACATACAATCATTTACCTGTGGTCCTTAGCATGTTTAGCTCTTTAATCTTTTTCTATTAATACCTTCAAAATAATTATAATTTATTTATTAATATATTTATCAATTATAAATTCTAACTTTGATACTGTTAATTATTATTTACTAATTTAATTATAACTTTATGTTTTTCCATTAATTTATCTTTATTAATTTCATGGCCAATAAAAGTATATACTTAATTTATATATTTTTCCCCTTTTATTTACTTATCCAATTTGTACATTTTCGGTAGTATAACTTCTTTAATCGCGTCCAATAATTCTACCCCTTAATTATTCTAACCTAAGCATAATAGTTAAATCTGTAATCATTTTAACCAAACGACAATTACCAAATTGTCATTTTCCATTAATACAGTATTAGAAGATGGATAGTACTGATTAGGAAAATTCTAAGGAAAGAATGTCCTTAGCAAACTCTTTAGACAGAATTTCCTTTCCAAGTAAGTTCCAAGAAAAGGCTGGAGGGGACACAAACAGTCCCACTTAAAATCCAGTTTCCTAGACTGACCTTACGTACACATACAATTACACCACTAACCGCAAATAATATTTCTAAACTAATAATAGCATAATAATAATAACAATAGGAACTAATATTCATCAACTAATAAATTTTAATACGGAAACATTACCCATAAAATCCAAGAGGCATCCTGTAATTTTTCCCCGCCGTAGATCCCGCCTATTCCTCACTCTTTCCCTCAATTTTTCTCTCTCTAATTTTCTCCACAACTTCTTCCTCACCTCACCACTATTCTTCCTTCTCACTCCTCATCCTCACCTTACCACTCTTCTTCCTTCTCACTTTCTCCCTCCCATTCTCTCCTTTCCTCTTCTCTTCCTTGGTGATTTCTTCTTCACCAAAGGCTTTATTTATAGGCCTTTTCTTTGCCATCAGCAACTACCATGTAGGGGGAACCACAGTGAGTCCAATTGAAACCATAGTGACTGGATATGGGATGGCAACCACCCCCACGTGAGATCCATATCGTCCGCAACCACAGAAAACTAATCCTTGTAGAATTATTTGAGTTCGGTTGATACCCCATATCAACCAGAACCTGACAATCGACCGCACACACAAAAAATAGCATGCGAGCGGACCAACGTGAAACAATGCTACCACACTCCTACCGCAATAACACCCGCTCCTTATATTTCTTCACCCCATTTCTTCATTTAATTATTTATTTTAAATCCCAATTTAACATGTTTCATTTAATTAATCCTCATTCACTTTTATCCACAATAAATTCCTAACCAAATTTCCTTCTTAGCCAATTCTAATAATTTCTTTCCAATAAATCTTCAATAATTAACTAAATAAACAGTATAAATTAAACTCCAATACTCTAAAATTATCCAAATAGTGTAATATCCAAATTTACACTCGATTAATTTTTCATTTTCCTTACTTAATTCCATTATAGAAAATCTGGATAATACACGACCGCTTCCTCAATTCTATAGCATTTTGGTCAATTTGCTTCAAGCTTTAGTCGACCTCTTCGTCTGTTTTTGCTTTCCTTAAATTCTCTAAGTCCCAATGATCAAACTATAAGCTACATGAACTTATGTAAACATGTTAGAAAACATTAATACCCATATTAAGGGTATTTCCTGTAATGGCTCGATTTTCTGTTACATAATTAAGTAAAGATAAATGAGAAATTAATTGGGATATAATAGGATTATTTGGATAACTTTATTATGAAATACATTACTCCGAAAATAAGTTTAGAAAAATAATTGTTGGGATATAATTATATCGATTAATCGGATAATTATTGATCATTTATTTTGGGAAATTGATATTTATAACCTGGCAATACTCGGAATAAATCAAGAATTAGAATTAGGCTGAGAATAAATTTATTAAATAAAGGATTTAGTTAAATTATTAATAGAAGAATTTAATTGAGTAAAAAGTGAATTTGAATTAAAAGGGATAAATTAAATAGATTTGGCGAGTAATTAAAATAAAAGAAAAATCAAAAAGGGAAATGATGGAAGTGAATCGGTTCAGTTCATGCTAGATGGCCGGTTCATTGCTGGTCAGTTTGGTTGAGAAGAAACAAGTTATGGTTTGGTTGAATCAAAGGGGAGATGAGTTGTGTTTTCTGAAGAAATGAGAGAAAGAGAGAGCTAGAGAGAAGATAAGGGGAGATCGAGGGAGGCGACGAGAGCGAGAGAGATCCCGAGTGAGTACGAGAGGAAGACCACAACGGCGACGAAGGAGCTCGGGTTCGGCGTGCGACTTCGGGCGCAGTGGTCTGCTGGCATCGTTCGCGGGTGTCCTAGGGCACGGTTGGACCGCGATTCCGTGGGTTGAATGGATGAAGTTTTGGCAGGTTAATTTGATTGTTTTGTTTTGAAATTTATCTCCCTTGTGTTCTGATTGATCAGACAAATTTGCTTAGATTTGTTGTTGCGAATTGTTGGACGAGAATCGAAATTGGCAGGGTGTGGCTGGAATTGCATTGACAGACCACGTTGTTGGTCTGTCAACGAACTGGTTGGTTCAGCAATGCAAAACCAATTTGCGGTGATTGGTGTTCATGTTTCTTCTAGTTGCATCGCACTCGGCTGAAATGAAACAAAGAGGTAAGGGAGATGTCAGACGAGAATGGGTCTCTGGTAAAGGGTGAAGAATCGTGGAGCTGCTGTCGGGTATGGCGAATTTAAAACAGAGTGTGTGAGATTCTAGAGAGTCGAGACTGGAGGGTGAAAGGGAAGGTTGATTGTTAGTATGTAGATCCTTCGGTTATCCTTAATATGTGTCAGTCATTTGTGGTGGATAATTGATTGTTTATGGAGCTTGGTTATATCTGTTGTTTCTGCTTGTGAAGAAGTTATGGGTTTAATTCAGATTAATTATAAAATGAGTTATTTCGGTGAATTAATGCATGGTTGGTTGTTGGATACTTGATGAACTCCCCTACAATCCTTGAACCTTGTGATGGTCTAGAGTGTTGAGGTTAATCTATTATGCATGGTTTAGTTGGTTAGAAATGGTTCTCTATTTTCCAGACTCAATGTATATGCCCTCTGTTGATTATATAAATACTCTAGGTTTTATTTGCTAATTATTTATAAGTTGTCATCAGTCGTCAATCATGGTTGGTTATGCTCTAGGGGTGTTATTTTGGTTGTCTTGGTTGTTGAGAAATGATTTGGTTAATTACTGTGAGGTGTGTTCTGCCACTATTAAGTGATTATTATTACAGTCATTATAGTGGAATTGTGAAGCTGGATAATAATCTGTAAATTATTGGTTGAGAAGAACTCTTATTCAGCAATTTGCTTAATGGTTGTTAAGTTGTAAACAATGGAAGCGGTTAAGTAATTGGGTATTAATTTGGAGGACTTAGAATATTGGAATTTTTAAGGATATGAGTCATAGAAGTAAGGTTATTAATATGTGATTTTAATGACGGGTTATTTAATAATTTTGAATGGGTTAAAGGAAGAAGAATAACAATTATGCGCTAAAGTGCGTGCAGATGCAGGTAAGTGATACGCATGTGCTTATGTCCTTAAGACCCTACATCGTAAGAATAAGATATGCACGTTTCGTTGATTACTGCTTTATTAGATATTGAGCATGTCTACAGTTTTATAAGCATGATCTATGAATTGATGTTGGTTGTTTTATTAGGTTCCTTTGATTATATGATAGAGACTGCATGCATTAATGAGCATCATGCATCATAGTTTTCAAAAGATACAACAATGGTTTTCATGCATAGTTTTGAAAAGAAAATAGCAAATGGAAAATGGAATCAAATACGAATAAAAATCAAGTAAAGAGGTTGGACCAGTAATGAATGTCTGGCAACCAAAGCATGTAATTAAAGAGGTTGTATCGATAAGTAATGTCCAGCAATCAAAGCATGTAATTAAAGAGGTTGGAGCAGTAAGTAATACCCGGCAATCAAAGCATGTAATTAAACAGTTTTTTTTTTGGACTGGTAAGTAATGCTCGACACAGAAACAAAAGAAATGTAATTAAATGATTTTTGTGGACCGGTAGATAATGCCTTGCACAAAAACAAAAGAATGTAATTAAACGGTTTTTGTGGACCGTTAAATAATGTCTGGCACAGAAACAAAAGAAATGTAATTAAACGATTTTTGTGGACCGATAAGTAATGCCCAGCACAAAAACAAAAGAAATGTAATTAAACGGTTTTTGTGAACTGGTAAGTAAATCCCGCCACAGAAACAAAAGAAATATAATTAAATAGTTTTTGTGGACTAGTAAGTAATGTTTGTCACAGTAACAAAAGAAATGTAATTAAACGATTTTTGTGGACCGGTAAGTAATGCCCAATATAGAAACAAAAGAAATGTAATTAAATGATTTTTCTGGACTAGTAAGTAATGCCCGGCACAGAAACAAAAGAAAAGAGATTAACACATATAAGATAAAAGTAAACGAAAGTTAATAACGACATGTGATTTTAAAATATGCATAACATGTTTACAGTTTTCTTTTATATTACTTACTGGTCCTTAGCCTCATTAGTTAAGTCTTGTGATATAGGTACACGCAGGAGAACAGGTTAAGAAGCAGTTGATGAAGGATTTGCACGCACAGATCTTGTGGTTGGCTAGGCTAAAGACATTTGTAGGAAATGGTTTATAAATAATTTTGAAATGGGTTTGTAAAATATTAAATTGTAAAAAAAGAAAATGGCATCTCTTTAATGCTTCATTTTAATTATATTCTATTGCGTTTCATAAAAGATTCTATTATCATCTTTTAAGGGGTTTATGAGAAAAGAATATTTCGCTGTTTTTATAAAAAGAAAAGTTTTAAATTTTACGCGATTTTTTAAAAGGCAATAAAAATCGGATTGTTACATTTTCAATCAGGATTAATAACATATTTACTTAATTCAATAACAACATAATAAACAACTTAATTACACAATTAAAACTGTCATCATCAAAATAAATAGTCTAATGTAAATTAGGCCAACAATCTCCCCCTTTTTTATGATGACAAAACATATTAAGTTGTTTAATTGCTTATCCTAAGCTTGAACATAATGTTTATTGCATATTTGATACTTCCTCTTAGTTCATGCAATTTCTTACTTGAAAATCATGCTAATCATGCTTTTATAACAAACTACTTACCTAACTTCTCCCCCTTTTTGTCATAATAAAAAAGAATTCAATGGAGAGGTAAACACAATGATAATCAACAAATGAATTCAAACAGTTCAATCAACCACAACATTATTTCCCCCTTTGACAATTACAATACTCATAAAGATTGAGGAATCTACAAGTCAATTCAAAATATTAAATAACTTTCTCTCTCTTTATCAAAATTCAAGCTATATAAAAACATTGAAGGGAAAAGAGTCAAGCAATCAACACAATCTATTTTCTTCTTCCCTTATTGAAATATCAACAAGAATATATGGAGGAAGTTTATCAAATAAAATAAACTATTCACTTCACTATTTCAATCAAAACAAATATTATTTAATAAATTTTCTCCACCTTTATCAATGTGCAAAATCAAATCAATGGGGATATCTAAAACATCAAACAAAACAATTTAATCAAATTAATTCTCCCCCTTTTTCTTTGTTCAAAACATAAAATTATTGGTAGGAAATAATTTAAGAAATGATATCATTGTAATAATACCAATTGAAATAAAATTTCTCTTCTCCATTATCAATATACAAAATCAAGTCATTGGGGAAGTCAAAACATCAAAACAAAAATAATTCAATTAACTTAATTTTCCCACTTTGTCATTAGGCATATATAAAAGTTGGGGAACCAACCATCAAAACAAAGCAATTAGATTTTTTCCCCTTAGAAAATCAATTGTTGGGAGAACCAAGATATACCAATTGTAATAAAAGCACTCTTGATAATAGAACACATTTAAAACTTTGTTTAAAAGATTTATTCAAGTTAAAAAAAATTATTTATTCTCTTATATCAATAAACAATTTCAAATCAAAGGGGAGTTAAAAAAAATTTGTTGGATTATCAATTATTGAGCTATAAGATTTCAAAAGATAAGCTCCAAATTTTCAAAAGTGGATACCAATTATAATAACCAAATCCAAATAGCTCAATTCATTAAAATCTAGTCCAACCAATACAAAGAGAGCAATTAAAGAATTAAGCCAAATGAATGATTAATTAACAAATTTAAACCAATGATAACAAAAGAATTATTAACCTATATGCATAAACAAGAAAATTCTATTCAATTCAAATCAAGAGTATTATTAACCAACAAAAGAAAATGTAAACTCTAGATATACAATGGAAAAACACTTAAGTGTTTTTCTTAGGCACCCAAATCTTTTTGGGTCCTTGAATCTTGGAAATGGTTTCTTTAGAAACCCAAAAAAATTTTGAAGTTGCCCTTTTGTCATTCAATTTTAATGGGCAACAAAATGATTTGTGTCCTACGCAATTACAAACATTAAAAATAGTATGACAAACAAAGAAATTATTATAATTTTTTTCCCAAGCAAAGGTTTGATAGCCAATACCGGCTTTGTCAAAGTAACCATTTGCTTTTCTAGGAGCATATTTAAATTTTTGCTCCCATTTGTGAAATTAAGAACAACACAATTTAAATCATCATTTTTTAACTTTTAGTGTGCTAATTTCATTCTCAAATGATTTGATAGTTGAATTCAACTTATCATTAAAAATTTTCAAATCGCAAATTTGCTTCTCAAAAGATTGAACCATATCAACATGCTTTTTCATCAAAATTTCATTTTCTTTTGTCAATGATTTATATTTTGGCTTTAGCATGTTAAATTGTTCATGTAACTTATTAAAAGCATCAAGCAATTCATCTTTATCAAAATTATCTTCTAAATCATTAGAAGAAACATTTACCTCATTTTATTTGGTCATGAAGCATACATTGGTCATTTCCTCTTCTTTGGAGGATGTCCTTTCTTTACTATCAAATTGATTTGTACCTAGATGTGTAAGCTCAAGAGATTTCCAAATATCATATACATTTACACATGTTTGCACTCTATCAATTTCATTTCTGCTTAAAACACAATACAAAATATTCATAGCTTTAGCATTTAAACTCAAATTTCGTTTATCAAAATCATTGAATTCACAAGAGAATCTAAGAATATTTATTTCATTTTCAATGATATTCCACAAATCATAATTGATGGATTAAACAAAAATCTTAATTCTAGATTTCCAATACAAATAATCATCTCCATCAAAATAAGGAGGTCTAGAGATGGATTGACCTTAACATGCATATTGAAATCCATAATATATATCAAGAATTTTTCAATAGATTTAAGGCAAGAAATTCAACCAAATCAACAAATTTACAATATGCACAATATCACAAAAAAAATTATTTAACCACTCTCTAATATCAATTGTGAGATTGGTGCACCTCTATAGAAGGGGGGGGGGGGGGGGGGGTTGAATTAGGTGTGCGATATTTTAATCTCTAAACCCTAAGTGATTTAACACATTCAAAGCATACAACTATTAACAAATAATAAAGTAGTTTAGGAAAAGATAGTGCAAAAACATTTTGTTCATGCAGTTTGGCAACCCCGGCCTACGTCCGTGCTCCGAATTTCTGACTTGGAGATCCTTAATCACCCAACCTCCCCAATTGGTGATGATTGACTTCATGAGTGTCAATCAAACATTTACAATGACTATTCACAAGGTGTCACCATTCGCTTGACTATTCACAATGCGTCACCCTTAGTTTGAGTACAAAGAGAATAAAATAAAAATTAGAAACTTAGAACCTAAGCTCTCCAAATATGAATCACAAGTTTAGGATTGGAAGAACTAGGCCTATGCACTCATTTGAATATGGAGAAGTCATATATGAATTTTGCCAAAGCTTCGCTACACTTCTCCCGTCGTTAGATAGAGCTTCGGAGTGCCTTCTATATATAGACCTTGCTTGAGTGGTCAACCACCACCAATTTGGTCGACTGCATCCAACCATTGGAATGTTACTATTACGCTTTTGGTTGTTCAATTTTGCTCAAGTCTGTCAAATCGGTCGATCGCTTCCTCATATCTCTAGACAATCGGTCGATCAATAACTCGGCTGCTCGATCGCCTCATCGACCACTTCCTCGATAGCAAAAATACCAAGCAATCTATTTAATGTTGCGGTCGACCATTTCTTTACAGGTCGATCACTTCTTTAGCAGGTTGAAAATGCGAGAGATCTATCATTTATGCTGGTCAACCATTTCCATTTTGGTCCACTGCTTCCTCAATTCTTCAGCACTTTGGTCGACCTGCTTCAAGCTTTGGTTTACCTCTTCATCTGTTTTTGCATTCCTTGAATTCTCTAAGAGCCAATGATCATACTATAAGCCACATGGAATTAGGTAAACATGTTAGAAAATATTAATACCCATATTAAGGGTATTTACAATAAGGATTAATAACATATTCATATAATTTAATAACAACATAATAAACAACTTAATTATACAACTAAAATTATCAGTATCAAAACAAATAGTTTAATGTCAATTAGGCCAACAATAATTGTGCTACGAGTAAAAATAAAATAAAAAACTAACAAAAAAAATTATGTAACAAAGGTCTAATATCAATAAAGTAAAACTCTCAAAGTAAAAATAAAAACTTAAAAATTGAGCATCGAGTCTACTCATACGTCGACTATTGAGGATGTCCCTAACTAAAACCTGAAAAAGGGAAAGTCGTTTGGGGTGATTCGACAAATCTCAATAGAATTAGAGTTTTATATTCTGTGTTAGAGTAAAGAAAAATGAATGAGCATGCTAATATAAAACATTTTATTAAAATTGAATAGAAAACATACAGTAGGGCAACTATTAAAAACATTCCACTATAATGTAGTATATATATAAAATAGGCACATGCTGTATAACATAAAATTTTAGTGAAAATTGAGTCATTCATAAACTCCAGGAACACCGTGCCATAAACATTAATAATAACAATATATATGGGAACATGAAAAACAGATGAGCCATGAAAATGGACACAACATTTTATATGAGAACATATTTCAAAATAATATTTTAGAAAATGATGCAGTATTGGATATAAAAATAAATTTCTACCTCAACTGTGTCGATCAAAGCCAAAGACCAAGTATCAAAAAAATCTAAGGAAGCTCAAATGTCTCCTCAAGTCTTGAAATCTATCATTATATATATCTTTTAATATGCTTTTTAGACCTTCAAAATTTTGTTAGAACCCATAACTATGATAGTAACCAATTTGGGGATTTTATGAAATAATCCCACAAAAAATTTGCTAAAAACTATGTCACAGTCAACCCAAAAACTGTCAAATCGTCTAAAACAATCAATCAAAAAACTTTTCGCAGTTGCTAGTTTAGACGCCCACACCGACATGAGGACGCTCGGTCCTTCATGTTCAGGTGCTTGATTCAACCTATCGATTGATTAGTCACCCTAGCATACTATGAGGGCATCCAATGTGTTGAGAAACCATCCCGAAACTTCAAAAAAACTCCAACTTTCATTCGATCTTTCATTTGTAAATGCTTGAAATTGATTCTAAGGAACTTCTATATTGTTTTGGTGCCTAGATCTTATAATAAAACTCATCGATTAGATCTCAAAACCAAGAATCATGAGTTTTCACTATTGAAATCTAAACTTCAAGAAAGCTTTAAGAAACCAAATAATTTTTTACTTACGTCCCGCAGATTTCAGCTTCATATAGATTTGAAACTCAATAATGTTACATAACTCATTTTCACTTCAAAACACACAATTTAACATCACAACCAAATTTCCAAATCAATAATCTAGGTCACACCAAGAAAGATATGTGGAGAATTAATTGAATTTCCGCTCACTGATGATCGTTCGCCAAAGGATCCCAAACACTAGCGAGAAATCACCCTCTTGATGCTTAAAATCTATCTCAAACAGTTGCCAAGACATTGACATAATGAAAATTTAGGGGAAATGATGCATGTATTTAAAGGCCCTCCCTTAGGGCCATGGACAAAAGCCAAAAAATTTAAAATGCTCCATCCGAATCCGAATTAGCTTATATTGGGCCTAGAAAACTTACCCCATTAAATGTTGAATTTTACCCACTTGTTATTTTGTAAGCATAATTTTAATTGACATCACATATTCATGTCAATGAATTGCTACTAATTTAAGATTAAAGGGAATTCAATAACATTTTTAACTTTGCACATTTTCTTTATTTTGTCCTTGGGAAATACTTGTGGAATTATTGCCGCCCTCATGTTTCAAGTACAGGATATACCAAAGATTAGTGCTTGGTAGACATCTTAATTTACTTTCTCAAAGTTACCATGTGACATATAGGTCATTTATTGGAATAACATTTATTAGATTATAAATAGTTCACTAGTAGATTACTTGCGCCTAAATGAACATAGAACACATCCTATGGTATGAAATCTTAGTCCCGCTAGTACAATATTATTTGTTTTGGGTTAAATGCATCTCAATTTTTGTAACATTTGCTGCTCTTACTATTATTATTAAGGAATAAATTATTATTATTATGAAGAAAGTAAATAAATTTTTTCCAAGTTTTGGGGCAACCGCCGACGACCTTAATGGAAAACCTCCCTCACCTTAACCCTCTGACCCTCCCCATTTATGCGATAATTCTCAATCCTTCAATTCCCATCCTTGGTTTTTCGAGCTTTTGCAGTATTAATCCAAGGATTGGAAATCCTGTTTTCGGTGTCCTCCGAGAAAAGGTATAATTCTAGCATCTCTTTGTTTGATTTCTTTTCGATCTGGAATTACTGGTATGGATTTGGAAATTTTGGATGTGGTAATTAGACAGTCGGACGAACCCAACGATGATTTTTGTTTTGTCTTCGTCAGCGTTGAAAAATTGTGAGGCAACTCAGCAAAGGCTGAGCCGCGATACCCGAAGCTTCCAGCTTCAGTCGGTGGCACGAATGGTCGAGACTCTATCTTGGCCAGAGTCGGTGACATTCGCACGCATGGTTGCAATTGTTCTCAATAATGAGTGGATCGTCTCTGTTCTAGGCATGAACTTCTCCAATGATTTTTAGACTTGAGGGTTGCATCTTAGCAGTCGTGGACTACGTTGCTCAGTCTTGGGCTTGGCCGCGGTCCAATTTCCTTGGGTCACGGTCCAAGCCATTTTTGGGTCTATTGGACATATTTTAGGCCTAGATTAGGCCACATTAAATTCCATGAATTTTTGGTATGAGAGCCAGGTTCTGACATGCCTCGGGGGCCGAGGCCTATTACTCGATCGCAAACAAGGTCCTTACTGTCACTTAGCCAAATTACTGATGATCTTGTTTCTTTTGCAGGTATTAATTTCGAGGATGATTCTATTTGGGATGTTGTCCCAACGGATAAGGAGCAACCTGTGCATGTCTTGACTTGGGACACACGTGAATGTTATGAGCTTCATCAGACGGGAATTTGTCTTCCCGGCATCCCAAACGTGTAACCTTTCAATTCTGCATATTTTTATTTATTTCTTATTTTTATTTTCATGGCAAACATTGAGCCTATTTTGTGAGGGTAAAGCATGGTTATAAGCTTTACTCATTCATGCATTTACATTGTTGGTTAGGTTAGATGGTGATGATTGAGTTATGGGCTAAGTCCAATCCTTTTCAAGCCCAAGGAAAGAGCAAGCCCAAAGAAAACATCAAGGAGCTGCCACGTGTACGCCATGTATGTTCTTCCACCAGCTTTAATCTCGGCCATTCATTCCACATTCATCCAAGAGCCTGCATATTGCCACCCACATGCCTCATCTTGGCCGTCCATCATCTGCCTCATCTCGACCGTCCATCACCCCTACTCATCATCACCTAGGTTATAAATTTCCATGGTTAGACTCATTGAAAGACAACTTTTGACGAGATTAATATATTACTATTTCCCTTCCCTGTGAGGAGATTCCGACTCCGTCGAGCGGCCGCCCCGGATCTTCGAATCCGAGACGAAGTAGAGGACTTCCTTGTTAGCAAGCTCGTGGTGCTTGAGCTAACTCGTAAGTTTTCCCTTTTCAAACTTCCATTGGGAGTTTGAGCGAGGGAAAACCGAACCATTGCCCGCGATCGGTAGATTTTCTTCGAAAATCTAGAATCCGTGAACCTAACGTTAGATAGTTCCCGGATCTGATCAAAGGTCTACATCTCCGTCCCTGTCATTCTTCGTGGGTTGCTAACACGTACTTCATTTTGCAGGTCGTCTCGTGTCAGGTTCCATCTTGAAAAGTGATATCAATAAAATAGTATAGTAATATACAAAGATTTACAAATACTGTGCCTAAAAACATAATACAAAAATTATTTTGCATTAAGGTATTGTTTGAAAGACATCTTGAAGTTGTCTGTTTGTGGATGAAGGCATTTCTCAAATTGGACGTGGATAATTTGGAGTTGTCCAGATTTAATTATAAGTAATGAAGTGTATACTTCGTGAATGATTAGAAACAACCTTACTAAACCTATGAGTCTGCAACTCTTCTGGGTTATATGTATGGGCCTGTGAAGTTTAAACTCAAGAAAATTATCATAGGGAGAAATCCAAAGCCTCAATTTACTTCTAAAATTCAATTTTTACTCTTTCGTGTTTGGAATTTGTTAGTCTAAGTTTGAAACTTGCGTTTGAAGACCCTGATTTGAAAAACTGTTAGTAATGACTTCGAAGGAGTCATTAAATGGTATAATTCGGCACCAGTATAAGTTGCTGCGTAGGAAGTTGGAAATATTTGGACAAAAGATTAGTGTTGTTCAAGTGGATCGATGACTTCAATAGAGAGTTCTCTGAAAGTGGCTTGTACTATAACCACATGGGATGATATTATAAAGCAATTATATGTTAGTGTTTATGGTGGAGCTAGCCCTTAGAGTGCTGAAAATTTGTTAAGGGTGCTGCAAAATGATTTGACTACTTTTGGAGTTCTATCGGAGTATTGGATTGGGTTTACAACCTCCTATTTTGAGAAGATGACCAAATCATGATGGAAGTCTCTCAAATTGGATTTACAACAGATAGGATGATAGGGACTCAGTTTGAGGCAATGTGCAGAAATAATTATTTCAACGCTGATCATCGCCAAAGTATGATCAATGTTTATCATTATTTGGAATAGGAAAGTATGACTCTAGAGAAATTAGAAAATTCTCTGATTTTGAGTTTTTCCCTAATAAGAGATAAAATGTATCTCGTTATCTGATTTGTTGTCCTTATTATTGGCAAGCATGAACTATCAGTTAATCTGATGGTTATATTTATTAATCAGTTTGATGTAATCCTACATATGGATTGACTGAACTTGTACAAAGACAAGATCGACAGTTAATGGCAAAAATATTACCATTACATTGGAAGATAAAAGGATCCTAGTACATCCATGTAATTACTATATGTTTCACATTGATCTTGTTCTGCGGGCTTATTTGAGTGGTCGGAGGAATTGGAGTCTTACGAGAGTTTTTTTATTATTAACGGTGACCTTGTTACAGTCAGACATGATTCTGATTTGCCAGTTGTTTGTGATTACCCTAATGTTTTCCTTGAGGATCTGTCTGGGTTACCACCCGACCGGGAGATTGATTTTTGCATTGATTTGATGCTCGTCACTACTCCAATTTTGATTTCTCCATAACACAGGGCTTCTACTGAATTGAATGAACTGAGTGTTCAGTTGAATGATTTGTGCAAAAATGGTTTATTTAAAATAGTTTTTCACTATGGGATACACCCGTTTTGTTTACTAAGAAGCAGGATAGTTAGCTTCGTCTATGTATTGAATATCGATATTTGAATCTTGTAGCAATCAAGGATGAGTATCCATTGCCACGAATTAATGACTTATTTGATCAGCTTGGAGGATCTATGTATTTCTTGGAGATCAATTTGATATTGGTTATTATCATTTGAAAATGCGTGGAAAATATTTTTCGAAAACATCTTTTCGGATTCGTTATAGACATTTTGGATTTATGGTGCTTCTGTTTGATCTGACTAATGCACCAGCTACTTTCATGAATCTCATAAATCGGGTCTTTCGATCATATCTTGACCATTTTGTTGTGTTCTTCATTAATGATGTCCTGATATATATCAAGACTCTAAATGAACCTATGGAACATTTGAGAATTTTTCTACTAACACTGAAGAAGTATTGGTTATATGCAAAGCATGAAAAGTGCAACTTTTTTATCATTGTTTCTTAAAATGACATTTATGTTGATCCAGCGAAGATTGAAATTGTGTTAGATTGGAAGCCACCCAAAAATGCCTCTAGGTCCGTAACTTTGTGGGTCTGGCTGGTTAATATCATCAACTTGTGGAGAGTTTTCTTTTGTTATGTTGTTGATCAGTAGCAATGTGAAATTTATTTTGAATGAAAAATCGTCAGTCAACTTTTGATGAATTCAAGTAATGTTTGACTACTACTCGGTTTTAGCATTACCTAATGAGTGTTTGTCTTATGCTGTTCATACAGATGCATCAAGAGTTGGTTTGAATTGCGTCTTGATGCAGCATGATAAAGTCATAGCTTATACATCTCCATAGTTAAAGAAGTATGAATGGAATTACCTTACTCACGATTTGGAGTTTGCAACTAATTATTTCTACCTTGAAGATTTGGCGGAGTTATTTGTATAATGCTGAATTCGAGGTATTTTTGGATCATAAAAGTTGAAGGTGTCTCTTCTTGCAACGTGATTTAAAATTCCAACAACACCGTTAGGTTGAGTATATGTAGAATTATGATTTTACTCTAGAATATCATCCTCGGCTAATGTTGTAGCTAATGTCTTGAGTCGTTATCTTCAAGGATCTCTTTATTTCTTATTTTGGGTTATTGAAAGAGATATCTTATTATTTGAATTTTTGAGCTGCAGTACCAGGATGATGGTCATTCGTTTCGAGTTTTTAATTTAATAGTGATCCCTATATTTTTACAATGTGTGAAAGACTTGCAAAGTTTAACAATGTGTTCAAATAATGATTCGAGATTATTCAAGCTGGTAAAAAGTTTGATGGTTGGGAGAGTAGTTCTGATGAACTCTTATTCTTTAAGAATCAAGTTGTTGTTTCTAGTGATTTGGATTTGAGGCAGGTAGTCTTGGCAAAGGGCCATAAGACCAGATTTGCTATTCATCCTAACAATACGAAAATGTATCATGTACTAAAACATCAGTATTTATGAGTTGGAACGAATCAAGATGTAGCTATGTATGTTTCGAGGTGATTGACTTGTTAACAGATTAAGGCTAATCATCATAGACTAGTTGGGTTGTTGCAACCTTTGTATATCTCCAAGTAAAAATAAGACAAGATTATCTTGGATTTCGTGACCAAATTGCCTTGGGCGATACAAAAAAATAATTGACGTAGTGTGGGTGAATGTTGATAGATTGACAAATTCGCACATTTTACCCCTATCAAAATGGATTTCTCTTTGACGAAGTTAAGTCAGTTGTATATCGAGAGCATCGTTCATCTTCATGGTGTTCCCTCGAGCTTTTGTTTCTGTTAGACATCTAAGATTTACGTCAAAATTTAAGAAATTTTCTTTTAAAAGCTTTTGGCACAGAACTTAATTGAGTGCAACATACATTCTCAAATTGATAGTCAGTCTAATCATATGATCCAGATTCTCGAGAATATTTTAAGATATTGTATTATGGGTTTCAGTAATAGATATATAAGTTATTTGTGTTTAGTGGAGTTTGTGTCTAACTACAATTTTCAGAATTGTATTGGTATTTCACCATATGAATTATGATGGTTATATGAAAGATTGTGTAAATTATCTCTATGTTAGGTTGAGATCGAGAGCGTGTTACTCTCAAGTCTGATTTGATTCATGAAATAATTAAGAAAGTACAAGTGATTAAGAAGCGATTGTGTTCAATTCATAGTTGACAATTAAGTTATGCAAATCTATGTCGGAATGAAGTACATTTTAAAGCAAATGCTTTGTGTTCTTAAAAGTGCAACATCGACGAGGTATTAGTCATTTTAGTGTGAAAGGAAAGTTAGCTTTAAGATATATAGATCCCTTTCAAATTATTGAGCAGATTGGTTCTGTAACTTATCGATTGGAGTTACTGTCATAACCGAAATAAGTTCATAGTGTTTTCCATGTCTCTATGTTGAAGAAGTACATTCCAGACTTTTCACATGTTATTCCTTGGACTGTAGTTTCTATTCAGAAAAATGTGTCTTGTGAGAAAGAACCTGAATGACTGGGTCGTGAGATTAAAGTTTTGCGTCATCGTGAAATACCTCTTCTTCGAGTTCAATGGAAAAATTATAGTGATAGAGAAACCACTTGAGAATTGAATGTGATATGATGGCTAAGTATCCTCATTCGTTCAATGGTCCTCTAAAGATTGTTTTAAATTTCGGGAACAAAATTTTTTAAGTGGGGAAGAATGTAACATTTTCGGCTTTTACTATTATTAATAAGGAATAAATTATTATTATTATTAAGAAAGTAATTAAATTTTTTCCAAGTTTTGTGGAAACCGCCGACGACCTTAATGGAAAACCTCCCTCACCTAAACACTTGGACCCTCCCCATGTATGCGATCATGCTCAATCCTTCAATTCCCATCCTCGGTTATTCTTGTCCTGCGAAGTGCGAATGCCAGTTAACACCAGCATTGGAGAAGAAATTTTGATGGAAATTGAGTCTGATTCTCAACTCCAGTAAGTCCTTTTTTATCTCCTTACTGTAATTCCAATTGTGGTAGGATTTTGAAATATTTGATGCAAAGGTTGGGAATTTTGGTTGGAGATTCAGGAAATAACTCTCGTTGCTGAATTTGAGAAAAAATTATCGAGCTTTTGCAGTATTAATCCAAGGATTGGAAATCCTGTTTTCGGAGTCCTCCGAGAAAAGGTATAATTCCAGCATCTATCTATTTGATTTCTTTTCGGTTTGGAATTACTGGTTTGGATTTTCAAATTTTGGATGTGGTAATTCGACAGTCGGATGAACCCGACGATGATTTTTGCTCCGTCTTCGTCAACGTTGAAAAATTGAGAGGTAACTCAGCAAAGGCTGAGCCACGATACGCGAAGCTTCCAGCTTCAGTCGGTGGCACAAATGGTCGATACTCTATCTTAGCCGGAGTCAGTGACATTCACTATGTAGGGTTGCGATTGTTTGTGATAACGAGTGGATCGTCTTTGTTCTAGCCATGAACAGCTCCAATGATTTTTAGACTTGAGGGCTGCAGCTCAGCAGTCATGGGCTACGTTGTTCAATCCTGGGCTGCGCCGCGGTCCAACTTCCTTGGGTCGCGGTCCAAGCCATTTTTGGGCCTATTGGACATATTTTAGACCTAGATTGGGCCACATTAAATTCCATGAATTTTTGGATTTAGCTTTTAATAATAAGTAGACATTTAATTTGTAAAGTTTAGCTCAAAAATTTAATATCTTAATTTTTGGAATAGGTACCCAACCTAATTAAAAAATTCATGGACTTTGGATTTTCGAATAATTGGACATTGGACTTTATCAGTAAGTCACTTCGAGGTAAGGATTTATTTTATGTACTTCATTGCATAATTTTTTTCAAAAATGAATATTTTAAGATTTATCTCATATTAAATTGACGCGTCCATTTCATGACCGTTAGATTTTTATATTATATTTTATTTTCACTATACATGTTTCAATTAAGGATGCATTCAAATATTTCTAAATCAACTTGGTTATGCGAATCAAATTTGATCGACCCGGTTTGGGGTCCATTTTATTTTCACACATTCTACAATGGAAAATGTGTTTGTTTGTTATTGAATTGGGTAATAGGAGATTTTTCAAATGTCCTTGGGTTCGAATCCGTAAAGTGCAAATAGGTAATATGACTATTATATGTGTCGTGTCCTTGTGTTGCGAATCCCTAAACCTGATCAGGGTATTATTTGGTTTTTGTGATCGTTGAGCATCGTCTTTATTCTGTTATATGCCTATGGCATGACGTGCCCGAAATCCGTGAGTGGCTCCATTTTCACTGCCAATTTTAATTTGTACAACAAGAGCTTATTTTAATTATGTACAACATATTAGTGGGTGATTTCACAACGTGCCCCTTTGTGCATCTTTTTTTTCTGAAATGAATTTATAAAATGTGATTTTTGAATTAATAAATACTTAAACATCAATTTAATTAAATTTTTCTTTAAAAACATAATTCCTACTGAATTTAGTCAACTCACCCCAAATAACATCTTTTAGGATTTTATCAATCGGATTTTCAGTTGTCAATCACAAATACATCAGGCGAAGTTTTATATTTCTTTTAGCATTCCCCCTTGAGAGATATTTTTGTAAGGTATACTTTAGTTGGATGACTGTAATCTCTATTCTTAGTTTTTGCACTGTTATTTCATTTTGGATTATATTGTTTACTATCTGATATCACTTGTTGGACCTGATAAGCCAATGTTTGTTGGACCCTGGCTACAACTAATATTTAAGTCTTTTGCAGTTAATTAATAAAATTTAAGAGAAAAAAAGTTGGATAATTTGGTCCTTTGGGTCGGGTCATTCCCCGTTTTGTCTCGGCTCCCATTTGGGTCATGACAATTTTATTCTTGGATTTTACCCCAAAATATATCATATTAGATTGAGAGGAGAACTGTGCTCTGGTATGGGATGAGCTCTCATAATTATTTGCGATGTGAAATTTCAAGATTAAAGGGAATTCAGGAACATTTTTAACTTTGCACATTTTCTTTATTTTATCTCTAGGAAATACTTGTGGAACTATTGCTGCCCTAGTGTTTCAGGTACAGGATATACCAAAGATTAGTGTTTGGTGGACATCTTAATTTATTTTCTCAAAGTTACCATGTGACATATCAGTCATTTATTGGAATAACATTTATTAGATTATAAATAGTTGACTAGTAGATTACTTGCACATAAATAAACATAGAACCCATCACATGGTATGAAATCTTAGTCTAGCTAGTACAATATTATTTGTTTTGGGTTAAATGCATCTCAATTTTATTCTTGGATTTTACTTTAACATATATTATATTAGGTTCAGAGGAGAACTGTTACAAATCATTTACCTCTACTTTCCCAAAAGATAGGAATTGTACAACTGCTCTAGTATGAGATGAGTTCTCATAATTATTTGCGATGTGAAATTTCAAGTAGTGTATCTTTCAAAGATTAATGTTTGGTTTATCATTTTAATTCACTTGATCAAACTTATCATGTGACATCACTTTCATTAATTGGAAGAACCTTTATTAGATTATAAATAGTTGAATAGTAGTTTACTACCACCCGAATAAACAAACAACATATCATATGTATAAAGTCTCAATATTGCTAGTACAATATAGTTCGCCTTAAATAAAAGCATACATAGTTTTCTTCTTATATTTTACCTTAAAACAAGTTGTAGTAGATTTATAGTAGAACTCTACTTATAAACTATTTATTTTCAATTTTTTCAAACGTTGTAAAGTTGAGTAACTCATCTAATATAGGTTGTACCATCATAATTACTTGATATTGGGCAGTTATTACTTCACATAACATTCTGCCACACACTATAACTTTAAGATTTGAAATTAGCAGTAAACTACAATATTACCGTAAAATGTCACTCTATTTGCATGGAAAATCCTTTTTGTAGAATGATGCAGACATTTTAATTTTGAGTAGAAATAAGTGAACTGAATACAGCCGTTTTGTGTCTTTTTGTGTTTCAACTCTTTAGTCCAATGGCTCACCTACAAACCCTCTTCCTCATCTTTTTGTCAAATTCAGCTCCTACAAGAAATTACGAAGTGGCTACACGTGTTCTAATCGTCACAAATGTTCTTCTTCCCCACACAACAAATTCGTCATGCTGACGGTCAGTTTGAACTTCTCTCTCTCTCTCTCTCTCCCTCCCTCCCTCCCTCCCTCCTTGCTAGTTTGGTGATGATTAAAAGTCTCTCTCTCTCCTTGCTAGTTTGGTGATGATTAAAAGTCTCAGGGGTTAGTTAAACTTTACTTAACCCTGAAAAAGAAGATGTCAAAAGGTCGGTTAGGCACCTCCAAAGTAAGGCCCTCAAGAAGTTAGCTTTCCAAACAAAAGACTTGAGGGAAAGCGTAATCGTAGTTAAATGTCAACAAAGTCTAACTAAAAGAGTGAATTGAAATGTTTCCCCCCGTATTGGATTGTATTTGGGAAATGGGTTTGGCATAAATTAATCACAAAATTTAAAATAAAGGACATTGCTTTCGTTTTAATTGCTTTTTTATATTGACAAAAGGCACTAAATTGGGCGGGTGACCTAAATCATATGACTAAATTAGGGTTTTTCTCTGTGGTGAAATGCACGCCTTGATTCGTTGAATCTGATTAGTCATGCAATTGCGGTAATACGTAATGAGAAGAGAAGTAGAATATGGTTATATAAAGGAGAATTTAAGTAAGAACTTCTTTGACCATGGAGTGGATAGCAGCCTCTGATCTGCAACAAATAGTGTATGTTCTTACTGATCTCAAGCTGAAAGACAATCATATTATATCAATCGAGAACCTAATTCATTGAAAATTGCCTTGTATGTTACATTATTTTTCTTGAGTTTTATCAGTGGAAATATACATTCATGCAGTTCAAATATCCACATCATCAAAGGAGTTTTGTAATTACTAACGTTAAACATGCATGGAATAACAGACGCTACGACAGCACCAATGAAATTTTCGAAAAAAGAAAAACATAAGCTGGGTGCACATAAAGATAAGTAACATGGAATTGGAGAATCCAAAAGCGTGGGAATAGAAGCTGGAATGAGGACAGCCTGAAAAGGACATGGAAATCAGAACTGGCCAGCCATTCATCAGTTGGGTTGGGGGGGAATGATTATTTGTGGTTGAACAAGAAGCTAGAAGTGATGTTTCACAGAGAGAGAGAGAGCAGCCCCTAAATAATCAGCAATATGGGTGGCTTTTTCAGGCAAAGTTTTACTCCTTTCTTGATAAAGATATCGCACTTGCCTTATTTGACTGCCAATGCATGTAATCCAAGCGGCGAGGAATTACAATGAACAGTAGTGAAACTGATGATAAGAGTTAAGTTGAATGGCTTTTTACTTGCTTTTAACCGCAGCAAATTTGGAAAGCGATGGTAAAGGACAAATTTTTAGGTGAGATACAACGTTGCAGGAGTGGAGAGAGAATAGATGGACAAGGCATCCTGTGACATTATATTGGGTAGTAAATCACCACATTTTGTTTTGAGATGACGTCACGTGAGTTTTCGTGGATGGCCATGATCGAAGTCTCTCCAAACATGGGACTGATCGTGTGGTTCTCCTGGTTTGTTAGCAGTCTGTCGTGGGATCATGATGGATCGAGTAGGACAAAGAAGAATAATAAATGAAATTGTTTTGGGATGGATATTCAATAAAAGTCATGGATTTCCTTCTATATATTTTAAAATTCCTGCGTCTCAGCCTATATATTGTGGCGTGAACAATGAGGCTCATCTGATATATGAGTCTCTCTCTCTCTCTCTCCTCTACGCGATTCATCATCCTGTATATACGGTGTTGTGAGACAGAGAAAGTGGAGTGTTGAGTGAATTGGTTGCGTGCTGAAAGAATCTCTTGGAGAAAAGAAAGAGGAGTGGTGATGGGGAAGGGAAGAGCACCATGCTGTGATAAGAGTCAAGTGAAGAGGGGTCCCTGGAGTCCAGCCGAGGATTTGAGGCTCATTACTTTCATTCAGAAGCACGGCCATGAAAACTGGCGAGCTCTCCCTAAACAAGCAGGTCTCTCTCTCTCTCTCTCGCTATCTCCCTCTCTCGCTCACTCTTTCTCTCTCTAGACTCCAGCAACTTAGCGTGGTAAACTAGGTGAGGTGACTCTATAGACTGATCTTCTTTCCTTCATAATTAGAATAGCATTCAGATGATCTAGACTGAAATGTGTGATAATTCCAGATTTTTGCAACTGTTTTTGGAGTACTAGTTGATGAACTGTATTTAACAACTAATAATTTCGTCAATAAAAATACACATGAATTTGAAGTATATCCATGTAATTTGACGGGTGCTAAAAACGATTGGCCAGCCAAATAAAAGGTGCATGGACGCAACATAGCGTGGTAAACTTGGTGAGTTGACTGTCAAAAATCATTACCATAAACAGATTGAATCGGATGACGACTCCAAACCAAGCCCAATGACCATTCATGTCATGTTTTTAACTGCAAAATACTTTTGTTGTATGATCTGTAAATCAATGAGAAAAAGCTTCAGTTTCAAAGTGGGCAGAAAAGGGGTGTAGAAAATGGCAAAATGATAGAATTTTTCACTTGCTTTTTAACAACAATTGAATTGGGTGTGCTGAATTGACAGGGTTACTGAGATGTGGGAAGAGTTGCCGGTTGAGATGGATCAACTACCTCCGCCCAGACGTGAAGCGAGGGAATTTCAGCAAGGAGGAAGAGGAAGCCATTCTTCACTTGCATCAAGCTCTGGGCAACAAGTAAGAATCTCCTTTTCCTCCTCCTCCTTCTCTTGTTTTCCTATCTTTGGCTTTCTACTAATCCCCATGGTTTATTATGTGGGAGCTCAGGTGGTCCAAAATAGCTTCGCATTTCCCTGGAAGAACAGACAATGAGATTAAGAATGTGTGGAACACTCACTTAAAGAAGAGACTTTCTGCCAACCACATCTCCTCCCCTACTGCTACTTCATCCAATGAAGATTCGAAACATGAATCTCATCAAGATTTGAGCTCTCCCCCTGAAAATGGCGACGGATCAAAGCAGTCGTTGATCACTTCTTCTGCATCTTCCACCTCTTCTTCATCTTCTAATTCTTCTTACGATTCAAACAACATCCCCACCTCCAGCCAACATCATACTTCCATGGAATATTATATACTGTCCGAGTTAGAGACTGGTGTCAACAATGGAGGTCTGAGTGGAGTGGGATTAGAGTCAGACAGTGACTTCTGGGACATGTTTGGAATCGAAAAGACAAATTCTTCGTTTGACTCAAATGCAGTGGAAGCAGAAGCAGTAGCAGCAACAGCGGAAGAAGAAACCGACGTCAAGTGGTTGCGTTACATTAAAAATGAGCTCGGACTGGTTGGAGACGTGGCGCCGGTGACAAGAGACGACGGGATTGTAGAGGACGACACATTTGAGTTGGATGTACTATGGCCATTGCTGTGACGCAACACGGACAACAGTCATTGTCAGTCTCATGTTACGTCCCATCTAGATCTCATAAATTAGAAGAAAAAAAACTCCATAGTTAGATGTTATACACAAATAACAAAGCTTGTTCTTAGTTGCTGTTCCAGTCCAACTTGATAGAAAAGCAACAACGAATTAGTCCATAAAAGTTTATTAGAACAGTGTTCGGTCCACATTCGTATAATGATCCTAGCTATGAAGGTTAGTACTGGATCTTAATGGTAACAGGTTGGAGTCCAACTTTATTTAAATATCATTAATATTTGATGTTTTTCAAATGAAAAGTTTAAGTAGAGAGATCGGATAGGGTAGCAGTTGGGATCCGATCATTCTGATTCTTCACAGTATTTTTCTTGTCACGCAAATGGTAAATTTTAATTGTTTCAATTTATTACAATCTTTCCGAAAGTTATTGAACCCCTTAGCATGGAAGTGATCAAATTTGTTATAATTTGTTTGACAATATTAATTACTTGACAAGAATTAAATTTTCTTATCTTGATTTAAAGAATAACTTGTTCGAAACGTCTCTTGAAAAATTTCCTCGACGTTGTAGGATTCCCATTTTGGTATGAAACAATCTATTTTATTTGCTAACTTTAGAACATAGTTTTGTGACTGGATGATGGAGTTGGAGAGTCAGTTACGTTTGTCCCCACTGTCTGACTCTCTAAACATTGAAGTACAAATCCAAATAGGGAATTGAGCTATAAATTTTGACCCTCATTATTAAGACTAGAGCACCACCCACTTTGACCTGACCACCAACACAGCATTGAAAAGGCTATGCTAGAGTTGGTAGTAGGTAAGTTGAGTGTGGTCGAGCAGGTCAATCTTTCTCATTAAAAAACTCTTTTTCTTGTTTATTTTTTTGACCAAGCATTGATTTCTTTTAGGTGAAATCACACCCAATTTCCAAGCTTCCCTGGCTTTTCATACCCCTTTTTTTAATCATTCACTTCTGCTTTGTCTCTTAATTATGAGAGCTTTACGCAAGGCTGACGATCCCATGGGCATCAAATACAAAGCCATTCAAATAATTTAAAGACTTACAAAAATGACATTTTAGCTTTTCTTCTCTTGTTAGGGTGATGTACCACGCAATCCAATCACGAGATGACAAAAAAAGTGGCTCACAAATCTCTATGTCGCACTTTATTTGGGAGGAAATAAATTGCAAGTCAGCTTCAAAGACGAACGTAACATCAATGAAGAGGTCATGCTGAAACATGTTCTCTTGTGAGAACCAACTTTATCTCATACGACAACAAAAAATTATACTATTTGAAGGAGGATGTATAGTCACTTACTCAGCTCTAACTTTTTTTTTTTTCTACATTGGTCCTAAATAATGATTTGTTCTAGAGGAATACATTTGGTAGTCATTCCGCTACTATATGTTCTAGTTGCATGATTATTATTAATAAGAGTCTTTTTTGGTATTCAATCTTTTTTGGGTTGATACCTTTGTTTCGTAGGGTTTTTAAAACCTTTTTAATGTTCTTTGTGAGGAACTTTTGAATATCGGTGAAATTGAAAAGTGATAGCTTTCCTATCTTGTGCAAAACTCATTTTCGATTGAAGTGTTTTCATTTTGATAGCGAGTGTTTCAGATTTCTTTTTCTTTGTAAGAGTTGAGTAAGTCTTCTTTTATTGTGGTCTTCTCGCTTTAATTCTTTGGAGTGAACTCTTTTACCAGGCTACAAAATCTAACTATCTATCAAGTTAGAGTGCTCTTTTGAAGAATGCAGCATTGGAGTTAGAAGGTGTAACTAGACACCTTTCATACCAACTTCACCCCATAAAACTGCATTTTCATGAAGTATCATTACCGTGGGAATTATCTTTCTCAGAGAGGTACCATGGTTTCCGTTGGCTGTGGTTATCCGACATGCTAGACTGAACAAAAAAATTGCATAAATCAAGTTGCACAATTCCTTACACAGAATATTCGTCACTAGAGTTATTAACGTGTAATTTTTCCACTGCGAATATCTGCTTCGCTATTCACAGATATCTGCCTCTTCCTTAATTAACGTGTACTGTCCATGTATTCATCCTCCTCTCTACGAATGCTCCTTCTCCATTAAATCTTATATGTGGACGCATTCAATTATGATGTGGATATATTCCCCATCAAAAGGCCAACCCTTCGTCCATGTCCATTCATGGAACGCCCATCCTTGCTTCATTAAATCGCATGATTCCTCCTATCCGCAGAAGCATTCCTTGCTGCTACGGATATTTTTTTTCTCCTTAATCAACAGGAGTCATCCACGTGTTCATTCTTCTCTCCCTAAATGCCTTTTTTATCTCCCATTCGAGCCAATTCGCATATACGTTTCATTTCATTGCAGATATATTCCTCATCGAACAACAAACCTTTCATCCACTCCCATTCAACAAATGGTTGACCCTATTTTATTAAATTGCATGTATCATGCACATGATTCCTCCTATCCAAGGAAGCATTCCTTGCAACTGCGAATATCTATTTCCACCTTAATCAACGTGAGTCATTCAAATGTGCATGCTTCTCTCCCCAGACACCTTTTTTTTTTCTTTTGAACCTATATGTAGAAGTGTTCCTTGCCACTGCAAATACCAATTTCCTTATTTATGAATATTCATTTCCTCATTTATTTGTGATTTTCGTGTTTGAATTTCCTCTTCTTGTGGACATCCATTTGCAAAAGACCCTTGTGTTACGGACACCTGTTTTCCCTGAAATATGTATGCCCATTTGTATTCCCTTATTTTCAGAGCTTCCATATTTGCATTATTTGGTATCAGAGCCCAACTAATGTCTACAATAAGTATAGTGGCTTTCAACCCTAATTTAGCTAGTTCATCTACTAAAGCATTGTCAGACGACAACAATTTTCTTACCCAAGGGCAATTTAATAATCTACAAAATTATGTTGATTTAATAATGCAGTATATGCAAAAATTAGCACCATCAAGACAACTTAGTGCCTCCTTATGCTCGACGAAGAGGACGTGTAAATTCAAAATAGGAAGGCAAGAAATAGTAACAAATTTGAGAGAAGATGGGGATAAGGATTCTGATTTTGACGAACCACCAAGCCCAAGATATTATGATGAATGTTTTTGATGAACTACGTCATTTAAAACTATCCATTCTTGTTTTTAAAGGCTCCTGCACTGGTGATAAGTACCTAGATTGCGTAGAGGAAGTTGAGAAATTTTTTTATTGTTACAACTATAAAGAGAGAACTAAAGTATAACTTGCTTCTCTTGACTTCATCGGCTATGCCAAAATTTGGTGGGAAAGTTTGAAGTCTCAGTGAAGGCGAAATGGGGAGGGAGCAATTGTATCCTAAACAGTGATGAAGGCATTGATGAGTAAGAGGTTTGTACCAAGACACTACCTGCAAGAAATTTTTCTGCAAATGCAAGGCTTAAGGCAATTATTTCTTTCAGTAAAAGAATATGTCCCCAAGTTTGAAATGTAATATCTGAAAAAATCCAATGTAAAGAATTTTGCAAAATATATGTTTTGATAAAAGGAAATGCGTTCCGTAAGAGTGTATGGTACACTTGATATAATGCAATAAATATAAGTATGAAAATTAAGTTAAAGGCATTATCAAATTAATTAAGGTATAAAGTGATTAGAAGTGGAATAATTGAAGGGTGGAGGATGATTGTGGGAAGGGTGGTCAATTTCCTTCACGGAAAAGTTTGGCAAATTCTATAAATGTTGGAATCGATTGATCAAGTGACCAATTGCGAAAATAGCAGTTTCTATGCAGGGTCTTGCAATGTTGGAATCGGTTGATCACAAGGTCGACGTGAAAATGATAGTGGCGAACAACATGCTGAGCGGTAGATCATCCACTATGTTGATGATAGACTGGGAATCTTGAAATCATGAATTTGCGGTCAATCGTCCATTGAAGCTGATTGACCGGCTTCACAAAAATATTCTAGAAACCATTTTAAAGAAAATTTCCAGTCGATCATGGGAAGAGCCTGATCGACCAGAAATGCAGAACGTAGCCTGAAATGATGAATGAATTGCTCAACTTCACGAAAAGAAATGTGAGCCAAGTGGCTGTTTGCAAGAGTGTTACCTCTTGGACGAAAATGAAGTGTACTTCTTGATGAGTGCCACATCTTGGGTGGTACGTGAAGGTCTATATCAGGAAACGTGAAGAGTAGCAGAGAGGGAGAGAAAGAGAAAAAGAGAGAGAGAAAATGAGAGAGAGAGAGAGAGAGAAAGAGAGAGAGAGAGAGAGAGAGAGAGAGAAAGAGAAAGAGCGAGAGAGTGAAGTCTTCTAGTTTTCGTAGTGAGCAACTCCAGAGAGCTGCTTCCTCTATCAAGCTACTGTGGTGCATTGTGCAAAGAAGGGAACCTCCGATGGAGAATTTGTGAAGAAGGAGGTAAGGAATAATGTGTGTGGTTGGCCAGTGGAGGCCTACATCATAGGATTAGATTATTTGCTTGATGTTGCTTTGGTTATTAGCTGTGAAGATTGTTATTTTGCTTACGATAAATGATTTTAGTTAAGGCCATTTACAGCTTGATTAAGAAACTAGATAAAGTTCTTGTTGTGGGTTATGATACTTTGGCTGAAGAAGAATATATTTAGGCAACTCTGTTAATTACCCACTCATTAACTCCTATTGAAAAGTTATATGGGTCTCTACTCTGTTATGGGAAATAGTTTACTAAGATGGTTTATTTGTGTTTTGTTGATTTCTATAATTTTAGTTGTTTTTGGATTACTGCTTCGGAAGTTTGGTTTTGCTTTGCTCTGCTAATGTTAAGGTTAATAATCTCTGTCTTAGTACCATAGGATAAATTGTGCTGAATTGTTGTTGGAAATACATAGTTGATTTTAATAGTCATTCTCAAAAACAATGAATCTCTGATTTGCTCCCCAATGAATCTCTGAAAAGATTGGCATATGCAATGCATTTTAATGAAATGAATGAAATAAACGTAAATAGCCGTGTGAGGGTTCGAGATAATAGTGACGGTCCTAAGTGGTAAGACCCTTGATGGATACAACTCGTCCCACGTATGGATTGAGTGATGGTTAGTTAAGTCCAACATGGACCATAGGAGGTATCTTTTCATCTGTACCAGAAATTCCCAACGTTTGGACTTATAAGCGAAACGTAAACTGAAAGAAATAAAAGATAGGTTCTTTTATGAGACAGACTACATAAGCATGCATCGATCATTGCATTGCATTCTATTCCTTACTAAGTATTAGGTTCATTGTTTGTCCTGTGATGTAGGTGAAGATCATGATACTAGTGATGTACCAGTGGAAGAAGTATGACCTAATGAGCACTTGTGTTACCCAATGCATTTTGACCTGAGGGTTATGGCTTACATAAAGAAATATTATGGTTGATGGTTGTTTTAAAACATTATTATATTAGTTTTAATTATGATAAATGTTTTGTTAACCATGGACATTTTGTTAAAGCGTTGAATTTTAAAACATCATACTTCCATTTTTTACTACTCTGATCTTTTCCTTTCACGAAATTTTCAATAACAATTATAAAGGAAAGAAATTTTTTTATGGCTAAGAAAAGTAATAAGTTAAAATGGGACGTTGCATGAAACCTTCAAAATTAGAGGCGAATTTGACGAAGTAGAGGAACAAACCTTAGTAAGATTTACTAAAAGCCTTAACAAAGAAGTTTGGGATATTATTCAACTTCAACCTATTGAACATCTAGACAAATTGATTAAGCTATCTATTAAGGTGAAGAGACATAGCAAAAAGGGCTCTAAATTGCACAATTCTTTACAATCTAATTCGAAGGCATCGTTTACAAACAAACTGTTTAATAAGAATGGTGAGAAGTTTTCTTCAAATAAAGGATGATGAAAAAAGACGGCAAAGAGAAGAAGAATATGAATGATACAACTCAACCAAGAACAAGGAAGATTAATTGTTTTAAATGCCTAGGATTTGGTCACATTGATTCACAGTGTCCCAATCAACGAGTGATGATTTTTAGAGAAGGAACAAATGAGCTTGAAGTGAGGATGATGTGACAATAGCTCGTATGGAAGAAGAAGATTCTCAAGAAGAAGTATTTTATGCTCAATAAGTTCCTCTTCTAATGATTATTTGAAGAGCCATCATGACTCAAACTTGTGAAGATACATGCTAAAGGGAAAAACAACTTCCATAGTTGATGCCTTCTTAAAGATAAAATGTGTTATCTTTTTATTTATTAGGGTAGTTACATCAGTAATATTCCAATTACCTATAACGGAATTAAGTAAAAATAATTGAGAAATTTATTAGATTAATTGGGGATTAATTAAAAAGGGAGATTATTTAAATAAAATGGTAATTAAATAAATTAAATTTAAGGTAATTGGAATTAAGAATTAAAAGGGAAAATAAAAAATAAAAAATGAAGGAAGTATGTTGGCTGGTTCACGGTGGTCGGTTTAGACCAGTTCTCGGTTAAGTTTGAAAACAAAAGAAAGGAAGAGAGGAGAGGGGGAAAAAATCGAGCAATTTATCTAGAAGAGAAAGAGAGAATCGAGAGAGAAATGGGAGATCGAGAGAGAAGAGAAGAAGAGCGAGCGTGGGAGGACGACGACAAGTTAGGCGACGAAGGCTCGGGACAGGTCCAAAAGTGTGCGGGTTGCTGGTCATCGGTGAGACGACCCGTGGGCGCGAACCATGCTAGGGCATGGGTTTGTTTTGTCTGAATGCAATCATGATTTGGAGCTTCTGCGCTGCTACGAAATCGTCGGTCCGAGGTAAACTCTTGGTTGATTCTTTAAGCCTATGTATATTGGTTCTGAATTGGTGCTTTGTTGTTGGTTGATTGGCATACGGAATTGGTGAGGATGGAAATGGCAATGGCGAAACGTGAAGGACCAGTCGACTGCCCTGCACTCGGTCCGTCAACCGATCCTTTTGGCTCACTGAAATGATGAACCAGTTAATGTATTATTCTTTCAATACAATTATGCATGATACTCCTTTATAGATAGCAGCTGGTTGGCGGATTGAAGAGGGAGGCAACCATCTTCAAGAGGTTGTCGAGGGAATAGTTAAGCTGAGAAATAATTGAGCTGCAGAAGAAATTGAGGGATTGATGAAGCTGTCGGATGAATTGAAATAAATGGAGGACTCTCTGGTGATTGCGAAGACTGAGAGAGACAGAGAGCTCTCTCTGGTGATGGATGACCAATTGTGTCTTTAGAGGAAGAAAACTAGGAAGCTGGCTGGACTGGATTCGGGTGTTCTTTGGCTAAGGGCTTCCTTCATTTTAGTTATGGATTTTATGGGTTTTATTCTATGATTGTTGCGGTTTAAGGATGCTGGTATTGGATGAAGTATACTCTGTCAATGGAATGATTCTCTATTTTATTTCAGCTTGTGTATATATATATATATTAATGGAGAAAATAATGCCTTGTGGTTTGGAAATATACTCTGTTGTTCGCTGTTGTTAGCTTAGTGAAATCTGTTGGAATAATTTGTCATGGAGTGGGAAAGTAAGGATACATGTTCTGTAATTTTGATGTATGGTATTGCTCTGTTATGATATTTATGTCATGATGTGTTGTGGAGTGTTCATTTTTTTGGTGAGGTTAAAATGATTAATGGTACTAGACCTCTGTTGGATTAGAAATGTATGTGCTAGGAAATGAGTTTGAGTGATTAAAGGAAATATGGAATAAAAGTATGATGTATATGCTTGATATCAAATTATAGGTTTGAAAATTTGGTTAGTTTATGATAATGGATGGTGAAATATTGCCCTGTTGAGGAGCAGTCTATTTTGGGACGCCCATGTGGTTCTTAAAGTATTTTTTGTTTAATGATTGGATGTTAGGAATAATTGGAGATATGTTTGGTATGAATTGTTGTTGTCATTTCTGCCGATAAATCATGAATAAGGTTATGGACTCTAAAGGGATGTTAATTAGTTAAATTGGTATTAGTGGATTTGGACAATAAAGAATATGGATAATACTATGTTGATGAAAATGACCATTTAGTAACTATTGGTCAGTTGAAATAATTACGGATTTAAGTATGGTAATTTGGTTGGAATAATTAAGAGCAAAAAATGTATAAGTTAGAGTTGCTCCTTTAATTGGTTATAAATTAATAAAGATAAATTAATGAAAAATCGTTAAGTGATAATTAAATAATAAACTAGAAATAATGATATCAAAGTTAATTTTATAATTGATAAATATATTAATAAATAAATGATAATTATTTTGAAGGTATTAATTGGGAAAAGAATAAAGTGTTAAACGTGCCATGGATTGCAGGTAAGTGATATTGAATGTGCTTTGGTCTTCGGGCGCTACATCGCAAGAATAGGATATGCATGTTTCGTTGTTTACCGCTTTATGATCATGTCTACTGTTTTAATAGCACGTCTACAACTTTACGAGCATGTCTATTTTATTGAAAGCATGTCTACAGTATTAATAGAATGTCTACCATTTTATGAAGCAAGATCTATAAATTGTATATGGGTTGCACTATTAGATTCCTTTAATTATATGTTAGAAATTGTATGCATTCACAAGCATCATGAATCACGATTTCCAAAGATACAAAAATGATTTCACATGCATGGTTTTAAATATGGTTTAATGGATGCTCACACATTCTAAGTATACGGTGTTTGTAGAGGGCTGATCACCCGAAGTGAACAACCATCATTTGGACTGTAGGATTATCCATTTTACTATAGAAAGTAAAACAAAATAAATGTAAAAGATATGATACGATGATACAAGGCAAATAGTATGTGAGAGACCGTTAATGTCCTTGGTGGACACGATCGCTAGCAAACTTTCGGAGAAAGCCATTAGCCGTTAGCTAGCTTTTGGAGTATACCATTGCTGCTCATACCAGTTGTGAAATCCCTGGACAAAAACTGGGATAATAGACTGAAATCCCTGGACAAAGATCGGGATAGACTAAAATGTAAAGGATAAAGATAAGATAAAGAAAACATAAATGGTACAGACACTGATACAAAAATTGAAACGAAAACAGAAACGGGTTTCTAGCAATGGAAACAGATACAGATATAGAAACAGAAATAGTTACGGATACGGATATAGAAACAAATAAGGATATGGAAACTAAAATGAAAACGCATATGGTTTTACAAGAGCATAGCATGTGCATTGTACAATTTTATTTATATCACTTACTGAGCCTTAGGCTCATTAGTTAAATCTTGTGATGTAGGTATATGCTTGAAAACAAATAAACAGATTAGGAGCAGTTGATGAAGAAATTACATGCGCGAATCTTATGGCTGGCTGGGCTAAAAGAGAAAAAAGTTTTGTAATCAAATAAGTCCTTTAATTATTATCTTATTTTATACTTCCGCTACATTTATGCTTCTGCTACATTTTAAGACAAATGATTTTATTCTACAGCTAATCTATAAAAGCATTTTAAGAAAATACTATGATATATTATTGCTAATAAATTAGGCAAAAAAATTAAGTAAAAGATTTTAAGGATAGGTTTTAAGAAAAAGAACTCTGATTATAACAAAAAATGGTTTTAATAAAGATTTCTGCCTTTTTTACAAAAGAAAAGAAAAGTTTTAAATTTCACGAGATTTTTTTTATATAAGGAAAAACCGAGTCGTTACAACGTCAATGTGCCCCCTCTTGACCTGGTGGAGAAGTTTGCTTTAGACACGATTTTACACCTGACTCATTACAAGTTACGTTGGCTTAATGACAAGGAGGATATCAAGGTAATTAGACAAGAAAAAGTTCCATTCTTCATTGGAAAGTATCATGACGAAGTGTTATGCAATATAGTGCCTATGAATGCTAGTCATTTACTACTTGAAAGGCCAAGGCAATTTGATAGAAAGACCATGACAATTTGATAGAAATGTCATGCAAGGACAAGACAATTAATTAGCCCCTCTTTGACCTGATCAAATTGCAAAGGACCTTGAGACTAAAAAAGGCAAATAGAGTAAGGAGTCACTGTTTATCTCTAGGAATAAATTGAAGAAAGCCTTAGTACATTGCAACCCTTAGTGTTAATCATGTTTCGAGACCAACTTGAGGAACTGGGGGAGATTCTGGAGCTTAACAAAGACCTCGGGGAGAAATGTCAAGAAGTTTTTCCAGAAGAACTTCCCCATGGACTTGACCCTTTTAGAGGCTTTGAGCACCAAATTGACCTTTAGCCAGGGGTTGTATTATTGAATAAACCTTCTTATAGGATGAACCCAGAAGAGGCTAAGGAACTTCACAAAAAAGTCCAAGAACTACTTGAAAAGGGCTACATCCGTGAGTCTTTGAGCCCTTGTGCAGTCCGTACTTTGCTAGTTCAAAAAAAAGATGATTCCATGAGTATGTGCATGGATAGCCAAGCTATCCAAAAATCACCATCAAGTATAGATTTCCCATTCTGAGACTTGAAGACATGCTTGAAGAATTGAGCAGTTCCACAGTCTTCTCTACGGTGGACCTCAAGAGTGGTTACCATCAAATACGCATGAAAGAAGGAGATAAATGGAAGACAATCTTCAAAATCAAATACAGCCTCTATGAATGGTTAGTGATGCTTTTCAGACTTTCTAATGTATTGAGCACATTTATGAGACTAATGCATCATGTGTTGAAATATTATTTGGAAAAATTTAAGTTGGTATATTTCGATGATATTTTGGCTATTATTTGTGTAACACTCTGTAGCGTAAATCATCATTCGTGTCATTTTTTAAAAACAGTCATGATTCTTTGAAAATAATAGTGAAAGACTTTCACAAATTCTTTCATAAAATCCAACATATATATGCTTAAAAGTAAATAATCCTTTAACTAATATCAAAACATTCATGAAAGTTTTTTATTTAAAACTCAGTTAAATGCATAATACAATATAAGTCTGCAAGTTCATAAATTTTTTTTAAGCCAATACTCATAGGTCAACATCACTCCAACAATGCCACAACCTCGACCATGAGAATTCATCTTCCACCATAACTTTTAATCATTTTTATTGTCAAATATATCATCAATGTCGTCCTCACTTACATCACAAAGTTCAATTAAGTCTAATGCTCAGTGGGAGATGTATAAATATCATGAGATGCAATTTTCATAAAAACATTTATTTCATTTTTCTTTCACTTTTTTTTACCATTTAACATCATGGGACAACTATCTAGTGAAAGGGTGATGCATCCCAAAAGTCCTATCATACGACCTTGAGCCATGAGGCGCATTAATTGTCTAATTAGTTAATGTTCTGCAGGAAATACTATGTTAAGGAAACTTGAGGAGGAACCTATGCTAGGAGAAATGGAAGTTAACCAATATGTTTTCGCTTGGAGCCATGCAACTTCAAGTTGGCTAGATCAACACTCTCACGGTTTTGAAGGGGCTTGCTTGTCTGATGCTAGGAAGGTCAATTAAAGAGAGTTTGGTAAATTTTCACGTTACTATATTAGCTTAGGTGGTAATGGTTGATTGGTTGTGTTTGGATTTTATTTTGATGTATGTGAGATCATTTTTGTGCGTTATGAATTGAGGTGCTCGGCTTGCATGTAACCCGAGCCCTCATGTGCAAGTTTTATGGATGCAAAGGCATTTATGTAATTTTCCTTTTATGTTCATTAGAGTGAAAACCTAATTTTGATATTGAATCCTTGTTTAGAGATTTCTCTCTATTCTTCAAGGTGGTTCGGTTTGCTTCACGGCTTCCTCAGCATCTTCAAGTCTTCCTCTTTGTTCTTGCATGGTCTAGGAGGGGAAGATTACTGCTATATCTTCCATCAACTTCTCTTGGAGTTGTCTATGTGGTGTGGAGGTAGAAGATCACGACAAAAGCCAAGTTGGAGTGGTGTTTCCTGAAACATCCAAACAAGTCGCCCCCTTGGCCAAGTGAGGGATCCGCGTACCTACATGGTGCTCTTGGTTCTTCTTAAAGGTGCTTCTGTATTTTTCATCCCAATTCGTTGTTGTTCTATATTTGTGAAGTTTGGGGGACTATTTGGTGATTTGGAAACTTGATATTGAAGTTATAAAAGGTTATCCATTGTTGTCGCAAATCTATTTTTCCGCAAACTCTAGATGTGAGCCTCGGATTCTCTCATGTACACCTCCGTGTGTGCATAGTTTTTTAAGGTGATTTTTGAAGGTGTTCTTATACTAAATGTTGACTACTTATCCTATAAATTTGAGGTCAAGAACCTCTATGCAAGTTGAGTTCCAGTCGTTCTAATTTTGGTGTTCGGATTTGGTGCATTGGTCGATTGCATTCTCTAGTTGTTCTATCCATTTGGAGATTTGGGCCTTATAATCTAGTATCAAAACAATTTTATCACTTTGCTGCTGTATTTGTTGATCTTATCTAGTGCTAAAATGAGTACTAGGAGTGGAGTTAACTATTACCAAAGTAAGGGAACCGTACCAAGCTCTAGCTCACCACCACCCCAAAGGAAGCCCATGCAAACTGAGAAGAATCTCCAACAACAAATTGATAAGATGAAGGACATGCTCTTAAAATTACAACATGACCGAGAGAAAACTTCTAATGAGCATGTAAGGGAACCAAGGACTCCTAGACCAAGGAGTAGAGTGAGTGCTTCCAGGGACTCAAGGAGCTGGGGTAAAAGTTTGCTTGATGAACTAGAAGAGGAAACCAAGGAAGATACTTCTTTTAGCCCGAGGAGAAGGTCTTTTAACAAGAATGAAATGAGGCATGTCAGGGCCTCAATCCCACCTTTTAAAGGTTCAAGTAATGAAAGTGATTTCTTAGAATTGATTAACAAGGTTGGCCGTGTATTCGAAATCTTTGATTTGACCGAGAAAGTGAAGCTACAAATGGTGGCTCTAGAACTATCAGGCTATGCCATCCTTTGGTGTGAAGACGTAAAAGCACAACGAAGAAGAGAAGGTTATGAGGACGTAAAGAATTGGAGAACCATGAAAACTCTTACGCACAAAAGATTTGTTCCCCTCCACTATAGGCAAGAGTTGTTCCTCCAATTTAAAAATTTGAAGCAAGGAAGCCAATCAGTTGAAGACTATTTAACCGAGTTTGAGACTTTGAAGATTCGTTGTGCCTTGGAAGAACCTAAAGAGCAGACCATCACTCGTTTTATCAAAGGACTTCAAAGGGAAATCACAGATCTAGTTGAACTCCAACCATTTGAAACTATGGAGGATGTAATCCAACTTGCCTTGAAGATAGAAAGGCAAAAGAAGAGAAGAATGAAGGAGTCAAATAGTCAGACTTACCAAAGAAGTACTTCTCCCTCTAAACCACCTACTAAAGATGATGAAAAAAACTTTCCTACCAAGAATGATGAGGAAAAGAAAGCAAGTGTTGATGTTCCCAAGCTCAGGTCGAGGGACATTAAATGATTCAATTGTCTTGGTCTTGGCCACATAGCCTCTCAATGCCCCAATAATCGGGTAATGGTGATGAGGAGTGATCCTGAAGAAATTTATAGTGAAGATGAAGATAATGAAACACCTTGCCCCACAATAGAACCCTTGGAAGAGACCTATTATGCACAAGATGGCCCTTTACTTGTGGTTATGACAAGATCTATGACTCTGAAAAACTTAGAGGAATGGAATCAAAGGGCAACCATTTTTCATACTCGATGCCGAGTAAAAAGAAAACTATGCTCTATGATTATAGACAGAAGGAGTTCCACCAATGTAGTCTCTCTTAATTTTATTGAAGAGTTAGGATTGAGGACGTTACCTCACCCCAATCCATACGAGCTAAATGGGCTAAATGACAAGGACTCTATCACGGCCAACAAACAGACTCAGATTACTTTCTATATTGGGGGATATGAGGATAAAGCCCTTTTTGATGTTGTCCTAATGACTGCGAGCCATCTAATGTTGGGGAGACCGTGGCAATTTGATCGAAAAGTGATTCACAATGGCTTTACCAACGCTTATACATTCAAGATGAACGGGAAGCTTATTATAGTAGATCCTCTTCGACCAGAACAAATAGTACCAGACTATGAAAGATTGAAAAACAAGAGAACCGAGCAGTCTTTGCTTATCTCCAAGAATGATTTGAAGAAACCCTTAATGTCAAGGAACACATTGTTTTCGATCAGGTGTAAAAGGAAGGTGGGAGACTTGGGGGCCATAACTGACTTAGTCTCACATATAGCATAAGAAATTGATGAAGTTCCTCTAGAAAATTTCCTCAAGGGCTACCATGTACAAATCCCTCTTTATTAGTTCCACAACTGAATGGCTCTATGTGCATGTTTGTGGAAAGTAGACACAATGACCAACGTGCAATCAAGTACCTTTTCCCCATTCTCTGCTTAAAGGGTATACTTGATAAACTCGGTGGTGCATTCATTTTCTCGAGAGTTTATCTTAAAAGTGGACGCCATTCGATTCGGCTGTGTGAAGAAGAAAGGTGGAAAACAACCTTCAAAACAGAGCCTAATCTCTTTGAATGGGTAGTTAAGTGTAATACCCCGATAATATTTTCCCGTGTATGCAATGTAATTAATTTTGGAGTCATTAATATATTATGTTGCAGGGCGATATGTTGTTGATTAATGACGTATAAATATGGAAAAATATTAAGGAGTGATTAAAGTATAAAGTTTTGATGGAAAAAGGTATAATTGGAGTTTTCGGACGCATACGATCGAATGTGATTGGATGCTGTCGGGGAAAGTTTGAATCTGTCCAATTTCGCAGACTTTTCGGAAAAATACGATAGAGACGTGGACACCTTCCCACATTCGAAATCGCATATCTGAAGGGGAGAATAATGGATTGAATCAGTTTGGTTCGGTTCAGTCCGAAAAAATTATGAGTAAACGGTTTTTAGTTAAAGGAGGAAAAAAAAATTTAATTAGTTGGAATTAAGAATTTAAAGGATAGATTAAATGAAGATTAAATGAGAGATTACATTAAAAGGGATTAAAAAGGAGATGAGGAGGGCTGAACTAGTTTAGCCGAATCGGTTCATGCAATTTGAATTCAGTTCTGGAAAGCAAAAAGAGAAAGGAGAAGGGGGAATCGGGCATTTGGCCTGTGGCTATTTCGCAACAACTGAGAGAAGAGAAGGAGAGGAAGACGAGGAAGACAGAGGCAACGAGAGAGGAGTGGCAAGTTCGGGGCTAGGCTTCACTGACAGGGTCGAGTTCATTATGGCAGGCGTGCGTGCTACGGGTTGCTGATGGCATTGCTGGTCGCCGCCAGGGCTCAGGCGTCGAGCTTCGCGAGATGGATTGGCATTGGGTCAAGGTGAGCTCTGATGCTCTGTCGATTTCTGATGGCCGGTGTCAATGGATTGGTGATAGCGATGAGGCAGTGATCGACGAGTTGGATTGGCGAAGGCAAGGTTGGGCTGCGGTTAGTGAGGAACGACTGGGCCAACTTGTAGTTATGTCCAAACCAGTCCATTTCTGGTTCTTGCACTGGAAAAGGTGACATATTGGACATGTGTAGAGGCATGGTGAAGACAGGGCATGGCTTGGGGACACCCGTGGGTGTTGGTGGCAGAAGCATGGCACGGTGTGCCTCTTTGGAAGATGTACAAATGCGGAGGAAGAGGAGAGAAAATGGGAGAAAGAGCTAAGTGCTCTTTGGAGTGGATGAGTGTTCTGTGATAACACTCTGGTGATGTGGAGTCCAAGAGCTGTGATAGGAGGTGAGGCCCGAGGAGAATAAGAGATAGAAAGTGAAAGAGAGAAAGGAGCTGCAACAAAAGAAGATAACAAAGGAGAAGAAGGAATGGATGGGTCGTTTTCTTCTCAGGTGAGCTTCTCATTTGAAGAATTCTCTCCTAACTTTATGAATTTTATATGGGTAGTGAAAGTAGAAAATAAATGAGTGAAGATTATAAATTAGTTATGCTGGCTGTGATTTGTCGACATTAAACTCTCTGTTTATTGTTGCCTCATGAAATGTGTTATGATTTATGTTCTGAATGGATTTTATTGGACATTATACTCTGTTAGATTTGGACGAAGAAAATTTGGGGATATATGCTCTCTGTTGAAGCTGTGATTTGTGTTAAATTATATACTCTGCCGTTGTTGGCTTAGTGTTCTAGTAAAGAATAATGTTTTGTGATTTACTGCCTTGGTTGAGATAATTAGGGATATTGTTATTGAATGTGGAAATGAATTAGTCTTTCGATGTTTAAATTTTGTTGGGTTAAGTTTCTAATGATTATTGCAAGTGGATTAAGCTATTAAGTTGGGTTAGGTTGAAGTGAAATATGTTCCTTGGTTGGGTTCTACTGGAGGATTTCGCACTTTGAGGTGTTTACAGTTTAATGATTATTATTGGATATTCATATTCTTATTATGTTAAGTCAAAAAGTTAGAGAAAATTTTTTAGATAAATGTGGATGGTACGGGTGATGTAAGAACTCGAGGAATATGCCTTAGTTAGAAGAAAATGGTTTTTAAAGGGGTTGTTATTAATAAGTAAATGTTTTTAATTATGAAGGTATTGAAAAGAAGAAGAAGGATAAAGATTAAGTGCTAATATGCGTTAACACTTCGAGGTAAGAAATTGAGTTGAGTCGTTGGCCCAGTGGAGGCCCTACACCAAAAGTAGTGTCTTTCCTTTAATTGTTTGTTTGCGTTTCTACTATTCTGCCTTATTTATTATGCCTATGTTGTTCGCACATTATTAATTTAATCTCTAAGCATGTTTAGGATGTTAGCATATCTGTGACGACCGGATTTTTGTAAGCTTTTCAAATATGTGAAATTTAAAACTTTTGTAAGACAATTAAAATCTTTCAAAATCAAAGTGATAAAACCGAGCGTCAAAACCCTTTCGTTACATTAGTTACGAAAATCATTTATCAAAACATAACAGAAGTATAAATGATTTATTAAAAACATAGCGAAAGCAAAAACAAACTATTTAAGAAATGCTATGTAAATCGTTATGTTTACAAACACTTTACTTGTCTTTAGCCTAACCAGCCACAAGCTTTGCCGTGTAAACCTTTCATCGACTGCTTTGTATTTTTTTCATCGTTCTTCTCATCATACACGTATACCTATACCACAAGTAAACTGTAAGTCTAAAAGACTTAGTAAGAAAAAGGGGAAAATGCATATGCAATGCCTCTCTTTAGTTCACTTGGAATGGGTCCGCCCTAAACTAATCTTTTCATTACGTTTCATTCATTCATTCATTATTCGTACATCGAGTTCAAAGTTGAAGGAATACGTACGTGATGGAATAGTTTGATCGGCTTCTAACCCTATGTGGAGTAGATCTGAACTACCCATCAGCCCTTCAACCCCCCATTGCATCATTCATCATCGTTCATTGCATTTGTTCATTTCATTTTCCTCATTCATGCATGTGAGTACCACCCCGAGGGTACTCCCTACTTGTTTCTACTATCATGAATGCATGATGACACATTATAGAAGAACAATAATTAGATAATGAATAGCACGAATAGTAAGCAACAAATGGCAAGCATTACTTTAATTGAAAGCAAACACAGAAATGAATCAAAAGTAACATATAACATGCACGATTCTACCGAACCTAACATTCAAAATATAGCAAGAGGAGAAAACTATGAACTACGAGGCATCTAAGCGAATTAACATGATTAACAATGTTATAAAAGCTTAGATGTAGCTTAACAATTAAAGGAAACCTGCTTAACAACGATTTAAAACAATGACATGCTTAATACTCGAATACAATTGAAACGTGCTAATCAATTAAAACGAACTAACAATGAAAACAAGCTCACTAAACAATTTATTGAAACATACTTAGCAATTAATTCATGGAAACATACTTTTCTAATAGGACGCAAAAAATACTGGAAACATGCTTGATAAACCAACTAAACTTGTTCGGATTACTTAAAGGACTCAAATGATAGATTTCATCCTAATTGATTGATCATGCTTTTATTTCAACTAATTGAACGTCCTAGTTCATTAAGTATGCAAAGAGTGCTATTTAATTTGACATGTTTGGTTTAGTTAATTACGCTAAACAAGCTCATACAATTATTATTCTACTAATCTACACATGCTTGATTTACGGAAATGAAACTCGTATTAACAATTAATAAACTACAACAAATAATATCATGAATTGCACGGAAACTACAACAAGAGGATATAACTAATTGTATAAAGTAGAATTTAAAGTCTCTATTCATAATTGATAATACATGCATATCATGTCTTCTTTCATTTTGTCATTTTATCCTCCGACTTAACGTCATCATTCATCATTCATTCACCATTCATTCATCACATTCCTCTACGATAAACACTTGCAATAAGAGATACAAATTCTATTTCTAACTAGAACCAAGGAAACCAATAAGCATTACAATGAATTCAAACAATGAACATTAAAGAAAGTCAATATAATTCACACAACTACTTGCGGAGTTGGGCCTCCACATGGCCACAACACACCCAATTCCTTACATCAAATTTTTATTGTGCGTTAGCACTTACTCGCTATCCTTCTTCATCTTTTCGATACCTCAATCGAAGGAATGGAGGAAGCTGAATTCCTCCTCTGCTTAGGCTCCCTCACTCGTCCAAGATTGTCTGAGATCCAAAGCTCCCGTAATCGAAAGATTGGAGAAATGGAGTTTTGAGGTTCAGTTACTCGATGTCCAGCAGCTTAGCTTGGTCGAAATCGTTCATCTGTTCTTCGTTGTCGCCAATCTCCTTCTCGCAGTATCCCTTTTTGCCGAATGCTGGGAGCTGAAAATCGCCATGCCTGACAATGTTGGACCACCTGCAGCTCAGAATGCTCACTCCCTCGAGGTCGGAATTCGCTGGTCGCCGTCGCTTCAATCGGCCAGAATCGATCGCTGTTTCTCTCCCTCTCTCTTTCTCCCATTCTTTAGCACAAAACATAACCTAATGTCTTCTTCCCCTTTCATTAATTAAATTCTGAACCGAACCAAATAGCTTGAACCGGTTTGGCCGAACCGGTTCAACTCTCCCTCCTTTCTTCACTTAATTTCTCTTTTAACTTTCCCCTTTTAATCCTAATTAATTTATATTAAAATATATTTAAGTGTTAAATATTCGTATCGAACAGTAACCGACACAATTTCTAACTCCCGACTTATTCTAAACATTGTTTAAAGGTCTAATTTAAATTTCTTTATTCTATTTCTTTAATTGATTTCTATCAATTAAACTTTTAATGAAATCTCTTAAATTATAACCTAACGTTTGCGTCCTTGGTAATACCCTGATAATTATCCAATAAATTCGAATATCCCCAAATTACACTCCAATTATACTTATCAAATTCCAATAAAATCCGGGATGTTACATATCTCCCTCCTTATATAAATTTCATCCTAGAAATTTTGCCCTACGTTATACTCTCACTAACGCTAACCTATGCATCGAATCTCTTTTTATCTACCCTATAAGTTGACGTAGTTTCCCCTGTAGCTGTCCTAACACTTCGTTGTATCTTAGACTATCTACTTCTCTCACCACTAAACTTCTCCACTATCGTTACTTGATCAACTTGACTTCATCCAAAATGCATCCTCTTATACCCAAAAGTCGATCAACTCTCACACTCACTCACTACACTTCCGCTGTGCCATTCTTATTACATCGATTCCAGAGAAGAAGTGCCTTAATCGCTACCCTTCTTAAACATCAAGAGTCGAAAGGCGACCTCCTTATATCCAATTACTGCCTTAATCCAATAAACACTTTACCGTTGCCACTCAACTCCTGAATCTACAACACCTTCCTCCTTTTCTCCATGACTTCGACATACTCAAACGTATTCTCCACCATCAAATCTATCTATCCAAGCTTCTCCAAGTTATAAACTACACCGCTCCGCGGCTAAGTTGGATGCTTTTCGTTTTGCTTCTCTTTTTGTATCTATAACCGTTCCCGTTTCTATTTTAGTTTTCGTTTCCGTATGTATTCCCATTTTCATATCTGTTTCTGTATCTGTTGTCGTTTCTATTTTTGTTCTCGTCTCCGTCTCTGTATCTGTTTCTGTTTCTATTTCTGTGTCTGTCTCCGTTTCTGTTTCTGTCTTCGTTTCCCTTTTTGTATCTGTTTCTGTTTCCATTCCCATAAATTTATTTCTGGAAACTTTGTTCCGTTTCCGTTTCTGTATCTGTTTCTATTTCAGTTTTCTTTTTCGTTTCCTATTTCTTTTTCTGTCTCTGTTTCTGTTTCTATTTTTGTTTTTGTTTCAGTTTCAGTTTTAGCTTCCGTTTATGTTTCTGTTATTCGTTCATGGAGAAGTTCAACCAATTGAATCCATTCTTACCGTATAGTTGTGCAGTCACGTTCTTGGTTGCCTTGAGTGAGTTCAAATCGAGATGGAGAACATAATCCAAGTCCGACATAAGTCTTCTTATCTGTTCAGTCCTAATCCAATACTACTCCACTTACGTTGGAAACCACCGTCAAGTCCATGTTAGTCATACAATTAGACTAGACCTCAAACTTCTTGTCCTCATAGGAAATCTAACCTAGCGCATTCTTAGTCAACTACTGTTCATAAGTTCTAAACCTTATTCTCCAAATTCTACCTCAAGGTCAACATTAGCGGGTATGTACTTGGCTAGTGGAATCCTATTCTTGTACTTCGGTTAAATCCTAAGTGTTCTTCCCTACCCATAACTAATCTCGATGACTTCGTTTATCTATCTAGTTGATCTAGTTCACGCAGGATTTTCCTTTCCATTTACTTCCCTTTCTTATTTCCAAAAGTTTGGGCAGAGTCTCCTCTGTTTTTACACTCCTCCAAAACTATAAATCCTGTATAAAATTTAAAACAGTTCTAGAATAGTTCACTAATATCATCCAAAAATCCAAAATCTAACTCCAATACATCAACTTCATTACAATAGATGAAGGATTTTCCACGTCGAGGCTTGTGTTGGCAGGCAGGCAACATTACTAGTTTGACTTTTATGAAAATAGTTTTACTCAGCGAGCTAGAGACTCAGTTTTAAAAACGATTAACAGAGCAATTTACAAAAATCGTTTTTAAATCCACTGCTCTGATACCAACTGTGACGACCCGATTTTTCATAAGTTTTTAAAATACGTGAAATTTAAAACTTTTGTCAGACAATTAAAATCCTTCATAATCAGAGTGCTAAAACCGAGCATCAAAACCCTTTCGTTACATTCGTTACAAAAATCATTTATCAAAACATAACGGAAGTATAAATGATTTATTAAAAACATAGCGGAACAGAAAACAAACTATTTAAGAAATGCTAAGTAAATCGTTACGTTTACAAACACTTTACTCGTCTTTAGACTGCTTTGTATTTTGTTCATCGTTCTTCTCATCATACACGTATACCTACACCACAAGTAAACTACAAGTCTAAAAGACTTGGTAAGGAAAAGGAGAAAATGCATATGCAATGCCTCTCTTTAGTTCACTTGGAATGGGTTTGCCCCAAACCAATCTTTTCATTACGTTTCATTCATTCATTCATTACTCGTACATCGAGTTGGAAGTTGGAGGAACACGTATGTGATGGAATAGTTTGATCGGCTTCTAACCCTATGTGGGCTAGATCCGAACTACCAATCTGCCCTTCAACCCCCCATTGCATCATTCATCATCGTTCATTGCATTTGTTCATTTCATTTTCCACACTCATGCATGTGAGTACCACCCCGAGGGTACTCCCTACTTGTTTCTACTATCATGAATGCATGATGACACATTATAGAAGAACAATAATTAGATAATGAATAGCACGAATAGTAAACAACGAATGGTAAGAATAACATTAATTGAAAGCAAACACAAAAATGAATCGAAAGCAACATATAACATGCACGATTCTACCGAACCTAACATTCAAAATATAGCAAGATGAGTAAACTATTAACTACAAGGCATCTAAGTGAATTAACATGCTTAACAATGTTATAAAAGCTTAAATGTAGCTTAACAATTAAAGGAAACATGCTCAACAATGATAGAAAACAATGACATACTTAATACTTGAATACAATTGAAGCGTGCTAATCAATTGAAACGCACTAATAATGAAAACATGCTCACTAAATAATTTATTGAAACATACTTAGCAATTAATTCATGGAAACATACTTTTCTAATGAGACAAAATATAAACATGCTTCTCAAACAAATACTGGAAACATGCTTGATAAACTAACTAAACATGTTCGGATTACTTAAAGGACTCAAATGATAGATTTTATCCTAATTGATTGATCATGCTTTTATTTCAACTAATTGAACGTGCTAGTTAATTAAGTATGCAAAGAGTTCTATTTAATTTGACATATTTGGTTTAGTTAATTACGCTAAACATGCTAATACAATTATTATTCTACTAATCTACACATGCTTGATTTACGGAAATGAAACTCGTATTAACAATTAATAAACTACAACGAATAATATCATGAATTGCACGGAAACTATAGCAAGAGAATATAACTAATTGTACAAAGTAGAATTTAAAGTCTCTATTCATAATTGATCATACGTGCATATCATGTCTTCCTTCATTTCGTCACTTTATCCTACGACTTAACATCATCATTCTTCATTCATTCATCACATTCCTCTACGATAAACACTTGCAATAAGAGATACAAATTCTATTCCTAACTAGAACCATGGAAAGCAATAAGCATGACAATGAATTCAAACAATGAATATCAAAGAAAGTCAATACAATTCACACAACTCCTTGTGGTGTAGGGCCTCTACATGTCCACAACACATCCAATTCCTTACCTCAAATATTTATTGCGCGTTAGCACTTACTCGCTATCCTTCTTCATTTTTTTGATACCTCAATCGAAGGAATGGAGGAAGCTGAATTCCTCCTCTACTTAGCCTCCCTCACTCGTCCAAGATTGTCTGAGATCCAAAGTCCCCAGAATCGGAAGATCGAAGAAATGGAGTTTTTTAGATTCAGTTACTCGACGTCCAGCAGCTCAGCTTGGTTGAAATTGTTCATCTATTCTTCGTTGTCGCCAGTCTCCTTCTCGCAGTATCCCTTTTTGCCGAATGCAAGGTGTAACATCCCGTATTTTTAAAATGGGTAAAATTTAAAACTTTTCTTTTCGTAAAAACATCAGAGTATTTTTCTTTTATAAAACCCGATCATTAAAACTCTTTATTCAAATCATTTATCAATTTTAGCGGAAGTAATAAAATCATTTTATGAAAAGCAGCGGAATTAAAACAAGCATTAAAGAATATTAAATAATTTACAAATTCATTTACAAATAATCTCATTTAATTCTTTAGCCCAGCCAGCCACAATATCCGCTTGTACAAATTCTTCGTCAACTATCTTTAACCTGATTACCTGTGCGTATACCTACATCGCAAGACTTAACTAATGAGCCTAATGCTCAGTAAGTGATATAAACTAAAAGGTATGATGCACATGTCATGTAACTTTTAAATCTCTTTTCGTTTTCTGTTTCTGTTTCTACTTCTCTTTTATTTTCTTTTACCGTTTTCTCGATCTTGACTTGGCTTTCTTGACTTTACTTTAATGTTCATTTCTTTACTTAATTGTTACTTTACTTTATCTTGAAAGGCGTTGGAGATGTCTAAACTTGACGAGACGAACCCCACATCTCCACACAACCTCGTTTGTTTCATCTTTTTCTTTATCTTTACTTTATCTTGAAACTTTACTTCATTTTTTCTATACTTTATCATTATCTTTACTTTATTGTTTTGCCTTTAATATTCAACTCAAGCCTCAACCAATGGGGGAGTAACCCGCCCAAAGCCTCTATCCATGGGGATCAAGTCCACCAAGCCTCTATTTATGAGTCTGAGTTTAATTTCAAAGCTTTAATCATTTAACATTGGAATGTAACTCAACCAATGGGGGAATAACCCGCCCAAAGCCTCTGACCATAGGCACAATGTCCACCAAGCCTCTATTTATGAGTTACATGCCAAAGCCTTTATCCTTTTTCTTTACTTTACTTCATTATTTAACCATGGGGGAACAATCCGCCCAAGCCTTTACATTCATTCATTTACTATTCATAACCGTCTCGTTCCTTCTTTGTTTCCTTTTTAACATTTCGTAAATATTTCGTTTCTTCTTTGTTTCCCTTTTAGCATTTCGTAAACGTTTCGTTTCTTCTTTATTTCCTTTCTTTCTAAAATCATGTCTGAAAGCCATTTTCGTATCTTTTTGGAAAACTATTATGCGTGATGCTCGTGAATGCATACATTCTCTACTAGAGGAATTTAATAGCGCAACCAACATACAATTCATGCTTATAAAACTGTAAACAATGAAACGTGCTATTTAAAACTGTAAACATTGAAACATGCTATTTAAAACTGTAAACACCGAAACATGCTCTTAAATACTGTAAACAACGAAACATGCATCTCCTATTTCTTGCAATGTAGTGTCCGAAGACCAAAGTACATGCGTATCACTTACCTGGCGTCCGTGGCGTGCTTAACACTGTATTCGTTTCTCGTTAATACCTAAACCATTAAAATCACGTATTATTAATCTTACTTACACGACTGTGACTTAACACTTTCTCTATTTGCACATGGAAAACGGAATAACAACCCTTATAATGTTGCTCATTCCATCAATGTGTCATAATAATTTAACTTTACAAACACAAATAGTAATTATCATAAACTCATATTTCCACAGCAGAGTAGTAAACCATTTAAGTTATTTTATCCAATGATAACCGACATAGCATATTTGTCTATCCTTTTTAATCCAACATACATGCATAATATTTCTAGTAACCAAAACCAATCCCAGTATATTATTGCTTCCTAAGAGTATCCCACACACAAATCGTTAAATCTTTGCATTCTCAACAATCAACAAAGAACCAATAAATAATCCCAACTAATTACCATCAACACTATATTCCCATCACCAAAGGCAGAGATCATTCAATTTATTCCATTGCATTTTCAGACATCACAGCAAGAAAATAACCATCAACACATGTCTAACCAAAATCTTACCATCATGTGATATGGGGCCATATGTCCAGCAAAACAGATCACAAGACCTAAATCTGTTTTTAACAATTCTTACTTCAACAACAGCTCATAATTGATAGATTTATTTCATGAAACTTAACCCATCTCTTAACCCACACCAACTAAGAAACAGACCGTGTATGAACCAACAACAGAGCACAAGCTGCAATGAATTCCAGAATATCCATTTCACAACAGAAGCAATAGAGAGGGTTTTCATCAATCAAAATATCAATACTTGCATAATATAGCTTTCCACTGTCTATCCAGTAACCTCTCGAAGGACACAGAACAACAGAAATTCCAAACACATTTAACAGAGAAGATCCTTTGTACACTAACAGCTAACAACATAAAGACTCAACCTAAAACTGACATCTCTGTTACCTGAAGATAGTAGAACTTCTTCTTCCTCCTGACTCACGGTCGTTTCACTGTTCAATACCCATCCTGAGCAACTTCTTCCAGAGCAACTACTTCACCCGAGGAACAACACCCAGGACAGAACAGAGAGCAAAGCCTTCTGAACCATCCAGAAAAGACGTTCCTGCTTGCATATCTTTATAGCCAGAGGCAGAGACGTCCAGAGACGTACACCGATGGGGAGGATATGCACCGTTAACAGAGGAGCAGCTGCGTGGAAGTCTCCTGCCAGCTAATTAATTGGTTAAACCAATTTAGTTGAGGATTAGTTGTGGACCAACAGGATTAGTTCCGAACAAACTCTTCCACGGAACCAAGCCCCTGTCACACCCATTTAGTTCGCATCCAACACCTCGCAGCACCGAATTCAAACAATTCGTCCAAGAGATTAGAATACCCAATGATATGCATAAACCAGCAGAGACGCTTACCTTGGTCGGAAATTGCAGTTCCCATCGCGATTTCAAACGGACCGAACGAACTCGTGTCGTGCCCTAGCTCGCACGTTCGCCGTTCGTTGTGACGACCGCAGCCCATCGTTGCCGCCATGCGCCGGACAATGCGCACCCGAGCTCGCGGCGACGTCCGTCGCCTTTGATCGCCGTCGTTCTCCCCTCCGATCGCTCACTCCTTCTCTGTCTCTCATTCTCGCCCTATCTCGCTCGTTTCCCTTCTATTTCAAATGGCCAATGGCCAGTAAGGAAAATAAAAACATGTAATTAGTTTTTCAATTAATTATTTCTTTTCTTGAAATTTCTTCCTTATTTAATTAATTTCCTTAATCCATCCTTTCGTCTTCTCTCGTACATTTTAATCACATTTTATCTTCATTTGTATGTAAAATCAAATTACTCCAATACTTCAGATCAAATTGAACCAAAATTGGTGTAATGAGGAACGTCATTAGTAATATCCCGATAATTTATTTGATAAATTCAAATATCCACAATTATTTTTCAATATATAAAATTCAGGATATTACACAAGGAGCCAAAAATCGCCGCGCCTAACAATGCCGGACCACCTGCTGCTCGTAATGCTCACTCGCTGGAGGTCGGAACTCGCTGGTTGCCGTCGCTTCAATCAGCCAGAATCGATCGTCGTCTCTCTCTCTCTCTCTCTCTCTCTCTCTCTCTTTCTCCCATTCTTCAGCACAAAACATAACCTAATGTCTTCTTCCGTTTTCATTAATTAAATTCTGAATCGAACCAAATAGCTTGAACCAGTTTGGTCGAACGGTTGAACTCTCCCACCTTTCTTCACTTAATTTCTCTTTTAACTTCCCCCTTTTAATCCTAATTAATTTATATTAAAATATATTTAAGCGTTAAATATTCATATCGAACATTAATCGACCCAATTTCTAACTCCCCACTTATTCTAAGCATTGTTTAAAGGTCTAATTTAAATTTCTTAATTCTATTTCTTTAATTTATTTCTATTAATTAAACTTTTAAAGAATTATCTTAAATTATAACCTAACGGTTGCATCCTTAGTAATACCCCAATAATTATCCAATAAATTTGAATATCCCCAAATTAAACTCCAATTATACTTATCAAATTCCAATAAAAGTCGGGTGTTACAATATCGTTGTTTCCTTTAATTTGCCAAACATGTCTATATTGTTATTGTTTTCTTTAAATTACCGAGCATGCCTATATTGTTATTTTTTTCTTTAAATTACAAAGCATGTCTATATTGTTATTGCTTCCTTTAAATTATCAAGCATGCCTATATAGTATGTTAGTGGACTTTTCGTATCTCATACTTTTATATTATTGTGACTACTACTTCATATCTCATACTTTTATATTGTTGTGATTATTGCTTCTCATTGACATGCATCATGATAATGTTTCTCATTTGACATGCATCATGATTATAGAAACAAATAGGAAGTGCTATCTCTGGGGTGGTACTCATATGCATTTACGTGAGGAAAATGGATAAATGAAATGAATGAAAGGAAAGGAAAAGGGGAGTTGGGGAATGGACGGGTAGTTTGGATCTAATGAGGTAGACTAGACAATTTATGTCTTTCTCTTGTTGGGTTACGTGGACCCTAGGTTGTTAGAAGTCGACCAAGACTATTCCCACTAACATAAATTCCTCCAATCTCCCGCTCGACGTACAAGTAATGAATGAAAAAATGAAACGTAAAGAAAAGAACGGTTTGGGGTGGACCCATTCTGACATAATGAGTTTGAGTCATATATCATATTGCATATCTCATTTCTTACTGGGCCTTGGGCTCACAGTTTGCTAATGGTGTAGGTACATGCACCAGATAAGATGAAGGAGCAGTTGATGAAGGATTTGCACGGGCGGGCCTTGTGACTTGCTAGGCTAAAGAAAGTAAAAGAGAAAAGGGTTTTATAAATGTAAAATACAAGTTTATTTATTGTTTTTAAGAAGAATGATTTATGCTTCCGCTGTAAAATGAGAAAAATGGATTTTATAAATAAAGACTTCTACTGCTAATAAAGATTAAAGTAACAAGTTTTAAATAAGATATTTTAACGATCAGGTTTTTAAGAAAAGAACATTGACTTCAATTGAAGGGTTTTAATAGAGATTCAGTTGTTTTATAAAAGTTTTAAATTTAACGATTTTCAAAGTACGAAAAATCTGGGTCGTTACATTAAGCCTCTCAAATTGTCCAATTCACCAACCACAGTCATGAGAGCTATGCACCATAGTCCACGAGGTCTCGTGGACACGCTTGCCGTCAATTATTTCGTCAATATTCTTGTTGATGGCCTTGATCTTCTGACTCACATAAGATATTTTCCTGAGGTGGACAAATTATTCTTATTTGATTTTGGGGGAGAAGTTTTCATAAGAAATAACGAAGGTGGTGGACTTTTAGGAGTTGAGGTCAAATCTTTAAATTACCCGGGGAGGATGATGTGTCCTAAAAGTCCTATCATACAACATTGAGCCATGAGGCTCATTAATTATCTAATGAAGGGGCTCGCTTCTCCGATGCTAGCAAGGTCAATTAAAGAGAGTTTTCATATTACTATATTACCTTAGGTGATAATGGTTTATTGGCTGTGTTTGTATTTTATTTTGATGGATTTGAGATCATTTTAGTGTGTTGTGAATTGAGGTGCTCGACTTGCATGTAAGCCGAGCCCTCATGCCCAAGTTTTATGGATGCAAGGGCATTTATGTAATTTTTCTTTTATGTTCATTAGAGTGATATTTAATCCCCTCTAATGAAACCCTTGACTCACTTTTAAAAACCTAATTTTGATATTGAATCCTTGTTTAGAGATTTCTCTTTATTCTTCACGATGGTCTGGTTTGCTTCACGGCTTCCTCTCCATCTTCAAGTCTTCCTTTTGTTCTTGTGTGGTCTAGGAAGAGAAGATTATTGTTATCTCTTCTAGCAACTTCTCTTGGAGTTGTCTTTGTGGCGTGAAGGTAGAAGATCACGGTGAAAGCCAAGTTGGAGTGGTGTTTCCTGAAACATCCGAACAAGTCGCCTCCTCGGCCAAGTGAGGGATCCATGTACCAATTTGGTGCTCTTGGTTCTTCTTAAAGGTGCTTCTGTATTTTTTTATTCCAATTTGTTGTTGTTCTGTATTTGTGAAGTTTGGGGGATTATTTGGTGATTTGGAGACTGGATATTGAATTTATACAAAGTTATCCATTGTTGTCGTAAATTTGTTTTTTCGCAAACCCTAGATCCGAGCCTCGAATTCTCTCCCTCACAACTCCGTGTGTGCGTCGTTTTTTAAGGTGATTTTTGAAGGTGTTCTTATACTGATTGTTGACTACTTGTCCCATAAATTTGAGGTCAAGAACATGTATGCAAGTTGAGTTCCAGTCATTCTAATTGTGGTGTTCGGATTTGGTGCATTGGCCGATTGCATTTTCTGGTTGTTCTATCAATTTGGAGATTTGGGCCTTATCAAAGAGTAGGCACGATTATAGGTCACATTCCTTATATTGTTGAGATTCTTATGCACAACAACCTCACGACCTTTGTCAAGGCCCTTATGCATGAAGACCTTGCAACCTTTGATGAATACCTTGAAATCCCTCACTAATGGGCTTATACCCTATAGGTCCAACTTTTGGAACTGCCTATCCTCAAGCCCTACCCGCACGAAGTTTTTTTTCATTTAGTTCTATTTCATTCTTTTTTAATGAAAAACTTATGCATAAAGATCATTTTCTTCCTTTTTCTAAAGAACATGATGCATGTAACGAAATGCAACACCGTGTATCTCAACCAATCATATGACTATGCCATAACATCGCAATACATCCTCGAGACAATGAAACATAGCACATTATAATATATCCTTGAAGTAAACATAACATGACAACACATCCTCGAGTCAATGACACATACCATATCATCAAACAATATAGCATATCCTCTGAAATCACAAATAAGGCAACATATACTATCAAACAATGTAACATATCCTCAAACATCATATAATTAGTCAATATTGTAACACCCCGACTTTCTAAGTAGGTCAACTATCGGGGTATTACCAAGGACGCTTCGGAGCATTAAGTTGAGGAGAATTTCCGTTACGTCCTTCCCATAAACGCGATGTCATCGAGTGTTGGAGTATGGGGATATTACATCGCGTATCTATACGTGTCATTTTTGTGGCTTGTATTTATGGGGGAAATGTTGTGGGGTAAGAGTTAAGTGTGAAAAGATAAAGAAAACTGGGAATATTTGTGTTGCGGACAAAGGAGTGTCGTCCGCAAGTGCTTGGCCATGCCAGCATTAGGTTTAGGACGGCTCAGGACGCAATGTCTTGTCCTAACCTCACTATACAGTAGACATCGGATGATGTGGATGCGAGTTTCCTAGTCCGCATCGAATCAATTCTGAACATGGACACCTTCGAACTAGTTAGGATGATTGCGGATGAGTTGGAGTATCGTCCGATTTGCCTCTTTCAAATTTTAAGGACAATGAGGATGAAAAGGGGATGCTACTTGCGGACGCGATATGGTATCCGCAAGTGACTTGCGCAAGGTACGGACAGGACGGGGATGCCTTTTCCCTTTCGAAGCCTCATTTTAGCCTGTGAAATTTTGGCCTTGCGGACGAATGCGGATGGGATCAAGTCGTCCGCACCAGTCCGAATCAACGCATAACTGCGATTTCAGATATTTAAAATTAGAAGAACAACGATGCCTAACCAATAGGAAACCGATCCCCGACAAGAAATCACTCCAGAGCACGCGAACAGACCGTCTCTACCCTGCCAACCTCCCCACTACCCCTCCAAGTACAGGTTTTCGCCTCCAAGTACAAATGGCCTCTTTCTTACGGTAGAAACCATTCTCCCTTTTCCATTTGTGCCTTAATTCTGCGGGAGGAATTCCAGAGAATGAGAGTGAGAGAGAGATTTGTGAGGGAGAGCTCTGAGTTGTGGAGAGCTTCTATCTTTGTTAGAGCTGCTGAAAGCTAAACGCAGAGCTGCTGGAGTTGCTGAGGAGTTGTTGTCCCTGAGTTGGTACATCATCTTGGTAAGCATTCAGGGGTGTTTTGGCCATTGAGGCCCTACACCACAAGTGGGTGTGTGAGTTACGTTAGTGTCTTGAAATGTTTGCTGCAATTGTTGTTAGCTAGTTTTGGTTGCTAAGTAGAAGCTGTAAGTATTCCCCTAAATAAACTGCTTACTACTAGATGTTAACTGTCTTAAAATGCTTACTACTAGTGTTGAGTTATTGTGTTGATAGTGTGCTTACCGTTAGTTAGTTCCTTAAATGATTTACTACTGTTATTTCCTTGTTGATTGATTGGAAAGATGGTTAGTGTTATGTAGATCATTGCTAACTCTGTGATGTTTCCTTCAGTATTATACCTTGTTTTCATGTCTTCATTGTTTCAAATGCCTTACCTTAATGAAAGAATGATGAACGCCAATGCTTAAAGGTGATGAATGTTCAAATGAGAGAAGCAATAAACTCGTGATACGTGATTACTTGTTGTTAGTTAGATGTTTATGTGTAGCTATTATTTCTCCATTTTTGTGTTGTGGCCAATAGTTGTTTTACAGGTGGATATCTTGTGCAAACACTTGTGATAATTGAACTAAGATATCTATTAATCAGCTAATCAACTAGATCACCTAAGCATGTTAATTAATTAGTAAAGTTAAGTATGTGAATTAATCTATGTTGTGATCTTTTGAGCATGTTAAATAATTAGAGTAATTAATTAGTACTGATAATGTTAATTAGTGTTGTATGAGCATTCTAATTAGCCTAACTAAATTAGTTAACTTAAGCATGATAATCAGATTAGAGTAATGAACTTAATTACAAAGCGAGCGTGTGATGTGCCACGTAGATCAATAATGCGTTCTCGAGCTAAGAAGCTCATTTCTTTCCTAACTCGCTTTTATTTTGCAAGTCATAATAAGTTAAGGGATTTTTCAGAGGAGATTGCACACGAAGACAAAGGAGATCCATTTCACGTTCTCACGTGGAACCATGCAACGTCAACCGATTGACTTATTGATTTCCCACCTTCGAGGAGTTACTCTAATTCAATGATTTGTAGGTTATTTGTGAAATTATTACGTCAACTTTTATGTTTTGAATACTGGATTATGTTTGGGATTTTACTTATGCATTTTCTAGAATGTTGGAGCCCTTATGCCCAATTTTTGTACTTTCAAGGGCATTTTTGTCTTTTGTTCTTTTGCAATGCCCTTAGGGGTATTTAGTCTTTCCTAATGCAAGATGGAAGGCAATTTTGAAGAACCCTAAAATTTAGCTCCCAAGCTTGGCGTGAAGAACCCGTGGAGAACCCCTCCCCTCGGCTAACTTCATCTTCTCCCTTCGACTCACTTGTTCTTGCTGGATCTTAGGTGAGTCGATTTGTGCTACCTCTTCCAGTTCCTCCTCCTTGTGTGGTGGTCTCTGTGGTGTGGAGGTAGAAGAACCAGCAACCCCCATTGGAGAGAGCCTTCCCTTGTGTTGGCCGAACTACTTGCCCCTCTAGTGTTGGAGGTTTAGCAGACTCCTTTGGTTTGTTTCTTTTTTTTCATACTATCTATTGAAAAGGGATTTGATTTTATTGAAGTTACTAAATTATATTTGTGCTGCACTGGAGGTGGTGGGTTTTTGTCGAGATTAAAAAGTTTTAATCTTTGTTTAGAAGGAGATCTATTTTAGCCGAGAATCTGTTTTTTTTTTGCGCTGGACAGATTCTGCTCTGTTTTGATCTTTTTTTACTTATTGGATGAAGATCATTTTTGGCAGAGGTAATTTTGGATCTGTTATGTGTTGACCCTCCAAATTGCATATTGATTGAGAGTATGCAACTCGAGATCTCACTGTATACATTTTAGTAACCAGAAACTGCCTACAAAACCCTAATCCGAGGGTTAATTTCATCAAAGCATATCTCAGTGTGTGGAAGGAATCTGAATCTGAATTTTTGATATTTTACTCTCTGGAATGTTGGTTTGATGCTCTGAAAATTTCAGCATCTAATTCTTTAAGCTTTGGGAGTAACACTTAATTGAAATCAGAAGACCGAGTTGAGCTTCATTAGTTTGGCCAATTGGATTTGTTGAACACCAAAGAGTCTTGGACTCTATCAGCGTGTTAATCAAATCACCTAACTAATTAATAGTTGTTAACTACTTTTTGAGCATGCCAATCCATTTAGGAATATTTAACCATCTAGAGAGCATGATTAATTGATTATTCTAGCGTGTTTAATGGCTAGCATTTTATTGGGCACGTTACTGACAATAAAGCTTGTAAATTATTCTTCAAGCACGATTAGTTAACACTAAACCTAAGTATGATTAGTTGACACTAAACCTAAGTATGATTAGTTAACTAGGATAAAAGCATGAAATCAACCCTTGAGCATGTAAATTACTTAGGATAATTAACTAGATGCTAATTGTAATCTTCTCGAGCATGTAACGAACTAAGGTCACCAATCAGATTAAGACCAGCATGTTTAATTAAATAACTAGCATGTTTCGAATGTTTAACTAGCATGCCCAAATCATCTAATTAGCATAACACGTGTAAATGATCTAGCAGCATGTTAGGGTAACTAAATAAAGTAAGTAATTAGAATTGAGCATGTTAATTATGCTTTACTTTTATATGCACATCGCGTGTTAATTCGTTACATTCCCGTTACTATTGTGATTTACATATGCAAGCATGTATCCATTATTCGTAGTCTAAGCATGTTTCCGTTAATTGTTGTTTAAAGCAGGTCTTCATGTTTAGTTTAGTTTAGTTTATCAAACATGCCTACTTAATCATAAATCATTGCATGTCTCTTTACCGTCTAATTATTATATGCGCAATTTTAATTATAGTTTGCCTTCAATTACTTTTATTTCAATGCGCAATTCAATTTCATAATCAATGCTTTACTTTACAGGAGAGTAGAATGGTAAAGAAGATGAAAAGAGAATGAAATAACATGAATGAGTTATGGGTCTCAAGGATCTCACTTATTATGTGGATGAATGTTTTATAATTGCTTTTATTATTGTTTTCTTGGTATTGCTTAAGATCTCGATTATGATTACATGTTCGTAGTATGTTCTTTCTACTAAACCAAGTATAATTAGTTAAGTAGAATCAAAGCATGAAATCAACGTAGGAGCATGTAAATAACTGATCAGAATAATGGCTTAGAAATGTAAACAAAGGAAGCATGTAAATAGACTAGGAGATTAATTAGGCTAAACAACTAGAGTACTAGAATAATCATCTTATCTTCCTGAGCATGTTTAGTTCATTATTCATTCGCTGTGTTAACTTAATGTTATACTTGTCTTCTGTTGTGCGCAGTTCCTTCATTCTATTATGTGCTTTACCTTCCTTATATATGTTTTCAGTTACCGTTACTCTATTTATATGTGCACTTCAATTTTATGAATGTTATGTCATGTCATCATGCATCATGATAGGTTAAAAATGTATGTTCATGCATCATGCTAATAGAAAAGAACAGGACGCATGCATGAATGAGGAAGATGTAAGAATGAATGATAGAATAATAGGAAGTCGAGTCTGGCCTAGCAGCTAGTATGCCCACAGGAGGCTAGTGAGTAACCTAGCGGCTAGTATGCCCAAAGGAGGACAGCCCCTAGCCTGACAACTAGCATGCCCATAGGAGGCTAGGTCATAGCCTGGTAGCTAGCATGCCCACAGGAGGATAGGTTATAGCCTGGCAGCTAGCATGCCCACAGGAGGCTAATTGTAGTCTGGCATCGAGTATGCCCACAGGAGACTAACTTGACGAACGAACAAATGAAAGATAATAATTAAACGAATGGCCTAACGAAAAGGACTAAAGAGTGGCATTCATGTTGCATTACCCTTTTCCTTACTGAGCCATTAGGCTCACATATTGTTTGTGGTGTAGGTATAAACGACGAATAGATAATAAGTAGATGATAAACACATAGTGAAGCAGGGATGAATGATTTCCACGCGCGAGACTCGAGGCTGGCCAGGCAAAGAAAAGAACGAGTAAATGGTTGTAACCACATTGAGTTTTATTATTTTGTACTTCATTGTTTAGTTTCCTCTTCAAATGATTTAAATACGCTTCCACCATGTTTCACAAGGATTTGTTTTATGATGCTTACGTACATTTTATCAATTGGTTTTCATAACGAGTTTAAAGAAAGAGTCAGTAGCGATCCGATTAGATGCACTCTGATACGTTTTGTTTTAAAAAGAAAGAAATTTCAAATTTTTACGCATTTTAAAGGAATTACGAAAATCCGGGTCATTACAAATATAATCATAACCTAATAGCTAACATCATACAATCAATCAATATAATCACAACCAAATAGCTAGAAATATCAAAATAATCCTAGCATCTTTGTGATGTAGGTCATATGCTAACAACATTAAAACATCACTTACCTCAGGGTTTTAAAGAAATCTAATCACTTAGGATAATGACCCTCAATTTGAAACAACTTTCAATTCACTTTGTTTCCAAACACTTAGCTTCTTGAAATACAAAAGATCGAGTCACTAATGAAATAGAAATTCATCGGACTAGACTAGTTTTAAAAATTCATAGAACAGTAAAACTCCTCACTTTAACCGTATCTTTTCATTAGGTGTTAGGTTGTGAATTCCCATAATTTTCCTTCTCCTTTAAATCATTAACATGTCATTGAGACAAGAATATTTACCAAATTCTTAGAAATTTAGAATATGAAATTTCCTCTAAGTAAACCCTAATATCAACTCTTACGATTCCAATCATTATTCTCACCCATCACCATAACCCATCACATAGACGATCAAGAAACACAAACTTATGAAATTCTAACATGAATCAGATGTTCCTTAGAGAGCTTGAGAGAAAACAGCACAGTCGTGGCTCCCAATGAAAATTTACAAGGGCATTCAGCTAATTTTCTTTTTTAAATTCGCAGTCCAACGCATACTAGTAGATTGTTTTTTAAGATTTGGTCGACGACCACAACACTTTTACCTTCGTCTGGCTGACCACTTTTCCTTGACCGCTCGATCGATAAATGGGCAACAAGCATAAAATGTTGATTTTTTGTCTGCCAGTCAACTATTTTCCACATCAGGTTGATCGAGAAACTTCCAGAAAGGTCCTAATTTAATTCTTATTATTTCGATTGAGCGCAAACATGCCCAGTCAATCTCAAAAATTTCATATAGCAAACTTAAAGTTTAGTACAAGTCCGTTCAAGCTTACCAATGTAGAATCGATCGCAAAACCTCTAGAAGTGTAAAATGAGCCTTAATTTTACATCTTCCCCGAACACAAACCTTCTAACCTTTTCTTCCATTCCATAACCCTATATTTCCAAATATATATTCATTCAATAGGATAAATAATATCCTTATCACAAACTTAATGTAAGAGTACATCAACGAATCAAACTGTAACATCCCGATTTTTATTTCTTTTAAAAATCGCATAAAATTTAAAAGTTTTTCTTTTATAATATCAGAGTAAGACTTTTCTTTTAAATTGAGTGTTAAATCCATAACTTAAAATCCTTTGACAATAATAGTAGTTTAAAACATTTTTAACAGCGGAATAACTTTCATTTATAAACCTTTTTTCTTAAAACATAGCGGTTCATTTATAGACTTTTTTTTTTAAAACATAGCGGAAGCATAAATTAAACAAATATTAAACATAAACGGTTTATTTTATTATTTACAAAACTAGTTACTCTTTAGGCCAGCCAACCACAATATTTATCAGTGCAAATTCCTTTTCAATTGCTCCTTGAATTGATCATCTATTTCCAAGCATATACCTACATCAACAAGACTTAACTAATTAGTCTAATGCTCAGTAAGTGATATAAAATAAAATAAACATGCTATGTATTTTTGAAATCCTTTTTCGTTTTCTGTTTCCATTTTCGTTTCTTTTTTTTCTTTTCCGTCTTTGTTTCACATTTCATTTCCTTTCTTTTTCAGTCTTCTTGATCTTAACTATACTTGATCTTTCCCTTTCCCTTTCTGTTTCCCTTTTTATTTCATTTTCTAGAAGGGAACCTATCCGTTCCAAATACCGAGAGAATGGATACATCTTATGGTCATGTGGCTATCCATCACTCTAGCAAGGAGATACATCGTATAGCCTCACCACCGATGACCATCACCATTCTCTTTTTGTTGAAGACGTTGGGGATTTCCGTACAAGAGAAATGATGAACCCTAGAGTCCACATGGCTAACCATCACTCCGATAGGGAGATACATTCTATGGTATCCCCACCGATGGACAGTCATCAAATCTCCTGAACTCCCACACGACTATTTACGTTTATTCAATAATACAATGGATATTCCTAGAGTTAAGTGATGGTTGTTCATTCGGGTGTTCAGCCATTGAGAATGTCGTTCACTTAGTATGTATGAGCATCCATTCCACCACTTTTCATTTCCTTTTCAAAACCATGCATGAAAACCATTTTCGTATCTTTTGAAAACCATGATAGTCGTGAATGCATACAATTCTAGCATATCTTTCCAATAATTTCTAAACATGCTCACCTACAAAACATATTATTAAAAGAACCTAAATCTAGTAAACATCCAACAATAATAGCACAATATACAGAACATGCTCAATTTGTGGTAAAGCAGTAAACACCCTAAATATTCTATGTAAGCGGTAACAATTAGCAAATAATGTCCTAATTCTTGTAATGTAGGGTCCGAAAACCGAAGCACGGTAAGTATCAACTTACCTTGATTCCTTAAAGCGTTTAGCTCTTTATCCTTTTTCTCGTTAAGACCTTCAAACTCATTAAATAAACACTCATTAATAATTGCGGACTATTAACCTCACTCCACAATTCATTATTCGTAAAGAGTTCGGCACAACCAATTCTCATAATAGAATTCCAACTAATCACTAACAGTTTCCATTCATTATATCCATCGATACATAACCAATAAAAGAGAAACATTGATTCAATTAATTATCATATTCTTATATTTATGGTCAGAGAGCAACTCCTACAATCAAACCAGTGAACCTTCATTTGTCTAGCATAAATAACATGCCAACACTATGTACCCAACATTAATATACATGTAGCTAAACAATATATCTCATATTAAAATATTCCTCTTAACTTAGCACTTTAATCAGCTGATAGAGCAATAGAGCAATAACTTAACTACCACAGGTTAATAATTCATTCCCGACACCCAAAACCAATTTCACACATAATTGCTCAGACAATCACTAATAGAGACATCACAATATATTCCAACATCAAATAACCCCTTCAAAATATTAACTTCACAAGTTTCAGACCAACAATATCAACAAATCATCCAACAGAGAAGAAAACAAGGAGGCATTGATCAATTTTCCACAGAAGAGCATTAATCCAAAGGAACAAGGAGCAACATCAAACTTATGCACACTCAACAATAGTCGACAATAGTCGACAGAGGCATTATACAGTAAATTCCATATCAAATTAACATGACCACCAATCGAACACCCAGATAGTAAGGGAAGAAATCCAACTTACCAAGGACCAAGCGAGGGAAACAGCTCCAGTTTGCAATCACGGATCATCCGATCCCAACACCCCGTGTAACTACTGCCATCATGCTGTCACCCACACTCTATCCCTCAAGCGGCACACTGACGGCCATAGCAAGAACCAGCAGCAAACCGGTTTGATCCGAACCGAGGACTGAACCGCAAGCCCAGCTGATTCATGCCCAAACTATTGCCCCCTGCACCCGCCAACCAAATGCGTCAGTTGAAGCTACGCCTTCCGTCACCGTTTCCTCCCTGCCAAACACTATGGGTTTACTGAAGTCGAAAGCCCTGAAAAAGAATCACGACTCACCTCGGCCGAGACTTCGCCGGAAGACATCGTGAGAAAGCTGCGACCCCAAATCGCCCTGCAGTACAGGCGTTTCTCTGATGCCAAACTCCGCGGTTCAGGTCGCACCACTCTTTGTCGGACTCGTTATCACTGTGAACTCACATGTCCGAGCTCTCTCGCGCGATCGCGCTCCCGATCAATCGCTCATCTGTTTCCTCTTTCTCTGTGTTCTTTTTCAACAAATGGTCGGGCTGCTCTTCCTTCGCCAGACCATTTCCTCCTTTCAGCTGAATCAAACCAGTTCAGGGAGAACCGATTCAACTTCCTCCAACAGCCGATTCAACCTCTTCCTTCCTTCTATGTCAATTCTTCTTTGTAGTTTATAATTCTTCCTTCCTTCAATTTTTATCAATTAATTCATTTCCTTAAATTATATTCAAATACCATTTATTTTCTATTTATTCCTTTAATTAAAATTTCCTAAAAATTATAATATATCGGTTACGTCCTTGCTAATACCCCGATAAATTTCTAACTAATCCGAATACCCCTAAATACTTACCAATTTATCCTTATTAAAAGTCAGGGTATTACATCATTCTTTCCTTATATAAATTTTGTCCTCGAAATTTGCTAAACATAAATATTTCATCGATCTACAACTCAACACAACTTCTTGTATCATACTTTTACACGAAACCCTCTAAGATTACAAGGCCTCTACTTCTGTAGAACACAGAGACTTAGCAAAATACTATTTCACACCCAAGTTATCAAATTGCCAATTTAACTATCGCAAAAGAAAAGCTTTCATCCAAATTTCTCTCTTTTCATCAGGTAATTTGTGCCAAATCGTTTTAACGTGAATCACTTTATTGCATTTTTAAGATCCATATACTCCAAAATATCGTCCTTACTCCCAAACTTCACTTTCATTTGCATCTATCACCATAGAAAATACCCTTGGGCAACCATTTTTTTTTTGTTTCTTCAGCTGTAATCTAACAATCTTTGACAAAAGGGTCACTTACATTTCACTTAAAACATCGCTTCATACTGTAAAACAACTTCCAAATTGATTTCATTTACACCTTTGACACTGCTCAAGCCTTGAAGATCCAACATCTTCTCTTCAAAATGATGTGACTTCTTGAATACGTTTCTCATTTCCTTGTGATTTACATTCAATAGTGCTCCAATTTGACAAAATTAAGTGACTTTATTGTCTTCCTAGTTCTTGTGATGCGCTCAAAATCTCTCACAAAAGATTTCCTTATATTTCTCCCTAAACTTCATGTCCTAGAACTTAGCATACGTAAATTTTCCTAAACTCTCACTTGCTCTTAGACTTTTGTGCACTCAAACACTCCTTCCATCATTCGAATCCAGGCTCCTACACTTGTATGATTCAAAATTTTTCATCCAACACATGGCGGCTTCAGTCATCCAAACCTTTAGCAATTTAAATCCATGGGAACCGTCAACTACTTGCCTCTTAGTTTTTCTAACTTCCCAATCTGTTCCATTATTTAAACCTAATGATACAATACTTTCGCTAGTCTATTGACCATGGCATCTCTATGGTTTTCGCTCTATTATGTTCCCTTTACCATTCCACTCTTATCCGACAAATATAGTTTACTAAAACTTCATCTACTAGCAAAATGATACTTAAGTCCAAATCTTCCAAGCATAAGCTCTCTCCACTACTTATAACCATAGTATTCTAAATAAATGATGAGACCTCATTCAATCGATCATTAAACATCACAACGTTCAACAAACGTAATCATAATGAACAATAGAACCTCAATCAATTATTTGTTAACCTCAATAATTCCTCCAACTGAATCAATTAGCAATGAATTCTGAATATGAATCAAATCTATCCCAAATCATATGTTTCTAACTTCCGATTAGAGGCAATTATTAATGTTATCTATACATGAACATATAGTGTGCTACCTAAATTCTTAGACAGATTCTTTATCCTATAATTTCAGTTAGCACATAACAAGTTCTCCCTCTTTTTTAAGAGAATCTCTTAGATCCATAAATTAAAATGCTAAGGCCTACTAGCTTCCAAAATCCATCAATTTACAAGAAGTAATTTGAAATCCAACTTTGAGGTACTAATTAACTCATTGCTCATACAGACTTCTCGACCATTATTCAAAGTCACAACATTCCTTCATAGCTTACACCTCTATAAATCTTTGCCTTATGTCCTTGCATAAAGTAGTATAACTTATGCTCATTACTGCTCACACAATCTGAGGCAAACCGTGACAGTGCCTTGACTTATGCACATACACAATAACCGTTCCCTCCAGCCAAAGCTGAGTAAACTCCAATAACTTAATTGTCCTCATAGTGTGAGTAAAGTCCTTGTTGTAAAAGATCTTTTTGAACTTTATCCACCTCGTCATATTCACATCCTTGGTTATCGTGATTGAGTTTCACCCAAAATGGAGAACTTAAACCAGATCCAATATAGATCTTATTATCCATTTTAAACTTCTCCTAACTTAACAAAACCATAAGATGTTATTCTTAACACAACTTAGATTACAAACCCACAATGACAACAGTGAGTATCTTAACCATCTCAAAATTAATCCTCGATATTAATCCAAGCTACTCGTTCAAGGACTAGATTTTCCAAATTTCCAGTCTATGACAAAAATCTAAGCTATCCAGGAAGCAACACTCAATAAGTTTCTCAATTTAACCTAAAATGATTCATTATCCCAATTTAAGGTAGATTTCTAGCTTAACCAAGTGGGTAGTGGTCATGGTATCAAATACCCAACTGTCTGTTACTAAAGATCCAAAACACTCTTTCTACAATTCCTTAATAATCCTGATCGAGTGAATAAACACTTGGCTAACTAATTATTGTCCTCATAATTTAGCTTAGTCACTAACCATCAATGTTCTTCCTTCTCATAATAAATCTATCCTTTATCTAACTCCTTGCGGTTTAGGCGACCTAGCCAATTTGTCTACCTAATCTAATCCGTGCAGAATTTGTTTTCCACTTATCTTCTTCCAATTTATACAAATTTGGGCAGAGTCTTCCCTGTTTCCTTACTCCCCCAAAGCTAATTCCTGAACTAAAAAACCAAGCAGTTCTAGTATTGTCTATCTTTTTTCATTTCCATCATTCACTTCTATCAAAAGAATCACTATTGCTTGCATCAATTACAATCGCCCAAACACCATACTTTTTATTTTACATTACATTTTCTTTAAGTCTCTCCAAGTGTCAGATTGTTGCCTCGCCAACTTAGTCAACCGATTGATAGTATCTTCCTCGTTATTTGCAACTTTTACTAGTCCAATCCTTCCATGTACTCTGGCCATGATACCCTTCTCATCGCAAGACAAAAACAAACACTTAGATAAATAAATAAAAGAAAAGAAAATTATTACAATACTTACAGTTGATGGAGAATTTCCACGTCGAAGTTTGTACTGGAAGGCAATATACAGAACCAATTTTAAAACTCAGTTGCTCTGGTACCAACTGTAACATCTCAATTTTTATTTCCTTTTAAAATCACGTAAAATTTAAAAATTTTTCTTTTATAAAATAAGACTTTTCTTTTAAACTGAGTGTTGAATCCATTACTTAAAATCCTTTTACAGTAATAGTCATTTAAAACATTTTTATTAGTGGAATAACTTTCATTTACAAACTCTTTTTCTTAAAACATAGCGGTTCATTTATAGACTCTTTTTCTTAAAACATAGCGGACGCATAAATTAAACAAATATTAAACTTAAACGGTTTACTTTATTAATTACAAAATCTGTTACTCTTTAACCCAGCTAGCCACAAGGTTCATCTGTGCAAATTCATCATCAACTGCTCCTTGTATTGATCGTCTATTTCCAAGCATATACCTACATCAACAAGACTTAACTAAAGAGCCTAATGCTCAATAAGTGATATAAAATCAAATAAACATGCTATGCATTTTTGAAATCCTTTTTCATTTTCCGTTTCTGTTTCTTTTCCTTTTCTTTCCGTTTTCGTTTCACATTTCATTTCCTTTCTTTTTCAGTCTTCTTGATCATAACTTTACTTGATCTTTCCCTTTTCATTTCTGTTTCCCTTTTTATTTCATTTTCTGCAAGGGAACTTATCCATTCCATATACCGAGAGAATGGATACTTCCTATGGTCATGTAGCTATCCGTCACTCTGGCGAGGAGATACATCCTATGGTTCACCACCGATGACTGTCACCATTCTCTTTTTGTTGAAGATGCTGGGGATTCCGTAGAATAAAAATGATGAACCCTAGAGTCCACGTGGTTAACCGTCACTCCAATAGGAAGATACATCCTATGGTGTCCCCACCAATGGACAGTCATCATGTCATGCCCCAAAGGGGACCCGAGACAGAACAGGAAACGATCTGGCCCAAAAGGACCGAATCTTCCAACCCTCACATAAATCAAATAAATAGCAACAGAAGACTTAAAAATTTTATTACAATTTAGGCCCTAAAGAAATAGGTCTAGAAGTGACAATAATATAATACAATTTAACAAAAATTTAAAACTTGGCGATCATTAACATAAGGTAAAACTAGTGTACAAATCTTCCTAAAATATTCTAAGTACTTGTACAAAATTAAGTGAAATTAATTATATAGGGAAAATTCTAAATCTTTACTCTTGAGATGGCAATGGGGGACTACTCTAGTTAATTCCTAAAAAATGAAGTCAGATTCGAGTGAGTCGGCAAAACTCAGTTGGAATTTATCTTATATTTAACTTTTATGTCATATGAACTTAGTATGCTTTTCAATTAATTAAGTTTACAGATTAACATAAAGAGAGATGTTGTTTAGCAATAAATTAAATAACAAAATTAAATAACAGCGATACTCAGGCAATCGCAAATAGCCAAAAAGACCCTAATCAGGTTTAGGGATTCGCAACCCAATGACACGTCACATATAGCTGTCCTATTACCTATTTGGATTTTAGAGATTCGAACCCAAGGACATTTGAAAAATCTCCTATTATTCAATTCAATAACAAACAAACACATTCTGTACGAGAAAATGTTTGAAAATTAATTATAACAAAATAATTTGACAATTATAAAAATGATTGCATCGTTAAGATCTGGGAGTCGTCTCAAAATAATTATTTTAAAAATAAAATGCAAATGTAGTGAATAATAATAATCTCTACCTCGAAATTTGGCCTAACAATTCCAAGCCCAACCGAAGAGCCCAACAACAGAAGATCTCCAAAAATTTTTAAATGTGGGAACCTAACCACAACAATTTATTAAAAATTAGGATTTCATTTTTAAACCCATTATTCATATTTTTTGGTGTATGACTATAACCCAAATCGAGAATCCAATCAATTCAATAAATTTTGTAATAACCCTAAAACAATTCTTTGGAGGTAAAAGTTTAACTCAATCCAATAGGGCACATGGTTAGTCCACTCTAGGGTATAGGCTAAGCCTAAGCCGAACCCAAGACAATGACCCATAACTTGCATAGTGCAAAGGTAGAAAGCCCATATGTTAACTACCCACATGGACAGAGATCTTCTCTATTCATGGGCAAAATTCGTTCGCTACAAGGCTATTCCTCTCACCAACATCCAACAGCAAAAATTGGAAAGAAGAGTTCTGATTGGAACTCTCTTGAATTTCCTCAAGCTGAAGTCTAATTCTTGGGCATTTAACAGAGTTGTCGGTTGAAGGGGAAGTCTTCACCGATTCTGTCGAGACGTTGTCTAGCCGAAAGGCCAGAACTTTGAGTCAGAAATCCTCCCGATCAATGAATAAATTTTTTTTTTCTTCCAACTCATACTTAATAAATTCAACAGATTAACCAAGTATCCAACATCAACTAGTAAATCCAAAATTTGAAGAAGTTTAAGAGTGAGTTAGATTTCTTATGTGGAGAAGACGTTTGCCGACAACAGTTTCGCTTCAGATTATTTACACGTAAATGTCCAAAATTTACCCTTAGTCAAACAAAACTATCAACTTTAGTCTCACAAAGGTATTAGGGCAGACAGATGAAACTGAAATCTTAGCTCACCTTAGCAATGAATGAAATAAACACCTTGCCAGAAAACGAAAATCGAACTTCATTGCCAACAACAACTCAACCTTCGCCAACCTACGATGGTGGACATCCACTGCAAGTCTTCAATCAAGCATTCTGCTTATTAAATTTACAAAGTTGGGGTGTGAAGAAAATTGGAAAATACTAAGAAATCAACACTTACCGTAAGGATGGAGAGATGTACACCCAACTGAACTCTCCGATTTGAAGAATGAGAAGATCGTTTGAGAGAGGGAAGTGGGGAATTCAATTTCCCCCACCTCTATGAAATAGGGGGATTTCCCCCTTTCTTCGCAGAACAACTCCTAGAGAGCAACTCCTATAATCAAAATAGTGAACCTTCCTTTGTCTAGCATAAATAACATGCCAACACTCTTTACCCAACATTAACATACATGTAGCTAAACAATAAATCTCATATTACAATATTCCTCTTAACTTAGCATTTAATCAGCTGACAGAGCAATAGATCAATAGCTTAACTACAATAGGTTAATAATTCATTTCCAGCACCCAAAACCAATTTCACATATAAATGCTCAGACAATCACTAATAGAGACATCGCAATATATTCCAACATCCAATCACCACTTCAAAATATTAACTTTACAAGTTTCAAACCAACAATATCAACGGATCATCCAACACGGTAGAAAACAAGGAGGTAGTGATCGATTTCCCACAGAAGAGCATTAATCCAAAGGAACAAGGAGCACCATCAAACTTATGCACACTCAACAATAGTCGACAGAGGCATTATATAGTAAATTCCATTTAAAATTAACATGACCAGAAATTGGACACCCAGACAGCAAGGCAAGAAATCCAACTTACCAAGGAGCAAGTGAGGCAAACAGCTCCACTTTCCAATCACGGATCATCCGATCCCAACACCCCCTGTAATTACTGCCATCACGCTGTCAACCACACTCTATCCCTCGAGCTGCACATTGTCGGCCATAGCAAGAACCAGCAGCAAACCGGTTTGATTCGAACTGAGGACCGAACCATAAGCCCAGTTGATTCCTACCTGAACCATCGCTCGCCCCCTACACCCGCCAACCAAACGCGTCGGTTGCAACCACTCCTGCCGTCTTTGTTCAGTCCCTGCCAAACACCACGGGTTAACTGAAGTAGATAGCCCATAAAAGAATCGCTACTTACCTTAGCCGAGACTTCGCTAGAAGACATCGCGAGAGAGCTGCAACCCCAAATCGACACGCAGCACAAGCGTTTCTCCAACGCCAAACCCTGCGGTTCAGCTCGCACTGCTCTTCGTCGGACTTGTCATCATCGCGAATCCACACGCCCGTGCTCTCTCTCTCTCTCTCGATCGCGCTCCGGATCGCTCGCTCATCTGCTCCCTCTCTCTCTCTGTTCTTTTTCAACAAATGGTCGGGCTGCTCTTCTTTCGCCCGACCATTTTCTCCTTTCAGCTAAACCGAACTGGTTCAATTTCCTCCTACAGCTAATTCATCCTCGTCCTTCCTTCTATGTCAATTCTTCTTTGTTGTTTATAATTCTTCCTTCCTTCAATTTTTATCAATTAATTCATTTCCTTAAATTATATTCAAATACCATTTTTTTTCTATTTATTCCTTTACTTAAAATTTCCCAAAAATTATAATATGTCGATTACGTCCTTGGTAATACCTCGATAAATTTCTAACTAATCCGAATACACCAAAATACTTTTCAATTTATCCTTATTAAATTCTGATGTAAATAGTCAGTGTATTTCACAAACTACAAACATTAAAAAGTTTTGGGTGTTTCAATTTGATACCTTGAAGGAGGAAAAACTTTATGAAAATCTTAAAAAGTGGTACTTTATACAAGAAAGGGTTAACTTTCTCAATTTTTTGTTATCTCACCATGGAATTGAATTAAATGAGACTAAAATACTAGCAATCAAGGAGTAGCTAATTCCAAGAGACATCTCGGAGCTTAGGAGTTTCCATGAACTCACTTCATTTTATCAGAGGTTTCTTAATAACTTTAGCACTAGCATGACACCCATCATAGATTCCACCAAGAAAGACAAAGAGTTTCAATGGAGTAAATCTTGTCAAAACATCTTTGAGGCTACAAAGAAGAAATTGTTCAATGCCCCTATTTTGGCTCTTCTTGATTTCAATAATTTTTTTCAAAGTGGAGTATGATGCTTCCAGATTAGGAATCAAAGCTATCCTTATACAAGAAGGAAGACTTATTGCCTATTTTAGTGAAAAATTAAAAGGGGCTGCATTGAATTACTCCACCTATAACAAAACGTTTTATGCAAAGTTTGATAGCATTATTTACTACCAAAGGAGTTCATTATTCATACTGACCATCAAACTTTGAAGCTTGTTAAAAGAATAGGAGAAATGGAAAATGGGTGGAATTTTTTGAACGGTAGCCCTATATGATTAAATACAAAAAGGGAGATTCAAATGTTGTTGTCAGTGCACTCTCAAAGAGGTATGCACTCTTGACTGAAATGAACACTAGGATACTTGGTTTTAAATGAATCAAGGGTGCTTATGTTGATGACCAAGATATTTGAAAGTGGTATTCAAATTGTGGAGCTAAAGCTGAATGTGGATACTATCTTATGGATTACTATTTATTTAAGAGAGGAAGATTGTGCTTTTCAAATTGTAGCTTTTAGAAATCTTTAATTAATGAGCTCATGAATGTGGATTGGTAAGCCATTTTGGAGAATCAAAGACAAATGAAGTTGTTAAGAAACTATTCTTTTGGGCTCACAGGTTGAAGGATGTACACAAAATTGTGAAAAAATACATTGTTTGTAAGAAAGCCAAAAGATGACTTCAACCACACGGCTTGTACATGCCATTACCAGTTCCAAACCAACCTTGGGTTGAGTTAAGCATGGATTTTGTTTCAGGATTGCCTTATACAACAAGGAATAAAGAAGCCATAATGGTAATAGTGGATAGATTTTGCTAGATGGCATATTTCATTGCTTGCACTAAAATGGATGACTCAAGCCAGATAGCTAATTTGCTCTTCAAGGAGTTGGTGAGAATGCATGGAATTCCTTGATCCATTGTTTTAGATAGAGACATGAAATTTTTAAGTTCTTTCTTGAAGACCCTTTAGAGAAAATTGGGAACCAAACTTTTTTCAGTACTGCCTTTCACTAACAATTAGATGGCCATAACGAAGTGATGCACATGACTTTGAGCACTCTTTTGAAGACCATTGTTGGGAAATTCTTAGCCAATTGGGATTTACAACTTCCTTACGTGGAGTTTGCCTACAATCATAGTGTTCATAGCAGAAGTTGTTTACAGATTTGATCCCCTCACCCCTAGATCTCATCCCACTACCTCGAAAAAAGTTTGTAACATCCAATTTGACTTTTCAAAAAAAAATTCTTTTTAAAACTTATTCAAAAATGCTTGAAGGAAAATATTAGAGTTAGTAAATGCAGAATAATTAAAATATATAATCGTACTTTAAAAACAACATTACTAACCAAACTGTTTAAAATACTTAAAAGCAAACTATTAAAAGTCTTTCAACATATTTAAATACTTTCATTCCCTTTGTGTGCCATAACCCCCAAGTTATCACACGCCGAGTAACACAAGCCCTCGTTGCATCATACTTCCTCCACGTACACTTCATTTGGATCACAATCGTTACTTACATCACAAGAGAGAAAATGAGCCTAATGCCTAGTAAGAGATCTAATGAAATGCAAGGAAATATGTATGTTAACTCTATGAGCATGTCTGATATGTCAGAAGAGAACTTATTCCTTCTGTTAAAGTCTCACTTTCAACTAGAACATTAGAGATATTTTCCATCCAGAGAATAGATACATCCTCGGAATCTAAGCTGAGCAGAACAACCAAACTATGCCTACGTGGGAGGAGACAGCCCTCTCAAGCAGATCTGTTACTAAACTCCCCAACCTCCTATGTCTATTTACATATATTATATTCATTATTATCCCATGCAATGCATGATATGCAACCCTAACTGACATGCCTATATGATGCATGATATGAATGAATGTCACACAGCAGTTCATATAATACTTGAAAACAATACAATTTACAACAAACCATTGAAGCATGAATCACGAAACAATTGTAAATCAATCCTATACATGTTGCAACTAACAGGTCAATAAAGTAGAAAATCAACATGATCATCATTACTTCTAACAATTTTATTCACTCGATATCATGCTATTCAACATGCTGTAAACTAATATCCCAACGTAGTATTAGTGACATATCAACATGATGTAACCTAGTACCCTAACATGGTATTATTCGAACAATTTAAAAACATGCTATAACCTAGCACTCCAAAAATTAAATGAGTCTAGTCGTCAATAACAAAACAAGGTAAGCAATGAATAAAACTAACAATTTGTATTCAAAAATTAATTCATTTATAGTCTTCTTACATTCCTCTAGATCACATGAAGCAAGTCAATTCATTTAACATAGTCTTCAGTAAACTTTTTATTAAAGCAATGGCAATCTTATTAGCAACAACAAAAGTTTAGACAAACCCTTATCTTCTATTTATCATCAAACAAAAGTAGGGATAGTTCTATTCATAACAACTAAGAGCAGATAAAACAATTATCTTTTTCTTCATTATCGAAATAGGAAGCATATAACTTCTATGAACAATGACAAGAAGCAACAAGTTTTATGATTAGTAATAGGAAGCACATAAGCAGTTCTCACCATCGAAGCAGAAAACATTTTAAACAACACATAACCGAAACCTGTGATGTAGGTCTTTTCAGCCAAAATGCATGCAAATATCTTACCTCCCTCCTTGCTAAACCTTTAGAGAGGAATTTGCACAGTCCGAAAGCACATCTCCTTCAACACAGCAAACTCAAAACTTCCTCAACACACCAAACTCAAGAAATAGAAGAAGAAACATCGAGAGAAAACTCCATAAGACTAAGCAAATCTTTTCTTTTCTGATTTCTACCTAAACACTGTCTTTATACACTTTACAACTCTCAGAGGATGTCGAGGAGGTGCAACCACTCAATTTCCAGGCAACTCCTCAAACATTCAAATGTCGGTTACCAAATTTTAGGCCGACGATCTGCATTCTGGTTGATCACCTCCTAACTGTGATCGACCGCGAATCTTCCAGATTACTATTTTTCACGGCCATGATCGATCGCTGCTCACATATGATCAACCATATATCTAACTTTTCAGAATTGCCAGTCGATTACCTTCTTAGTAGATGATCGACCACTGCCAATTTTGACAAAATCTGTAATATTTATCCACTGGGATCGGTCAATCACAATCCTTAAGCTGATCGACCACTTCAAAATCTGCAGCTCTCTGTAATATTTTGACTAGAGGGTGATCGACCACCTGCTTTCATGGTCGACCACCATTACTCTTATCGCCCTTATTCTTCATTTAATTGCTCATTTTCCTTATTTATCCTCCAATAAATATCAAATCACACCCCTTATAAAATTAATACTATATAATTCCAATATTCCTCAAAATATTAGTAACATCAATATTCTCAATGATATTCACAATGTTCAAGTATCTTATTTCACATAAGCAAAGTTTTATATGTAGACATATTTTTTGGATATGCAAATATAGATGAAGAAAAGAAAGCCAAGCGAGTAAAAGACATGCATGAACTATTTAGCAAAACTATACAAAAGAAAAATGAAATGTATGTCAAGTTATCCAACAAAGGTAGGAAGAGAATGTCACTCGAAGAAGAAGGTTTTGTGTGCTTACACATGAGGAAGGAGAGATTTCCAAAGCAAAGAAAGTCCAACCTTATGCCGAGATCTAGTTGTCCATTCAAGATCATTGACAATGCTTTCAAGTTGGAGTTACCAAGCGAGTATAGAGTCTCTGCTATGCTTAATGTCCAAGATCTCTTTCCTTATCTTGAAGAGAAAAAAGATGTAGAAGAATCCTTGGATTTGAGATCAAATCCTTTCCCACCCCAGGAGGATGATGTACCACGCAGTCCAATCATGAGATCACAAGCGAGGAGTCTCACCAATCTCTATGTCACACTTTACTTTAAAGGAAATAAGTTGCAAGATCGCTTTAAGGAATATACAATAGACGAAGATTATACTCCTTGAAGGAAGATGTATAGCCACTTAATCAGCTTTAACCTTTTTTTTATCTTTTTCTTCTACATTGGTCATAAATAATGATTTATTCTAGGGGAACATATTTGGTAGTCATTCGGCTAGCATATGTTATAGTTGCATGATTATTATTTATAAGGGTCCTTTTTGGTATTCAAATTTTTTTTTTTTTTTTTTGAGTGGATACCATTTTTTTGCAGGGTATTTAAACCTTCTTTTATGTTCTTTGTAAGAAACTTTTGAATATCAGTGAAGTTAAAAAGTGATAGCTTTCTTGCCTTGTGCATAACCAATTATCGGTCAGAATATTTTTATTGTGATTGCGAGTATCATAGATTTCTTGTTCTTTTTGAGAGTTAAGCAAGTCTTCTTTTATTTTGGTCCTATTACTTCAATTGTTTGGAGTAAGCTCTTCTGCTAGACTACAAAAACTCACGATCTCTCAAGTTGAAGTGATCCTTTGTAGAAGGCAACTTTGGAGTTGGAAGGTGGAACTAGACACCTTTCAAATCGACTTGCATCCCTTAAAACTAAATTTCCATCAACTATTGTTACCGTCAAATTATAATTCTCACATAGGTATCATGGCCTCCATCTATTGTGGCTATCTAACTGAATGAAACATCTGTGTAAATCAAGTTGTAGAATTCAATTCATTGTGGAATATATGTCACTGGAGTTAGTAATGTGTAGTTTTACTGCTGCAGATATCTACTTCACTAATCACGGATATCCACCTTTTCCTTAATCAACATAGGCCATCAATGTGTCCATCCTCCTCTCAATAGATGCACCTTGTAACACCTCAACTTTTTTCTTTGGATAATTGTCAGGGTATTACCAAGTACGTATTCGGAGCGTTAGGTCGAGGGGTATTTCTGATAGGCTCCAAAAAACAAATGGAGAGCCTTAGAGAAATCTGTTCCGGAAAATTAACAATACTCGAACCAACAGCAATGAGATGAATCAAGCTCCAAATATACACGTGAACAAGAGCTGTATTTTGGAGGACATAAACTTAATATATTCAGGAAAGTTGTATAAAAAATCCAACCCAAAAATCACTCTGGATTAGGAGATATATCAATTTCAATAACAACCCGAAATCTGTTTCCAGCAGGACAGATTTACCAACGCAGATTCAAAACGGAATAATTTGAGCTACATAGACCAAATGAAGCTCATTTTTGGAGGGGAGCTCACTGACTTAATCTTGAAAAAATCACTAGAAGACATCAAACAGAGACGAGCATCGTAAGGGCCTCAAACAGATACTAGAATCAGCGATAACAACAATCCAACAAAATTACAGATTCAACACCTCAACAATAATCCGAAATTATCCTTCTACAATCAATAATCTCCAAAAGGCTTCTTCAACACATAACAAGCATTTTATCACCAGAACATTGGTTATCCAAGCAGTAAGAAAAGAGCATAAAAGAACAACAAGAATCAAGAGAAAATACAATGGAGTCCGCGGACCTCCTAAGTGAGAGGGGCGATTTTAGGGTTGGCCGAAACCAACACTCTCCAAGGTTGGAAAGTTCTCTTGCCTCCACACCACAATCCTACCTTAAAGATGAAGATTGGAAAAGGCAATATCCCAATGATGCAAGGTTGAGAAGCTTCAAGAGGAGCCTTGCTTGGGGGTGGAAGGAATCGGCGCTAAGGGGAGGGGGAGGCCGTGGGTGTCTTCTCTCAAAAGAGAACCAATTTTCTTAATTCATCAAAGTCCCCTTCCAATTGCAACCAGGTAGGGTTTTAACCCAAAATGTTTACAAAAATATGACATAAGACGAAATTAACCTTAATTAACAAAAGACTAAACAACCCTTAATTAAAACAACAACAATAAATCCGAGTTTGAGTTTTGCTCTCTGAAACAAAGACATTTGACATAACAAATGGCGTCCAAATGCAACGTTCAATAGCTCGTTCAAAACCTCTGGATGTTGGCTACATTTGTTATGAAGGACTAAAGTTGAAACAACGTCATCCCAATTGTCCAAAATCAACTTGAACTGTCGGAGGTCAGAATCTAGGCGGAAAAACAGCTAACAATTTTTCCCCAAAGATTGTAAAATCTCCATAAGCCCAAATGCCAACTCCAATGATGTTTATTTGATTCAAAAACCTGCAAAATAAATAAAAAGTTAGAGAATAAAAAGAGCCCCTGGCTCGGGCTCAAGTTCCAGGACTTGGAGCACATCAATTTCCGATAACGTTTTTCCCATACATGCGATGTAATTGAAGGATAGGGTAACTAGGATATTATATTTTCCATGGTTACGTGTTATTTTATGACATGTAATTGTTAGGCCTTTTGACATAGTCGCACTCTTTTGGGTTCATTTTCACTCGTCTATCACTTTTCATTTCTATGAGTAATCATTCTCGAAATCTTCACTATGTAACTTATATACAATCTCGACTAATTGTTTTTGACAATGTTTATATTAGAGTTATTGTTGTCTAAAATCTTCTAATTCTAAAAAGTTTTGGCACAGTTTCCTCTGTTTCTAGACTCCCCAAAAGCTATATATCCTGTATAAAATTCCCAAAATAGTTCCAGTATTTTCTACTTCAATCATATTCATCAATTTCTATAATAGAATCATCTCTTCTACACTGATCAAAACATTATACAGAATACCTATTCTATTTATGATATCTTACATTTGCTAAACAAAGCAATTATGATTTAGGGAAATCAATTTAATACTTACTTGCAGTTGATGAAGCATTTCCACGTCGAAAATTGTGTTGGCAAGCAGTTCAACATAATCATCTTAAAATTTTACTTCGATACTAAATTCTATTTGAGCCATTTAAAATCAACTGTATCGGAGCAATTTAAAACAAGGTTAAGTTTTAAAACACAGTTAACCGTAAGTATCTGGATCGGTTTTAAAATACTTTGCTCTGATACCAACTGTGACGACTCGGTTTTTCTTTTCTTTTAGAAATGCGATAAATTTAAAACTTTTATAATAATAACTTAAATTGCTATTAAATGAAATCAGAGTTTTCTTCTAAAAACCGAACCGTCAAATTCTCTATTATAATCGTTACTTAAACCATGAATATATATGAGTATAAATCATTTTCCTTGAAAACGTAGCGGAAGCTTAAATAAACCATTTTAGAAATAACTAAATTACATTTATAATTACAAAACTAATTGCTCTTTAGTCTTTTGCTCTTTACTATTAAGTCTTTAACCTTTAGCTTTGAACTTTGCCAACCACGTTGCTCGACCGTGTAAATTCCTCACCAACCGCTTCTCTTTTAAATAAAGCATATTATCACGAACACCTACACCAGTAGTAGACACTGTAAGCCTAAAAAGTCTTAGTAAGGAATTGGAAAACAAACAATACACAACAAATGCCTCTAACTGGTTATGTCAGAAAGGAATCCATCCAACTGTTCTTTACTCATTATTATATCTTATAACTCTTGGATCGAGTTGGGAGATTAGAGAACCCTAGCAGGCAATGGGGGGAAACTCGGCATCTAACACCCTAGAGTAGACAAGCTTTTCAATCCCATGGGCGGGAAGTTCTTACATTTGGTTTACCGAGTCTACCGATTAGATCCGAACCATTAACCCGGTCGCTAATTCCCTTACGTCCTTTATTAATCATTTTCTTCTCACATCATGAATACCAACTCGGCCGTGGTATTTCCTAAGGGTTTCTAAGACCATGAACCCTTAACTTAGTGACTCTAGCAAGCAATCTATGCAAATAAACACCCAAGATGCCATAGAATTCATCTATTCAAACAACCACGGAATCAATATCTACAAGCCATCATCGAACTACAATCCAATTTATCAAGAAAGGAAATATGGCAACCATCACGGAAATACAATCACACTTCAACAACTAAACTAACGAACATCGAATTATGTGGAAGCTAATGGAAGAATAGCAACATTCTAACAACGAATTAACGTGGTACGTACATGCTTTATAATATGATAGCAAAATTGAACGTGCATACATACCTCACGAATTCACAACGAATAGGAAACATAGCATCGAAATAAAACGTTTGTGCATGCGTGACAAGTTGACAGTGAGTTACAAATTATATAGCAACAAAATAAATGAACATACATACATCAAAATTACCTAAATATAACTACGGAACAGCAGTGAAAGAACAACGCATTCTCATTAATTAAAGCGTGCTAAACATGCTTCAAGTTTGACGGAAATTAAATACGGAACAGCAATGATTTGTCAATGAATTTCAGCAATTACAACAATTTATTATGCTTGATCTAAAACTAGAAGTCTAAACGATATTTGTGCGTCAAAACATGCATCATAATAGAATAGACGAAACGACTAAGAAGAGAGGAGTGCATAACACATCAAAATGTCGCAAACATAACAATATCATCTATTCCTAACTAGCCCCAAACTCCAAACGAAGTTGCATGCAATAAAACAATCAATAGGACTACTATAAAAGAATTCAACAAGATTATATCAAAACATTCAATCAAGGAAGTCAATCATGGAAATCAACAGGAAGACATAAACCTAATACTTGTGGGTAGGGCTTTTGAATGCCAAAACTCACAATTCCTTACCCATTAACGAAGAATCCGATTATGGACAGCAACTCATAATCCAAATTCTCGGCTCACATCGGATTTCTTCCTCACATTACTTGATCAAGCTAATGGAAAGAATAACATAACTCTCATCAGCTTCTAGCTCTCACTCAAGCTCACCTTGGACACACACACGCACATAAGTTCCCAAGAGCTCTCCCTTCACTGTTTTGCAGCCATTTGAGGACATACTCTCTGCCATATTGAAAGGTAGAGAGTGCTTGGTCACACGACCCACTTTACTCTCTCTCAACTCTCGATTTTTATCTCACCAAGGAGAGAATGAAGGAATGGGCAGAGAGTATATACTCTCAACCGAGGCACTCTCCCCCTCTCCTCATTTCTCTATCCTTTCATCACTGCCAGGATATGAATGCTCTCTGCCAAAGGCAGAGAGTTTAATCACCCACACCCGACAACCACCCCCCTATTTCTCTCTTCTTTAACATGTTCCCCACTTTTCACATAGTGGGATTCCAGGCTGGAATGGGTGGAGATTGTCTGCACTATGAGACAACAAACTCAACTTTTTACATAGTGCGATTCCAGGCTGGAATGGATGGAGATTGTCTGCACTAGCAGACAATATACTCAACCCAACCCAGAAGACCAGTTTCGAACTCAGTTGGGACTCGGTTCACCGTCCCAACCCATCGGCGAACTCACTGCCCATCGCGTGTTCAGCACGGCTGAACGGGAATCGACGATTCTTCCGTCGAATCTCGCCACCAAACAACGACCACTCAATAAGAAAACAACATAGCAGAAAAACCCAACTCAACATATCGCAATATCGTCGCCGCGGCAAAAGCTCCGATCCCGTCGCTTGCTCGTTCACACGCCGTCGTCGTAGCAAGACGCCGGACACCGCATCCCGACGTCTGAGCTCTCCGTCGTCCAAGCGCTCGCCGTCGTTCACCGTCTGCCTATCATCCATCGCCGTCGTCGGCTCTCCCCCTCTCCCTCTCTTCGATTTCATCCCGAGGTTCTGTCATTTTCCTTTTTATTTTTATTTTTATTTTTTATTCTTATTTCATATATATATATATATTAACAATTAATTTGATTTCTTAAGTCAATTTATTCTATTTAATTATTTCTAATTTATTTAAATTAATACGACAATTATACTAAATTTCAATTATTTATGTTGCATAATGTTGATGAATATCGTCCCGTTTTATAACGTATTTATTTTAACGAATTTATAATATTCAGAAGGACAAGAAAATAACGAAGTATGTCCTTGGTAATATCCCGACAAATATTTAATTACACTGAATTATTATAATTAATATTATTTGTAATTAGACTTATTATATTATAGAAAATCAGGATATTACAAAAACTTGATTTTACTTTTCTTTCAAAATCGTGATCAAATCAAATCCCAATATCGCGCGTGGATTTTAAAATGATTCAGAAACACCTTTATCGATTGAATTGAAATAGACTTTACAAGCCATTAATGAGACAATTATTAAATCCTACTATATACATAGACACCTATACTAAAAAGAAGCCTAAATCTCTTTTACTTTTTAAAGAAACCATTTCCAATGACGAAAGAAAGTTGCTCTAGGACCCCTTTGACACACTATCACAGAAATGTGGTGATCCAAAAACTTGGCAGCACCTCATGAGATAGAAAGAATAAAAGTAACAATAATCCGAAAACTCAACAGCATCACATGGGTTGTCGGAGAACAATGTCATCAATGACACAACATGTAAGATAAATCAACAAACATACCCTGATCAGGTTCAAGGATTCAAAATTCAAAGAGTGCATCATTACCGCCCTATTACTCATTTTCACATAACGCGCAAAGAAAACATCTTCATGCAATAAAAGATGTTTTGGGATAGCCTTGTGGTACTTTAACACTATGATTGTCCAAAGTATCAAGAGGATTCATCCTCCCATATATGTAACAAAAAAATAATGAAATACCATGCACGTGAAGATAAACGTGTAAAACTCATGTATACATATGTAGTACAAAAACTGATGTGCTGTCGAACAGTCCCCATTGAGTTTTCATATGTGGCAACCCACAAAATGAAGTTTTGAAAACCATGATGCGATGCAGTGTGATAAAGTATAAAATCTCTACCTTAACGATAGTTTTTCTTCTTACTAACAGGAGCGACAACCTCCTCGGGTATCGTCTCATAATCCACGAAATCATATAAACCTATAATAGAGCCAACCATAAGGTACCCCTATCCAAACTTAAAGAAAAAATAGGAGATAGGTTCTACATCAGGACTATGGATCCAAACTAAAAGGGAAAAAGTAATGGTTGCAAACATTGTCGATGCAACAAAATTTGACCGAAAAGGGCTATTGTGGTCGTTAGAATCTTGCCATGGATGCATAGGATCTACCCAGATGTCTGGTCCAAATACAGATGACCCATGTGGATCACCAATATCAGCCACAAACATCCGGTCAAGTGTGGATAACCCGTTCTACATCTCTTTTTGGCAATCCAAAAAGATAATCATGTGGTCGATTGAGCTCATCAAGTAGTCGACTGAGGACAACATTTCCAGTACAAAACTGAAAGAAAAACACACCTTTTTTTACATATTTCCACCTCCCCATCAGCACAATACCTTGCATAAACTCTAAGTTGACAAGAATATGTAGAAACAAGCCAAGATTTTGAGTTTCCATGCTCGAAATCTAAATATGACCTAAGTGGAAACTAAAAAGAATAACGAGGTTACTGTTGACATACCCTGGAAGAGTCTTCACAAAGGCTGAGCCTAAGAGTATCACGCATGCAGTTCCAATGTCAAAAGCTCACTTCGTGTTGCTTGATTCCACATCTCTTTCTCTCTCTTCCTACAAGTGTCGGCCGAATCAAGAATAAAGAACGGATTTCACCATTCCTCTAGATAAAATTCCTTTATCTAAATTATGAAATATATAATATATTATATATTAAATAAATCCTTGGGTTTAACATTTGGAGTTCCAAACATTACCTAAATTGATCTATGGTAATTCCTATTTACTAAACATCACTCTCAAATATCACAACGAAGTAACTCACAACTTCCACATGTTTGACCAATTGACCAAAACTTCCCACGCACTCGTTACGCGACAAACATGTCAACTCAAAATACCTCGACCGAATATAACCCGAAATATTTACATGTAGAATTTATTATTATAAAATTAACAATTTTTACATGATCTATGACTCGACATATTGAAGTAAGTACAACATTCAAATTATCTTGACATGTACGACATAATGACTATGATCTTGGAAGTATAGTAATAAATATGAATTCAGTTATAACAAGTAGTATTTAAACACTGTTATGCTACATTATTAGAAATAAGGACAAAAAAATTGGTTTTCTGCTTTGTGGAATTTTTTTACATTCGAAGTTTTGATTTTTTATTAAGATTTTGGACACTGGCATTGAAGATTTAGATATTTAGGGTTAAAAGTATCAATTTTTTTGATAAATCTATGAGTACAGAATTATGATCATAGAAATTGTTCAAAGAAATTTTCGGACTGGGCTTTGAAGTTTTCATAATGATTGCGAACTATGATAAAATTTTGAACTCTAAATATTGCATTCCAAATTTTGATTTATACGTGCATTAAAAGCTTTTAACTCAAAGTTTATGATAATTTTGTACATATAAAATCAAAATTTTGATAGATGATTAGATTTCAAATTGTTTTATGAGTTTTCTAGCAGGTTTTGGTGTAGATTACTATATAAAATATATGTAAACTTTTCGTTTGTGTCACGAATCTTTTTCAAGAAATCTTTCTAAAGGATAAAATTTTGATTTTTTTAAGATAAAATTGAAATTTAATAATAAAGTTCCTAGTTTTAAATTCAAAGTTTGGTAAACTAAGAATATTTGGATATATAACATTTTAATGTAATTTAATTGAAACAACATGTTATATAAAATAGTTTGTCTTGTCAAAATTAGTCATTTTACTATGTTAGAGAAGGTTGCACATACGTGAATCATGCAAATATTGAGGGATCCAAAGGAAAATAAATGTTTGGTGAAGACATGTATACACATGTGGTAATAAATATATTACAATTCTCATGTTGTCTATGCCAGCAATAAGTCATTCTAAATAGACTTATTGTATTTGGTATTTGATAGAAGGAACTGAATTTATTGTAGCCTATAATTGAAGATTTTGAAAACTTTTTAGGCTCAAAGTTGGGTTTCGGTTAGGACTCCTATCAAAGATAAAAATTTGTTCATCTGTGCAGTTGACCACTGCCGCATTGTTTTGAAAATTGTTATTGATGAATTTTGTCTTAAAGTTTAGAGTTTTACAATCCATTCAATGAATTTCAGTTGGAATCTGTTTGAGAGTTGGAATTGTTGGTTGTTGTGCGACCTCAATGAATGATTTAAAATAAAAAAGAATTGAAATAAAAGGAGGGGGATGTGAGAATGAACTGGTTCGGTTTTTTGAGAATAAAAGTGGAAAAGGAAATTAAAAATCTGTGGTCGAATTCAAAAAATATGGCAATAAATAAATTCAAATGCGCTCACGATGTAAATGAGCTCACGATTTTTTTATTTTCTGCTCGATAAATGCTATTGCTTCTACGATGTCTACCAACATAAATCCCATTTCGTTGTTGAATAGAACAAACTTTAAGAACTAGAAAAAACATGTTTTGATAGTTCTCAATTAAATGGGTTTAGACCTTCAGCTTCAGACTGAACAACCTACTGAACTTACAGAAACAAGTACTTTCCATGAAAAGAAGAATTTGGAAAAACACGAGTCTTATGATCTTGACGTGTGTAGTTTCAAAAGATTTCAGGCGGCATTATGTCTAATGATGGTGGTGCATGCACATTCCTCGAGTAAATAGAGAAGTGTTTTGCAAAAAACAAAAAAGCTAAGACAAGTACGCTTTTAATTAGCTTGTCTCATTAAGCTATAAAGATAAAAGGAACCCAAGTGAGTACATACATAATTGAAATATCATATCTTGCTTCCAAATTGAAGTAATTAAAGTTAGAGTTGTCAACCGAGTTGAAAATTACAACTGTCAAATGAGAAATGAACTCTTAATGAGAGGTTGAAACAAGATAATGTTGAAAGTGCTAATTTGGCTATGCAATTTAAAGACAAAAAGAAGGATAAGAAAGCTTCAAGTACTCCACCACAAAAGAAGTAGAATAAAGAATTTTCCTGCTACTTTTGCAATAGGAGTAGACTTATGAGGACAATTTACGCTAGTATCATGCTTGGTGAGCGAAGAAAGATACACTTCCCACTTTGGTTTGTTCTTAGGTTGTTTGGTTTTTGTACCTAAACGCACTTGTTGGTTGAGTTCATGTGGTACACCCACGTACGTATGTCTTTAAAGAGGTGCTTGAGCTGCCTAAGGCCAATCGATTATGAAAGATGCAGCTATATAGGGAACGACACATCAGTCAAGGTTAAAAATCAACTTAATTGGAAAATAAAAGCTGTCCGATTTGACCATGATGTTGAGTACTATTGTTGATATGATGAATCAAGTGAACAACTAGTTGGGTCTTTTACTAAGTTACTAGAAGAATGTGGTCTCGTTCTTTAATACACCATGGTGCAATGCCCAACATGAATGGTCTATTAGAAAAATAATATAATGTGGACTTAACGAGAATTAACCTTAATTGTTTTGATGATGAACATGTTTAATTGCATAATTAATTTAACTTGTTTATGATTTGATGATGTAGTTATGTAGTTGAACATATTCAAGTAGTGTTTAATCATATACTTGTTGGTTAAACTTTTTTGGCTATATATCTTTGCTCTCATTGGAAATACCTTCAAAATTAAGAATTTAGATATTCTAAAGTGTTTTGTTAAGTCATTAGAGTTAATGTTGAAGTTACTAGAATTTACACATTTTAAATTAAGATGTACGAGTGGGCAACCTTCTCAAGGTAAGAGGTCAATCGGCAAAACTCACACGAGCAACAAATGTTTGGAACTCTGCTGAATAGGTCGACTTGGTCATGAAGGGATCAATCAACAAGTGGACCTACCAAAGTTGAGAGGTCGTCTGGACAAACTCCCGAGAGCAATGTCATTTCGAAGACATGTTAGAGAGGTCAACTAGGCCTTTTATAGGTCGACCAGTGCGATAGAACAGTCAAAATTGAGGTCGTCCAAAAATCCTTCTAAGAGTATCCAATTTCCAAAATATCCTAAAAATGTCAATTAGGGAGAATATGTGGTTGACCGATGTGGTAAGCCAAAAGTTGCCAGTGATCAACCTGACCTATTGTACTACCGCGACTTTTTATATCGAAATTTATTAAGAATAATTAAAAATTAATTAGAGATATTTGGATTTATCGGATATTTATCGGGCTATTACTAAGGACGTAACCGTTCGGTTATAATCTAAGAGGATTCATTGGAGGTTTAATTGATGGAAATCAATTTAGTAAATGGAATTAGGAAATTTAAATTAAACCTCTAATAATCTTTTGACGATATTTAGATTAAGTCGAGAGTTATAATTTGGGTTGGTTAATATGTGATACAAACATTTAACAAGATTTAATAATAATTAAAGAATTAAAGGGAAGAGGGATTTATAAAATGAAGGCAGAAATTTAATTAAATGGGAAGGGAGAGTAGAACCGCTTAATTGCTGAACTGGTTTGAGCTGCTGGTTTGGTTCAAGAAACAAACTTAAAGAGGGGAAGGAAAATTTAAGTTGAGTGCTGGAGAAAACAAGAGAAAGAGAGAGGGCCCGAAGAGAGAGAGAGAGACCAGAGATGGAGAGGCGCGAGACGATAGGGAGACGGAGGGGACAACGAAGACAAGGTTGATTGAGCACTGGCTCGCGGCGAGGGTGCGACAGACTGGAGGAGCGATGCGAGCGACAAGCAGCTGCGGGTCGCGAGGTGAGGAACTAGGGCTAGGGGTCTGGACTACCGCAGGTTGCGTTTTCCGGCAACGGTTGAGGTATGCCTCACCGAATCTTCCTCCTCTTCTTGCATTTCTATTGATTGGTTGTCGATTGGAGGCGCTACGGTGCCGATTTGTGACCGGCAGTGGTGATTCTCGCCTGGGGCAGGGGCGTCGGTTTGGACGGTTCATGCTGGACCGGCCGAAGGCCTTGATCCATCCTGTCAGTTCTTCAATGCTGAATCGGTGCTTTCTTTAGGTGAAATCGACAGCGTGTTGGCGTGGGGAACATTCTGAGAAATCTGCAGAGACTGTCGGGCATGCGGTGTGCAATACTCTGCCTCCTGGAATGGCAGAGTGTTGTTGGCTTGAGATGTTAGCTATACAGAGGAGAGGAAACGTGAAGTCTAGAGAAGAGCTGTGAAGCATGGAGATGTTCTGGCCGAGAGCTTCGGTGACACTCTGAAGAAGCTGGAGCAGAGGGAAGAAATTAAAAGGGAGAAGAAGCTGCTCTTGGGTGAGCTATGGCCGAGGGCTACCTTGTTTGGTAAGTTATTCTCTGCTGTTATGGATAATCTTGAGAATCTCCATTGATCAATTGGTTCTGTTGTGTCTTGGCTTGTGTTATTTAGAAGGATAATAAGTAGAAGATTGATGAATGAAGATTTTAAATCAGTTATGCTGGCTGTAAATTGTGGATATTGAACTATCTGTGCTGAATTTGGTCAAATAATACTTGAGGATAATGATTCTGTAATTTACTACTATGTTGGATAGCTGGATAAATGTTGTATTGCATTTCTATTTTTTGTGTCAGTCATGGAATATTTGTTAGTCATTGGCGGATAATGCCTTCTGTTGGTGATGGACTACCCTACTGTTGTTGGATTAAAAATTCGACTATTGTTGGATTAGAATTTTAGGAACTCCTTGTAAATGAATATCATAAACCAAAGGTTTGGATATAGTAACTGTCTTTATCAACCCATGTGAAGCACGAAACGTTGGACTTCACCCTTGTAATACCCAAAAATATTTTTCTCGTTTTATGGATGTATTAAATTTGGATAAGTAATATATATGAATATTTTGTCATGTTGCGTGATGATACGCGTTAAGTTATGTTTGGGAAGCATGGGGTTAATATTGGAAAATTGATCCAAGTGTGAAATTTAAGAAAAACTTGTATAGGTGCGTTTTTGGACGATGTCCGAAAGGCGCAGATGGCACGGACGTGGAAGAAATGAATCTGTTCAATTTTTGGGGACATTTCAGACTTGTCTATCTTGTCCGAAATCAGTCGTGGACGACGCAGACGTGGAGGAAATGAATCTGTACAAATTTTGGTGAGTTTTCGGACGCATCTTTCTCGTCCGAAATAGATTTCGGACGATTTATCTGATCCAAAAAGTCTAAAATATCCGAGAAATCCATTTATAATTCCATTCTCTCTCTTTCGATTTCGTAACCCACTCGACAAAATTTCTCCACCAGCTCCCCTGCAGCATGTCCAGACCTCTCCCATAGGTGTGAAAGCTTTCCACCTCGCATCTCCTCAATGGATCTCTCTTTCTTGGTTTGAATAATGGCCAATTTTCTTCTACAGATTATCCCCTGTTGTAGCTGACGTCCCCTCTCCCTCTTCCGTCTATAAGTTGTAGGTCTTCTATGTTCTGTACTCATTTTTAGCTACTGGACGCTTGGGTGAGGGTGTGTGCTTTGTGTGGGAAGGAAATTGGAGAGTGTTGAGTGGCGTGTGAAGTGTGGCTCTGTTTGTCCATCCGTGAAGTGAAGCAAAGGTAAGAATTTATTGTTAAGAAGTTTACAAGTTTGATCATGGACCTCTGGTTTAAGTCAAGTTGGACATGAAGATGGGATTTATCATTTATGTTGCCTTGTATGGGAACTATTGAAAATCATTGGAAGGATAGTGGATACACATTGGCTGCTGTTTTGTTGCTTGTGGTTGCTATTCTATTTGCGTTAAACTACTAAAAAAATTGAGGTAAAAATTGGAATTGTAGTTGGCCAAAGGAGGCCCTACATTACGGGTTTTGTATGGTTTTGATTTGCTAGGATTTTCTAAGTTCTGTTTAAGTTACTTAAAATTGGAACTTTTATGCTTTTACGTAGACAGTCAACGCTTAGACTTTACTCTTAAATGACAAGCATGGATTTTGGAATCTAATAGTGGGGAGCACAAAGGAATAGACTTAAGTGTGCTATTAATGATGACTCTATTTACTTTGACACTATAGTTGAAGTTCTTGCAAATATCATTGTTTGAGCATGGACCTAATCTGAATTTTGTGAAGCATGGATTTAGAGTATTGTAAACTATTCTCCTGCTCATATTTAGCACCATTGCATTGAAAGCATGCCTGTAATGTGGTTACTTGAATTAAATTGGGAAACCCGCCTAGGGTAGTGTAAATATACTTGAAGTGAACCTTGCTAATGGATTTAGGGTTGTTATTCTTGCTCGTAACTGTCAATAAATAAAAAAATAAATGATATCGACTTCGACTTTCATAAACATGAAGGTTCTTTAGTTCTAATTACTTTTTAGTGGTAGTGATAATGATGACCATGCTCAATTGTGATTCCTTTGTATGTTTATATTGTGATTTATTTTGTGGCATTCATGCACCATCCTAGGATTTATGAAATTGTTTACATATTGTGTGTCACACCTAATATACGTAATTAGGTGTATGGGTGTTTGGGTGATTTGGTGACATTCCATACGGTAGGATACTCCCATGTAGGGAGCAGTAAGATAGGAGTTAGCTACGTGGAATCTAGGGTTTACACTTCCCCCGTTTTGAAATCCCCAACGTCTTTAACAAAAGTGAGGATACCGGCTTGTTTAACACCCCCGATGGATATATCTCCTCGTCGGAGTGACTGGTTAGGCCACATGACCCTAGGGAGTATTCCACCTTGACTTCCAGAAGAGATACGGTTCTCTTCTATAATGCATTGTGTGATCACACATTCATCTACATTGCATTTAAATTCCGATTCTTGCTGGGCTTTAGGCTCATTGTTTTCCCCGTAATGTAGGTGACACTTTTAATGATGATGACGTACTAGTTGAGGAGGAGGCGTACCAAGATGACCCCTTGTGTTATCAACTGATTTGATCTGTTGGGTGCAGCTCACATGGTTTGGGAAATATTAGTGTTTTAAGGGAAAAATGGTATTTTGGTAATTTGATATAGTAGTATTTTGAATATTACGAACAATTGTAGTCAGAGACTTTGGGACTTTTGCTAAAACATTTGAAACTATGTTATGAAATTTATATTATTTATTATGCATTGCTTACTTTGTTATACATTTCTCTAAACGAATTTAAAATGTTGAATAAATTAAACGAAAAATTTTATATGACGGATTTTTAAAATAAAGATAAATAGTTTTAAATTATCGAGGCGTTACAGTTGGTATCAGAGCGCAACCAGGTCAATATTGATTTTGTAAATTGTTGATAACACAAGGATCGTTGTGGAATACTCCTCCTACTGTAAGTAAGGTTCAAATTTTAAATTTTAAGTATCCCCAATAACTTATTAGTCCTTAATTTAAAATGTAGATAAATTATTAAAATGGCACGAAGAACAAGGAATAACATGCCAGTACCTGATGAGCAGGACAAAGCTCTTAACCGCATAGCGGAGGTAGTTGAGCGACAGGCTCAATTCATGGCACAACATGCACTAGTTATTAAGAGACTTGTGGAATGCGGTAATGGCAATGGGCATGGGAATGGCAACGGTAATGGGAATCTCCGTGCCGTTATAGTACTTGCAGAGGCCGGCTGGGAGCGGTTTCTGCAACTCAAACCCCCAACTTTTGAAGGAAATATTTCAGATATTACTGCAGCTGAGACATGGATACGTTCGATTGAAAAGATGTTTGCCTACGCCGACATTCAAGAGAGTGAAAAGGTGAAGTGTGTCATTTACCTACTGACCCACGACGCATAGTTTTGGTGGGATGCAATAAAGACAAAATTGGAGGTGAGATTCTCACATGGGAGGGTTTTAAGGAGTTATTCAACGAAAAATATTTCAACTTTCCAATTCATAATCAGAAGTTTGTAGAGTTTATATAGCTACGTCAGACTAAGACTGTATCTAAATATATCCGAAGGTTTGAAGCACTATCAAGGTTTGCCCCACACCTGGTACATGATAATGGATCTAGAGTGCAACATTTCGTACAAGGATTGAAGATAAAGATTCTGAGGTGCGTGCGGATGACTGGCATTCGGGGTGTTCCCTATTCGCTAATCGTGGCTAGGGTACTAGATGCAAAGGATGTGGAAGGAATTGCCACCAGATAGCGAGAGTTTACTTAACGGATTGGAAGGAACAATAAGAGTTTTCAGCAGCGTGGGACATGGCATGGCAAGGCCACTTGGACCTGAGTTACAACAGGGGCGTGACAAGCGCCCTGTGATTGAAGCATCTGTTGCGGCACCTAAACCGTGCCCCATATGTCGGAAGAGTCACCCTAGACAGTGCAGAGTGAATACTAATGGATGTTTTAAATGTGGAAAACTTGGACACATAGCAAGGAGCTGCCCAACTCTGGCTAGCGGTGTTGCTTCGCATGTGTTTTCGCTGCAAGGGGAAGATAATTAAGAGGAAGAGCTACCGGCGGTCATATCAAGTACACAACTGTTATCTAATTGTATGCCTATGTCTTTTACAATCTTAATGTGATTCCCCATAATCTTAGAAAATTTTGTGCTTGAATCAATGATTTTTGAACACTTTAGGTACAACTTATATTAACAATGTGGCCGTGTATTCTGTATTTGATACGGGGGCCACTCATTCTTTTATTTTGACACAATTTTGTACTAAGGCAAGTTGTACACCTGGTATTCCTAAAAATGGGTATCGGATACTCATACCTTCCAGTGAATATTTGGCTGCAAATTGTATTCTTGAAGATTGTGCACTACAGATCAATGGCCGGGAATTTCGTGCAAATCTGATTGTCATGGATATAAAGGGATTCGACATTATATTCGGCATGGATTGGTTGACTTTAAACCGTGCCGTTATTAATTGTGCAAGGCGAGAGGTTTGTTTTCATCCTCTCAAAGGTGAACAACACGTTTTTTGAGAAATCAAGGAGAATGGCAAATTAACAGTTATTTCTGCGCTTAAGGTGGCTTAGTTGATGAAACACAAATGTGAGGGATTTCTTGTAAATGTTCTAAACACTATGGTCAAGCTGAAAGCAAAAGTGGAGAATGTAATGATAGTTTGTGACTTTCTGGAGATTTTTCTGGATGATCTTCCTAGAATGCCCCTTGCTAGGGAGATTGAGTTTGTTATAGATCTGCATCTTGGTAAGGGACAATTTTGAAAAATCCCTACAGGATGGCGCCTGCAGAACTACGTGAATCGAAGATTCAACTTGGATAGTTGATTGCGAAGGGGTTTATTCCTCTGAGCTTCTTACCCTGGCGAGCTCCCGTCTTATTTTTGAAAAAGAAGGACGGGTCCTTACGAATGTGTGTAGATTAGTGTGAGCTGAACAAGGTGGCTATTAAGAACAAGTACCATTTACCTCGGATCGATGATCTGTTTGATCATCTGCACGATGCTTGTGTATTCTCGAAGATCGATATGCATTCGGGGTATTATCAGTTAAGGGTCAAGCAGGAAGATGTACCCAAGACGGCGTTTTGGACCAGATATGGGCACTACAAATTTCTCGTAATGTCTTTTAGGCTGACTAACGGCCCTGTGGCTTTTATGGATTTAATGAATCGCATATTCAAGGATTACCTAGATAAATTCATCATCGTCTTCATTGACGATATTCTGGTATACTCAAAATCTGAGGAAGAACATATTGAGCACTTGAGAATCGCTCTGTCTATTCTGAAGCAACACCAACTCTACGCGAAGTTCTCCAAGTGTGAGTTCTGGTTGAAAGATGTCAGTTTCCTTGGCCACATTGTTTCTAATGAGGGTATTGCTGTGAATCCTGCGAAGGTTCAGGGAATTGTTGAATGGGTACAGCCAAAAAACGTGAGTGATGTTCGAAGTATCCTCGGATTGGCTAGTTATTACCGACGATTCATCAATGGGTTTTCTAAAATTTTCATGCCTCTCACTGGTCTGACTAAGAAAAATGTGAGGTTTTGGTGGTCTGATAAATGTGAAGAAAGCTTTCATGAATTGTTAGAGATTTTCTCTTGCAATGGTATAGTGGATCGGATCTAACCTTTTACTTGCAACTAGAACTCTTGTTCCCTACGAGGGAGGGGCTTTGCCTAGTTGCATACTAGACCTGCTACCCATCTGCCCCCAACTCCCTTTTCTTAACATTTTACCTTACTTATGCATGTGCGAGTACCACCCCAAGGTGGCACTCCCTACTACTTTCCATTAACATGTTGCATGACTTTACATTCTCAACCTAACATGATGCATGATGCTTCATAACATAACATTAATAGAAATTGAAGTGCGCATTGAAATAAAAGTAACTGTAATTGAAATTGCAGAGATTGAAAGCGCACACAAGGCAAGGAGTAACAGTGGATCACCCAATAAAGTAAAGCATATGAATGAGACAATTATAGGAATAATTAAATAGCAAGGGACATGCTTGGATATACAAATCACAGTAATACAGAATGTAAGAATGAGGAATGCAACAAAACCAACAATCAATGTATATCTGAAAGCATAATTTGATTAATATGCTCAAGAGTTGATTACATGTTTTTATCCTAGTTGACTAATCATGCTTAGGTTTAATAGAAAGTATGCCAAGTACAAGAAATTATAAGCAATGTTATAAGCTGCACCAAGGAGACAATAACAAAGGAAAGATAAAGACATTTGTAATATCCTAAATTTTAGTTTTGTTAATCACAAGGCTTACGTGATGATTTTTGAGATGATAGGAGCTGAATTGGACGATTTGAAGATATTAGTCAAGAGAAATGTATTTGGAATAAGTAAATTATGATACTCCGATATGTTCATAATTAGTTTAAGGGAAGGATTAAGGTTATTATATAATGGATGATGACACTTGAATTTAGAAAAGATAATATTAGGACTGAGTTAGTGATTGACAGTCAGTGGATTAGTAAGAGAAAATGCACTTGGATTTAATAAGGTTGAAGTTATAAGGTCTATAATATTTTAGAGTATATTGGATTTAATAAAAGAATAAGGTGAAAGAGGAATAATAGAATACATATGCTTGGAGTATTAAGGGATAAATTATGGATAGTTGGATAATCCAAGTGTTGGCCTAGGAGAAAATATATTTGAACGTAATCAGACGTATTTGGATATTGTAAGGATACTATAAGGAATGGAAGTTTGGATATAATTGGGCATGGAAGTAAATGATATAAATGTTTATATATAGATATATATGTATTTGGTTTTGGTGCATAAGGATTTGGAGAAGATGAAGTGGTATGAAGAATGTCACGATTACAATTGTGACCTTAAATTATGGTTACAAAATATAAATATATATATTGAGGGATATATAATCTGAAGAATTATGCAAAATTCAACGTTTGATGTCTGCGGTCGATCTCGGTGGTCGATCGACGAGTCGTCGATCGGTGTCACTCGACCGGTAGTAAAAGTTGAAGTTTTCTAAATCAAATATGTGGACATTTGTAATATCCTATGCTTGCTAGTTTTCGAATGACTTTGGACGCTTGAGGACGCAGTCGGACGTTATGGAGTTGAATCTATCCTAATTCTAGACAATTTCGGATGAGTCCAGACGAATGCGGGCGTGAAGAGGCCTCGTCCGAATTGTCTCTATCCAATTTTCTGGGCACATTCAGATGCATGCAGACGCTCCATGCGAACACCGTTCGAATATGTTTTTGGATGGTACGGACCTGGACGAGGATGCCATTCCTTGTTTGAGATCGCAGGTTTGCCTGCGGGATTTTGTTCTTGCGGACGAATGCGGACGAGACCAGTTCGTTCGTACTCGTCCGAAATAGCACAGACGCGTTTACATCTGCGGATACGTTCTCGTCTACCGCGAATAAATTGCCCACCATGGATTGAGCACTAATTGATGGTTTAGATCTAATTTTGCGTGCGGAGGATCCCTTGTGTCTCACTGATTCTTACTACATGTCCGCAAATACTATATTGTTATATATTTTGGGCATACATAATTTGGCCGCATATATGTTATCATTTCTGTAGATCCCTTGCACACCATTGGATGAGCACTATTTGCCAGTCCAGACTAATCTTGCGTGCTGTGGATTCCTACTACATGTCTACGCACACTGTATTGTTATATATTTTGGGCTTATATAATTGGTTCACAAACACGTTCTCGTCTACAGCTAATCCCTTACACATCATCGGTTGAACACTATTTAAAGTTCTAGATCTAATCTTGCGTGATGCGAATCTCTTGCACGCCTCGATTCCGTACCATGTGTCTATGGACATTGTATTGTTATATATTTTGGGTTTATATAATTCGGTCGTGGACACTGTACTGTTATATATTTTTTGTTTATATAATTGGGTCGTAGACATAGTATTGCTACATATTTTGGACTTATATAGTTGAGTCGCAGACACATATTTATCTACTGCGGATGTCCAGACTTATTTTTTAACAAAAAATATGAGTGTAAGACTTGATTTATTCATTTTTCATAGTTCAAGTTTTCATTTGTTAGCAAAATTCGTTTGAAGTTCGGCATGCTGTTGAACCCATAGTTAAGGATTTTTTTATGTTAAATACGAAAAAAAAAATCATGAATAAATTATCATTTTATTTGGCATTATTAATACAATAAAATGTCATTTTGTCTTGGGAAAATGACAAATCAACCATTGTACTTTGTGATCAATAACAAGTCAACCACTAAAGTATTTTTGATAACAATTTAACCATTGAATTATGGACAAAGTAGCTATAAACATCACTGTCACATTGCACTCATCGCGATTTTCTCAGTGATTTTTCAGCAGTTAGCAAACCATGGAGATATCTAAGAGCTACTGTATCGTATTTTGGCGAATTTGAGCATTTGTTGAACACCAATGGCCCACGTCCACAGTTTTGGTGAATTTGAAGCATCTATTAATCGCCCATTTGAAGTGAGGCCCACGTCTACAATTTTGGCAAATGAGGTACGTGTAATTGGAGATGAAGCTGCTATAGTGGAGCATTTCATCTTGGTAACTCTAGACGAGAAGGAGCTTCATTCATTATGCGAATCCAGTGCCGAAGACATGGACATGGCTGAAAGTAGGCCTTGACAACCACCACAAGTAGAATGCACGTTCGCTAATATGAAAGTTGTCAAGAAGTATAATTCATTGAATTACATTAAAGAAGAAATCGTCGAGCATGCATTGAAGAATGGGTATGGGATAAAATTCACCCACAGTGACTCGATGGTTAAGGACTGTTTGCCAGGAAGGATGCACGTGTGATAGAGTCCAAGACTCTGGTTAACGACAATCCAAAAATCGACAATCGGCTGGATGAAAACACGACAACCAGAATTAGAACAGAGACAATTCCAATTGCATAAGGACTTAAGAGCTCAAATTTATAGGGCCAATGACCAATAATCCAGAGAATAACGTGTCCAAAAATTAGCTTCAAATTCGCTACAATAACAGAGTTACGATTCAAGGAATCTCACCCTCGGATTAGGGTTTCCATAAACAGATTCTGGGGATCAATACAAAAACAATGATAACTTCAATTGCATACATTCAATTACTCTCAAAATTACAGGTTCAATAAATGATAACCACGACAATATCTCTACCAAATATTAGCTTCAAAGGTTAAGCATAAACGGAGTTATACATGATGCAAGTCAGACTTCAAATCTGGAATTAACAGATTTGCGGTAAGATTTCTTCCCTTATTTAGCTCCGACAAACGATATCCAATCCAAACAAAAACTATACCAAATCTACACAAACTGATTGCCATCTCTAGAGGATCAATAACCAATAATACCGTTCACACAACAGCACTACAAACAGAATGGAAAAACCGGATAGGTCCACTAACCCTCCAACACAAGGGGGCAAGTGATTCGGCTATTTCAAGGAAGCAACATCTCCTAACCGGGGTTTTGCTAAGGTCTTCTACCTCCACAACCCATGTACAACTTCCCTAGGAGGCTGCTGTAAGAGGTAGCTTTAATCTTTCTCCTAAAGACCTAGCAAGAACGAGAAGAGAGATCGGGCACGAGAGGAGAACCGAGAGGCTTCCGCACCCATGAGAGAGAACCAAGAGCAAGGCTCAAAACTTGATAATTTAGGGTTTTTCCAAAAGTTCTTACAAAATTCCATTAGAGGGAGTTAAATACCCTCTAATGATATTACAAAAAGAAATGACCAAATTGCCCTTAAAAATACAAAATTAGGGCATGAGGACATGCAAACCGAGCACCTCCAATCCAACAAGCAAGACTCATTCTAAAAATCATCAAAATAATATCCCAGCCAATATTCAGCAACAAAACATATAAATGTAACATGTGACTCCACCAACGTTCTCAATTAACTTTGGAGTTTTGATCCAATGGAACTCCTCCAAGCTAGGCTAAAATGGAGCTTGCAGATTTGGTTTGCATGGATCCACCTGAGAATATGGCGTGGAGCTTCTTTATTTCATGTGTGTCCTCCCTCGTAAGTCTAGTAAATTATTGTTACCTGCAAAATAAGAATGTGTTATAAAAGTACTGAGCCTCATGGCTTGCGAGCGGGTCATCAATCCTCGAGGCACATCAACGTGGCGGATGCACGCCTAAAAAATACAAGATGAAATGACGTATCAACTAAAGTGCTATAACGATGTTCACACTTGCTCGAGAAAGATGAAAAGCTAACTGCCTCTACCAAATAGGTGGCAACACATTACTTGGATAGATTTAAAAGTCTGGCCGACTAGGACATTCCTTCCATAATTGAGATAGTCATGAAGGATTTTAACATCAACATCACACACAACCTTGCTATAAGGGCAAGAAATGTAGACAAAAAAATTAATGAAGGAGATGGCAATGAGCAATACAAGCTCATATGGTCATATGCAGAGGAGATTTGGAGGTTTAATCCTGGAAGCTCCCTGCTTGTTCCGCTAGAAAGGATTGATCTTTCACATAATCTAACATTTAAAAGGATGTACAAATGTTTGGCTTCATGTAAGATGGGGTTGTTGAACTATGGTAGACTGGTTACTTGTTTGGAGGGTTGCCACTTGAAGGGAGCAACCCCGGGTCACGTCCTCACTGCTATCAGCATCGACGGGAATGATGGAATTTATCTAATTATTGTAGCAATAGTTGAAGTAGAAAATAGGGATTCTAGGAGCTAGTTTTTTGAATTGCTGCTCAAGGATCTCTACACCCCGTTCGACATGGGTGGACAATCATTTCTAATCGAATAATGGTGTGGTCGATTGCTTTTGCCATCCATGTTTATGTTATGCATTGTGTACCAATGTTTAAATTATACTGTTATTTTTTGTAAGGGCCGGTGCCAGCTATCAAAGAGTTCGCAGGGCAACTGGAGCATCATTTTTGCATCCGACACATGTATGCAAATTATCAAAAATGATGTAAAGGCAGGTTGTTCAAGGATGCAATGTGGGCCACTTCTAGAGCCACAACATCAACGCACTTTGAGAGAGAGATGGCAAAGATATTTTTGCTTAACCTGGCGGCCCACACATATCTACAAGGAATATATGCGAGTTTCTGGGCCAAACATGCCTTCAACTCCATCTCATAGTGCAACATTAGCCTCAACAACTTGAGCGAATTCTTTAACGCATGTATCCTACCAGCCTGGAACAAACTAATTCTCAATAAGTTCGAGATTATAAGAAAGGGCATCATGGTAAGGATCGTTAAAAAACACAAAAAGATGGCGCGCTCGACGATCCTTTTGTGTCTGCAGGTCAAGAATTGGCTTGACGTACTATAACTTGCACGTCGAAATTGGAGTCCACAGTTTTCAGGCGCTGCCCACTTTAGGGTGAGCAATAGTAATGAATAGTACGATGTCAATTTGGGCAGGTGTATTTGTAACTATTACTAGAAGGAATTGACTGGCATTCCGTGTGTCCATGCAGTCCCGTGTATGCAATTTATGAGGACATATCCTAAGGACTTTGTGCATGAGTGCTACCACCGAGAAACATACATGACGTTGTACTCCCACTTTGTCCACCTGGTCAGTGGACAAATCATGTGACGAATCTTGATCCAATTGCTCCACCACCATTAAGAGACATCCCAAAAGGCCGCGAAAACAAAGAATAAAGGATGTTGACAAGGCCCTAAGCCAAATAGTGCTACCTAACAGACATCTGAAAATAACGTGTGGCCGGTGTAGGGGTGTTGGGAACAATTCCCGTACCTACAAAGGTGGAGGCCCAAAGTCCAGTGTATGTGGCAGCTGCCAATCCAGAGGCAAAGGTAATGGCAGATGTAACGATTCGGATTTTCGTAATTCCTTGAAAATGCGAGAAATTGAAAATTTTCAAAAGACTCCTTTATAAAACAAAATCAGATCGTGATGCTAAACCCGGATCGCTACTGACCCGTCTTTATACTCGTTATGAAAACCAATAAATAAAATGTGGAAGCGTTATAAAAATCATTTGTTAAAAGCATTACGGAAGCGTAAATAATTTAATGAATAACACTAAACATTTAATTTCAATTAAATTACTACCGTTTCTCTTTTACTCTTTTAGCATGGCTAGCCAGGAGTCTCGTGCGCGTGCAAATCCTTCATCCCTAATTCTTGATCTATTAGTTGTCTCCTCATATAAATATCTACACCTATACCACAAGTGAACTCTAAGATCAAAGGCTTGTAGACTGCGAATGGTCTAGGGGCTGTGTTGGCATCTACAACAGTCGACCAATACTGTTCATGTGGTCAACTGCAACTGTTGGGTCGACCGCGATAGTGGAGGTCGACCACAGTTTTGTTTTTGGTCGACTCCGAATTTAGCAGATTATCAAGGAATGGTCCCAAGTCGACAACAAGAGGTCCTTGGTCAACTGCATAGTGTATTTTGTCACGTTTTTTAGCCATTTGTGCGTCGATTAGGTTCCTAAACATGGTATAAGAGTTTTCCACTATTTCCTTGTCATTATTGAAGAAAATTCTGGTATTTTGATATGGTTTTAGGCTCGGTTCAGTTTATGGATTATGAACTGATTCCTAGTAAATTCATACTCGATTGACTTTAATTGAGTCTCCTCGACTGTTGAGTCTTGGATGGTTGTGGGTGTGTCTCATCGACCGCTGTGAGGTTCTGGTTGACCTTTGACTTGTCTCGTAGACACTGAATGGTCCCAGTTGACTGTTGTTGAGTTTAGTCAACGCTGCGAGGTCTTGATTGGCCTTTGATTTGCCTTGTCGACTATTGCATGGTCTCAATGGGCCATTCTTAGGCCTTATCGATCGGGGTCGGGTTCCAATGGTACCAAATATGTCTTCTTGACTGCTGAGTTATTCAAATCAAGCATGTCATGATCCATGTCTTGTCAATTGATGGGTCTTTTTGGTTGTCTGTTGAGGTGTCGGGTTGACCGTTGTTATGTTTCAGTCGACCACACTATTTGTTTTTTGGAGTTGAGTTTAGTAAACTTTGTTCAGCTTTACTAGCCATATATGGTTTTTGGTTTGGTTTGTGTTTCGGTCTAGGACTCTTGATGTAATCCTAGATTTGATTTCCAGTTTGGGACTTATTTGTTGTCCCTAGTGTGATTATTGGGATTTGGACATCTGCCTTGTTATAAGTTCTGGATATGTCACTAGTTTCGACCTTCACTTCCGATAGCGTGTGGAGCTGGCTAGTCGGTAAGGTTGTCATGGTCGTCATCGAGGTAGGAATTTTTATACTTTATGCACTTCATTACATCATAGTTTTCTAAGTGATATTTTATAGGATATCACACTAAAACCCGATGGGAATTGTTTTGACAGCACGTCTATTTTTACATATACGTATGTTTTCTCACGTTTACTTTGTTGTACATGGTATAGTATTTGATATTCTGTGCACATATTGGAATGATTAATCTTTTTGATGCATTAGGCAGTCTTTGCCCAAAAGCATCAAGAGACTATCTCGTGCAATCTTCTACTGCGAGAAGATTGATTGTTTGTACGTGCGAAAGAGTGATAAAACACTGGCAACATGTCATCAGGCTTTGAGCTCAGAAAGTTGAAAGGGTGATAGGGTAGCGATAACGCGCTCCTTGGGTTTTCGAACCATAGAACCTGGCCAGAGTTTTTAGTCACACGGATTAGAAGGTTGTTAGTCACTACATTTTGCTTACCTAGTACCTTTTCATTTGACGGGTGGCATGAAGGCTCATAGCTTCGTTCGTTGGCAACTCTCGTCAATTGGGATCCTATAGGTAACTAGTTGATGAGCAATTTGTCGCAGGCAACCTTATCTGTTACTTCGATTATATGGGTTGTGTCGTCGCTGAGCATGGCTCGTTGGAAACTCGGGTGACGTGTTGGATCTCTGGATCGCCATCATTTCACTTCTTCTGCCTCATGAGGTGTTACTATTTACAAATGGCCATTTTTTTGTGATGTGTGCCGGATGGGTCATTGTATGACCACCCCTTTTAACTGATGACGTTTCCAGATGGAAAATGGTGGTGACATATTTTTGAGGTATAGTTGTTTATGTATACAACATGTTTTGATAAAAGCATCACCGATAACCTTGGGCCTATTTAATAAAATGATAAAGATATTTTATGATTTAAAATCCATGTACGGTAAATGAGAAGCATGATATTGGTTTTCTAAAGGATGAGAAGATTTGTTTTCTCATGCGTTGCATTTAGTATAGATTCTCCTACTAAGTTTGCCACTCACCCTTTAGACTATATTTTTCTTAGGTTCGGTGTATAGGATCTGCACGGGATATATGTGGGGTGTCACCTGTGCTTTTGGTGTTTCGGCTTCCCCTTAGAAGGGTGGAGGTCTGTCGTTCCAAATCCATTCGTCTCTGTTACGCTTGAGATTTGTTGTTTGGTTTGATTCTTGCATAGTACGTTCTTCTATTCAATTTATATTATCTTCAACTCTTGCTGATCACTCTGTGGATCTCAACCCATGCAATTTGAGTTTTGGGCTTAATTTCATGTTAGGACTTCCGCTTCATCTTAGCCTTAGACTGGGTGATTGGGTTCTATCCGAGAATTAGGTTACCTAATCTAGCAATTCTGTTAGGCCCGTGTAATGTCCCATAGTGCTCACAGTACAATATTGTCCACTTTGGGCCGAAGTCGCACGATTTTGTTCTTGGGATTAGCCCAAAATGCATTGTACTAGGTAAGAGGAAAACCTACTTATAAATTATACATTTTCTACTCTCCCAAGTGATGTGAAATTATCACCCTAACTAGTATGAGTAAGACTCATACCTAGATCATTCCTAGCCTTCACATGGCAGGCTGTGGAGTCGTGACATTAACCGCCAAAACTTAAGTGCCTCAAAAAACGCTCTACAAATTGTCTATAATAAATGTATAGATGTTTAACATATTATGCTAAGAGGTAATAATTTATCTTAAGTTTAATATATCAAACCATAACGGGAACCACTAGGTCTCATTATAGAATCGAATAGAACCAGTTTTAGTGATAGGATCATCCCCCTTTTTTTAAATATAAAGATTAACAAAACAAACTCTAGACTTTGTGGTCGACAACATGCCAAACCTTGAAGAAAATTCATGGACAAGTAAAACCTCAAACTATGAAAAAACAACTACACAAACCTTACAATCACTTTTCCGATCAAAAAACATCGAGGCCAAATGCTACAGTCATGTTAACATGAAGGACCATTCAACGGGGACGTCCAAGGAACAACAATGGACGTCCTTCAATGATGAGGGACGTCTAAGGCTAATCCACAAGAAGGGGCATCCTTGAGGCCATCGTAAGGCCTAGGGACGTCCTCATTGGTCACTGGATGAAAAGACGTATGTCCTTCATTGAGGATGGACATTCAGGATGGGAGGAGGGACACTAGCAGATGAAGGAACAACAACGAACGTCCCGCAATGTCATGGACGTCCTTCACGCCATGGACGTCCCTCAGTACCATGGACTTCCCTCAATACTAAACAATGACGTTAAAAACAAATGATGTCCTTTGTTAGAAAAATGTTTTGATGCAGAATAGTACTATTAAGCTACATGGTTAAGGATGTGCATGTGGAGCGGTAGACTACTACATAACACAAAAGCAATACTCTGTCATACAACAAAGTGCACATAGTTAGAATAATGTTTGAAAGTATAACAATTTACTCACTTGTGTCTCAAGAACAGTTATAAAACACATAAATGTGTTTTGTGAGTGTCCTTGTCTGCCCCTACCACTTGAGTCTCTAACTCTACCGTTGTCACTTGAGGGACATCTATGGCAATGAGGAACGTCCATAGCATTAAGGGATGTCTCTCAATACTAAATAATGTCATCTCTCATTGTCAATGGACGTCCCCTAGTATCCACATATCTCTCTGAATGCTAAATGGCATTGTATATGGATGGACATTCATTGTAGGCTAAGGGACATATTGTTAGTGGGGGGTCGTTCGTCATAAGTGGAGGGACATCCGTCATAAGTGAAGGGACATCTGTCTTAAGTCGAGGGATGTCCATTGTAGGATGAGCAATGTCTATTGTAAGTGGAGGGAGTCTGCTCACATTTAAAAAAGCGTGTGTCTTGCATGTGACCTTCTTCAACATAACGACCACCAACGCCTTTGGAGGATTGTCATCCTCCATCTTGGCTGTCCATCCTCGTTGAGGGATGTCTGTCCCTCAATCCAACGAGTATAAACCTTTGTCTGCTAGTGCTTTTAGAGGATGGTCATCGTCCATCCTAGTTGTCCATTCTCGTTGAGGGACGTACGTCCCTCGATTCAACGGGCATGAATCTTTGTCAACTAGCACCTTTGGAGGATGGTCATCCTCCATCTTGGTCGTCCATCCTCCTTTGAGGGACGTACGTCTCTCGATCCAATGACCATGAACCATCGTCCACCAATGCCTTTGGAGGATGGTCATCCTACATCCTAGTTGTCCATCATTGTTGAGTGATGTCTATCCCTCGATTCAATAGGTATGAACCTTCGCCCGCCAGCGCCTTTCCTCTCATCCTAAACGCCTATTTGCATTTAAGGATGTCAGTCTCTTCATCCAGCAGCCAACAAGGACGTCCCTCGACCTTACGATAGCTCCAAGGACGCCTCTTCTCGTGGATCAGCCTTGGACGTCCCTCGTCATTGAAGGACATTTGTTGTTAATCCTTGGACATTCCCATTGGATGGTCCTTGACGTTAACGTGACTGCAGTATTTAACCTTGACCTTTTTTTATGGGAAACATGACTATGAGGTTTACGTCATTCGTTTCACATAGTTCAATATTTTAGTTGTCCACGAATTTTTTTAAAGCTTTGGCATGTTGCTGATCCCAAAGTCTAGAGTTTGTTTTGTTAATTTCCCAAAAAAATATATGCAAAAAATAATAATAATAATAATTCCAAGTAAAACGAAAATGCATTCATCTTCATGAAAAATCTTTAGATTTTAGATTTACTAAGTCACAAATTCACAACACAGTCACTAATTCTTCCCTTTTCTGCTCCAGGTTGCCCTGAATCTCTTGAAAAATTATTCAGTGAGCACATGAATTTATTCAGTACTGAATCGAAATATGATTGTCAATTTTAATCTAAATAACATTGTTAATCTGAACCGTCTTAAATGCACCAACTTCCAATCAATTTCGTCTTCCAAACATTCTCTTAAGAACATAAATTTATTCAGTACTCAATAGAAGGAGAGATTACAGAACTAAAGAACAGAACTACAGTCACTGGGATGTAATACTCGATTTTCCATAACGAAATTAAATAAAAATAATTAGAAAATAATTTGGACATTATTGGATAATTGAAGATTTATTTAATGAAAAATTAATATAGAAAACCAAATCGAAGAATTTAAATTGAACCGATAATCATCCTCAAGCAATAATTTGAATAAATCGGGAATTGAAATTGGGTTGAGGATAAATTAATTAAATGAAGGATGGAGTTAAATTATTAAAAGAGCATTTAATTGAGTAAAAGAATATTCGAATTAAAAAGAAAAATTAAATAGAATTAGAATGAATTAAAATAAAAGAAAAAAAATCAAATGGGGAAAGGATGATAGTGAACCGATTTGGTTCGGTGGTCAGTTCGGCCCGGTTCGCTGGTTCGGTTAAGGAAAGTGGTCTGCTGAAGAAAAGGAAGGAAATGAAATAGGGCTAAGTGTTTTCTGAAAGAGGGAATTGAGAGAGAAAGGGCTCGCGAATGGAGAAGAGAAGTCGGCGAGCGTGTGAGGAAAATGCGGGCGATGAAGGCTCGGGATGGTTCAGCGTGCGAACTCTGGGCGTGAGGGCTATTGACGGCGTGGGAACGTATTAGAATAGGAAGAAGAAAACTGTATATTGAAAACTATCAAAGTTATTACAGAAAACTACTAGAGTTCACTCTTATATCTCCAGTTCTTATAAACACCGAAAGAGGAGGGAAAAGCTAAAAATATGAAAACAACTACTAATCTAATACGTGGCACCAACTATCTATATTGTTGACTCAACTTGCTGACTCAGCATATGTATGTACACGTAATAGCCCCCCTCAAGATGGACAATGTAAGTCAATCATGTCCATCTTGCAGATAAGATCACGAAATAAACCAGGTTGAACTGGTTTAGTGAGAATATCAGCCAACTGATGCCGAGAAGAAACATGAAGTGTCTTGATGAGTTTCTGTTGAACTTGCTGATGAACAATGTGACAATCAATCTCTATGTGTTTGGTACGTTCATGAAAAACAGGATTAGCCGCAATATGCAACGCAGACTGACTATCACAAAAGAGAAGAGTAAGCTGAGAGGAGACAATCCGAAAATCTGCAAGTAAAGCTTTTAACCAAATAATCTCACAAGTAACGTGAGCCATGGCTCTATATTCTGCTTAAGCAAAAGACTTCGAGATGGTGTGTTGTTTCTTTGATTTCCAAGAAATCAACGAATCACCAAGAAACACACAAAAACCGGTAATAGAGCGTCGAGAATCAGAACATGTGCCCCAATCAGAATCACTAAAAGCCTTCAATTGTAAAGAGGAAGAGGCAAGATAAAATAAACCAAGACCTGGAGAAGTCTTGATATATCTCAAAATACGATATGCAGCTTGCAAATGTGAAGACCGTGGACAAGCTAAAAATTGACTCAGCTTGTTGACAACAAAACATATATCCGGTCAAGTAATTGTTAAGTACAAAAGTTTACCGATAAGCCGGAGAAAAATGGTAGGATCCTCTAAAACAACCCCACTGTCCATAGAGAGTTTGCAATTAGGTTCCATCAGTGTAGAAATAGGCTTGGATGCTAAATAACCTGAATCTGTCAATAATTGCAATGCATAATGGCGTTGAGAAACAGAGATACCTGAAGAATTCCTAGCAATTTCAAGATCCAAAAAATAATGTAAATGGCCCAAATCCTTCAGTTTAAACTTGGAGTGCAGCGTGTCTTTAAACAGAGACATCTCATCAATAGATGAACCTATCATCACAATGTCGTCAACATATACTAATATTGCAATGAATGAACTTGGTTTGAAACGAACAAACAATGAAGAATCAGATTCAGATTGATGAAACCCATGATGTATAAGTTCAGAAGAAAACTTTGAGAACCACTGGCGCGAAGCCTGCTTAAGACCATATAGCAATTTGTGCAATTTACAAACTAGTAGCGAAGCATTTCTAGAAGAACAGAGAGATGACGGCAATCGATAACCAGGAGGAAGAGCCATAAAAACCTCTTCATGTAGATCACCATGAAGAAATACGTTATTAACATCAAGTTGAAATAAAGGCCAGCCATGAATAGAAGCCAATGCTAGAAATAACTTGACAGTAACCAGCTTAGCAACAGGTGCGAAGGTATCAAAAAAATCAACTCCTTCAGTTTGTGTAAAACCCTTTGCCACTAAAGGAGCTTTGTAACGCTCAATGGAGCCTTCTGCATTGTACTTAATCTTATAAATCCACTTGGAGCCAATAATATGTTTGTTAGGTGGAAGAGGAACAACCGACCACATTGAATTTTGTTCAAGAGCATGCAACTCAGCTTGCATTGCATCACGCCATTCAGCAACTTTCTCGGCTTGTTTGAAAGAATGAGGTTCAGTATGGGAAGAGATAGCAATGCTAAAAGCTTTGAATGAAGGAGAAAGTCTATGATAAGACAAAAAACTAGAAATAGGATATTTGACAGAAGATGTCAACGAAGAAGATGAGGGAGAAGACATATCATTGTTTGACAAATAGCAATGATAGTCTTTTAAGTAAGAAGGAGGTTTGACAGAACGAGAATGTGAACGAGGAAGATCTGAGGATATAATATCATGAGTAACTGGAGGATCAGAAGAATCAGAATTTGGAAAATAAGAAGATTGTTTTAAGGAATCTGTGGAGACAGGGAGAAGAGAAGAAATAGAATCTGGAACATAAGAGTTATGAGCAAAAGGAAATATATGCTCATGAAAAATAATATTTTGAGAGACAGAAATGTTATTTGTTTCAAGGTCAAGTATTTTATAAACTTTATATCCAATGGGGTAACCAAGAAAAACATAAGCACGAGCTCGGGGCATGAACTTGTTTATGCCATTCGTTAATGTGGAAACAAAACATAGACAGCCAAAGGAATGGAGATGATTGTAGGAAGGAGACTTGTTGTATAATTTTGCAAAAGGAGAGATATTAGACAAAATGGGAGATGACAGTCGATTGATTAAGTAGATGGCAGTAAGAATGCAGTCACCCCAGTACTGAATTGGAAGTTTGGACTGAAAAAGGAGAGCCTGAGCAACATTCAAAATATGTTGGTGTTTTCGCTCAACAACAGAGTATTCTTGAGGGGTTTCAACACAAGACTTGAGATGATTAATACCATTTTGAGTATAAAAGTCTAGAAGAGCAAACTCAGGAGCATTATCGGAATGAATATTCTTAATAGAAACATGAAATTGGGTCTGGATTAACTTGTAAAACTGAGGGATAATAGAACAGACTTCAAACTTATTTTTCATGAGGTAAACCCATGTTGCTCGAGAGTTGTCATCAACTATAGTTAAAAAGTACTTGAAATTATCATAGGTAGAAGTAGCAAATGGACCCCAAACATCACAATGAATCAAAGAAAAAATTGAATCTGAAAAATGATTATGAGATGTATATGACAGCTTTCGTTGCTTGGCCATAGGACAAATGACACAAGGATGATTCGAAGTATTATCAATAACATATGATGGCAAAAAATCTTTAACAGCAAGTTGAGTAACAAGATTAGATGGGTGGCCTAATCTGTAATGCCACAAAGAAAAATCTGTATTACAAGAAGTGTTATGACAACGAATAGTTTCGTCTTTATTGGAAGAAGAATGATTTGTAGCAGTAGAAGTTGGTTGTTGAAAGTCCGAAGATTGTTGAAAAACCGAATGAATTTGATGAAGAATATAAAGATTGCCACGCCTTTCACCCATCCCAATCACGTGGCCCGAGATAAGGTCCTAAATAGAACAAGAGGAGGATAGAAAAAGAATGGAATAAGTCATAGAAGAAGTCAGAGAACTAACTGACAACAAATTGAATCGAAAATCTAGAACGTAAAGAACATTGGTCAGACAAATGGTAGGATTCAAGTTAACAGTTCCAATTCGTTTTATTGGAAACATAGATTGATTTGGAAGATTTGTCGCTCGATGAGACCGAGAAAACAAATCAAAATTGATGCAAACATGGTGAGTAGCACCAGTGTCGACAATCCAATGTATAGAAGACTGAGTGGAAGGAGATACAAAAATAGAATTAGAACAGAAAGGAAAGAAATTACCAGTAAAATTGGAGGCAGAGGGCAAGGAAGAAATGGAATCCGAGTTGTTGTTGAATGTGGATGAACTCCGCTATAGTTGAGTGCTCAATAATGCAATCAGTTATTGACATTGTTCAGCAGAAGGAGCTTCAGTAGAACTAAAAGGTACTGATTGAACAGCAGATGTCTCCAGAACTTCACTGCTGGCTTGATTAACAGAAACTTTATTTCCATTTTTTGTCTTATATCCATGAGGGTAACCATGGAGCTTATAGCACTTTTCAATGGTGTGACCTTGAAGTTTACAATTGGTACAAAAAGGGCGTTCTTTCTTACCCTTATGTGAAGAAGCTGACATATGAGAACCAACAGCGGACTGAAAAGTCATTGGAGATGTCTGATCTTGAATAATTCTACTGTCAACAACTGCTCTTTGTCGTTCATCTTGAATTACCAAAGAAAAGACTTTCCCAATTGTGGGAAGAGGATCCATCATCAATATCTGAGCCCGAATATTAGAGTATGATTCAGTTAGACCCATTAAGAATTGCATAACATGTTCTTGTTGCTAATGCAGAAGTAGGGACTTTAAGCCTCTGCAATTACAGGTTGAAATGGGTCGGAATTCTTGCAGTTCATCCCAAAAAATTTTAAGTTGTGTATAATATGAAGTGACATCCATAGAACCTTGACAGAAAGATGCTAAAGTTTTACATAATTGATAAGCCCTAGGACCATTACTTTGCTTGAATCTATCGGCAAGATCATTCCACACAGCAATAGCCGAATCAAAATATAAAAGACTATCAGCAATTTCCTTATTAACAGAGTTTAATATCCAAGAAATCACCATGCTGCTGCATCGTTTCCAGTTTTGATATTTAGTGTCGGAAGGAATAGGGTGATTAATGGATCCATCAACAAATGCGAATTTATTTTTCGCATTGAGGGCCATGATGGCTCGCCGCCATGTATTAAAATTGGGGCCATGAAAGGGATGAGTAACTAGGATTAAGCCTGGATGATCAGAGTTATGAAGAAAATAGGGATTTACAAAGTCGTCCATTACTGACCTGGAAGAACTGGACGAATCGTTATTCGGCTGACTCGAAGGGGAAGATTGAACTGCAATTGGAGGTTCAACAGGAGGGAGAAAGTCCGACGAAGGTCCCGCTGCTGTCTGCTTGGCAGTATTCCAATTTTGAGTCATAGAGAAAGGTTGCGGAAGAGAGAGCAAAAATGCTCTGATACCATATTAGAATAGGAAGAAGAAAACTGTATATTGAAAACTATCAAAGTTATTACAGAAAACTACTAGAGTTCACTCTTATATCTCCAGTTCTTACAAACACCGAAAGAGGAGGGAAAAGCTAAAAATATGAAAACAATTGCTAATCTAATACGTGGCACCGACTATCTATATTGTTGACTCAGCTTGCTGACTCAGCATATGCATGTACACGTAATAGAACGAACAAATGGCTCTAACGTGCTGCGATGGTTGCTGCATCTACCCGGGGAACGTTTTGCGGTTCTGTTAATGGGGTTGTTTTGTATTTTGATTTCTCCGTCTCCAGTTCTGAGTCTTGCAAATTGGGTGTTTATGATGTGTTCCTCCTCCTGTCACATTTTCTGTTGCTATGTATTGCGGTGGGTTGGCTCTACTGCTCCAGTGGCATGAAGGGTTGAATTGAAATTGACAGAGGAGACATGAGAGCTGCTGTGTGCGTGCGAAAATAGAAAGGAAGACCGTAAGGAAATAAAGAAGACAGAAGAAGGAGGGGAGTTGCTGCCTCTCGGGTCTTCTCGATTCTTCAGGTGAGATGATTCTTCCCTGGTTTTTATGGATTAAATTATGATAAATGTAGAAGATGAAGGATAAGGGTGACAAGAGGGTATTTTGATGAAAATGTTGTCTCTGTTTCTATAAACATTTCATGAGCAGTAGAAAGTTTTTATGCTTTGTGATTTAGATTGACATGCTGTGTTTGTTCTCTGTTGGTCATAGCTTTAAGGAACCTGTATGGAAATAGGTTTATATTAATGGGAATTATTCCTTGCCTTACCGCTTTGATATGCATGCTCTATTGGTTGGAGACTTTGATTTTGTCTGTTGAATGTGAATGTGATGAATTGAAGGGATGTGTTGAGCTTAAGTTTGGTAAAGTAAAGTTACTCTTTTATTGGTTATTGTGATGATGAATTAAGTGGATGAAAACTGTTAAGTGATAAAGTTGGATTTGATATAACAAATGTGAGTATTCTGTCTTTTACTACTTAAAGAAACGGGGAGGATGAAGGAAACGTAGAATGGAATTGTAATGTATAATGTACATGCATGTTATCACGTTATAGGAATGAGAATTTGGGATAGTGATTAGCTATTGACAATGAAGTGTTATTGATGAATAGGTATTGTGAAAGCTAATTGGGGTGCTAAACGTTTTAAGAAGGCGAGGTAAGTTGATATGCATGTGGTTTGGTCTTCAGACCCTACATCACAAGAATTATGATTGTATGTTGACTGTTTACTAGATTTAGGTTCTTTACAATTTTGATACGAATAATTCTTCGAGGATTTTAGGTATTGATATTGATATGGTTCGCGAATTGTATTGTTGTTTGCTATGTGTTTACTAGAATTATGTTCTTTTAATTATATGTTTAATAGATGAGCATGCGTAGAGATTATAGTAATGATATAATAAACACTGTATGCATTCACGAGCATGGTATGCATCATGGTTTCAAAAGATTACGGAAATGGTTTTTATGCATGATTTTGAAAAGGAAACGGATAATAAAGAAAATGAATGTATGAACTTAAATATGCGTATGGGGGTTCGGGAGAAAAGGTGACGGTTCATCAATGGTGACACCCCTAATGGATGTATCTCCTTGAGAGTGACGGTTAAGCCACATGGACCACAGGATGTATCCTTTCTTTTGTACTAGAAACCCTCTCGCTTGCATACCAAAGGAGATTGGTGACAGTCATGGTGGGGACACCCCTAATGGATGTATCTCCTCGAGAGTGACGGTTAAACCACCTGACCATAGGATGTATCCTTTCTTTATAACGAAATGTAAAAGAAACCAGAACATAACAGAAAACAGAAAGATAAAGACTAAAACGTAAAAGAGAAAAGAAAAAGAAAATAGAAACTGCATATGAGTTTTAAAAGCTGCATGATATGTGCATTTTACAGTTTTCTTTTATATCACTTACTGAGGGTTAGACTCATTATTTTAAGTCTTGTTAATGTAGGTACACAGGAAACAAGTAAAGAGTAGTTGATGAAGAATTTCATGCACGGATCTTGTGGCTAACTAGGCTAAAGGTTTTAAAGAAAGATAAATGATTTTTTAAAGTATTTGAATTGTAAAAAGTTGTATTATACATTCTTTCGTTGTGTTTTAAGAAAAAGATTTCAAATATTGTCTTTAAAGTCTTTTGCTGATTAATAGAAGAAATATATTTTCAAAAGTTTTAAATTTCACGTATTTTTAAAAGGTAATAAAAAACAAGGTCATTACATGGGCAATGTGGTTTACACTGTCTCGGTCTCGTTCTCCACTTCGTGTAGAACAGAGCTAAAGATTGAAGAATTGAAGCCTCGTTCTCGTTTGTTTTACGGCGAAACGTTAAAGACTCGAATGTCATCTTCATTTAGTTCACACTTGCCGAAATCAAATGTCGTCTTCGTTGAGTTCACACTGGCCACCGATCGCCTCTCAGACGAAAGTCAATACCTCTCACCTCTCAAACGAAAGTCAATACCTCTCGCCTCTCACCATTGCCTCTCAACCTCAGTCTAAAGTCTCGTCTCATCTTTGATAGTGAATCGGAGCCGTGAAGATTGAAGAGGATTTTCTTCTTCAGTTCATGATGGAAGAGTGTCGTCCGTATGACTACACTCCAGAAATGGGTTGGGCTCATGGGTTGAAGCCTGTTGATGGTCTGGAGAGGGCTTGGGTTAATGGGTGCAAGGTTTTTTGTTTTGTTATTTTTTTAAGGTTAATTCATGGTTCGATTTTCCAACTGTTCGCATAATTTTTTGAAGGAAAAGTCGTGAATCAACTAACACATCGGGTAATGGGTATGCAACAAGCAACAATTTACATTTGGTAGATTTCGCAGAATCGGCGTGAACTGGAGTGAACCGTACAAGTCGGTTCTACTCGTGAGTCCATTCTGGTTTTGCCCAGCCTAATTAATTTTCCAAATATTGCCAAATAATAATAAAAAATTATATATATATATATCTTAACGGCAATGGAAAAATCAATTTTATTTTGTGCCCATGCTGCCATTTAATAAACACATAAGTTTGGAGGACAAAAAAGGTTAACTTGATCTATCACACTTGAATTTTTTTTATTTTTGTTGAAGGTTCAAATTTGAAGCTCAATAATTTTAATCGTTCTATTATGTTATGCAAAATTAATATTTTCTGTGAAAAATTAGGATAATGGGAATGAACAACACGTAAGCGTGAAGTAAATTCAATGTTAAACTTGATTCATGACATGATTTGGCTTTATAATGAGACTATATTTTGATAAAAGCAAACAATAAATAATGGAGAGATAATTATTTGATGAGGAAGAGGAACCAAATTTGATATGGTTGTGATTGTAGTCCCATCTGCTTCTGTTGATGCACTGCTTCCGGGTAGTGGTTCTGCATTCCTGGTTCTAGGAAACCACAGATGACCTAAGTGAAAAGCTACAAGATATCAGTAAAGACATGATCTAATAATTCAACAAAGGATAGAGGAGGAGGGTCACCAGAGAGGGATTTCATGTCTTGAACAAGAAGATGGGTGCGGGTGCCCGCCAACGGTTTAACATCTCCAACCTACAGCAGACCCATTCATCGTCTGCCAACCCACCAGCAAACTTGCGGATGGTCTCCATTTCGTCCCTGTAACATCAGAGGGAAGAACAACTTACTCTAGTTTCCCTGCAACCACTGCTCAAACTTTTTTAACAATTTTACAAATCTGCAGCGGTTACTGGCTGATGTAGAAAAACGAAGCATCAACTGTAATTATTTTGCAATTTGAGCACCAAAAAGCGGGGGCCGAACAATACAGTTGGAAAAACAGGTTGAGGAAATGAATATTACAGTCCACCAGAATGCCCCACGTAAACCACAATGCTTATGAGTCCTCCTGGTGATAGGATTCTCTTTGCAGCTTCCAATGCTTCTAGTGTTGTACCAGGCCGTGTGATTATTGCTTTGTCCCCACCGGGTAGGTACCCAAGGTTGAAAGCAACAAGCCTACAAAACACATTTAATTACCGTCTGTCTCTCAACTGTTGGAACCATTTGTGAGCATGCAGAGACTAAACGAATTAACATTGATGAAGCAGTTGAAAGCAACGCCTTTTATACTCAGATTTGCTTGTGAGCTTTGAATGAGAAATAATAAGTAAACCAAAAAAAGACATCCAACAATACAGTTGAATATAGAATGTGCATATATTTTACAGAATGACAACAAGAGCCCCAGATTAATGAGGTAGGCATAGTTACTGGGTGTTTCTTGAGTCAGCGGGGCAGAAATCACAGCGCCTGAGCGCAAAAGTTTTAAGAGAGAGGAACAGATTACCTCACAGGGCAACCCTCTGGAACAACCTCCTCCATTCTGCTATGGCATATTGGGAAGAGCTTAACAAGCTCTTTCTGCATACATAAGAATTCTGTAAGTAATTACTTGACACATTTCTTATCGTACAAGCTCACCACGGCAAGTAAGACAAAATCTCTCGTTGATTTTACTTTTGGAGAATTAGAAACTTTTGATAATCCTAAGAAAAGTACTATAAGCGATACAAAAACAAACACGGATTAATGGCAGAAAAGTAAAAAAATTAAATTTTCTTAGCTCAGTAGGATGTCTAGGGACTTCGACTGAGTGTGCGATTATCTTAACATGAACACACCTCTTTTTGATTTACCAACTCCTCCAACAATGCAGAGGTATTGTCTAAAGCTTCTTGCTGAATGTCCATGGCATAAACACATCCTAACTGCGAGTCATCACTCACCATTTTGACCATAGCTAAAGTATCATAACCATTTCCACATGTGGCATCGATCACTGTATCCCCTTTTCTCACATGATGCTTCCACACACTAAAAATAAAAAAGAAAAAAAAGGACATTGAAAAATCAAATTAGGTGCAATCATCAAACAAGTAACCAAAACTTATATTCAAAATTTTAACCTAATAATGCAGAAATTCAAGCAATTGAAAGGAAATGAACTATGGAGAAATGAATATAAAGAAGTCTGTGAACAAAATAAAAACCATATGGCTTCATAGTTCGGGGGAGAAATGAGGACACTGGACCAAATTAAGCGTCCTATTATGTTTTTTATACCAAATAACCCACAAAATACAGTACCACTTGTTCACTAATGAGGCTATATAGAGTCAGGAAAAACAGAAAACGGGTAATAGAGAGAGTTTCAGATTGTAAGAGTTTCAGATAGAGAGAGACTGAATATATATACAGCAAAAGGATTAATGCAAAGAATGTTTACTATCCAAGTGTACAGATATGTGAGGACATAAATTTACTGTAAAAAGATTCTGGGAATAATATCATGTTCACAACGAATGCATGGTATGACAATAATCTTCTGGAGCTTCATTGGTTAACATACCCCCACAGGTGGATGGCCAAAGGACATGTGGATTGAATTGAAGTTCACAAAACAAAAATTCGGACAAGAGTTTGGTGACCACATGATGTGCCACAAGTCTCATCCTATCTCGTTATTTTTATTTTTATTTTATTTTTAATTGTTTAATTCAAAGCATTGACTTATTTATAATTTTGCTATTATATTAGCTATTTCGTCTAGGTTACGATTTTGCTTAAGATAGTTGAGTTTTGATTATTGAATTGAAAATTAGAGATTTCTCTCTAGTGAATTTTTTAGGGTTGCCCCTCGAATCGTTTTTCTTATCATTTAAGAGTAGTGAGATTAAGTGTGAAGGTTTAGTAGGATCTCTGTTTAACTCTCTCAGGTTAGAAAGCGAGTGAATTCTCATAATCTCACCATTGTTCCGTATCTTCCTTTTATCTTCGTTAATTTGTTGTTTCTTCACATGAGATTCGTGATGTTGATCTTTTGGGGTTTAAAAATAGTCTTAATTGTGGTGAAAAACTCTCCCTAAGTTTCGGGATTGAAGAATCGGTTCAAGTATTCAAAATTTCTCCCGAAAAGGTGCCAAACACAAGCCAGTAGTCACAGTCTATCCATGTCTGATCGACCGCTTCTTCGATAGAGGCGATGTTCACATTGTACGATCGACTGCCACTTAATTTCCGGTCGACCGCATTAAATCCAAAAGCGACTTAATTTTGAAGCTGTGTTTTTTAGTCAACCGCAATTCCGCTACAAGTCGTTCGCTCGCTTTCGAAAATCACCCGAAGTGCGTCATTTGATATCAAAGCCTATTTCAATTCTACTAGCTCTTTACTTGTGACTTCTTCTCTATTGTACATGATGACTAAAAACTATATTTATGCTGAAGATTATATTGTGGAAGAAGAAGGTTTAAATACTTCTGTTCCGTTTTTTAGCGATGCAAATTAGGAGGATGATTATGTAGAGTGGGAAAAAGAGGTTGACGAGATTTTTTCGAGTTGCTATTTTTCAGATAAGGCCAAAGTGAAATTTATTTCTTTGAGACTCACAAGACAAACTTCATTGTGATGAAAAAGCTTCAATGTTAATAGAAGACGCGATGGAGATGAAGCTATAAAGACTTGGTACATGATGACAAGATTCATAAGAAAGAGGTATGCCCCAAAATATTTCAAGTTGCTTTTGAAGAAGTTGTAGAAGTTTTTCAAAATACGCACGTTTTTGGTAAGAAAAAAAATCGGAGCATTACAAGAAGAGTTAGAATAAGTGCAAAAAACAGGTTGACTAGAGTAAGAACTGTTCGGATTATAAATATGTAAAATCTGCTTAATTATATTAAAAGTTGGATGTTCTAGACAGGATTGTGATACTTTGAAAGAGTAGAGGTACTCAAAGCAGAACAAGTGGATAGTGAAGAAGCAGTCAAAGCAGGCAATGTTTGGTACAATCCACGATCAAGCTGTCCTTGAAGAAGTATCTCCTCCGTTTGAGGATCCTTGACATAAATAGCAATTCAACAACCTTATTATCCACACATAATCGGCAAATACTAACCAAATGTGTTGAGAGTAAGGAAGCATGGACGACATTATTCAAAACAAAATTAGTAGAAGAAGAAGAAGGTAAAATGTCATAACCAATTCCAGAGATAGGAAGTTTCATACCGTTACCAACCATCCCCTGAGCGGAGCCAAGATAAGGTTCGTTGTGAAGAAGCTTTTCCAGGGCGTGAGTAAAATGATGTGATGCACCCAAGTCAAACAACAGAGTCGAGTCTGGGTGGGAAAAACCACCATTCTGTGAAGGCAGAGTGCTACCATTTTCAAATATACAAACAGCTGTTTTAAAAACACAAAGAGTAGGCTTAAAATCTGGGGTGGAACTATGATAGCAAATATTGAAAGTATGACCAATTTTCCGACAGATTTGGCATCTGAAGTGTAAAAGAAGGTTGCAAAGAATTTTTCCATATTTTCTGAGGTGTGTTAGAAGGCTTTCCCAGTAAGTTTGGCTGCTGGAAATGAGGGGGAATAGATGGTTTAGCGGAATATTATTTTTTCAATTGTAGAGTTTAGATGAGTGATTGTAAGGAATTAAGCTGAAGAACAGAGTTTTATTTTTGAGACGGAATTTATAACTTCGAAATGACTATGGATTTCCTCCATTGTAGGTTCATCAATCTTGTTCGTTAATGCAGTAACGAACTTATTATAATCACTCCCAAGTCCAGCACAGAGATGTATCATTTGATCTTTGGTCAAAACCAGCTCCCCAATGGCACACAGGTTATTATAAATTGAAATCAACTTTTGAATATAGGCACTAACAGTCATTCAGTCTTTAGAAATATTATGCAATTGACTAAGTAAATCTGTAATACAGAGAGAGAAGCAGAAGAGTAAATCCTAACTAGAGCTACCTAGATTTCAAATGCAGAAGTATAGCACATAATCTGAGCCAGTAAAAACAAGGAAAGGGATGTGTACATCCAACTCATAATTAACATATTGTACTTTTGCCATGTAAAATAATCCGGATTAATAGAAAGAGAGGAATCGAGGAACTGTGGTGGAAGAACAATGGTGCCGTCGAGGAAGCCTTCAAGCCCATTGGCAATGACAATATTGAGGATCTGATTTCGCCAGATGGGGTTGTTCTAGGAGTCGAGTTTTACAATCAACGTCTTATTCAAGGAAGGAAAAGCAGATAGAGGAGGAAGAGAAGATGGTTTTGCAGAGGAGAGGCAACATTGGAGCTGGACAACGCAATTTCCTTGGCTCTGATACCAAGTCAGGAAAAACAGAAAATGGGTAATGGAGAGAAAGTTTCAGATTGTAAGAGGCAATGGTCTTCCATGAAAGACTGAATATATATACAGCAAAAGGAATAATGAAAGGAATGTTTAGTATACACTTGTATAGATATGTGAGGATACAAAATAACTGTTAGAGGATTCACTGAATAATATCATGCTCACGACGGGTACATGGTGTGAGAATAATCTACTGGAGCTTCAATGGATAACAAGTAGCAACTGCAATCTAACGTACAGATTGCTCAGTCCCATTTGACTATCATCATAAAAAAGAATCTACTGACAAGCCTAATAATGCCTTTAAAAGGAAGAATGCCCTCCTTACCGGGAAATATAGGCACAAAAAAGGATGAGGTGCACGCAGAATTACAAGCGATAAAAACTGTATGTTCATTGAAAGGAGCCAGAAAAATACATACAAGTGAGCAACTTCTGTTGCTCTCTTCTTGCCCAAAATATAGCCCACCATAACATCCTCCAGACCTGAATCACAGTAATTTTTATTTCACGTTCATCGTGACGAATCTTAATTGGGAAAAGAAAGGAAACAAGTAGAAGAGCGAAATATATAATGTAAAATTGATGGCTCAGTTCAGCAAGTAAAGTAACATACGCACGCATGAATTTGGATTTCAGAGTACCGAGAATAAAAAAGAACCGTAACAGCCCTCGTACTCTCAAGATTGATATTTGAAGGAAATTCTTGCAGAAATTAGTAATTAAAAGAAAAAAAAAATACCTGTAGAAAGAGCAGATTCCTGAGGAACTGAGGAAGGAGAAGAAAGGGGGAAATTAATGGACGAGGAAGAAGGTGTGGGTGCATAGGTGCGCAGTTGTTGAGCAAAGCAATACAAGTTTGCGAGTTTGGGAGAAGGGAGAGGAAATGGGAGGCAGAGCGACCCACATCTCAGACTCAGAGACCACATTTCAAGACCTTGAGCTATCCTTTATCTATGGTCGTTCTCGATTCGTCCGACCACTCAACTTTTTGCTTTCTGCCTTGGTCGATCAATGGTGTCTGAATTAACCAAATTTCTAGCTCTAAACAACAAAAAATGGACATAATTTTTTGGGAAAATGACCAAGTGACAAATCAACCCATACCCTTTTTTTCTAATAAATTAATAACTAAACTACAAAAAAAATGACGCTGCTAACATCGCTGTCGCATTTGTCGTTAAATGCTTTGACGACAAATCACGGTGGTTCAACGAGGAACCGCGGCAGTTTGTAAACGCAACGACTTCACGACGAACCACAACAGTTCGTCATCAAGAAGGAAATTCTCTTCTTTCACATACCGCGACGGTGAATCTTTGCACATCGATAATTCTCTCAATTTTCAATGATTTTGTACGCTTGAGAACTCGTTTTCCATCATTTTTTCGCAATGCATAGGTATGAGAAATTTGTTTTGGCATTCAGTACTTATCAGAGTAGATTTGGGTAGGAAAAAAGGAGATAGGTTACTTGAAAACTTTGGAAGGCCATAACTTTGTGCTCAGTCGACCGATTTGGACGATTTTTTTTTTTTGATTTTGCATAACTTTTTGAGATCTACTCGCTAGCAAGATGCCAAAGGCAGATTGTCCCACTTTCAAGGCTTTAAAATGCTTCTAAGTCCTCCAATTTCCCTTACACAATTCAAAACCTTGAAGCTCCGCACGTTTTCCAACTCGAATCTACTCTGATAAGCACTGAATGCCAAAACAAATCTCTCTTACTTGTGCATCGTGAAAAAACGATGGAAAACGAGTTCTCAAGCATCAAAAATTGTTGAAAATTGAGAGAATTATCGATATGCAAATATCACCGTCGCGATACATAAAAGAAGAGAATTTCCTTCTTGACGATGAATCGCCGCGGTTTGTCATCAAGCCGCTGCGGCTCATTGTCAAGACGCTACGATTCATCGACGAACCGCAGTAGTGTGACGACAAACCGCAACGGTTCCTCGTCAAGCCATCGCGCTTCGTCTGCAAATAAAAAAATTCATTGTCTTCTTCGTACAAAAACTCAGACAAACTGTGATTCTCCCATGAACTCTAAAACAATTGTAAATCATCTTAAAACTAAAATATTAATATTCTTTTACAAAATCTTCTAAATTATAAAACTCGAAATCTTCTAAATCCATTCTTTTACAAAATCCAAAATCTTTTAAATTCATTCTCCATAGATATTAACTCTTTTTCACTGAAAATCTATTATAAAATTACTAGTTCTTTCCATTTTTTTCCATGGGTATTTGTTCTTTTGCACAACAGATTTTCAGAAAGTTAACGGTGATGTTTGTGGCAGCAATTTCTTAAAGTTTAGTGATTAAATTGTTAGCAAAAAAAGGATGATGGTTGATTTGTCACTAACAGTAAAGGATGATGGTCGGTTTGTCATTTTCCCTAACTTTTTGTAATGTCCAAACAATTAAAAATATTTTCTTTCCTTTTTTTTAATAAAACAATAACAAATAGTTTATAAAAATTTATGCCATTAAAATATTTACCCGAGAAGTCTATAAAATAAAATCTATTTAAAATTAATATATTAAATTCTAATTAAATATATTTCAATATGCATGAATAAAACTAAATATAAGAGAAAACATGATAACAAAAGTCTTTTAGAAGCGTTTTGTGTTTCTCTGCGACCTAAAGCAGCAGGATTCTGTTCAGTAAGTTCTCTTTTACATGGATAGAGTTTTGAGTTTTTGTCGAGTTTCATCGGATTATAATTTAAGGATTTTATTTATATTTATTAAATTTTTATTTTATTTTTTATAAAAGGAAAGTTTCTTTCCTTTAGCTAAAGACCGTCCGCACGAGGGGTTGGGGGGGATGGGGAAGGGGAAGGAGGAAGAAATCGACTAGCAAACCTCCTCGTTTTTCCACCAGATTCGTGTTCGTGTAGCCTTGTTCTTTGTCTTTTGTGAAGGCGTTTCGCGGGTAAGTTTTTTTCAAGCTTCATTTTTATGTTTGGAATTTTTTTTTGTTAACTTTCAATTTGAAATTGGAAACTCAAATACAATGGAAATTTGTTGTCTATATTGATAGATTTAGAGTTTTTGCAGGAGTATTGGCAATTTGGAGGCTAAAAACAGAGGAAACAGTGTGATTTCGTCACGGAAACTGCATTGGAGGGTCGTCCCGGTGGACCTTCGGTCGTGCTCAGTTGACCATGGTTAAGGCAGTGTGTTTTGGCGTGCCTCGGGTCAATTTGTGGTCGACTGCAGTTGGTCACCGGTCAACCATAGTGGTCTTCTACAGCTGGAGGTGTCGACCCTAGCAGTCAACCACACTAGCAAGCCAGTTGACCACAGTTTGGCCACTTGTCGTTTCTGATCGATCGCAATAATGAGTTGGTCGACTGCAAAATAGACAGTTTGGATACTGAAGGTACCCAGTCGACTGTGGGGGTCACAAGTCGACTGCTAGTGATCCCTGGTCGACCTCGGGAGGTCCCAGGTCAACCGAACAATGTTACTTTTTTACATTTTTGAGTTGTTACGCATTTGTGGGGTTCTTAAACCTAGTATAGAACCCTTCCACTACTTCCTTGTCATTCTTGATCGAAATTTCTAAACTTTGGCATGGTTTTCGGCTCAGTCATGTTTGTCAATTTCAAGCCAATTTCCGATGAAGTCGTAATCAAATGACTCTAGCTCAATCGTCTTGACTATTAAGTCATTCGAGTCGGTAGTGTTATATCTTGTAGACCGTTAGGCCTTTCGATGTCTCTTGTTTTAAGGTTTTGTTGACGCTTGGATTGTCTCGATTGACCCTTGTCGTATCTTGTCGGCACTAGGCAGTTCCAGTTGACCATAGTTGTGTTCGGTTGACTTCAGTTATGTTTTCTCGATTGCTGAGTTGCTAGGCTAGGTGTGTTATATTCTGTTGACTATAACCATTGATGAACCGTATGTATGCCTATAGAAGGGGGTGAATATAGCATACTAATATTTTTTGTGCGATATTAAAATCTTTAAATCCCTAAGTGATTCATCGTTTACAATTAAATCTGCTAATGCAGAAATATAAAGAGATAATGGATAAAGAGAATGCACAAAATTTGTTTACGCGGTTCGGCAACTCGCCTACATCCGCGCTCCAAGATTCCACTTAGAGATCCACTAACAAATTGGCTTACAGATGCCAACTAAATCGTTTACAATAATTGATTCTAAGGGTGTCACCCTTCTACTATTCCAGGTTGTCAACCTTTGAATATTTCGGGGTGTCACCTTAAATTCTACTTTTCTTGGGGAGTCACCCTTTGATTGAACTTATGGGCATTCAATCAAGTCGTTGACTGTTTTGGGGCGTCACCCTTATATGACGAATTAGTAGGGCATCACCCTGTACAATTTAGGTCAAGTGTGTTTGGAAATGAAAACGCTCAAACAACTATTCCGAACTCTCCCAAAGTAACTCTCAAGTTTTGGATAGGGATAGTTGGATTACAATGCTCACAAATATAGTAGGAATTGAGTATTAAATTTAGCAAGGCTTCACCTCAATTCTCGGTTTCATTTATGGTGCTTAGAGTGCCTCTCCCAATATATAAACCTACACATTTTTTGTTTACCCAATCTTTTCGGTCGACCGCATCTAGCCGTTACAAATTTATCCGTTGCAAATTCGACCGTTGGAAATCTACCCGTTGTGTCTGCAATGCATTTTCGGTAGCATGTCTCGACTGCAGGCTCGACCACGTCGCGTTTGAAATAACTTGGAGTTCCCAGTTTTGTTCATTCGATCGCGTTCCTCATCTGAAAGCTTCGACCACGTCAAGATCGCAAAATGCTCGAAAATGGTAGATTCAAAACCTAATGTTTTTCAGTCGCACATTTCATCCGCGTCCTCGATCGTGTTGCGTCCGAAAAACCACGTTGAAGCTCCAAAAGCAAACTCTCCATTTATTCAGTTGCGTTCCTCGATCGCACCATTCAACTGTGTTGCGACCGAGTTTTGGTCGCATCTTTCATCTGCAGCTCGTCCACAACACTTCCTTCTTTCATTCATTGAATTTCCTAAGTCCCGAAACGATACGTATTCACTATATGGACTTAGATAAACATGTTAGCACATAATAATACCCGTTTTGAAGGTATTTTCAATAAATACAGATATAAATAATATGATAAAAACATTAAGAATAATATCCAAAAATTATAATAACCAACTTATTATTTTCAACAAAATAATCATCATTAAGTCATCATCAAAACAAACTAGCCTCACAAAAAGGCTAATAATCTCCCCTTTTTTCATGATGACAAAATTCAATAAGTTGGTTATCCCTAAATCTAAGCATGTGCATCAATTATTGCATATTAGATCTCTCCCTCTTAATTCATGCAATATCTCAACCTTTAAATCTATGCAAACATGCTATTCAACTTATATATTCTTCTTCTCATTTATAAAATTATGTATAACTACTTATACAATCTCTTCCCCTTTTTGTAATAAACAAAAAGAAAATTCATGGGGATGGGAGTTAAAAAAAAAAACAAACTTATCAAAATAAAATCATTCCTCCTTTTAAAAAATTTTCCCCCTTTGTAAGAAAATCTTTACCAAAGGAAAACAATGGAGGGAATCTAGCAATCAAGTCCAATTTGTGGCAAAAAATAAGATACCGAATTAATACAACCACAATAGTTCATTCAATAAAGAGTATTCTTCCATTTTTTGTCATTAAGCTTATAAACGCATTTGAGGGAATTAAACGTTCAAACCAAATTAAATTTCCAAGAAATAGATACCAATTAATGCAACTAAGAAGAATAAACCAATTTTCAATTTCTAAGAATGGTACCAATTGAAGAAAAATGAAATTAACTAAGGATACCAATTCATGATTCACAATTAAAACCAAAACAAATTTTCAAATTATGATACAAATTGTAAATCAAAATGAAATCCAAAAATAGGTTCTATGAGAGATACCAAAGTTTAAAGTCAAAATCAATCCAATTATCTCTCCCCCTATGTTAACCACTAAAACAAACTATTGGGGATATAACAATTTATAACTTTTGCTCTCCCCTTTAGAGCCATAATAAAAACCACTTAATTTTTCTCCTCCTTTATAATTGTCATCAAGCAAATATGAGGAACACATCAAAATAAGAGGTAGGAACCAACCAAAAAAAAAGTTATCAATTGAAAGTATTCATGGATGAATTCAAGTTAAAATAAAACAAAGTTTCTCTCTCTATCTTTATGCACAAATCCAAAAAGTTGGGGATATTATGATACCAAAGTAAAATAATTTCATAAATCATACCAATTGTTGTATTTAAATCCAATTTCAAAAATACCAATTGAAGTGATCTACCTTTAAAAAAAATCAAGTTATAAACATTTCTTTCCCCCTAAATCAATGTACATAATCAAAACATTGGGGATGGAAATTCAAAATAGATACCAATTGTAAAATTTTAAAACAAAAGATAATTATTGTTACCAATTGAAAGATTTCAAATCAATTGAAAATTAATGATATCAATTTGAAATTCAATCACAAACAAATCTTCCCCCTTTAAATCAAAATCAAAACATTTGGGGAAACTACAACAAATTAAAATTGGAACAATTTTATGTTCTCCCCCTAAATCTAGGATCAATATGAAATCAATGGGTAAATCAAAGTTAAAGCCAAAGCGGAAGCAAGATCATCAAAATTAAAACTCAACATTTCAATACAAATCAATAGACTCTATACAATTCTATTTTCTCTCTCTAAATCATTAACCAATTTCAATCCAAGGGAGATAATTCAAATACATCAATAATAAACATCCAATAATCCAAGCCATACAATATATGGAATCTAGAAAACCAATTGTTGGACTACCAATCTCAAATAATCAATTTAAGAATAGAATAAACATCTTGACTTAACGATATCACAAAAATATATTCAATCCAAACAACTCAATATCAATGATTCAAAAAAAATATTCAACTAATTATAAGTAAAAATAATAATTGTCTACCTCCAAGAAGTTTATTTTCTATTTTTACCACATTGGAGGTGCGTTTCTTAAAGTTTCTCCCCTTTTGTAGTTTTGAATACTCCACATCCATATCTTTTAAGCTCCATGGGAGAACCACTAACCTACAACACAATTAAGTAGATTTCTTTGGTATCCAAATTTTTTTGGGTCCATTTGTTATAGGTTTGGTTCCTTTAGAAACCCACACAAATTTAGAATTCAAATTTGATTTCACATTTACATCCAATTTCAATTGACAACAAAAAGACTTATGCCCTATATAATTACAACTATTACAAATAGTAGGGCAAATAAAGAAATTAGTGTATTTCTTTTTTTTAGCAAAGGGTTGATAACCAATTCCGACTTTATCGAAAGTAACTTTTTGCCTACTTAAGAGCATATTTAAATTTTTACTCCCATTTGTGAAACTAAGCACAAAACACAATTCAAATAATCATTTTTAGCTTTTAGTGTGCCAATTTCACTTTCTAGTGATTTGATATTAGAATTCAAACTATCATTTAACAATTTCATATCACTAACTTGCTTAGCAAAATAGTGAACAATTTCAATATGCTTTTCATCAATTTATCATTTTCCTTTTTCAAAGATTTATACTTAGATTTAAGCAAGTTGAAATTTTCAAGCAATTCATTAAATGCATCTAACAATTTATTTTCATCATTCTCATTATTGGAATCGAAATTGCTAGATGAGTTGGTTACCTAAATTTCCTCCTCGGGCATGAGAAAGTGTTGACCATTTCCTCTTCTTTGGAGGATGTACTTTCATCACTTTCATCCCTTTGACTTGTACCTACATGTGTTAGCTCAAGAGAATTCCATATATGATAAACACTCACATATGTTTGTATATTATCAAATTAATTTTTACTTAAAGCACAATATAAAACATTCATAGCTTTAGCATTTAAATTCCAATTACGTTCATCTAAATCATTGAATTCACAAGATAGTCTAGGAATATTTATTCTATTTTTAATGATTTTCCATAAAGCATAATCTATAGATTGAACAAATATTTTTATCCTACACTTCTAATATACATAATTGAAATCATCAAATAGAGGAGGTGTATCAATGGATTGACCTTCAACATATGCATTGAAATTCATAATCAATTATATATATGCAATATATTTCATTAAATTTGTCAAATAAATTCAACTCAAGGAATTCAAATAAATTAACAAATTTATATAATATGCACGAAAATTGCAATATCACACAAAAAAATTTAAATACCCGCTCTTATACCAATTGATGAACTGTACGCACGCCTATAGAAAGGGGGTGGGGGGGTGAATATAGCATACCAATATTTTTCGTACGATATTAAAATCTCTAAATCCCTAAGTGATTTATCGTATACAATTAAATCTACAATGCAGAAATATAAAGAGATAAAGGATAAAGAGAGTGCAAAAAGTTTGTTTACGCGGTTCAGCAACTCGACTACGTCCGCGCTCCAAGATTCCACTTGGAGATCCACTAACCAATTGGCTTATGGGTGCCAATTAAACCGTTTACAATAACTGATTATAAGGGTGTCACCCTTTGACTTTCCAGTTGTCAACTTTTGGCTATTTTGGGGCGTCACCCTAAATTTGACTATTCTCGGGAAGTCACTCTTTGATTGAACTTATGGGAGTTCAATCGAGTCGTTGACTGTTTCGGGCATCACCCTTATATGAAAAATTAATAGGGCATTACCCTTTACAATTTAGCTCAAGTGTGTTTGGAAATGAAAATGCTCAAACAACTATTCCGAACTCTCCCAAAGTAAATCTCAAGTTTGAGATTGGGAGAGTTGGATAATAATGCTCACAAATATAGTAGGAATTGAGTAGTGAATTTGGTAGAGCTTCACCTCAATTCCCGGTTTCGTTTATGGAGCCTGGAGTGCTTATCCCAATATAAAGACTTGCACATTTTCGGTTGACCCATTCTTTTCGGTCGATTGCATCTAGCCATTGCAAATTTATCCGTTGAAAATTCGACCATTGGAAATCTGCCTGTTGTGTCAAGAGTGCATTTTCGGTCGCATGTCTTGACCGCAGGCTCAACCACATCGCGTCTGAAATAACTCGGAGTTCCAAGTTTTGTTCATTTGGTCGCGTTCCTCATCCGAATGCTTCGACCACGTCAAGAATGCATAATGCTTGAAAATGGTAGATTCAAAACCTTATGTTTTTCAATCGCACATCTCATTCGCATCCTCGACCATGTTGCCTCTAAAAAACCATGTTGAAACTCTAGAAGCAAACTTTCCATTTATTCGGTCACGTTCCTCGACCGCGTTGCGTCCGAAAGACCAAAACCCAATTTTGGTCGCATATTTCATCTGCAGCCCATCCACAACACTTCCTTCTTTCATTTCTTGAATTTTCTAAGTCCCAAAATGATACGTATTCACTACATGGACTTAGATAAACATGTTAGCACATAATAATACCTGTTTTGAGGGTATTTCCAATAAATACAGATATAAATAATATGATAAAAATATTAAGAATAATATCCAAAAAATATAATAACCAACTTATTATTTTCAACAAAATAATAATCATTAAGTCATCATCCAAATAAACTTAGCCTAACGAAGAAGCTAATAACCTCGTCTTCTCAACTAGTGGATCTTTCTAATTGTTTGCCAATTTTCTTGGTTGACCACTGTTATGTCTTGGTTGACCGCATTGTTTGTTTCGTAAAGTTTGAGTTAGTGAACTTGATGCATCACTGAGGAGGGGAAAATGGGAAACCCCTTGATGCACGCTGTTATTTATGAAAAGAATCTATCCCAAAATTGGCAGAAGTGTAACTCACTCAAAACTCGTCCAAATGACGTGAAATTTGGACCTCTTCCTTCTCTATGCGTCAATAGGTAGCCCTCCAAAAATCATATGAAAACTCATTTGGGAGCTGAAGTTAAGCACTGAAAAGTTCTATTAACCCAAAGAGGCACCAACAGGCAAAATCGAAGCCCAAATGGAGTATCTCGTAACTTTACCAAATAATGTCCAAATGATGTGAAATTTTTACCACAATCCACACTACAAGTAAAAATGTTCTCCTAAAAAAATCAGAGGTAGAATCGGTCTAGAACAAGAACTATTCATGGAAAGGAACAAGCTGGTTCGAATAGGTGCTAAAATTACACTTATCGACTTCAATGGTCACCACCGAGGAAGACACTCCAACTTGAGTCTTAGCAGACCTTCTAAACCTTCACTAGAGATGTCCACCTTTAGAGGAAAGTGAAGCAAGGATTAGTATAAGAGAAAGCACCGTAAGGCTTGCAAGGAACAATGGTGATTCAATTTATTGACACAAAATCCACTTGGATAACACCACCAAGGGAGATGGTCGATTTGGAGGGAGCTCCTACCTTTCAAAAGGGTTTCTTTTCTAATTCAGAACTGACTAAAGTAGCCCTTAGAGAGAGCTTAAATACTCTCTCAAACACATGACCTTTTGAACTAATACAAATTAGAATAAAATAACTAAAAATAATTTTCAAACAATCCCCCAAATCTTGAATGTAGCAACGAGCCCATGGAAATTATCTTCACGTTCATTCTCCAAGTGCATTTGGCTTCAACTCCAACTAAGGATGTTTGGGCTTCTTTAGTAGAATTGAAGCTCTCGGTTCAAGGCTCTTTTGACATGGCAAATGATCTTCAAATGTAACAAAAATTCCTATTCTAAAGCTTGGAATGTCAACTACATTTTTCATGAAGAGCACTTTTTGATATAAAATTGTATAGGCTACCGAATATGCCAAATACTCCTTGGGGGTCAGATTGTTAGCAGTTTTTGGAATGTTTCAACTATCTCTCAAATTATAGTTTGAACTTCCACTTATGTTTCACTTTGAACAAGACCATGTGGAACATAGATGTTGGATGGACTAAAATGATGATTTGAGCATACTCCTCCCTTTGATGATCTACAAAAAGAACATTAGAAATAAAGTAAGAAAATCTCCATGTTTGAATGGAGGCAATCTGTGGCACATCATAACTTTATTCGGCTTCCTCAGCCATATCTGGTTTTATTTTCTGGTTCAGGACTTGTGTTTTGTCCCTAGTTTTTTTTTTGTGGTGTTTTAACATGGGTTTGGTTTTAGGTTTTGATAGTGTTATCGGTTCTTGTGCCTGTGTTCGACGGTACGTGTAGCAGGTCGGCTTGGCTTTTGGTGATCATCGAGGTATGGATCTTTATACTTTATGCATTGCATTGCATCATGGTTCTCAAACTATTATTTTGTGGGTGGCCACCTATATATAATATGATGGGGACTATTTGATAGTACGTCTGTTTTTATATATATGTATGTATGCTTTCTCACATTTAAATTTATCATACATGGTATTTGACTTTGTTGTACTAGATGTATATTTGAGTGGATAAATCCTCTTGATGCTTTGGACACTCTTAGTATCAAAGTATCACGAAGCTATCCCATGCAATCGTCTATTGCGTGAAGATTGTTTGTTTGCACGTGCAAAATGGGTAATAGGGCATTGGAGACGTGTCTTTGCGTTTCGAATCCCTAAAGTCGAAATGGGTTATAGGGCGTTGATGATGCGCTCCTTGGATTTCAAATCTCTAAAACTGGCCAGGGTATTTTAGTCACATGGGTTGAAAGATTGTTAGTCGGTGAGTTTTGCTCGTGTAACATCCAAGTTTTTCATACAATTTAAAACTTATAATTTGAAAGACATGTATCCTTTATAAAATACATCGGAAGAATTTTCTTGCTAAACCATTTGAAAATCCCATGAATAAAACATTTATAATAGCTGAAGACTTTGTATTTAAAAAGGCAAAAGGAATGAAACACAACAAAAAACCTTTTTAATAAAATAGAATAGTATAAACAAGGTTCTCTTTCTTTAAAAGCATTATTACAAAACATTTATGTTTCATCTTTAACCTTTTAGCCTAACTAGCCACCAAGCCGCAACGTACAAATGCTTTATCAACTGCTCCTATCCTCGATACCATGCATACCTACATCACAAGACTTAAAGTATGAGACTAACGCTCAATAAGAAGTAAAATGAACATTCGCATTATAAAACCATTTAAATTCGGTTTCCTTTTCCTTTATAAAAACAGTGATGAACTTTATACTAAATCAGTGAACTCACTTATTTAGAAAAATACTAATGAACTTCAATCACAATGAACTTTATACTATATCAGTGAACATGTGCTATGGTGGTGAACTTGTACCTTACTGGTGAACTTAAACTAGATCGGTGAACCTATACCGCAACAGTGAATTTGTATCATGATGGTGAACTTATTCCATTATGATGAACTTATACCATTTTCTTTCTTCTCAACAACTCGGGAATGAGCAGTGAGCTTTAACCCAACTCAAACCCCTCTCATTTCCATTAAATATATCTTTTCATTACCAGCTTTATATAAAACATATGCATGAGAAATCCATTTATGTTTTAGAAAACAATGATGCATGAATGCACACAATCACTACATCCGATCGACAACAGAATCGCAACTTAGATCTAACAAACCAATCATCAAACAAGCAATCATCAATGCATCTCCAAGTAAAACATGATCACAACCTATTCTCTTTCAACTACATCTAGCATACCCTGCACATCAACTATATTAAAGAATACTTCCACAAATTAGCCTCCACTCATGCAACCTAATAAGAGTACATTCAGAATCTCCAATATATAACTTCTATCAAAAAGAATTGAAGCCTTAGTTATTAACAGTACATTAATCTCAACTGCAGCGTATAATACCAAAACTTGATATAAAAATAAGAACAAATCATTGTCCATTAAATAGGGGAAATACAATTTGTAACATTAATTTCATGTTAGATCAATTTAGACAAGAGTGCAATCTAAATCTCCTAATACTGTCCTTATCAAATAGTAGACGTACGGAGACAATAGTTTATCATGCATTATGGAAGACTTATAAACTAATTGTTTTATCCTTACAATTATAATGTCTCTAAGAAGAAATGGGGAGTAACGCAATGAGCACTAATCAACCGAAACTCATACTGGTACTTTATTCTAATTGCAGGAGGTTACGGGGATTGACATCCTCATAGGCATAACATGTTCAAAGCCTATTTCTATTACGTACCACTATCAAGCATCATATCAGTTTGCAATAAAGAGAAATCTAGACTGCATATATATAATCCTCAACATGTCAAAGAGTACTTCAAAGGATTACCAGCAGCATTCAATCCTTAATCTAATAATCTCTTATTAACCCTATCAGTATAGATCAATTTTAACTAGTAGGATACTAAACTCAATAGAACAGAACCTATCTTCAATAAACTTTATCAATGAGCAAAATAATGTAACCTTAATAGCATGATCTTAAACCAACAACATCAAGAACATCAAAACAAGCATCTCCCGGGATACCCCTAACTCTTGTGATGTAGGCCTTTTCAGGCAAAACACATACAACACTTCTTACCTCAATTCTTTGGAGAAGATGAAGACACTTCCTTTTAAGTTCGTCTTTAAGCTTTCTCCTACCCCCCTCTCTGTCGTTTCCTTCTATTTTTCCCTTGTAGTATCTCTCCTCCTTTCATAGTCACTTTCTTTTCCAGTTTTCTTATCTACTGTAACAGCCCGTATTTTTAAAATGGGTAAAATTTAAAACTTTTCTTTTTATAAAAACATCAGAGTATTTTCCTTTTATAAAACCCGATCATTAAAACTCTTTATTCAAATCATTTATCAATTTTAGCGGAAGTAAAAAAATCATTTTAAGCAGCAGAATTAAAACAAGCATTAAAGAATATTGAATAATTTACAAATTCTTTTACAAATAATCTCATTTAATTCTTTAGCCCAGCCAGCCACAATATCCGCCCGTACAAATCCTTCGTCAACTGTCTTTGACCTAATCACTTGTGCGTATACCTACATCGCAAGACTTAACTAATGAGCCTAATGCTCAGTAAGTGATATAGAATAAAAGTATGATGCACATGTCATGCAACTCTTAAATCTCTTTTCGTTTTCTGTTTGTATTTCTGTTTCTATTTCTCTTTTATTTTCTTTTACCGTTTTCTCGATCTTGACGTAACTTTCTTGACTTTACTTTACTGTTCATTTCTTTACTTAATCGTTACTTTACTTTATCTTTATTTTTATCTTTATCTTTACTTTTTCTTTATCTTTACTTTTCTCGTTATCTTTACTTTACTGTTCTGCCTTTGATATTCAACTCAAGCCTCAACCAATGGGGGAGTAACCCGCCCAAAGCCTCTATCCATGGGGACCAAGTCCACCAAGCCTCTATTTATGAGTTTGAGTTCAATATCAAAGCTTTAATCGTTTAACATTGGAATGTAACTCAACCAATGGGGGAGTAACCCGCCCAAAGCCTCTAACCATGGGGACAATGTCCTCCAAGCCTCTATTTATGAGTTACATGCCAAAGCCTTAACTGGTTAACATTGGAAACATAATCCAACCAATGGGGGATTAATCTACCCAAAGCCTCTAACCATGGGGACAATGTCCACCAAGCCTCTATTCATGGGTTACGTGCCAAAGCTTTTATCTTTTTCTTTATTTTACTTCATTATTTAACCATGGGGAAACAATCTGCCCAAACCTTTATCTTTACTTTACTTTATTATTTAACCATACAATCCGCCCAAGCCTTTACATTCATTCCTTTACTATTCGTAATCGTCTCATTTCTTATTTGTTTCCTTTTTCGTATTTTGTAAACGTTTAGTTTCTTCTTTATTTCTTCTCTTTCTAAAACCATGCCTGAAAGCCATTTTCATATCTTTTTGGAAAACTATGATGCATGATGCTCGTGAATGCATACATTCTCTACTAGAGGAATTTAATAGCGCAACCAACATACAATTCATGCTCATAAAACTGTAAACATCGAAACATGCTATTTAAAACTGTAAACACCGAAAAATGCTATTAATAGTGTAAACAACGAAACATGCATCTCCTATTTCTTGCGATGTAGGGTCCAAAGACCAAAGCACATGCGTATCACTTACCTGACGTCCGTGGCGTGTTTAACACTCTATTCTTTTCTCGTTAATACCTAAACCATTAAAATCACGTATTATTAACCTTACTTCTACAACTCAACATTTTAACAATCTGTACATAGACAACAGAATAGCAAACCTCATAATATTGCTCATTCCATTAATGTATCATGATAAACTAACTTTACAAACCCGAGTATTATTTTATCATGAATTCATATTTTCCATAGCCAATAATGGCACATTTCGAACCAAGAGACAGTTTACCAATTAAGAACACTTAAAAACAATCTATATTTTCCATATCTAATTCTAATTATTTACATGTCTTAGATCAATCAATATCCCAATTCCAATACAAAACCAAGAGAATGTAAGGACCAAGGTTGTAGCTATTTATTCATTTCAAAATACAACACTTAACACTTTAACACTCCTTATCTTCCAACAAATTCATTTAAAAATCCATTAGAGTATAAAACCAAAAGCTATAACTAACATATTATTCTCCAACAATATAATACTCTAACATCCAACAACAAATTAAATCATTTCCTTTTTAACATTCACGATGACTACGTCAATAGCACATCTTAACTTAACATAATTCTTCATTTTATCTCAACTTCAACCTCAATTAATTCATTGTGAACAGGGCATATCATTCCAACAACAAGTATTAAATCCATTAATCACATCAATATATCCTAGTAGAAATTCATAATCCAGAGTAGGACATTCAAACCAACATCTTATCCCCATCCAATATTCAACCATACATAAAAGAAACAGAATATCTCCATTGTTCAACAACAATACTCAACAGTCAGAATCGAAGCATAGCAGGGAGTTTAATTCCATAAATTCTATAAAGATCCATAATTGTGCTCATCATTCAATTAACTCAGCAGAAAATCCAACAGGAAGCAGGGATAACCCACACAAGCCAGAATGATTCAGAATCAAACTCAAAATAAAAGAGTCCAACAAACAATTCCCTTACCAACAGAAATGAATCAAACTCTGTTTTGCCCACAAGAATCAGAAGACAGACTTGTCCTGCATCACCAACTCCCCATCACTCCGTAGACTTCACACGACTCTTCATAGCTCCACAATTCTCTAGAGAAACATTCGACCATTTCCTCTGTTTATGCTCTCGGCTTCTTTCCCTTCTAGAGCAACTACTTCACCCGAGGAACAACACCCAGGAGAGAACAGAGAACAAAGCCTTCCCAACCTTCAGAATACACAGAACATGTTTATAGCCAAAGGCAGAGACGTCCAGAGACTTACACCGATGGGGAGGATATGCACCGTTAACAGAGGAGCTGCCGCGTGGAAGTCTCCTGCCAGCTAATTAATTGGTTAAACCAATTTAGTTGAGGATTAGTTGTGGACCAACAGGATTAGTTCCGAACAAACTCTTCCACCGAACCAAGCCCTTGCACACCCATTCAGTTTGCGTCCAACACCTCGCAGCACCGAATTCAAACAATTCGTCCAAGAGATCAGACTACCCAATGATATGCATAAACCAGCAGAGACGCTTACCTTGGTCGGAAATTGCAGTTCAAATCGCGATTTCAAACGGATCGAACGAACTCGTGCCGTGCCCTAGCTCGCACGTTCGCCGTTCGTCGTGACGACCGCAGCCCATTGTCGCTGCCATGCGCCGGACAATGCGAACCCGAGATCGCGGCGACGTCCGTCGCCTTTGATCGCCGTCGTTCTCCCCTCCGATCGCTCACTCCTCTGTCTCTCATTCTCGCCCTCTCTCGCTCGTTTCCCCTCTCTCTCTCTCTCTTCTATTTCAAATGGCCGATGGCCAACAAGGAAAATAAAACCATTTAATTGGTTTTTCAATTAATTATTTCTTTTCTTGAAATTTCATCCTTATTTAATTAATTTCCTTAATCCCTCCTTTCATCTTCTCTTATACATTTCAATCTCATTTTATCTTCATTTGTACGTAAAATCGAATTACTCCAATACATTAGATCAAGCCAAACCAAAATTGGTATAATGAGGAACGTCATTAGTAATATCCCGATAATTTATTCGATAAATTCAAATATCCACAATTATTTTCCAATATATAAAATTCGGGATATTACATCTACCTTCTTCCTTCATGGTGGCTCTTTTTTCTTCTCTACCTTCTTCCTTCATGGCGGCTCTTTTTCTCCACAGAGGTAAAATCTCCTCACCACTCTTTCCTTTCCCCTTAAAACCCTTCCTTTGAAACTGTCTCTCTTCTTATCAGACTCCTCTCAATCTCCAAAAACCAAAATGTAGAAATGACAAAGAACACAAGATGATTTCTCTCCTTTTTCCTTTTTTCCCTCTTAAAACTCCTTTTTAACAAGCTTATAACATTACAGAGAGATACGACAAGTCATGATGGTTTATTATCCAAGTATCCTTTCAATTTCCAGATGCCCCCTTAAATTTCTAGACTTCGGTTATACATTTTCTGGCTGACTTTCAGTTTTTTGGTTGATCAACTTCTTCTCATGATCGACCGCAAATCCTACAATCACGGCCATGATTGACTACAAATTGTGTCTTGATCGACAAAAAATCCTTGATTTTCACTATTTTGAGAATTACTAGTCGATCACCTTCTTGGTAGATGATCGACTGCTTCAAGTATTTTCTCTTCAGCCGATTGACCGGTCCAAATATTGCTCACCACTGTAATGATTCACTCCAACAGAGATCGACCGACCTCATGCTAAATCAACTGCCTCTCCCTTTTATCCCTTCTAATACTTAAACAAATCACACTTTTAATAACCAATATCCACAATTATCCCTTAATTCTTCAAAACTCCACAAATATTGTCACTTAATGTATTACTCTTTCACCAATCTTTCGAACTAATACTATTAGCATTACCATAGTTCTAATTGTTCTTGCTTAACCTCATACTTAGTACTACAAAAATCTGAGATATTACAGCTCGCCTAGTACCTTTCCATTTGATGGGTGGTGTGACGGCTTGGAGCTATGCTCTCTGGCAACCCTTGTCAATTTGGATGTGACTGGTAGCTAGTTGTAAAGAAATTCATTGCTGGCAATCTTATTCATTATTTGATTATACGTATGGTGTCGTTGCTTGGTCTCCAAATTGCAAACACCCTTTTCTTTGGACTCATGAGGTGTTACTATCGACGGATGACTGCCTTTCTGTGCTATTTGTTGGATCGGTCCTTGTGTGACCATTCTTTTTCACTGATGACGTTTTCAGATGAAAAATGATGCATACCTATTTTTATGATATAGTTGTTTATGTATACAACACGTTTTATAAAAAGGTTCATCGATGGATCGTGGGCCTTGTTTTTGGTGAAATTGATACAGAGGTTTTAAGTGTGGTTTTAAAATCCATGCACAATAATAAGACATATTAAAGCATGATTTCTTTTTGAAAGAAATGTAAAATCAGTTTCTTTTTTATGCATTGTATTTAGTATAGATTTCTCTTACTAAGTTGGTCAGTCATCCCTCGACCATATTTTTTTTCTCAGTATTAGATCGTGCTGGTCAGTGTACTATTGTCCTTGGTGAGAATTTTTCTTTCTTGTTTTATTTATGTTAAATTTGTTGTGGTACTGAATAATTTATTTTCCTGTACAATATTTTTCTCTTTGTTTTTTTTAATGTTATCTTTAACTCTTGTGATCACTTTGTGGACCCTGGCCTATATGTTTTGGGCTTTGGGCTTAATTTTATGTTAAGACTTCCACTGCCAACTTAGCCTTAGGGCTATGCGATCAGATCCTCTCCAAGGATTGGGTAACCTGACCCGACATTTCTGTCACGGACGATGCGCAATGGTGTCATATCATTGGCTTTCAAATCCCTAAAGTGGAAAGTGGTAATAGGGTTTTAATGACGAGTTCATTGGGTTTCAAATCCTTAAACCTAGATAGGGTATTTTAATCACACAAATTGGAAGATTGTTAGTCGTTGAGTTTTGCTTGCTTAGTACCTTTCCATTTGATGGGTGGCATGACAGCTTGGGCCTATGCTCTATTGCAACCCTTGTCAATTTAGATGTGACTGGCAGCTAGTTGCAAAGAAATATGTTGCCAGCAATCATATCTATTATTTGATTATCTGTTTGGTGTCATCACCTAGTCTTTGGATCGCAGACACTCTTTTCTTTGGACTCATGAGGTGTTTCTATTGATGGATGTCCACCTTTCTATGTTGTTTGCCTGATTGATCTTTGTGTGACCATCCCTTTTCACTAATGACGTTTTCAGATAAAAAACAATGCAGACTTATTTTTATGATATAGTTGTCTATGTGTACAACGTGCTTTATAAAAAGGTTCATCGATGGGCCATGGGCTCAGTTTTTGGATAAATGGATACAGAGGTTTTAAAATGTGGGTTAAAAGTCTATGTATGACAATAAGACGCATGAAACCATGATTTTTTGAAAGAAAGGTAAAACCAAATATTTTTTTCATGCATTGCATTTAGTATAGATTTTCCTTACTGAATTGGTCACTCATCCCTTGACCATATTAGTTTTCTTAGGTTTAGATCATGATAATCAATGTCTTTCCATTGTCCTCCGTGAGGATTTTTCTTTCTTATTTTATTTCTATTAAATTTGTTGTGGTGTTAATGGTTTCTTTTCCTACACAGTTTTTTTTTCTCTTTGTTGTTTTCTTTATGCTTTCTGTAACTCTTGTGATCACTCTGTGCATCCCAACCAATTTCTTGGTGCTTTGGGCTTAATTCTACATTAAGACTTTCGCTGCCAACCTAGTCTTGGGCTGGACTATCGAGTCGATTGATTGGACTTGTTTGTCAAGCTCGCCTTTGGGTCATGACAAAAATTTATGGTATCAGAGCATAAGGTTCCACTGTTCTTGGGAGTGATCACTTGAGAAAGTGATAGTGTAAGTTTATGGATGTTCTTCCACTGTGCATGGAATTGTTCCAACGCCTAGTTAAGTTTTCAAATGAATCAAGATGCTACTAGGAAGACATTTTAAGGTCATCTTTTGGTGGATCCTGTCTTTTCCAAATTTCTTGTGTAGTGGGTGTGCTCCCTGGGTCGTTAAGTGAAATTCCTTTGGACTACAAGCTTGTGAACTCACCTAGGTTCTTCATATTGTGTGGGCCTATGTGGTTTGGAATTCAGATTTTACGTATGGATTCTTCTTATTATGTGAGCGTGTGTGGTTCAGAATTTAGATCTTACATCTAGATTTTTCCTCTTGTGTGGGCCTATGTGGATTAGAATTTAAATCTTTTATCTTGGAATGCGATCCAAATCCTTGTCCATTTTGTAGAATCTTGAACTGTCTTGTCTGTTTTAGAACTCGTTAGTTCAGGTTAGGAATTTGTTTGAAGACATTCGATCAGATACTTGTACCATCTGTTCTTGGTCTCTGAACATGTCATGTTCCTATTAATCCCAACATTAGTTTAAATCTCTACGTAAGTGTTTAGAAATAGTTGGTTTGGGAACTTGAGTCGTTTGATTGGTTTTTTCTAAATGACGATAGCAGTAGAGTGTAACGACCCGGATTTTTGTAAATCGTTAAAATGCGTAAAATTTTGAAATTTCTTTTTTTTTTAAACAAAACGTATAAGAGTGCATCTAACGGATCGTTATTGACTCTTTTAAACCCATTATGAAAAACCAATTGATAAATATGCGGAAGCGTTATAAAAATAAATCATTTGTAAAACATGGCGGAAGTATCTGATCATTTAAAGAAGAAACTAAACAATGGAATACAATACAATAAAACTTTGGGTAAATGACAAATCAACCATCGTGGTTTGAGGTCAATGACAAGTCAACCACTGTGGTATTTTTTTTAACAAGTTAACTACTCACGTATGTTAAAATGACAAATCCAACATCACGTAGAGGTTTAACGTTAAAAAGCTAGGTGCCAACGTCCGAACACCGGAATGCCCAACTCCAGCGTTCTGAATTCAGAACGCCCAACACCGGGCATTCTGAAGAATTCAGAAGGCAAAATTGCGGTGTCTGGTGAGAAGATTAAAACCGAATAACTCCATCGTATCTGCACCTTAAAATTTTGATGAGTTACAAATTACACAAAATGCTGGCAAACAAAAAAAATGGTTGGTCTTTGTTATTTTGTCCCTCTCATAGTTACGCTCATAGCAAGGAAAGTAGAGAGAGAAGGGAGATGAGTGAGAGAGAACAGAGACGAAGAAGATGAAGAAAAGACCGCATTTTTACGTGAGGCACCGCGTTTTTACGCGGTGTCACCGTGTTTTTGCGATTAAACGCGGTGCCTGGAAAAACATTTTACGAATGCAATGTTTTTATTGATTTTTTGACCTCTGCACCTTCAAACTAGCATAACTTTTGCTACGGATGTCGGAATTGGGCGCAGAAGGTATCAAATCGAAGCTCTCTCAGAGCTCTATAAATATCATTGGGTAAACCTCATGACCGCCTTTCTCAGCCCCAAAATCAATCGTTTAAGCCCTCAAATTTGCGATCAAATATTTTGCGAAAAAACGCGGTGACACCGTGTAAAAACGTGGTGCCTCGTGTAAAAATGCGGTGACACCGCGTTTTTAACTTGTTAACGGAGAACGAAAAACGTAACTGCGATGTTTGCTTTGTTATTTTCCCAAACGTCAGTGGTTAATTTGTTAAAAAAAATACCCTAGTGGTTGACTTGTCATTGACCACAAACCACGATGGTTGATTTGTCATTTACCCTAAAACTTAATATGATTACATTTTACCCTTAGCCTGGCTAGCTTCGAATCTCGCAGTGCAAATTCCTTCACCCCTGCTTTATTATTTGTTCGTCGTTCTCGTATATGAGCCTATTATTATTTGTTCGTCACTTGTACCCACACCACAAGTAATACGTGAGCCTAATGGCTCATTAAGGAAAAGGGTTAATGCAATATGCTTATGACTCTCTAGTTCATTTGGAATGGGGGCCACCCAAACCAATCATTTCATTAGCCATTTTCCATTTTATTACTTTTCTTTACGTCGTTCATTCGTTACTCGTACTTTGAGCTTGAGATTGGAGGAATCCGTGGCGGTAGGGTAGATCTTTCTCGGCTTCAACCACCTAGAGTAGACAGTCTCGCAGTCCCGGCAAAGGGAAGGTAATGTTTTCCTTTTAAATCCTATCTACCTGGCTGATCCGTACTACCCTACCATCCCCCAACTCCCTTATTATTTTCTTTGTGTCTGTGCCAGGCTAAGCTACTGGACCACAGAGGCCTTTATTATCTTACCGTTTTACTCATTTTCATCATTTATCATCACTCATACATGTGTGCGTACCACCCCGTGACACTCCCTATTAGTTTCTATTAACAAGATGCATGACCATACATTCTGAACCTATCATGATGCATGATGCATAAGGACATAACGTTCATAATAATGGAAGTGCGCATTTAAAGATAAGTAATGATAATTGAAAGCACGTATAAGGAAAACAAAGCATATAATAGAAGGAAATAATTGCACACCATAAAGAACAAGTACACAAAGACAAGTAACAATGATGGAACACCCAATAACATACAACATATGAAGGAAACAATTATAGAACTAATTGAACAACAGGGAACATGCTTGGATATATAAATCACAATAATAAAAGAGATATAATGGATCACAAGCGACGTGCATATGGAAGTAAGCATAATTAAATTAACATGCTCAAGAAGAATTATAATTATCATCTAGTTAATTATCCTAATTAATTTACATACTCAAGAGTTGATTACTTTAGTAACTTACACTATTTCATTAACATGAGATTATTTCTTTAGCATGTTCAAATTCAATTAATAATTGTAATTAGTCAATCTCATACTCGATACTTTATTTAATTAACATGCGAATAATTAAACGTGCAAGCTAAGTCAAACATGTTGCGACTATCAACTAGTTGATTAACATGCTCATCAACTACTGTAATTAATTATGCTAGTTCATTTACATGCTCACGGTTCACTTAGCATAATAGTAGTCTAGTTAGTTAATTAAACATAAAATAACATGCTAGTTAATTAAATACTTAACATGCTTGGTTTAATTGCATTTGATTACTGTACGTGTATCTAATTAGCATGCTTGATCCTACTTCAAAGGTTTAGTTTAACAATTTGGTTAACATGCTTCATTGCTTAACCATTAGATATGCTAGTTAGTTACTTATAAATCAACTAACTAAACATGCTTAGTGTTATTGTTATAATTTCCAAACATGCTAGGATTAGGAGGTGAGGAAACCAAATAGAAACAGAACATCAATGATGAAATTGAAGCTTGTAAGTTAAACTGTAAAGGACAATTCATAACAATATCTTTACACTTAGCTCGTTTGTCTCGTTCATTATCTAAGCATAACTCATCTTCTATTTGTCCATTATATAAATTCAGGGCATCAACAATTAAGACATTTAAATCACAGATCTACGAATTGAATTTAAGCTAACAACACAGAGAATGCCTCAAGCAAGAGAAATCAGCAAGGAAACACAGTAAGAAATCATCTAAAATAAGCTAACGTCATCTACAACACACATTCAGGAAGCTAACAAAAACTCACACACCCATACTTGTGGTGTAGGGCCTCAATGGCCAAAGCACCCCTATTTCCTTACCTTAATTCTTTAATACAGGTTGGCACTATATTCTTATCCTATTCCTCTTTCTGACACCTTCACAATCAACACATTTATCATGGACTGCTTCTCATCGAAATCTATACTTTAACACTTAACAAAATGCCAATATTCACAACTTAGCAACCAACAAAGCATGCTCATTATCCTTTTTATCCAAATATAATGGCAGCAGACAGATCATTCCATCATACATAACTAACAGTTTATAAACTTGTCACAGAATTGTCACGAGCAACAGCAGAGAGCACATTCGCTTCATACTAATTATATGGAAATTATAAACAACTCAATCCCATAACTTATTCCAAATCTTAACCAGACAAGTCATCAACCATTAACAGAGGAAATCATTAACCGTTGAACAGAGGCCATAAAGCAAGGCTAATTCCTTTTCATGCTAACATCAACATTTAACATTGCCCAAGGTCCATAATGTTATCCAACAACAACACTTTATTATATTTTCCACAACTAAAGGACAATAGAAACCCACACTTAACCTTCTTCACCCAACCCATAACAGAAGAAAAAGCAAACCCAAAATCCATATTATCCAGGAAGTCCAAGCTAAGCCTTTAAAGAAATCGTAATCCATAAATAGAGACCAAGACATTTCCAGAAAGGAACCATACTAGCAAACCAAGGAGCTCTCGGCCAAGCTCCAGAGAATTCTAGCCTAGAAGGCAGGATAGACCCGAGGCACTAGCAGTTCCAGCTTCTCCCTCTTCATTCTCGACTCAACCTCTAGAATATCATCCCTCTCACAGAAGCTAACCTGAGAGACTTCATTCTCTAGCTTCCCTTCACTCCATTTTGTTCTGTCTCTCGTTCCTCCCTGTTCCTTGTAAACTACCACCAAGAGACACTCTCTCTGCCACTACTAGAAGGCAGAGAGTGTAGCTCTCCAACATGCCCGACAACTTCTCTAACATTGTAGAGGATGTTCCCCATGCTGGACTTGCCATCGTTTTCACCTGCAGAAGGCATCAGTTTGGGCCGACCAACAACTCGGGCCTAGCTGCTCCATCTAACCCGCCCACTCGGCTCAACAACCCAAGCCCCTAGCCATTGACCTGAGGCATTGATCGCCTTCCATCGACGCCCGACGCCACATCGCCATTGCATCCCGTCACCATCGCCATCCTATCGGCGCCGACATCGCAGATCTGCGAGCGAAACCCTAGCATCGACAAAATAATCGCCGCACGCCAGAGCCTCGCCCATGCTGCGAACGCTCACTGCTCAACCTTGCTGTCCATCGCACCTTCGTCGCGAGCCGGCCGTCACTCGTCCGTCCCCGTCGCCTCCCGAGCGCTCGCTCGTTCTCCCTCTCCTCCCCTTTCTCTCATCCAGGAATGGCCAGAGGCCAAATTCTTGGCCTTCGCAGAATGCCCTCTCGGCCATTCTTCTCCCCTTTTTTTTATTTTTTTATTTAAATTATTTATTTCATTTTAATTTATTTATTCTTTAAATTAAACATTACTGTATTTTCATGCGTTGATTATATGTACAACATATGAGTCGACCCAAATTTCGGCTCATGACTTATCCTAAAGTCGATTAACAATTATTACGAGCCCAATCTAAATTTCCTAATTCCATAAATTAAATCTTAATGACCCTTCGATAAATTTCCTAAATAGTAATTTATCGATTACATCCTTGGTAATACCACGACAATTACCCAATAAATTCAAATACCCCTAATCAATTTCCAATTATTCTTAATAAATTTTGATATAAAAATTCAGGGTGTTACACAGAGGCTTCACTGACTGAGTCTCATCTTGTATCCAATTATGAATAGGTTGTGTTGTCGTGATGGTCTCGTGCTCATCTTCTATGACTGTCGCACTCATCTTGTAAGTAGGACTCTAACTGATAGGACAACAATGTTTCCTGTTAGTCGGAATCCGAAAGTTTGCCTTGAAATTTTTTCCTTAGCTTTCATCGTTTCTTGGGTTTCTTGTGCTTTGGCATAATCGGGGGATCATAGTGGTTTAATCCTGGTAACGAGTCATTCTGTTTGAAGATGATTTGGTTTGCGTTAGTCGCATTCTCTCGTCTCCATTGTTCATTTCCTTGTGTTTGGTGTATCGATGGGTTGCGAGAGACCCATGGATACTTGACGCTATCATTTCTCATTTAAAGAGCCTTTTGATGTTGTAGGTCCTGATTTGTTTCGATTAATAATAGTTCTCTGCGTTTTAGAATGTTCATTTGTTAGGACGGTGTGTTTCAATTCTTCCAAGATCTCTCGTGAGATGAGAACCATTGTTGGTCCTTATTTGATGAGAGTCTCATGTGTTGTCGAAAAGTGGAACGTCATCCTTTTCTTTGGGGTTCCATGTCTTGTCAATTCATTCTCTTTTTCTTGAGTGTTGTGTAGATAGTCATTGGAGTTGAAGTTGGGCAGCAATTTCTGTTGGTTGGTTGAGTGGAGTTGTTGTTGTGTTGGTCCATGTTATCTGTTTATTGGAAATGTGGGTTGCACTTCCCAATGGACTAATTAGCGTGTCCATCGATTAGGAGGTCTGGTTCTGTCATAGGTTACTTCTGACCTCTGCCTTGGCCTTGTCTGTGTTGTACAAAAGGTCCATGTTGTTTTTGGGAATTTGGAATTATGGTTGTAGGAGTTGTTTCATATGAGGGTTGTTTGCTTGTTGCGCCCTCATAGTTTGTGCTTCGTTTCTTTCATTTCTATTGACACTCCTATATTGTTACAGGTGGTATTGTCTTTTAGGGTTCTGTTTCATTTTTTATCAGAGCTTGTAACTTCTCCGTGTTGAGCCAATGCGCTTTTCCTTAGAGGAGTGGATTACTTGGCTATTCGATAAGCTTTGTCGCTCGTCTTCGTAAAAATTTGAATTGTTGTTATAATGTTGTTGGCCACTATTTTGCTAGAGCATCTCTTGATGGCGATTTTGCATTTTCTTATTATGAAGTTGGGCATCTTGTGTTTCTGGTCTTGCCCTTGGTTTGACCAATGCTCGACTGCTTTCGTGAATGTCAGTGCTAGGTCCTGGACTTGAGGCATCTCGTTTGGTATCGTGGTTAAATCCTCTAGAGTTGTGTGCGCTAGGAAGTAGCAATTGTATAGAGCTGTACTACAAATCTTGGATTTTTAAGCCTTGTCAATTGCCAGGTCCTTGTTAGGATTCTTGTTTCTTAAATAGTTTTTTCGTTGTTAAATTTGGTGTTGTTCGTGTGGGACATAACACGTGTCAAGTTTGTGTTGGATGTTTTGGTCTAATTGTACTTATGTTTAAGTTTCGGTTGTTAGGTAGACTAATCTAATAGTTCCTGACTGGTGTAGCATTAGACAGTCTACATTGGTGTATCACACATTTGGGTTCCAGTTGTGTTCTGGTATATTAGGGCATAGGGATTTGCCATGAGTCCATGAGATTTGGTTTTCGATGGATATTTTGTAACGACCCGAATTTTCGTAAATCCTTTGAAATGCATGAAATTCAAAAGGTTTTGGTTAAAAACCCTTTTGGAAGAATATCAGAATGCAAGCCAGGCTGTTAGGAAAACCGTAAGCCAGGCTGTTAGGGAGTGGAGTTTGGGGAATCCTACGGTTTCTGATTATGTTAATGGTCTTGTAATCCCAATAAGGGAAAGGTAAGTTCTTTTCCTCACTCAAGGCACGTGACCACCCCGTGGCGGTGTTCTTAATTGTTTATATTATTATGATGCCTAATACTACCTTAAAAGTACATACAACATACAAGGAGAATTCATATAACAACCATAATGGACATAACGTGCATGACAATAACAAGCATTTCAAAACAGTAAATTAACAACTTTTAAATAAATCAACAACTTAATCAATAACTAGTAAATCAGTTAAACTATTGTTTATCAATGAGCACTTCCTATTTTGGTTTCACATGGAGCAATTGTACTTTAGTTAATCAATAGAAACTTCATTTTATATCACAGTGAACATTTTCAACAGCAGAGGCGTAATATAGACCATTTTTTTCACCCTCCTATTGTTAACAGAATTTAACTTCTTTCTTCAACACATAATTGTCTTACAACAATTATTCATGACAGTGTTTGGTTCACAACATATTAATAAATTGCAACAAGTATTCGAAGCAGAGTTCAATGTGAAGAAACAACATCCATTTCAATAGAGTACTAATTTTACCATCAAACCTATCAAGTAAAACTAGAGAGCAAAGTAAAACTAGAGAGCAAAGACAATGTAATAGAACAACTATCTCATCCAAGCCAAACAGAGTAAAAAATTAACACCAAACAAGTCCCGTGATGTATGGCCTCCTCTGGCTATTTTGCATCCAATTTCTTACCTCAAGTTTTTTCCTTGCACACTTCGGCAATCCACGATTTCCCCAACAGTCCACAACAATAGTTGAACTTTCCTTCTTTCTCGTTCATAGAAAGAAGAGCAACAGTATGCCTTACACTTACTCGCTCACAACACTAAAAAATTATAGAATTCCTCCTCCATTCAATCCCTTGCCCTCAACTTATAGACTAAGGGGGAGAAAGAAAGAGAGAGACCCACGTTGGACATCAGAGTTGAAGGAACAATCACCCAATTCAAAGGAGGGTGGTCCAATGGCCAATCACCATGTGGATGATTTGATCACTCTGGGATAGCCGTTGTAATCTCCTCGGGAGAGGAGGGAAAATTATCAAGGAAAAATATAAAAGAATGGCTGACTGAAGTAGATTTTTCATTTAAAATAGAATTTTCTATCAAGTAAGCCGATCGAATCTTCAATCACACCTTAGGCTGATTCCTCAAATTTTGCCTCTGTTTTGTGTTTCGGCTAGACCTTGCAACCTCATCATGATCGATGACTCGACCAAAAAATCGACGAATTTGACAAATTCAAAACTTGTTGTTTTTCGGTCGCGCATCACATCCACACCCTCGACCCTGTTGCGTCCGAAAACCACAAAATGTAATCTGGAATGCTTTTCTGTCAAACTCTTGGACCACAACTTTGAACGCTGTAGACCGAAAATGCAAAGAACAAACCGTAATGCATTTGGGTCAAAATATTAGACTGTAACTTTGACCTTAACGCGACCGAAAATGCAAAGTACACAATCCGTAAAACATTTTCACTTTAAAAATTTGAAAAATATTTCTTCCCTCATTAACATTTCATCAAGTCCCAAATCGACAATTACGAAACACATTTTCTTTTATTATCCCATAAAATCATTTACTTCACTATTATGAAGAATTTATCTGGTCATTACATTTAGATCCCTTGACTCTTGAATGGTCATCACTTTAGTTGCTTCACCCTCGGTAGAAATCGGAGAATCTTCCTAACAAACTTTTCATTAAGGTAAATTCTACCAAGAACCTTTAAACCATTGGTAATGTTAGAAAAGCGGGTGAACATTTGACTAATAGTTTCATGTTTATCCATGCTAAATAGTTCGTATTAATGTACAAGCATGCTTACTTTATTTTCTTTACTTGATTTGTACCTTCACGTATAAATTGAAGTACCTTCCATATTTCGTATGCACTATCACATGTTTGTACCTTATTGAATTCATCTTCATTTAATGCACAATATAATGTACTAATTGTCTTAGAATTCATACTCATTTACGTTTGCCAAATTCATCAAATTCAATAGACAACTTTGGAACACTAATTCCATTTTCAGTTTTGATAGGTACATGTGGTCCATTTTCAATAATGTGCCATAAATCATAATCCATAGATTGAACAAAAACTCTCATTCTTGATTTTCAATATGTGTAGTCCTTATCATCAAAGAATTGAGTCCTAGTGATTGATTTTCCTTCTACTTGCACATTGTTCATATTGAATGCCTTTGTAATTTAACAAGAATAATTCTACTTTTAATCACAAAAAAGTTAATCACCTGCTCGAATACGAATTGTAGGATCTATATTCACTTAACAAGGGGTGTGAATTAGGCAAATCAAACTTTTTTGAATTATTAAAATATTTTAAGTATTCAAGAAATGTTAAGTGATCTAATGCGAGTTCAACAATTATTATGATTCATGCACAATCAAAGAGAAGGGTAAGAAGGATGCAAACTAATTTGGTAACACGATTCGACTAAACACACCTACGTCCGCGCTTTTGGTTGACCAATGTTTTTGTTCTGGTCAACCACACCTGTAACGATCAAAAATCCTTTTAGATGAATTTTAAAATGATTAAGGATATCATTTAGAGTATTTAATAATTATCGGATCAATCTATTAGTAAGGTATATTAATTCATAATTATGGAAATTAAATAGGAAATCATGGGGCTTTATAGTAGGTTGTTATTGGCATATGAAGTTTTAATTATAGGGGAAAGATAAGAAATATTTTAGAGAAATAAAGTGAGATTATAACAATTAAATTGGAAGAAGAGTTGGAAATTAATGGGAGGGAATTCATAATTTATTTAGTGGAAAGAAAAGAAAAAAGAGAGGAAAAGAGAGAAGAGGTGAAGGTTGCGGTTACGTTTGATGGAGGCCCATTGAGAGTGGGGAAACGTCATGTCACGCCGCAGCCTGTGAGTATGAGAATGGGGACTTAGGGTAGAGAACAAGGGACTGTGGTAAGGGTGGTTATGTTGTTCAGTCTTAAGGATTTTCGAGAAAGAGAGCTCTCGCGAAGAGGCCGAGCCTGCTAGCCACACAATTGATTAGCGAGTGTCGTGATGGCTTGCTAATTGAAGCTCCAGTAAAGAAACCGAGCTTCCGATGGAGAGACGAGCTGCTGAAGGGGGTTCTGCTAAGTTTGGTCCATTATCAAGGAACTCGAGGTAAGTATTGCTGAATGCATTTAGGCCTCTCGGCCCTATAGTGCAAGGCATTAGGCTACTTTTGTTCTCCATTTTCGTGTAATGCTTTGGTAACGGGCTCCAGAGCATACCGGTATTCAGTTTCTCTTATCACCGTAGTAATTTCTGAACCAGTGATTTCTCAACCTGAACAAATAGATAAGACTAGGAAATGACCCCTCTTCAAGCTCTTCCCCGGGGGGAACACCCAGATAGATAGATATAGTTGGGAATAGTGTTTTGTCGATTGGGTGTTGTTTTCTATTACGTTTACCATTTGATAGACATTGTGCAAGATAGTGCTCTGTTAGGCAGATTTTGTTCTCTATTTTTTGTTTATTGCATTGCTCGAAATTGTTGAGGATAATGCTCCATTGATTGGGAGTTGCTCTTTGTTCGTTGACTGCTTTAATAAATTTGTTGAGGATAGTGCTCTATTGATTGGGAGTTGTTTTTTGTTTGTTTACTGCATTGATAAAATTGTTGAGGATAGTGTTGTGTTGATTGGGATTTGATCTCTGCTTCGTTTACTACTCTGAAAGATAATACTGAGAATAGTGCTCTATTGATTACAGTTATTGCTTTAATGGACATTGTTGTGGATGGTACTCTGTTAGGTGGATTTTGTTCTATATATTTTGTTTACTGCATTGCTAGAAATTGTTGAGGATAGTGCTCCGTTGATTGGGAGTTGCTCTCTATTCGTTTACTATTTTGATAAAATTGTTGAGGATAGTGCTCTGTTGATTGGGAGTTGTTCTCTGTTCGTTTACTGCTTTGATAAAATTATTAAGGATAATGCTCTATTGATTGGGATTTGCTCTCTCCTTCATTTACTGCTCTGAAAGAAGATGCTGAGAATAGTGCTATGTTGATTGAGTTTATTTTTATGCTTGTTGTATTTTATGGATGGTCCCAGGATATGTACTCTGTAGGAGGGATGTGCTCTATATTCTCTGTTTTTGAAAATGACTCAAAAACTTATTCCTGTTATAGTATCCTAGTTGATGCTCTATTTTTATTTGATGGCTTGAGAATATATAATACGATTGTGATGGTTATGCTCAAGGTGTTGTCATATTGAGATAACCGAGCAAGTGAACAAAGGGGGGCTATGATATTTTACAGATTGTAGGGTATAGTGTGTATTGGAATAGACACTGTGATATATTGTTGTGTTCCCTGTACTTAAGATGATGAAGCTTGAATTTATAGTTGATTAGTTGTTGAGTTTATGTTATTGGTAAATGTTGAATTTATAGTTTATTAGTTGTTGAGTTTATGTTATTACTGTACTTTCATGTTGCATTATGATGTATGTTCATGCATGAGTCTGCATTTAAGAAAGATAAAATGAGAATAAAATGTATATAAATGGTGACTGAGGACAAGTTGCCCCAAAAAAGGTGGGCCAGTAGGACATTTGTAAAATATCAGATTATTAAATGATTTAAAAATACCATATGTAAATTTTTCACGTTATTTTCGGTCCAATGTGGAAGAGTTGACTTGTTTTGTCGCGTAGCGGCGACACGTGCGTTTTCAGTTTAATAGCCAAATTTGGATTTTTTGAGTGGGAATTTTTTTTCGAAAATATTTTTGATAAATTATCTTAACGAAATGAAATTTGTTTTCTGTAAGTGAGTCGGATTTGAATTGGGTTTTCAATCAGAAATTTATTTGATTTTATTATATATTATAAATTAATTAACTTTTTATTTATTATTTTATTAAAATAAATATTTTATTTAAAAGAAAAAGAAGAACTCATTCTTCTTCTTCTTCTGTACGCATAGAGGAGAGACCGAGAGAGAGGGAGGGAGTTGGATTGTGGCAATTCTGACTTTCGATGATGGATTTGCGTTCTCGTCGTCTGTGCGACTAACTATTGTGAAAGTGATTTGCGTTTCGGTAAGTTTTTCCTCTCCGTTTTTTATTCGAATGTTAGGGTTTGTTGTGGCTTCAGATTCGAGTTTGAAAACTAGAATCTAAGGGAAATCTCCTATTATTTTTTATGCATTTGAAGTCTAGAAAGGTTTATTTTCCAATAGGAGGAAAAATGGGGGAGAACAGTGCGTCTTTGGTGGAGAAATCGCACCAGAGATGGACCTAGTCGATCGACTGATCGACCAAAGGCTGGCGGTCAATGGACTGAGGGTTTGCGGTCGATCAACCAAGCAATGGTTGATCCACTGCAAATTGTCAACCAAGGGTTTGCAGTCGATCGACCGAAAATTTCTCTATCAACCACAAATTGTCAACCAAGGGTTTGCGGACAATCGTCCAAGCACTGGTCGATCGACCAAAAATTCCTCGATCGACCGCAAAGTGTTGACCAAGGGTTTTTGGTCGATCGACTAGAAATTCCTTGATCGACAACAAAATGTCGACCAAGGATTTGCAGTCGATCGACCAAGCAGTGGTCGATCGACCGGAAATTCCTTGATTGACTGCCCCGCCCCAAATCATGGACAGATTGCTCTACAATCTGTTCTGAGTCACCCTTGTTGTTTTGAGATGCGTGTTTTTGACCCACTCTTGCATCGGTTGGGTTCCTAAACTTAGCATAGGACCCTTCCACCTATGTTCATGACTCATTTTTGGAAATTCTTGTCTGTTGACAAGGTTTTATGCTCACTTTGGGTAATAGTCTTCGAGCTGGCTTTTCCACTAAATTCGTACTTAATTGACTTTAGATGAGTCCTTTTAACTTTCGAGTCTTGGTTGGTTGCAGGCATGTCTCATCAACTACCGTTAAGTCTCGATTAACCGTTGACGTATCTCGTCGACACTGGATGGTCCTGGTTGACTGTCGTTGAGTCTGGTCGAGGCTGCAGTGTAATACCTCAATAATATTTTGCCCATATACTCGATGTAATTAATTTTTGGGACAGTTAATATATTACATTGTGTGACGATACATGTTAATTTATGATGTGTATATATGGGGTAAATATTGAGAACTAATTGAAGTATGAAAAATTGGGAATAAAATGGATAATGGCGAATTTGGACGTAGTGGAGAAAATGTATAACCGACAATTTCGGATGCACACGGACAAGGAATGTCGTCTGAAAAAGCATGAAACGTCATCCTAGCATTTTGGGACGATACAGGACAGGACTCTGCGTCCGGATTCGTCCGTCGCCTGTAAACGCGAGATTTCGGGCAAATACGGATGACAGGGGACAATAGTGGACGAAGAAAGATTGAATCCATCAAAATTTTGGACAGATTTAGTCGAACGCGAATGAAGGCAAGGACGCCTTCCTTCGTCCGAAAATGCGACTCTGTTAGGAAGTATGGGGAATTCGGACGCATGTGGACGAGGCAAGGATGACTTCTCTTGTTCGAAAGTTCCAATCCTTCGTAAAAATATGTTTTAAATAATGGAACGTTTGTTGTTTTGTCTTTTAAAATGCACTCACTCGATAGAGGAGCACCCTCCCCCACTCCTGGACACTCTCGCCTCATTCCGTTCGGTGAGCCTCTGTCCCACCAAGTACTTCTTCGTTTATTAAACGTCTAGTAGAGCGTTCCTTAGCATTTTTCATAAATGGGTAACAACCAAAAATAATATGTTAGCACTAAGGTGCTTTTATAGCCTAAAACTAATCCTAATAAAATAATATCTAACTTAAGATAAAGTAATTTAAATAAAATTTAAAATAACTTAAAATCTAGTTCGAAAGGTAACGTGCGCAGAATGGGCTTCATGGGTGATGGGCGTGCATGGATGGCTGTTGGGATGAGCTGCTGGGTGCGCTTGGTTGTAGATGATGGGCTGCTGGCATGCATGGGCTAGATAAAAGTAGCTACTAGGCGCTGGTTGAAATGGGCCTCGTAGGAATGGTTAACTGGGATCTAGGCAAACTAGCGGATGGTGTGTACGGACCTCAGACCTGGTTCGCCATAGATGGGCTGCGCTAGAGGGATAGGTCAGCGCTATTAGATGATGGCGTGGGGGTGGGGACGCTTAGTTGCCCGGGTGGGTTGGCTAGCAAACTTTGCGCGGTGCTCACAGGTGAAGCTCAATGCTGGGCCGCGAGGAAGGATGTGTTAGAGATGGGTGAGCGGTCGGAATGAACAGCTTGCACATGGGTCAGTGCATGCATGGGCTACAACAAATGGGCCGCAGGTGAGGGGCGGGCCATGCAGAGATTGCATACACTGTCGGAGCGCGGGCTTTCTACTAGGCCAATGGAAGTAGCTGGTTAGTGGTTGGGCCACGCAGAATGCGTGCACTATCAGGATGCTAGAGATGGGTCACTGATGATTGGGCCACGTGGGGAATGCAGCTGGGCACGAGCGGATGATCCGCGAAGAAGGCGCGATGCTATCTCAAGAAGGCACGCGGGTGGGCACTGCCCGACCGCTGATGGGCTGGATGTTTGATCGGGCATGCGAGTGTGCGGGTGGGCTGGCCTGCAAGGAACAAATGACACTGTTAGAACAAATGCGCTGAGTTAAGCCGAGCGCACAGTCTAAATGAATGCATTAATGGGCCCTGCTTTGGGGTGCACTGTGCGAGCTACGCCACTACTGAGTGGGTGCGCGAGTTGGGTGCGCTATCTGAATGCGAGGGGTGTAGGTGGGCCTTCGGGCTTTTTGACAAAGTAGCCTCATTTTTGTATCCTTTGACTTGTATATTTTCTTTTATCTCCTCTCTAATGTTTAACAAGTCCAATGACTTTTGGATCATGGATTTTAGGCCCCCTTTCTTGGATTTTCTGCACTAAAAGTTGTGATTTTTCTTTCACCTTCTTTATCCATACTTTAGTCTCTGGGCCTCCATTGCCTCCTAATGGACCTTTGTCTTTGTGTGTTTTTTGGATCACATCATAGATTCTAGAGATGTCAGTTGTACGACCTTCACTTACGATAGCACGTGGAGCTAGCTTGTCAGTAAGCGTGTCGTGGTTGACATCGAGGTAGGGATCTTTATACTTTCTGCACTGCATTTTATCATGTTTTCAAAACTGATATTTTGTAGGATACAACACCTAGAAAACCCGATGGGGACTGTTTCGACAACACGTCTATTTTTATGTATATGTATGTTTTCTCACATTTACTTTATCGTACATGGTATATAGTTGATATTCTGTGCAATTGATGATATGATATCTATGTCTATGTGTTAGGAGGTTGAATCCTCTTGATGCTTTAAGCACTCTAGTGCTAAAGCATCACGAGGCTATCTCGTACAATCTTTTGTTGCGAGCAGATTGATTGTTTGTATGTACGAAAGGGGGATGTGACATTGGTGACATGTCCTTGGATTTTGAGTCTCGAAAGTCAGAAATGGAGATGGGAAGGTGATGATGCTTCCTTGAGTTTCGTGTCCCAAAACCTTGCCAGGGTTTTAGTCACATGGATTGGAAGGTTATTTCTCGCTGAGTTTTGCCTATCCTAGTACTGTTCTATTTGACGAGTGGCGTGACGGCTCGTAGCTCCACTTGTTGGCAATCCTCATCAAATTGGAACCCATAGGTATTTTTGTAACATCTCGTAACTTTTTCCATATAAAAATTTTCTTTCTTTAAAAAACACTCGTGAGGGAAAACCAGAGCAAACATACAGCGGAAGTCTTAAACATTTAAAACATAGAGTAAACACACAGCGATAGTCTTTTACATTTTAATACCACAAACCAGTAGTTTAAAAAAACTATTTAAACAAGCATCACTAAAATATTTATTTACAACCACTTAAATCCAATAGTACTTGAATACTTTTAAAGCATTTAAATACATTAATTCCATTTCCGTGAGCCATAACCCTAAGGTCAATGTCGCTAATAGCACAAATGCCCTACCTGGTACTACTCCATCAGCTACATCCTTTGTCAGCTTTATCCAATCATTGGCTCTTTACCTACATCAACGAGACCTAACTATGAGCATAAAGCTCAGTAAACGATATAAACGTAAAACATAAAATACACATATAACTTTTGTAACAACGTATATAGTTTTTAGTTTTGCTTATCTGTTATTGTTTCTATCTTTTACTGTTATTTTATCTATTTATGTGTTGGGTGTATCCAACCGGACCACACAAACATCTGTTTAATTATCTTTGATTTTTGTGCCAGGCATAACCAACCGAACCACAGCTATTTACTTATCTTTGATTTCTGTGTCGGGCATAGCCAACAAGATCACAGCTATTTACTTATCTTTGCTTTTTGTGCCAGGCATAACCAACTGAACCACAACTATTTAATTATATTTGATTTCTGTGCCGAGCGTAACCAACCGGACCTCATCTATTTACTTATCTTTGGTTTATGCGCCGGGCGTAACCAACCAGACCACAAAAACAACTATTTATGTATATTCCATTTTCGTGTATTTTAGGATTTCAAGTCTTAACATTGTCGTGCACACATAATCCTATTTAACGTGTTCCTCGATCGTATCCTTAAAATGTGATCCATTCTAACTAAGGAACTGAACTTAAATATAATAATCATACAATTCATAACAAGCAATTAAACGAACAATAAACACCCCCTAATTCCCATGATGTAGGCTCTTTTCGGACAAAATACATGCAATACCACTTACCTGAAGTCCTTAGCTTTAAAGAGTTAGCTCATAAAGTTTCTTCTCTTCAATACCTATTCATTTATAGACAACGGCTATTAATAATAAATCTCCAACTTCAAACTACAACCAACAAGTAACCCTCGTCTAATACTGTCCAAACTTAACCATTTATTCCAACAAACACCTTATCCTACAACTCATCTCAATAATTTATTCCATATGATAGTAACCAACTTCATGGATATCATTTTAATATTTAGATTCTACTTAGCTTACATACAGTTTCCAATTATATCCAATATTATTTCCCATTATCTTAAAACAAACCCTAACAATTCAATAGACTATAACCTTAATCGATATATATATATATGTGTGTGTGTGTACATATATCCAAAGTCTAATCAAATTTCCAAAATTCATTTATCCAATAATAATCAATAGAGTAATTTCATTTCCAGTAATCACATACTTCTATGTAAACTCACAGTAACAAAACGAGCAGGATACATTTATTAGACATTCACCAAAGAAAAGCAACAATTCATGCTCGCTGTGCAATAAACAAAACTGAAGAATCAATCATCCGAGAGAAGTTTTGCATAGCTGAAGAACTTGGAACCTGGAAACTAAAGATAGAAGCAAAACTCCATCTTCTAGAAACCCACACCCTCCTTTGGACTTCTCCCAGTTTCTCAAGAAACGCTCCAACCCTCACTTTCACTTTCAGTTTCTTTCTCTAAACCTCAACCAACCATGCACTCACTATCTACTTCTCATCCTCTTCTATGGTTTCACTTAGAATTTCAGCAGAGTAACCTTAGCTTTCAACTATGTGAAAACACATTGCCTTCCCTCTCTATTTATAGGCCCATCCATGACTCTTCAACATCCGCCCGGGTGAAGGCAGAAGGCCAAAGGATGGCAACTCATCAATGTCTAGCAACTCTTCGACATCTAGATGCTTCAGACAATGAAACCTTTCCTCTTCAGCGTCGGTTAAACCTATCTAGATAACCATCATAATTGATGGACGATCAAGCTGGACAATTATTTCCCTATGGACGATCGACTGCCAACCATTCTAAAAACTGCTTTATTTCATGCCGGTTGATCGACACCTCACCATGCCATCGCCACGATCGACCGCCAACATCATTCCTCTAGATTATTCATATGTACACGTATTTCCTTAACGTGATATTTATATTCATATGTATACTCTATATATATGAATGTCCTCAATAAACTATATACATTTATATGACTTTATAACTTCATTATTAACTACTTCCAATATTACTTCTCTTAACTCTAACTATCATCTTCTAACTCTCCAATTTATTTTTGTATCACTTAAACAAACCTTATATCCAAGACCAACATGCACTAAATCCATAAATATACATTTGAACATCGATATCAATTAAACCAACTTAGAGTATATGTTCCACTATTCTTTCTTCACCTTTGCCCAAGTTAAATTCCAATAACTGATAAAAACCTTATTATTCTTAATCTTTCAGTCCTTACAATATCCAAATATATTTTCTCTAACTAATTCCACTTACTATCAATCTAGTTATTACCATTCTATCTAACTCCAAATATCATCAAATAATTCTCCAACTAATCCCAATCCTTCCCATAAGCTAAATAATCTGGGAATCAAGGTTCACTTTATCCAAATCTGTTTCACTTAGCGAATACCTTAATCGTCCAATTCAGCTCCTATCATCCCAAAATTATCACTTAATCTATGCATTCAGCTCAACAAAAATTTGGCATATTACAATTTTAGTTGAGAAGCAATCCATCGCCGGCAACCTTATCCATTTTGTATGATTGTATGAGTTACGTTGTCGCGGAGCCTAGCTTACTGAAAACTCGGAAGATGCGTTGGATCGTCGGATCGCCGTCATTTGTACTTCCTCTGCTTCATGAGGTGTTGTCACCAACAGGTGACCACCTGTTCTCTGATGAGTGTCGAGTAGGCCCTTGACCGGCCACCCATTTTCACTTATGAGATTTTTGTTCAGAAAAGGATGTTGGCATATTTTACGGTATAGTTGTTTATGTATAGAACTGGTTTTGATAAAGCCACATTGAGGGCCTTGGGCCAGTTTGATAAATTGATAAAGAGGTTTTAAATTATTTCAATCCATATACGGTAAATGAGAAACATGAAATGATTTTTAAAAGAATGAGAAAAATAGATTTTAGTATGCATTGCATTTAGTATCGAATTCCCTACTAAGTTTGTCACTCACCCTTTAGACTCTATATTTTTCCCAGGTCAGGGTGTCGGCTTCGTGCATGGGATCTGCACATGCCATCATGGGGTGTTTTTGGTACCCTCTAGTGGGTGTACCAATCTTTCTGTGGATGGGTGGATGTTCATCGATTCAATCCCTTTGTATTGGGTACGATTGGAGTTTATAGTTTTGGTGTTGTTTGATTTAATTCATGCACAATACATTTCTTTATTTATATTAACATGTCTCTAGTTGATTACTCTGTGGATCCAAACCCATGTGACTGGGTTTGGGCTTAATTTTTATATTAAGACTTCTGCTTCTTTTATGCCTTGGGATGGGTAACCGAGTTCTCTCCAAGAATCGGGTCGCCTGACCCGACGATTCTGTTAGGCCTGCCTCCGAGTCATCACAACATTAGCCCGTTAGCTTGTTCTCGGCGCAACCCGAGACTGATGATCACAAGGGCCTCCTAGGCCGCTGTGCACTAAATTACATAGTAGCTAATTGATGACTCTCAAAAAGGGTGGAGTCTATCTTCATAAGGGCTGGAGACTCTCCCAAAAAGTGATGTGCCACGAGGACCCTTCACAAAGTTCCAAGCCAAGGACTTTCTAACCTCTTTATTTATTTTGTAGGTGTCTCTTTCCTAGCTAGCTTGGAGAAGAATATTAGTTCATTACACAAAGAGGAGTCCAAGCATTTGGATAAGTGGATGTTCAAGCAAAAGTATATAAGAAATGGTGGACTTTATAAATCTACCTACAACCCGACCACTATAGTGTATTTAACATTTTTATAGACCAAGCCAATCTTATATGAAAAAATCTTTTTCATACAGATTGTATCAAACATCCTTAGCTTTCTATAATGGTATTTTTTATTTAAAATTGAGTCTATTTGCTTGGACAAATGTTTAACAAATAGAGAGCATAATTCTTGCAATAGAAGCCCAATCTCGCTTTCTGGACTTGAGGCCCAATCTTGCCTATGCTTGGAGGTAATCTTTCCCAAAACCGATGATGAAGCGTGACATGTGTTCCAAGCCATTCCCTAGCTACCCTCGGTGCTAAATAATAAATTAGAAGGTTAGTCATTTCATTTATATTATTTGAATTTTGTGTAAGTGGAACTTTTTTAGCTATTAGGCTAGGGCTTGTCTAGTCTATTGTGTGCTCCTTTAGTCTTTTTTTTAAGAGCTCATACCCTAATTTTAGGGTTTATATTACCCCATTAAGATGTGGTAAAGTGGTCAGTTTTGAAAATCATTTAGCAATAGCTCAAAGTCGTTTTTGGAGTTCCCTCCAAAAACACATTGGTGTTTCTGTCTTGCTTTGCCACAGACTCATCACCAAAGATTTCTTCTCTCATAGTTCTTGTTCGGTCTTGGAGAGAAGACCTAATGCTAAGCCTTCAAGAATCTCTTGATTGAGGTGCCCTATGTGCGCGGAGGTTTAGAAGACCAAAAGAAATAAGGTGGAGTGGTCTACTTGAGGGGATCCATAGAAGTCGCTATTTTCTGTTGCTTGGAGGTTAGCAAACCAGCTTGAGGAGTTACATTTTTATTTTTGATTGAGGTTCTATTCGTGGAATTCTGGAAATTGAATGTTCTCTGGGTTATCTTGAAGTTCGTAAGTGTTGGTGTGGATTGGAATCGAGTTTACAAATTTGTGCAACTATTTGTGTTAATACCCGAAACTATTTTGTTGGATCAATATCCGAGCAGCAATTTTGTTAATTGCATAACTCCCACTTCGTAGTGAATTTAATCATAAGTTTTGGTGAAAACTTTGGGCCCTAAATGTTTTACGTTCTCTCCAAATTTGACATCAATTGGCCTTAAGAATCAAAAGTTATTGAATCTTTAATCTTGTTGGCCGAAACTGTTTTTATTTGGTCAATTTCGGGGTAGCTTTTTGTAAACGGAATAACTCCATGTGCGTTATGATTCTAAGAATGATTTTTGGTGACAATGTTTATCTTTGTGATTTCTAACTTCCCTCCAAATTTGAAGTAATTTTCATGTTGCACTGTGAGATATCATAGTTTCAAATTAAGTGTTCTGTTTTTGGGAATTTTTGACTAGCATCATTGTTCTTGTGAGACTTTGCACCCTGTGGTGCATAAAAAAGGGTGAAGAAAAGGAGTGTGTGCCCTACTGTTGAGCCTACTCATCCGAAAAGTGAAAGAAAGATGAAGATGAAATAATGTCATAAAATGTCATGTTATATTCATGGTAACATGCATTACTTGCTAAGTCTTAGACTTATAGATGAACCTTGCATTGTAGGTATGGATATCACGGAGGAAATGGCAAATGCAAAGTCACGTTGAGGGAACTTGCTCATGATGAAGAGTTGGTGGTTGTTGGGTAATTCCACGATTTATTTTACTGTTTTATGGAGTGAATATTTTATACGAAATTTGTAAATGACTGTTAAAACTTGAGTTTTTGCAAGAAATGTATTTTAATTGATAAAGTCTTCCGCTGTAAATATTTTTAAGTATAGTTTCATGCTAATGATGTTTAAATGACAAGTATAATATTTGTAATGATTTTTGAAAGGTATGGTTAATAGCTGATTCGGAATATGCTCTTAGTTCAAATGATTTTAAGCATCAAGTTTTAATGTTAGGAATTGTAAAAGAAAAATAATAATAATATATCACAAGAATTTACTAGAAAATAAGTTTTCTAAAAAGGGGCTTTACAACACCGATCGACCAATGTTACCCTGGTCGATCGCTTCAATGCAATCCAAAAAATGAGTCTTCTCTCTACCATATTTTTGGTCGACCATCCTCACCTTGATAAACCATTTTTCACTGTGTCGAAAACATGGAGTAATCTATAAGATTTATGGTTGACCACCTTCTTTGATATCAAAATTTGCTTGCTCTCTGTGAGAATATCGGTCGACCACTTTCACTTTGGTCGATCGTCCTTTGTGTTTTACTTCACCCAAAAATCATTCTTCACTACAAAGACTTTAACAAACATGTTAGAACAACAAAATACTCATTTTACCAGGTATTTCCAATGAAGATCAAAGATAAATTAAATGATAAACAATTTAATCATATTCAAGTTATAAAGAACTTATCATCAAATTAAGCATTCATCATTAAAACAATTAAAAAAGAATGGACTTACTTGGTAGAAACATAGCTCTTTGATTGGGGATCTTATAGCATGGTAAAAAAACTCCAAATTTAATGAAACACCACATTCTGGAAAGCTTGAGATGTCAGCTACAATATTTATGAATAACATTTTTTGATATAAAATAATTAAGATTGTCAAATTAGTCAAATACTTTTCAAAGGTTAGATCACCGCATTTTACCATAAGTCTGTTAGTCTTGTGCTTGATTTTTCACGTATGCTTTATTTTGAATAACACCATGATATATTTGGATGTTTGATTAATGTAATTCATCCTCTTTCCCCTTTGAGCACCTACAAAATAAATACTAAAAATACTATTAGAGAATCTCCATGCTTGATTGTGAATCGAGGGAATTCATGGCACATCATGTGCTTGCAAAGGTTAAGGGCACACAAACCTTTGTGATCCTGCCAAGTTTTCAATTAGTCGGGTTATATTTTGCAACATGGCTAGTATGTCATTGATTTGAGTTTGTCAACTTCGGGTGGGAGTGGCTTGTAATACCTAGAATTAAGCTTAGATTAAGGATAATAATAATTGTGGATTATTAGAGATTATGGAGTGATTTTATTATGGATTATATTATCTCGAAAATAAGTTTAGTAAATATAATAAGTTTGGGTATAATTTTTACCGATTATTGGAATGGGGATTGAAGATTTATTATATGATTAAGGAGATAATTGGTGGATTATTGTTTAAGGATTGTTAAATTAGTAAAGGAGGTGTGAAGTTAAGGAAAATGGCAGTGGCGTGTAAGTGGAGTGGAGATGTGGAAAGGGTCGATCGCTGGACCAACCGGGTGTGAGTGGCGAAGATGAAATCGGGAGAAAATCGCAGAGGCGAAATTTGGGGCTTGCGACGTTGGTCTGGTTAATCATTTGATAAACCGGCTTGAATTTTGGGAATAGTTTTTAACGTTTGATTGGTTGATCTTGTGATTGACCAGCTCCACATGAAAATCCAAAAACCATGCTTTTATGCATTGCTCCGATTGAGAAGGAAAAATATGTAATTCCGAGGCTCAGTTTTTGTGATTTCTCTATGTGTCCTCCTTTACACATGGCAATTCATAGGAAGGGTTAGGTGAGATTTCGGGGATGCATGTAGCGTATGGTGGAAGCTTCCTACTGATAAAATAGAAATAAAGAGAAGGAAAGACAGAGAGGGAGAAAAAGCTCTCTGGGGAAATTGGGGGATCTGAGCTTAGAGAAGAAATGGAGAAACAACTGAGAGAAAATCTAAGAGAGAGGGAAAGAGATAGAAAAGAAACCGAGAGCTTCTAGAGAAAAACGAGAGAGAGATGCTGTAAGTAAGAGAAAGACAGAGGAAGAAATAGCAAGAGACATAGAAACAAGAAAGAAGACATGCAACTAAATCCTTCACTTCTGTTATGGATTTTATGGGAGTAATAGTAGAAGATAAAAGAGTGAAAGATGTTCTCTATTTTATTTGTGAACATTTTTGATGATATGCTTTGTTGCTGGTTTGGACTCTCAGTGTTATCTATTTATGGATATTTGTAAGGATAGCTCTGTGGATATAATGTTCAAATATTTGTACTCTATTAGTTATGGAAAGTGCTCCTTGTTTCCTTCGTTTACTGCTTTGTTAATCGTTGTTGTGATTCATGCTTGATAAGTTTGTTAATGGGTCGTACCCTGTTAGGCAAGCTTTGTTCTATGTTTAGATTACAGCTTTTATGGATATTGTGAGGGTAATGCTTTGTGGATTGGTTTGACTTCCTGTTGTGTTACTGATTGGATATATTATTCTGTTGGGAATGTATGAGTAAAACGAAAATCAATGTTCGTATATATAATATAGCCACGGGATTTTTATGTTATACTAAATCTTGTAATGTGAAGCTATAGTGTACTGTAAAGTTGTATAAGCATGTTGTTTAGGGTAAGTTAAAGAAGAAAGACGTATGAGATGGTTGTGATTAGTATTGGTGTTTGAAAGTTGGATGAAAGCTTTAATGTGCATGTGTGAGGAAGTGCAATTTTATAAATGGTTATTAGTGATTGATAATGTTATCGATTTTGAAGGTATTGAAAAGAAGAACTTGAGTGTTGAAACACTTTAAGGACGCCAAGTAAGTGATATTGTTTGTGTTTTGCCAAAAAGCCTAGATCACAAGAGTTAGGAATTGTAGGTTACTAGATTATTAAGTTAAGTTATTGATCAAGCTATTGTTTGAGGATGTATTGTTGTGTGTTTGCTTGTTGTTTTAATGATGTGTTTATAGATTTAAGTTATTTAAGTAAGGATTTGCTATTAAACATGCTTTGAAAATTATATTGAGGATATAGAATTGTATGTATTTATAAGCATTCATGCATCATTGTTTTCTAAAATGTTACGAAAATGGTTTTAAGCATTGTTTTTGAAAAGGAAATAGAAACGAAACTAAATATGAATAAACATAAATAGATGTTTGGAGGTGTGAGTTCTTGAGTTGGTCATTGAGGTGGGTGCTATGGGATGGCCGCCTAGGGTGTGCACCATGATATGGCCGCCTTAGGTGTGTGCCACGATTGACCGCCTTGTGCATAAACCACTCCTCCTTATCAAGTTTGGACATCTCCAACGCCTGGATGGGTAAGTGAAACTAAAGTCAAGTAAAGTCAAGTAAATGGTAAAGTAAAGTTAAGTAAATGGTAAAGTTAAGTTAAGTAAATGGTAAAGTCAAGATCAAGATAACAGTAAAGGAAAACGGAAAACGAAAATAGAAAACTACATACGTGTTTTGAAAGCTGCATAGCATGTTACATACTACATATTTTTATATCACTTATTGAGTCTTAGGCTCATAGTTAAGTCTTGTGATGTATGTCCATGCTAGATCAGGATGAGGAGCAGTTAATGAAGGATTTGCACGCGCGGACCTTGTGCTGATTAGGCTAAAGGATTATAGGAAAATAGTTTGTAAAGGGTTTTGTAAAATAATTAAATTGTAAAAGAAAAGAATTTGATTCATCACATTTTCAATTGTTTTGTTTTACTAATAAAAGTCTTTCGTTGTTTTTATAAAAGAAAAAGTCTTCAAAATTACACGTTTTAAAAGTAAGGAAAATGGGTCGTTACATGGCTCTTGTCCACTTCATCATCTACTTTGGTTAAGGATCAAAGTAACTTTGCTCAATATGAGGGAACCAATTGTTGAAGGACTTAGATGACCTCTTTTCACAGTTCCTCGATGGTGGCTAAGACAAAAATGACCTGAAATATTTTGGGGCATACCTCCTTCTCATGAATCTTTTCATCATACCCCAAGTATTGATAGTTTCTTCTCCATCTCTCTTTCAATTAACATTCAAGCTTTTCCACCACAGTAGAGGTTGTCCCATGAGTGTCAAAGAAACAAGTTTCACTTTGGCCTTATCTGAAAAATAGCAACTTGAAAAAATTTCAACAACCTCTTCTTCCCACTCTATATATTTATTTCCCCCAATTTGCACCTCTAAAAGATATAATAGAAGTATTTTAGTTTTCCTCCTCCGCAATGTAATCCTCAGCATAAATACGACTTCTAGTCATCATAAAGAATAGAGAAGAACTCATAAGAAACTGAAGCACTAATGGTAGGGTTTGGAAATGTTGTGAACGTTCATGGTTTGGAGTTTTGCAAATTTTTTGGGAAAACTTTCACAGCAATGAAAATAGATCTAATGTATGAATTTCAGTGCGAATTTTCGACACAATCTCAATGAATGAGTGATGAAGAAGCCCTCTAAATTATGTTGGCTTATTCTAAAGGACAATTGAGATATGGTCAAAACGGTGCAGGTAAATCATAAACTATGAAAAATCACACCTTTTGACTCCAAGGCAATCTCCAACAAATAAAACTCTTCAAGTAAGATTTGGTAGAAATGAAATAGGCTCTGATAACAAATGACATGCAACTAAATCCTTGTATTGTAAGTTGGTTGAAAAAATGTAATACCCCGGATTTTCATAATGCTAAGCATAAAATCTAAGTGATAATATTTGAGGACTTTTGGAGACTTAGGAGATGATTGTAAAGTAGAGATGTGAAATATGGTTTTTGGTTTATTGGAAGTGTGATTTTTCTAAGTGTTAGAAGGGATGATGAGGGAGTGGTCGAACATGGCTAAGGTTTGATCGACCACTGTGTGTAAAGGGTTGGGGCGGTCAATCAAGTAGGATGTGGTCGATCGTTAATGTTGCAAATTATTACAGATTGCACTCCTTTTGGAAGCTGTCGATCAAATGAAGAGGAGTGATTGATTGGTTCCAAAGAAAATTTTATACAAAGAGCAACGATTTGAGAAATGGTCAATTGTCCACAGGAGGGTGATCGATCGGGTTAAAGCAATTTTGTAAAATTTAAGGATTTACGATCGATCAAGGCAAGAATGGTGGTTGATCACAATCAGTGCAAATTGTGAAGTTGGAATTCGCAGTTGATCATCCATGGAAGGTGATTGACCGATATTCAAGAAGATAGTTGACTCTTAAGGTTTTGCGATTGATCATGGGAAGGGCTTGATCGATCGATATACCAAGGATCGCCTAGAAAATAACTAACCGTAGTCTGAAAATCAAAGGGATGCTGGGAAAACATTAGTTGGACTTTTGTGGATGCTCAAGTGTTGCTCCACCAGTCCTTTCACCTTCAGATGGATGCTGAAGAGGTGTGAGTTACGAAATATAAGTGCAATAGAGAGAGTTCCTTAAAGATTAGAAAGAAAGAAAGAAAGAAGTAGTCTAAAAGTGAGAGAGAGAGAGAGAGAGAGATAGATTCATGAGAAAGAGGTCTCTAGAAAGGAATGGAGTTTGCTGGAAGTTCAAGTATTCTCTGTTCTCTCTAGTTTTTCTTTAGGTAAGCAGAGTTTTCTTCCATGATTGTTCTTATAACTTTACGTAGAAGTTGATTTAAAAGAAGAGAATGTAGGATGAAGGTGTTAGGCTCTCAGCCTCTGTCGTTTACAGCACTAATAAATAAAGTTGAAGATTTATACCCTGTGATTGAATTATGTTTTGCTCTCCCTTGTCATGTTTTCTTAAAGGATATTGATGAGGTTTTATTTTGTTGTTTTCGTAAAGGAAATTCTGTTTGGATTATAGGATTAGAAATCAATAATTTTATAAAGCCATTGTAGTTTACTGCTATATGAGAACTTGTATACTTTTGAAGCTTGATGACCATGAAGTATTATTTTAGTTACCACTATATGTTTGGGTTTTATATATGGTGATGCATTTCACTGTCAAGTTGAATCCCCTGTTAAGTTGGATGATTCTTTATGCTCCTTGTTAATTAAAGGTTTATGTTATGTGAATGAAATTCTGTTGGAATATGGAGTTGAGAAGCTGTTAAGAGATTAAGTTGGATTTTCGATTGTGGAATTCTATTAGACAATGAATGGGGAATTGTTGTTTTCTATTGAGTTATTTATTGATTATAGGTAGAAGTTTAGACTCTGTTAATTGTTTGTTTGGAGAATTGTTATTGATGACTAAATGTTATTGATTTTGAAGGTATTAAAAAGGATAATTTTAAGTGCTAAACTTTCTAAGGATTGCAGGTAAGTGATATTGTATATTTGTTGCCTTTTGGCCTACATCACAAAAATATAGGTATTGTTTGATGCTATGTTTACTAGATGATTATGTTATTAAAATTTGCTAATGTTCAAGGATGTATTGCTTGATGATGGCTTTATGTCTGATGCTGTGTTTATTAGATTTTAAGTTCTTTAAGTTAAGGATTTTGATCACGCTTTGATGTTTAACTGAGGATATGCTAGAAAGATAGGCTTGTATGATAGACTTGTATGCACTCATACGCATTCATGCTTCATGTTTTCATAAAATGTACAAAAATGGTTTTATGTATTGTTTTGAAAATGTAAATGGAATAAATGAATAAACATAAATAAGTGTGATGAGAAGTGGGTTTTTGGGTGTCTGCCCTATGTGGGTCATTAGGTGCTATTCTACCTTGTCAAGTTGACATCTCTAATGCCTGTATGGTTAACTAGAACTAAATGAAAATGAAATACATGTGAATAAATGTAAATATATGTTGTGAGGTTTGGGTTCTTGAGTTGGCTGCCCCGTGTGGGTCATTAGGTGCTACTCTATCTTGTCAAGTTGACATTTCCAACGTCTTTAAAGGTAAAGGTAAAGGAAAATGAAAACAAAAATTGTATGTGTTTTTATAAAAGAGCATAGCATAAGCATTGCATAATTTATATCGCTTACTGAGCTTTAGGCTCATAATTTAAGTCTTGTGATGTAGGTAAGGAGCCTATGATTGGATAAAAGCTTACAGAGGACGGAGCTGATGGAGTATTCAGTGTTGAACCCTTTTGTATTGTTGGCGTATTGACCTTAAGGCTTATGGTTCATGGAATGGAATAAAGCATGATAAGTATTTCAAAGATCTAAATAGTTTTTAGTTGTGACAAATGTTTTAAACAATCATAAAGTATGTAATGTTGTTTACTTTAAATAGTTTTAAAGTGGTGAATTGTATGTTTTATTTTATAAAGACTTCCGCTTTTGTTCACTCTACTTTTCCCTCCACGTGGTTTTAGAGAAAAATTTGTATATAGTTAAAGGAAAGTTACATGAAAATACGGATGTTACAAGTGGTATCAAAGCATAACTGGGTCAAAGTCATTTCTGTAGACTACCAATAGTGCAAAACTCAACACAAGAATGCTTCATCAATTGTAAGTATTAGTTATGTTAAGTTATATTACAGTGTTTTATTTTATGGAATTAACATGTAGAAAAATATAATGGTGAGGAAAAGAAGAGGGCGTGCATGTGACCATAATGATGGGAGGAATGAATCTACTGGTTGAGAAAATGATGGGCCTACTAGTCGTGGAAATGATGAAAATTAGACTGCTTAGGAAGACACAATATGCCGTTTGACTAGCATGGTAGAGCGTCAGTTCTACTACATAGTGCCCCTTATGGAAAGGGAGGAGAATGGAAATCCTCATCCAATGGTGGCACGTGAGTAACCCGGATGAGAGAAGTTTAGACATTTAAAGTCACTAAGCTTTGAAGGGAGTGTATCGGATCCATCCCTGGCTAAAGAATGGGTTAGATCCCTTGATGACATGTTCGAATATGCGAAGATAGATGAAACTGAGAAGGTTTCATGCGCCGCCTACCTTTTGGTCCAAGATGCTCGATATTGGTGGGATACGATTAAGTCAACTCAAAATATAAAGGACATGACTTGGAGACAATTTAAGATATTTTCTTTAAAAAATATTTTAACCGAATGGTTAAGACTCTGAAGTTGATGGAATTTGTACGTCTTCGCCAGACTACCTCAATTACTAAATATATACAAAAAATTGAGGCTATTACCCGATTTGCATCTCACTTAGTGGCTACCAATGACCTTAAGGTATACCAGTTTGTTCAAGGACTAAAGGTTGAAATATATCGAGGTATAAATATATATGGTACTAAAGATGTGCCATACTCTAAGATAGTATCTAAAGCTTTGGAGATCGAGCAGACTGAGATTCAAGTTATCAAACAGAAGGAAATAAGTTAGAAATTGAAGAAGAGTAATTAGATTCAGCCACCAATGGATGGGCAGGTGACTGAAAAAGAAGAAAAAAGGACATTTGACAATGAGAACCAGTATGCAAAAGATAAACGTGCAAGGAATGAGTTAGATACTACTTTAGTTAGAAATCCTTAAGTTGAACCATGTTCTATGTGTCATAAGAATCATTATGGTGAGTGTAGAACTGGAACGGGACAATGCTTTAAGTATGGTAAGCACAAGCATTTAGTTAAGAACTATCTGTTGTTGGTCAAAGAACAAGGAAAGGAACCACCAAGGGTATTTTCCCTTTATGGAGATAAAAAAGAAGAGTCGTCCACATCTAGGCCAGATATTGTACGTTTTGATAGAATTTAAATTTCATTTTTATATCATTGCTTAGTGTTTTCTTTGATATATATGTTATGTAACAATCAGACTTTTTAAGTAGGATAATTATCGAGGTATTATCAATGACGTGTTTGGAGCGTTAAGTCTAAGGGTACTTCCGTTACGTTTTCCCCGTATACGCAATGTAACTAAAGGATGGGTAGTTGAGACATTACATTGCATATTTATACGTGTCATTTTATGACGTATATTTATGGGGAAAATGTTATGGGGAAGGAGTTAAGTGTGAAAATATGAGGAAATGCTATCCAAGGCGTTTTCGGACGCGTACCACGACGCGGCGGACGAGTCATGTTGTCCACAAATGTTTAGAGCATCGTCCTGTGTATTGGGATGACTTAGGACACAAATTCCCGTCCTAATTTGCCTATGCTACGAATTTTTTGACGACTCCGGATGGTCACGGATGCAAGCAAACGTTATGGAGTTGAGTCTGTCCCAATTTTGGACAGTTTCGGACGACTCCGGACAAATGCCGATGTGAAGAAGCCTCATCCGAATTGTCCCTATCCAATTTTCTGGGCACATTTGGACGCATGCGGACGCCATATCATATCAGAATACATTTTCGAACGGTACAGACCAGGACGAGGATGCATTCCTCTTCCGAGATCACGGGCTTGCCTATGGGATTTTGTTCTTGCGGACGAACGCAGACAAGACCAATGCGTCCACACCCGTCTGAAATAGCGTAGACCTAAGTAAATTGGGGTTAAAATGATGAAATGTTGTCATTAGTCATTAATTGGAGACAAGGAATGACCCTCCCCCACCCTAGACGATGAAGTCGTCCTCCCTATGCCCGGAGTTGCCTCCTCTCTACCCCCCTTACGAGTCCAATTTGTCCCCTCCACCTCCAGGTATGATTTAGCTCCTCTCCCTTCCCATTCTGGACTTGTGTTTCTTCTGTGTGAGAGGAGAGTTCGAGGGCTCTCCCCTGTGAGCTCGTGTGAGTGCAACAAGTGAGCTAGAGGAGTGAGCTAACGTGTTGTAGAGCTCATGCTGCTATGAGCTAAGTGTTGGAGCTGCTATGTGCTACTCCCTGCTGTCTGTGAGGGAGAGCTTATGGCTGTTGGTGAGCAGCTGTGTGCTGCTCCCTGCTGTCCATGAGTTTAGTTCATCAATCTAGGTAAGGAAATAGGGGTGTCTTGGCCTGTTGAGACCCTACACCGCAAGTAGTGTGCGTGAGTTTGTGTTAGTGTCCCTAAATTGCTTACTACTAGTATTTGATTAGTTGATTGATAGTTGGTTGTTAGGGGATAATTCCTTGCATGAGTTACTGTGATTATTTCCCTTGTTGATGCTCTTTAGATATTTCAATTGTTCACTGTTAGTTATTCTCTTTACTGGCATTGATTTTCTTTGTTGATAGTGTGCTTCCTTTATTGTTAGTTTATTTTCTTTACTGTAAATGTAATTCCTATAGTGTGTGAACGATGGATGTAGAATGATGAACTAGAAAGTACAAACGAGTAATGCTTAGATGAATAAGAAATTATTAGATGCTTAGATGAACAAGTCTAGAGACATTATTTTGACTTGTTCTCTGTTTAAATTCGGTTTAGTTATTCTATTTAAATTGTTAGTTATAAGCTTTTATTTTCTCTCATTATTGTTTTGTTGCCATTGATTGTTTTACTTCCTAAATATAGTTTGTTTATTGGCTAATCAATTTAGTAAATTGTTAATCAATCGAGCATATTAACCAATTTAGCAAACCTAAGCATGTAATTAATTTGATTTGTTTAAATATGTGAACTAACTAACTTGTCTAATTAACCAATTAGAGATAATTAATTTGAATATGCTTAGGTAAATGTTGTTATTTCTTGAGCATGTAAATTGGCGAATAAGTAACTACTAGCATGTTTAACGAATTAACTAGTAGGTTAAATTGATTAACTATAATGTTTAAATTAACTAACTAATATTCAATTAGCTAACTAGCATGATTAATTAGCATGTGTAAACCAATTAGCAGCATGTTAATTAACTAGGGTAATTAAGTAAAGTAATTATTAGACTTGAGCATGTTAATTAACTAGAGTAAATTAACTAGAGTAATTAACTAAAGTATGACTAGACTTGAGCATGTTAAGTAACTAGAGTAATCAACCTAATTAGAATGGAGCATGTTAATTTACTAGATTAATTAACTTAATCAGAAGTTGAGCATGTCAATTAACTAGAGTAACTAATTAGGGTAGAAGCATGTTCAAGAATAAAGAGAAACTAAATAGAAATTCCTTCTTGAGCATGTAATGAACTAGGATCATCAACTAGATTAATATTAGCATGTAAATTCTTCCTTGTTAATATTCTGTATATTATCCTTTTACCGCAGTTTCATTTACTGAAACTTCCACAATTAATGCTTTACTTTATTAGAAAAGAATGGAGAAGATGAAAGAAGAATGAACTAAGTATGAACGAATTAGGAATTTCTTACTTTGTGAATATATGTCTTTATATTTCCTTTGTTATTGTCTCCTTGGTGCTGCTTATAACATTGCTTATAATTACTTGTACTTGGCATGTTTTCTATTAAACCTAAGCATGAGTAGTCATCTAGGATAAAAGCATGTAATCAACTCTTGAGCATGTTAATCAAATTATGCTTTCAGATGCATGTTCATTTTTGGTTTTGTTGCATTCCTCATTCTTACATTCTGTAGTACTGTGATTTGTATATCCAAGCATGTCCCTCATTGTTTAATTATTCCTATAATCGTTTCCTTTATATGCTTTACTTTATTGGGCAATCCATTATTACTCCTTGCCTTGTGTGCACTTTCAATCTCTGTAATTTCAATTACAGTTACTTTTATTTCAATGCGCACTTCAATTTCTATTAATGTTACATTATGAAGCATCAAACATCATGTTAGGTTGAGAATGTATGGTCATGCATTATGTTAATAGAAAGTAGTAGGGAGTGTCACCTTTGGGTGGTACTCGCACATGCATAAGTGAGGTAAAATGTTAAGAAAAGGAAGAAGAAAAGGGAGTTGGGTGCAGATGTGTAGCGAGTCTAGTCTGCAACTAGGCAAAGCCCCTCCCTTGTAGGGAACGGGAGTTCTAATTGCAAGTAAAAGGTTAGATCTGATCCACTATACCATTGCACGAGAAAATCTCCCAATCTTTAACTCAAAGTACGAGTAGAAAACGAATGGATTAAAGTAAGGTAAAGTAATAAACGAGTAAATGGCTTAATGAAAGGATTTGTTTGGGTTGCCCCCATTCCAAAAGGGCTAAAGACAGGCATATCATATTATATTAACCATTTTTCCTTACTAAGCCATTAGGCTTACAGTTACTTGTGGTGTAGCTGTAGGTACTTGTAGGCAAAAAATGATGAACAGATAATAAGCAAAGAGAGAATAAAGCAGGAATGAAAATTTGCACGCGCGAGACTCGTGGCTGGCCCGGCTAGAGGGAGTAACAAAGTAAACGGTTGTAATTGAATTAAATTTTAATAAATTGTATTCAATTGTTTAGTTCTTCATTAAAGGATTTACGCTTCCGCAATGTTTTAAATAAATGATTTTATAACACTTCTGCATTTTATTAATTGGTCTTCAAAATGAGTTTAAAGAAGGGTTAGTAGCGGTCCGATTTAGTGTCGCACTCTGATAATTGTTTTAAAAGAGATTTCGTGGTTTTGCAAAAGTTTGAATTTTTACGTGTTTTAAAGGATTTACGAAAAACTGGGTTGTTACAGATGGTATGAAAGCGAATTTGTGCTGCTTTACTACATTTTCAAACCAAGCTCTGATAGATTTTGCTGAGTTAAATAATTTTGTACAAGTTAAATGGAGACTATAGTCTGCCTGCAAGCACAAGCCTCGACCCGACAAATCCTTCATCGCTGTAAGTATGTTCCCTAATACTTTACTAATGCATGATTTCCTTATCCTATGCTTTGCTAATGCAATGTTAGGAAATCACATAGAGCGAGGAGCCAAGAATGAGGGTGAGATAGTTAAGACAGTGGGTGGAGTACATGGAGGATCAATTCTAGCTCATCGAAACTTTGATAGGAGGATTTAGAACTTTCAATAATAAGTTCGTGGAAGATATACTGACACAGCCACCAGTGGAGGAAGGAGAATCAAGCACTAGGAGGGAGAAAAGGCCGTTGGAAAACAGTGAGCAGCATGAGGATGGGAAACGCCTTAAGGTAGGCGTTGCTACTGAGGAGACTGAGGTTGTGAACCCTCGGAAGGAGTTATGTACGTTGGGTGCCAAGATTCATTCTGGTTTATGCTTAGCAGGATCGGGGCAATGTTACCGATGCAAGAGAACTGGCCATGTCGCTCGTCTGTGCCCCAATCGGGCCGTTAATAGGAAAAGGGAGTGCTTTGACCTACATTTTGCGGACTAAGTAGACATGGCGATAAGTATTTTGTGGTATTTTCGGAATAACACTCTCCTTAATGTATTTTGATTAGGGTATCTTGGGATGTGTTTGGACGTAAGACTAAGTATGCCTTAGAAACTTGTTGATAATGGTAAGGAGTGAATATTCTTGAACTGTTTGAGATTTTTATGCAGAATGCTTGTAGCTTTGGGGGAGTGTAGAAACAGAGGAGACTCTACCCAAATTTTGGAAATAAGAAAGGGAAATAAATGGAAGAGAAAATACTGCATAAGTTAAATCAACTAGGTAGGTGAGTGTAAGCTAGATCAACTAGGTGGGCGAAGTCGCCTAGGTAATGATGGGGTAAGTCAATTAGAGGAACAACTAGATAGTTAAACGTGAACGCCTAGGTTAACCAAATAATTGCCCACTAGTATTGACCTTTGAGGGAGAATTAAGATAATAAGGTTTGGAATGGGTAAAGGGTCGTTGACTAAGAATGCACTTAGGCTAGATTTCTTGCAAGGACGAGAAGTTCGAGGTCTAGTCTAATGGTATGACTAACTTGGAACTTGACGGCAGTTTCCAACGTAAGTGGAGTAATGTTTGATTCATGGTCAATGGATAGTAGGATTTATGTCAAACTTGGATTATGTCTTCCACCTCGGTTTGAACCCAATCAAGGTAACAAAGAACATGATTGCACAATTGCACGGCAAGAGTGAATTCAACCGGTTGAGCTTCTCCCAGAACGAGTGTAGAAACAGAGACGGGAGCAGAAACGGGAACAGAAACGGGATCATAAATGGAAATAGAAATGTAAACGGGAACGAAGACGAAAATTAGAATGGAAACAGAAATGGAAATGGGAACAAAGTTTCCAGGAATAAATTTATGGGAATGGATATGGGAACAGAAACAGAAACAAAAATGGGAACGAAAACTGGAACAGGAACAGAACGGAAACAGATACTGGAACAAGAACTGAAACCAAATCAGAAATGGGTACAGATACAAAAGGAGAAGCAAGACAAAACATGTTCAACTCAGCTAAATATCATGTAGGTCATAACTCAGGAAAACTTGAATGGACGGAATTGATGGTGGAGGGTACATTCGAGTATGCCAAAGTGGTGTAGTGAGACTGAAAATTATAAGTGTTAGGTCTCAACTCATGGAGTGCGAAGGATCTGAGGGGTAGAACCGTATAGGGAAAAGTGGGTTCGACGTCAAGTTGGGAGTCTATTAGAAGTAAAAAGATTGAGGAGACTCTCTCTTAGTGTTGAATCGCTTGGGATCAGTGGAAAATTTTGATGTGGAACGTCAAATTTAGGAGAAAAATAATGCATATTCAAGGGTCGAGCGACAACGATGGAACGTTTACTGGACTTAAGTGGTATTTGGATATAAGAAAGTTGCCATTTCACTCTTGATGTTGAAGAATGGCTGTGTTTGGGGCATTTTTCTCAGGAATCGATGTAATCAGAGTAGCGCAGCAAAAGTGTAGTGAGTAAATTTGAGGGTTTGATCGACTTTGGGTTCAAGATCATGCATTTTGGATGAAGTCAAGTTGATCAAGAGGCAGTAGTTGGTAGAGGCAGGAGTTGGAACAAATTATCGGTAAGAGGGAATAGATAGTCTAGATTAAACGAAGTGTTAGGATCACTAAGGGGGAACTACGTCATCAAATGGGGTAGTTAAGAAGAGATTTGATGCGTAGGCTTGTGTTAGTGAGAGTATTACGGTAGGCAAATTTCGAGGATGAAATTTTTACAAGGAGGGGAGTATGTAACACCCCGACTTTTTAAGTAGGATAATTATAGGGGTATTATCAAGGACGTGTTCGGAGCATTAAGTCTAGGGGTATTTCTGTTACGTTTTCCTTGTATACGCGATGTAACTAAAGGATGAGGTAGTTGGGACATTACGTTGCGTATTTATACATGTCATTTATGACATGTATTTATGGGGAAAATGTTATGGGGTAGGAGTTAAGTGGAAAAAATGTGAGGAAAGGTTGTCCAAGTCTTTTTCGGACGCCTGCGTATGTTGCTGCGGATGAGTCATGTCGTCCGCAAATGTTTAGAGCGTCATCTCGTGTATTGGGACGACTTAGGACACAAATTTCCATCCTAATTCGCCTATGCTACTAGTTTTTGAACAACTCCAGACGCTCGCGGACGCAGGCAGACGTTATGGAGTTGAATTTGTCCTAATTCTGGATAGTTTCGGATGAGTCCGGACGAATGCAGACGTGAAGACGCTGCGTCCGAATTGTCCCTGTTCGATTTTCTGGGCACATTTGGATGCATGCAGACTCTCCATGTAGACACCATATCGCGTCCGAATACGTTTTCGGACGGTATAGACCATGACGAGGACGCCATTGCCAATCCTAGATCGCGTGCTTGCCTATGGGATTTTGTTCTTGTGGACGAGACCAGTGCGTCCGTACTTGTCCAAAATATCCCAGACCTACACAAAATTAGGGTTCAAATGATGAAATGTCGTCGTTTAGTCATTAATTGGAGACAAGGAATGACCCTCCCCCACCCTGGACGACGAAGTCGCCCTCCTTATGCCTGGAGTCACCTCCTCTCTAACCCCCTTAGGCATCCAGTTTGTCCCCTCCACCTCTAGGTATGATTTAGCTCCTCTCCCTTTCCATTCTGGAGTTGGGTTTTCTTCTGCATGAGTGGAGAGTCTGAGAGCTCTACGTTGTGAGTTCGTGTTAGTGGAACAAGTGAGCTAGAGGAGTGAGATAACTTGTTGTAGAGCTCATGCTGTTGTGAGCTAAGTGTTGGAGCTGTTGTGTGCTAATCCCTGCTATCCGTGAGGGTGAGCTGGTGGTTGTTGCTGAGCAGCTGTGGGCTGCTCCCTGTTGCCCATGAGTTTAGTTCATCAATCTAGGTAAGGAAATAGGGTTGTCTTGGCCTGTGGAGGCCCTAAACCGCAAGTAGTGTGCGTGAGATTGTGTTAGTGTATCTAAAATGCTTACTACTAGTTGTTGATTAGTTGATTGATAGTTGGTTGTTAGGGGATAATTCCTTGCATGAGTTACTGTGATTATTTCCCCTGTTGATGCTCTGTAGATAGTTCAATTGTTCACTGTTAGTTATTCTCTTTACTGGCATTGATTTTCTTTGTTGATAGTGTACTTCCTTTATTGTTAGTTTATTTTCTTTACTATAAATGTAATTCCTATAGTGTGTGAACGATTGATGTAGAATGATGAACTAGAAAGTACGAACGAGTAATGCTTAGATGAATAAGAAATTATTAGATGCTTAGATGAACAAGTTAAGTCTGGAGACATTATTTTGACTTGTTCTCTGTTTAAATTTGGTTTAGTTATTCTATTTAAATTGTTACCTATAAGCTGTTATTTTCCCTCATTATTGTTCTGTTGCCATTGATTGTTTTACTTCCAAAATCAAGTATGTTTATTGGCTAATGAATTTAGTAAATTGTTAATCAATCGAGCATGTTAACCAATTTAGTTAACATAAGCAAGTAGTTAATTTAATTTGTCTAAACATGTGAACTAACTAACTTGTCTAATTAACTAATTAGTAATAATTAATTTAAATATGTTTAGGTAAGTGTTGTTATTTTTTGAGCATGTAAATTGGCGAATAAGTAACTACTAGCATGTTTAACGAATTAACTAGTAGGTTAAATTGATTAACTATAATGTTTAAATTAAATAACTAATATTCAATTAGCTAACTAGCATGATTAATTAGCATGTGTAAATCAATTAGCACCATGTTAATTAACTAGGGTAATTAACTAAAGTAATTATTAGACTTGATCATGTTAATTAACTAAAGTATGACTAATCTTGAGCATGTTAAGTAACTAGAATAATCAACTTAATTAGAATCAAGCATGTTAATTTACTAGATTAATTAACTTAATCAGAAGTTGAGCATGTTAATTAACTAGAGTAACTAACGAGGGTAGATGCATGTTTAAGAATAAAGAGTAACTAAATTAGAATTCCTTCTTGACCATGTAATGAACTAGGATCATCAACTAGATTAATATTAGCATGTAAATCCTTCCTTGTTAATATTCTGTATATTATCCTTTTACTGCAATTTCATTTACTGAAACTTCCACAATTAATGCTTTACTTTATTAGCAAGGAATGGAGAAGATGAAAGAAGAATGAACTAAGTATGAACGAATTAGGAATTTCTTACTATGTGAATAGATGTCTTTATCTTTCCTTTGATATTGTCTCCTTGGTGTTGCTTATAACATTGCTTATAATTACTTGTACTTGGCATATTTTCTATTAACCTAAGCATGATCAGTCAACTAGAATAAAAGCATGTAATCAACTCTTGAGCATGTTAATCAAATTTTGCTTTTAGATGCACGCTCATTGTTGGTTTTGTTGCATTCCTCATTCTTACATTCTGCACTATTGTGATTTGTATATCCAAGCATGTCCTTCACTGTTTAATTATTTCTATAATCGTCGCCTTTATATGCTTTACTTTATTGGGCGATCCATTGTTACTCCTTACCTTATGTGCGCTTTCAATCTTTACAATTTCAATTACAGTTACTTTTATTTCAATGCGCATTTCAATTTCTGTTAATGTTACGTTATGAAGCATCATGCATCATGTTAGGTTGAGAACGTATGGTCATGCATCATGTTAATAGAAAGAAGTAGGGAGTGCCACCTTGGGGTGGTACTCGCACATGCATAAGTGAGGTAAAATGTTAAGAAAAGGAAGAAAAAAGGGAGTTGGGGGCACATGGGTAGCGTGTCTAGGCTGCAACTAGGCAAAGCCCCTCCCTCGTAGGGAACTGGAGTTCTAGTTGCAACTAATAGGTTAGATCCGATCCACTATACCATTGCACGAGAAAATTCCCCATTCTCTAGCTCGAAGTACGAGAAGCGAACGAATGGATTAAAGTAAGGTAAAGTAATAAACGAGTAAATAGCTTAATGAAAGGATTGGAATAAATTATTATTTTGTAGGTTGGAATAAGCTAAAGACCCTGGAAGATGAGCCAAAGCATGAGGATAAAGAGGCTCCTAAGCTTGCACTTACTTGGAAGCAAAATTATGGAAGAAAGGGCAGACGTTACAAGTCTGCCTACAATCCAACCACGGTGGAGTATTTGACGTGTTTATAGCAACAAATGATGTCAAATGAAAAAGTGTTCTTCATACGATTTTTAGCCGACATCTATAGCTTTCCAACGAGGTATTGGGAGTTATATTTGGGGTTTTTTGATATGTCAAACATTATATTTACAGAGACAAAAAAACCAACCTTGGACCTTTTTTGTGATTTATTATTTGGGGTCACTTTTTTCATTTCATTTTAGGGCAATTTTGTCCTTTTTCTTGTAAAGACCCTAGAGGGTATTTAGTCCCCTCTAAGGCAAGCAAGAAAGAAAAATTTTGATGAATTAAAAAGAAAACCCTAGCTTGTTCTTTGGTGAAGACCCGTGGAAGCTCCCTCCCACTTGGCTATCATCCTATCAATCAACTCGTTCCTTTCTTGTTGTTTCTTGGACAAGTTGATCTTGCTTCCTCCTCCAATCTATCCCTACTTTGTGGTGGCCTTGTGGTGTGGAAGTAGAAGAAGCAACAATCCTTAGGAGAGAGCCTTCTGATTTGGTAAGGCCAAGTAAGTCGCCCCCTCTCCCATTGGAGGTGTGCGGACTCCTTGGGGGTTTTCTCTTTGTTCTTACTATTTCGAATGCAAAAGGAAATCGGGTGATATTGAGTTCTTATTGTTAAATTTTGTTATTCTGAATCTGGGACTGATTTGGTTGAGGTTTATTATTGGAAAGTTGTGTTTTTGGAGAGATTATACTCAATCCGAGAATCTGTTTTGTTCTGTCCAAATTTTGGTTTGAGGTTGTGCCTGGAATTTGGGATACTTTCGTTCGTTTGATTGTGCTCAAAATTGGCAGCATTTATTTTGATATTGTTAAGATCTCCTCCTCCAAATTTGGAGCAAAGAGGACATATGCTCAAGGAGATCTCGTTTATTGAATCCGGGTCGCCAAAACTGTCTTGGAAACCCTAAATTCTGAGATTTGTTTTCATTTCATCATAACTGAATATTCTGATCGAGTTATTAGCCGAATTTTTGATATGTTTCATCTGAATATGTTATTATACAGTCCTCAAAAATCCAGCCCCTGATTCTATTTGGTTGTGAAGTTGTTTTTGTTTGAAGACTGTTGGATAGTTTGAACGGAATATTAGCTATCCGATTGTTCTTAGTGATCTTTGAGATTGGGATTACATCAACTAATAGATTTTGAAGCTTGATAAATTGACTAGCTTAAACCCCCAACCATGTTAACTAGTGTGATAATCCATCCTTGCATGATAACTTGTTACTTTCCTTCAAGGATGATAATCAACCTCTAGTTGGCACTAGTTATGCACTATTATCAATTATCTGCATGTTAGATTAGTTTTATGCACCGATATCTACTGCCTTCAAGTATATAAATTCTAATTATATAATCTTCAAGTATGTTGCTTATGCCACTTTATTTCTATTAGCCAATTACATCTTTTAGCTTTATTAGTTGATCATTTCTTGTTAACCTGGTATGTTGGTTTGCGAATGCTCAGTTAATACCAAGCATGTTGATCTAGTCCATATTCCTTGCTAGAATTATTGTTTTTATACTCTGTTCGCTATTCTATATGCTTCGTTTAACTATGCTCTCATTCTTTCCATGTATCCTTAATTCCGCTATTCAATTATTGAGATATCATTTCATTTAATTATTATCAGTTACTTTTAATATATGTGTTACTTAGTTGTCATCGTGCATCACGCTAATAGAAATAAATAGGGAGTGCCCCCTCAGTGGTGGCACTCACACATGCATGGGTGAGAATAATTGATGAAAATGGGTAAAAGTCTTAAGAAAATAAAGGTTCCTATAGTACCGGTAGCTTTGCCCGGCACAGTAACTGGGAAAAAGAAAACGATGAAAACGGGAGTTAGGGGGCGGATGGGTAGTGGGTCTAGTCTGCAACTAGCTGAAGCCCCTCCCTCTTAGGGTACGGGAGTTCTAGTTGCAAAAAAAAGAGTAGGTCTGACCACTATTCCATCACAAAGGAAATCCCTCAATCTCTAGCTCGATGTACGAGTAATGCAGGAACAAACAAACTTAATAAAAAGAATTGGTTTGGGTGGCCCCCATCCCATGACTGACTAAAGAGAGGCATAGCATAAACATAAAACCCTATCCCCTTTACTGGGCCATAGGCTCACGTCCTTACTTGTGGTGTAGGTAACGAAATGGTGATACCAAGTGCAGAGGAGGAGGCCCTCCCCATGGAGCCAGCGGACTATCCGGAGGAGACAAGACCGGAGTAGACTGATGGCTCAAGGAAAAGAATAATAACATTTTGTAAGGGTTAAACAGTAAACGCATTTTGTAAAAATACTAACTATGGCTTTAACTCCTACGTTTTGAATGTGCAACAGAGTTAACCCTAAACTTTAAGAATGTTTGATTTAGACCTTCCATTCTGCATTATGTTTTACCAGATGTTTTTTTTTTATCGTTTCCGCTATTTAACCTCCTTCCATTAGATTTTTCAAATAAATCAACAATTTAAATTCCTATGATTTTAACGAGTTTAAGAAAAACATAGGAACAATCGAGATTTAAAAAAGGGCACTCTGATCAAAGGTGATTTTAAATAAAGGTTTTGACGCAGTTAAAGTTCAAAAATTTTAACTCACGTTTTCTTTAAAATAAAGTGAAAGAATGAAAATTTGGGTCGTTACAAGGTACTTGTAGGCAAAAACGATGAACAGATAATAAGCAAACAGAGAATAAAGCAGGGATGAGGATTTGCATGCACGAGACTCGTGGATGGCCAGGCTAGAGGGAGTAACAAAGTAAACAGTTGTAATTGATTTAAGTTTTATTAAATTGTATTCAATTGTTTAGTTCTTCATTAAAGGATTTACGCTTCCAAAATGTTTGAAATAAATGATTTTATAACGCTTCCGCATTTAATTAATTGGTCTTCAAAACGAGTTTAAAGAAGGGTTAGTAGCTGTCCGATTTAGCGTTGCACTCTGATAGTTGTTTTGAAAGAGATTTCACGGTTTTGCAAAAGTTTGAATTTTTACGCGTTTTAAAGGATTTACGAAAAACTAGGTCGTTACATGTTAAGTATAGATGATAATAATAGGAAAGTATATGAATAGGATTTATTCGGCATGAGTAGAACACGTTTAGAGCCAAATTTTGAGGACAAAATTTATGTAACAAGGGGAGGTATGTAATACCCCAGATTTTCATAATGCTAAGCATAAGATCTAAGTTATAATATTTGAGGACTTTTGGAGACTTAGGAGATGATTGTAGGGTAGAGATGTGAATTATGGTTTTTGCTTGATTGGAAGTGTGTTTTTTCTAAGTTTTAAAAGGGATGATGAGGGAGTGGTGATGTGCCCCAAGATCCCGCCACCTGAGCCTGAGCCCACGGCTTCTTTATTTTCTAATGTTTTATTTATTTTATTGGTGTTTCTTCTCTAACTAACTTGGAGGAGAGTTTTTATCAATTTTACAAAGAGGATTTGTTGCATGTTGGGCTAGTGGATGTCTTGCTTATCATAGAAGAAATTGTGGGCTGTCCTGTCCGCCTAAAATTTGACCTCCAGAAGTGCAAGAGCTTTTTTGACTTTTGGGATGACTTTCTTTCTAATTTGGTCCTTCATACATTTTGTAGCCGACAGCTAGAGCTTTCCAAAGAGGTATTGGGCGTTATATTTGAAATTCGTTTGGTGTCTCAAAAGTTACATTTACAGAGACAAAAAAACCAACTCCGACCTGTTTTGTGATTTATTATTTAGGGTCAATTTTGTCATTTTATTTTAGGGCAATTTTGTCCTTTTTGTTGTAAAGCCCCTAGAGCGTACTTAGTCCTCTCTAAGGTAAGGAAGAACGGAGATTACTTTTGATGAAATTAAAACCCTAATTCTCCTTTGTGGTGTGTGGTGTGCGGATCTCCCTCCTTGGCCGATTCTCCATCTTGCCCGAACTCGGTTCTCTTGATACTTCTTGGCCGAGTTGGAAGGGCTACTACCTCCTCTAATACTTCCTCCTAGTGGTGGTTATTGTGGTGTGGAGGTAGAAGAAGTATTCAAGCCCTTGGAGAGTGCTTCCCTAACCAGTCAAGCCAATTGAAGTCGCCCATCTCACTTTTGGAGGTTCGCGGACTCCTCGGTTATCTTCTTTGCGATTTGCAGCTTCATTCAAAAGGAGGTTCTTGGTTTTCTTGTTCTATTTCATTGTTAATAGAATTACTCTGATCTTGGAAGGTGCTTATAGTTGAAGATATGTGTTGAATATGATTTATGAGAGAGTTCTTGCTAGCCGATTATTCTGTTCTTGAAATATTTCTGCTTGAATCTTGTGATTGTGGCTGGATTTTGACATCCTTGTGCGTGTTCTTTTGAGCTCGTTTTTGGCTGAGTTATTCTTCAATTTGTTAAGATATTATCCTCCAAAATTGGCGCTGATAGGCCACATGCACGTCGAGCACCAGCCATTACGTTTTTAGTCGCCAGAACTGTTCGGAGCAAAACCCTAGTTTTGGATCAGCCTTATTTATGTTATAACTGGAGATTCTGAATAGCTTTTGAGCTGAAATTTTGATATGTTGATTTTGAACTTGTTGACATTATTCCCTCCAAAATCCAGCTCTTGATCGCTTTTGGTTGAGAAGTTATATCTGATTGAAGCGGGTTGGACAGATTGTTCAAGTCTTCTCTAGCCGATTTCTTCTAAGTGCTCCTTGTGAATATTGGAGCACATCATTTGGTATCAGGGCCTTGCTCCTCATTTTGTACTCTGCATTTGGTGAACTCAAACTCTTAGTTTGATGGGGAGAGGCTATAGATATGATGTGACTTGTAACGAAGAAGAAAATGAGTTTCTAGCTTCTATTCTTGCCTTCAGTGGTTCAGAATGGATTGAAGACTATTTAGATTGGGAAGAGAAGTTGGAAGAAATTTTTTTAATTCATAAATTTTCAGATCGTAGAAAGGTTAAAATTGCTTCTTTGAGACTTAAAGGAAAAGCTAGCCTTTGGTGGAGAAGAATAAATTCTGAGAGAAGAGAAGAGGGGTAAAGAAGTTATAAGTTCAAGGATATAGATGAAGAGATATTTGAGAAGCAAATATCCTACGATCCTTACGAAGGTAGTCTCATCTTCTCCACAACCAATACAATCCAAGAAGAGACTTTCGAAAAGGCAGCAAACCCAAGTGTTGGACATCAAGGATTCCATGCAACATATAGCCCAAAAACTACATGAGCTGCAAGACGAGTACATTAAAGCTTTTCAATCAACAATCCCACGCGAAGAAGTTGAAGAACACGAAAAGGTTATAGAAAAGAAGAATGATGACTTTTTTATAAGGGCTAATGATATAGAAAACTTTGAAGAAGTCGTATTTCCACTTCTTGAAACTGAATCTCGCATGAAAAGGGAAGACCATTAAGAAAAGTCGCATAGCCAGAGTTGTTCCAACAAAACTCTTCATATTTTAAGAAAATTTGAAGGACCACTTCATGAGGAGGAACGTAAAGAATGTTGCTTGCCTTAAAATGCTTATTGTTAAAATGCTTACATGCTAGTGCTGAGTAGTTGTTGTGAATTGTGTTCTAAAATTTTCAGTTAAACTCTATGATATTTCCCTTTTGTTGATGTGCTCTGTTTCATTGTCAGTTAAGTGATGCAAATGTATTGCTAGTAATGAAAGGATAAACGAAAAAGGAGGGATAAAAAGGTTAAAGCGTAAAACAAGAAATGCTCAATGTCTAATTTTCTTGTGGTTCAATTCCGCTATTGTCATTTCTTATGCACATGTGCTTAGTCTCTTACTTGTTGTTACTTATTAAGTATCTAATCAGTTAGGGTAATTAATTAGCATGTTCAATACGTTAACTAGCATGCTTAAGTAGCTAACTAACATGTTTAATTAGCTTGTGCGAATCAATTAACAACATATTAATTAACTAACGTAATTAACTTGATTAGAAACTAAGCATGTTAATTAGCTAGCATGTTAATGTTAATCAATTAGAATCGAATTTGCAATTATTTTTCAAGCATGTTGACTAACTAGGAAAATCATCTAATTAGATTTGAGCATGATCAATTATTAATGAACCAACTAGCTAGCATGTTGAGGTAATTCAACTAATCTTGTAATCTAACCATGCAATTAACTAATGATGTGAATTTAGTATGTAATCTAACTAAGATAACAAACTAGGGGCTAATGTCAATGTGTTAATGTGTTAAGTAATCAAAGCATGTTAATTAAATAACCAAACCTTGATCAGGATAATTAACCAACTAGTTCAGCATGTAAACTAATTAGTTTAATAATTGTAATCGATAATCCTTTTATTGAGCATGTAATTAGTTAGAATAACTAACTGGCTTAATAGCTAAAATTGCCTTAAGTATGTAACTCACCTAGGATAACTAATCAGAATAATTACCTAGAATAATAAATGTAGGAAGCATGTAAATGGACCAAGAAGTTAACTAAGATACCTAATTAGGATAATAATAATGGTATCCTCAGAGTAAGCTAAGTAATTAAGATAACTAATCAGAAAAATAAATATAATTCATTCTTGAGCATGTGAATTAATTAGGATACCTAACTAGCATGATAAAGGTAGTTATTTCCTTCTATTATGTGTTTTACTTTCTTATATGCGTAATTTCAATTACAGTTACTTTTCTTTATATGCGCACTTCAATTATTATGAATGTTATGTCATGTAATCATGCATCACGATAGGTTACTAATGTATGTTCATGCATCATGTTAATAGAAAAAGAATAGGATGCATGCACGAGTGAGGAAAATGTAAGAATGAATGATAGACTAATAGGATGGACGGGTCTAGTCTGGCAGCTAGTATGTACACAGGAGGCTAGTGTAGCCTGGCAGCTAGTATGCACATAGGAGACTAGTTTCTAGCCTGGCAAATAGTATACACCCATGAGGCTAGTTGTAGTCTGGCATCGAGTATAAACACAGGAGACCAACTCGATGAACGAATGAATGGCTAATAAGAAGTAATTGCATTAACCCTTCTTCCTTACTAAGCCTTTGGGCTTACAGTTGCTTGTGGTGTAGATGTAGGTAAGCATACGTGGAATAAATACACAGACTTAGGAGTAGCGAAAAGAAGAACAAACATCAAGGCAGGGATGATGGATTTGCATGTGTGAGGGAGTTCGTGGCGCCAAGCATAAAGAAGGTAAAAGAGAAGTAGTTTTAATTAAGTTAAGTTTTCTAAGTTGTAATTAACTTAAGTTTCATTTAAATTATACTTAATTTGTTTAGTCCTTCCATTTAAATGATTTACGCTTCCGCAACATTTTAAATAAAAGATTTTTATAACGCTTCCTCATAATTTCATTCATGGGGTTTTTATAACGAGTTTTATGAACGGTTGGTAGGAATCCAGTTTAGGCGCGCTCTGACTAGTTTCAAAGAGAAATCTCAAATTTTCTCGCATTTTAAAGGATTGACGAAAATCCAGGTCGTTACAGTTAAATTACAGAGGAAGGGTGCAGGTGAGTGTTCTGGGATGGAGTCTAAGAGGTGAAGTGGGAGGAGAGGCCCAGTGCTCAAGAAATGCAGAGTGATGGAGAAGCTACTCTCGGGTTTGCCCTATTGTTGAGGTTTTCTCCTCTGCTGTTTAATCATTTGGTTCTGTTTTCAGATGTTAAATCCCACGTTGATATTGAGTAGTATTTTGGGATGCTGTAGTTAACTTTGAGATGTTTAGTTGTTATAAATCTTCTGTTGCGGATTGGATTCTGTATTTTGTGTTTGAATTTCTAGTATTACCCTGATAATTTAAGGTTAAGCTCTACAGTTGGTATTTTGAATGATGAGTATTCTGTTGAAATTGGTTTTGTTATTGGTTGGGTTTCTGTTGAGGGAAATGTTGAATATATGCCTTCTGTTTCTTTAGAATGAATCGATAGTTCAAGTTGAGAAATTAATGTTCCATGATTATCCTGGTTATTGACTGTGTGAGTGGTTATTCTGTTAATGAATCTGGAAATGTTGGTAGATAATGCCCTGTAATGAATATTGGTTGTGATGCCTGGATAAATATTGTGTGAAGTCTTGTTATGTGAAGTGAGTTGTTAATTTATAGTCTTGATTCTCAATGTTGATGAGTGAAAAATAACCATTGAAGTAAATGGTTTTGTGGAGTTGGTTTGGTCTTTAGCCGTGATGGTGTTGTAAGTGTGTAGTTCTATTATTTGGAATGTTATATTCAGTTTATGTAACTACCCGGATTTTTATCCTTTTACTTTATTTTAAGGAAAACGCAAGTTAAAAAAATTTTTGATTTTATTTGCGTCAAAACCTTTATTTAAAATCACCGTCGATCAAAGTGCCCTTTTTAAATCCCTATTGTTACTACATTTTTCTTGAACTCGATGAACTCGTAGAAATTTAAATCCTTGTTTTATTTGGAAATTCTAACGGAAACAAGATTAAATAGCGGAAACGAATTTGAAAACCATTTAATTAAAGCATTTGTTAAATGGGAAGTCTAAATCCAACATGCTTAAAGTTCAAGGTTAAAACTGCCGCACCTTCAAAATACATGAGTTAGGGCCATAGGTATATTTTCACAAAACAAGTTTACTATTTTAACCATTTCAAAATATGCCCTTCTTCTTTCTCTTAGCCATCAATCTACTCCGGTCCTGTCTCTTCTGGATATTCCGCAAGCTCCATAGGGAAAGCCTCCTCCGCTGCGCTGAGTATTACCATCTCATTATCTACACCACAAGTAAGGACGTGAACCAATGTCCTAGTAAAGGAAATGGGGGAATGCTTATGTTTATGCCTCTCTTTAATTCCGTTGGGATGGGGGCCACCCAACCCAATTGTTCTTTACTTTTTTTTATTTTTTCTTTACTCGTACTTCGAGTTGGAATTGGGAGGTTTTTCTTGTGCAATGGCATAGTGATTGAATCTAATCTTTTCTTTGTAGACTAGAACTCCCGTACCCTATGAGGGAGGGGCTCCGCTTAGTTCACAGACTAGACCCGCTACCCATCCACCCCCAATTTCCTTTTCTACTTCTCTTATCGTTTTTCCTTTCCAATGCATGTGAGCACCACCCCAAGGTGGCACTCCCTAATTGTTTCTATTACCATGATGCATGATGACAACTACGCTATGCATACATTTAAGGGAATTACAATAATCAATAATAAACGACAAAATCGAAGATACACAAGGAGAATGAATATCACGCAACTATAAGAGAATCATATAAATCTAGCAATATCTAGGACACGCTATTAGACAATGATAACAAATATGGCAGACTTCACAGAATTAGGATATCTTGCTCGAAAGGAAATTAGCAAGCATGTGTAACAATATTGATATATATATATATATAATTTGGCGTGCTTAACAATTTCACAACCAAAATCAATGAACATAATTAGGGAGATATAAACTGTAAATGGACAGGTTTAACACAAGCAAAGGACATGCTCATTCAAGTAAATCGGAAGCTAAGAGATTGTATGAGTGATAGACTAACATGCTTGATGTTTAAAGGGGCAACATTTACATGCTAGTTAAAGTGACACATCTAAGATACCAAAGAACGGCAGCAGCTCCTATGAGTTTTCGTGCTTTAAGTTTTCTTTCGAGTTATCACACAGCAACACCATATTAACAGCAAGTAGAACCCAAATTACCGCCAGGTTATTTACAGTAGAGTTACATGCTTTGTAAGAGAACACTAACAGCAACCTAAATAACGTGCACAAGCTAATGATGACAGCGACAATATGACAGCAACAGCACGATAATATGACAGCAGACAAGATTCACATTTTGATTTGTTATTCGATAGTTCATAGCTATTTATCATGAGATAAAGTCAATAGTTAAAGTCATTTAGCAGCAACAAAATTAAAACAGAAGATTTTCATGCTATCAAGTTTAATCGAGTGTATATAAAGGAAAAGCAGGAAGTAACCATATGCATAATAGAAACATTGAATCTATTTCATTTCTCCTTAACATTTACCATGACTTTCTTAACTCATCTTCGAACAAACCTTGACATCACATAGAAACTTGCAATTTAAGTTGAACATCTAGAGAATGTACAGCAGCAATAACATAATATACTAACAAAACTAACTACAACAAATAACCCACAGCAAGTAGTAATGGAGACCCCAATGGAATGTAACAACAGCACAAGTAAGAATATCACAACAAAATAAATTGAACGTACAGGATAGAGCAGTAAAGGAAACTATTCACAACACAGCAAAATATACTAACTTTTTGTTCAGTTTTTTCTTTACTTAGCATTCATCCATCCATACCACATAACTTCCCTTGATCATAATCTAGTTCCATTATTGAGTAAGTACAAAAATATAGCTACAGAAAACTAAAAGAATAACCTAACCAGAGAGGGCAACAAAGCATAACAAAAATGTAGCAGAACAAACAAAGAGTCAACACAATCAAAACTCACGCAATATACTTGTGGGTAGGGCTTCCTCAAGCCAATGACTACCCATTTCCTTTTCTAAATGTCGAAGTAAACTTAGCAGGGACAGCTGAACTCCACTCCTTGCAACAATACACTCAGGTAAATGAAAAGGAGAAGAAGCTGGACGAAGGAGAGGAGAGGAGAAGAATGCAGGGAGTTGAACTCTTCTGGAATGAGCGAATTGGAGAATAAAAGAAGGCCTTACTAGGTAATCATCACGTAGGAGAGGAGGAGAAGAATGATGGCTGGACTACCCGTAGCTGGAGGAGGCGATTTCGCTGTCTGGGGTGTTTTTCTTCGCTGGAGATCGTGTCTTAATGGACTACACGACAAGCGGTCGATTTTTAAAGCCCTAAAATTTTGTTGTCCTGCTATCTTTCAAACGAGTGCGGACGCATGGTCTCGTCCTCAAGGCTAGATCTCACAGGCCAAATTTTGGCCTCGGACGAGAGAAGTCATCCCCAACTAGTCCGTATCGTCCAAAATTGTCGTTAGGACACCATTTGGAGTCCGTATGTGTCGTCCGAATCTATCCATAAATTGGACAGATTCAAATCGGACGATGTTTCCTGCCTCCGCCTCGTCTACATAGTCGTCCAAAATTGTCGAGAATTAGGATAGAGTCAATTCAGACAAGTTCTCCTCACGTCCGCCAGCGTCCAAAAGTCCCCAGACTTGGACAGATTCGATGCGGACGCAGTCTTCCTTGTCCGCATCGTCCGTAAGTCCACGTTACGTAGAATTTCAGACGCATAGTCTCATCCCAAAGTCGTCCTAAGTCGGGGTGACATTCCAGGCATGTTGCGGACGACACTCTACGTCCGCAATGTTGTCTGTAGGCATCCGAACAGACAGAAATCCCCTTTTTCTTCACGTTTTCAACTATACTTTTATCTCATCATATTTTTCCTATGAATATTCCTCACAATTCAACACATAATAGTACGCCATGTAGTATACATTATCACCAAAAATTCAATTACATAGCGTACACGGGAAAAATAGGATCGGGGTATTACAGTTTATGGATCTAATGGAAATAATAGGTTGCGATGAACAAATAATGAAATGTTCTCTGTTGGTTTTTGGATTCAATTCACTAATTGGAATAAAGATATTATGAAAATTAGATGATACAGTTTTATGACTCGATTTGGATACTGTTATTAAGCATTGATTTATGGGCCGATAATTTATGGATGAAGTTATGTTGGTAATTATGAGTCTATAATTTATAGATGGAATCACGTTGGTTTCCGCTATATGTTAAGCTTAATTTCTAGACGTTATCAATTGATATTAATTAATTAAGCTATGTTGTAATTAATGAAACAGTTTTGTTTGAGAAACTCAAGTAAGCAAGGTATATGGATTAAGGATAGAAAAAGACTAATAGTTAAATGATTAAAATAATAATTAAATGTTATTAAATTGTGAAGGTACTAAAAAGAAGAAAGGTAGCAATTAAGTGAGAGCGCAACGTACCGAGGTAAGTGATATGTGGGTGTTTTGGTCTTCGGACCCTACATCGCAAGAATAGGAGATGCATGTTTCATTGCTTACCGCTTTTCTAACATGTCTACGGTTTTAATAGCATGTTTCGTTGTTTACTGTTTTAAATAGCATGCTTCGATGTTTACTGTTTTAAAGCATGTCTACAGTTATTAATCGCATGTTTGGTTGCTTACCGTTTTCCAAGCATGTCTACAGTCTTTGATAGCATGTTTCATTGTTTATTGTTTTTAAAAGCATGCTTAGAGTTATTATTAGCACGTTTGTTGTTTAGTGCTTTTACAGCATGTCTACAGTACTTATAGCACGTTTTGGTGAATCGCACGTTAAATGTTTATTTTTGCTTTCAGAAATTGTATGCATTCACGAGCATTAAACAAAACATATACAAATAACGGACGAATCATAAGCCATAAAAAGTAATAAGCGAACGAAGAAACAAATCACAAACAAAGAAACCAATAACAAACGAATAATAAGCCATAATAGAGCAAAGAAGAGAAAAAGACAACGATACGACGTGAGGCCATTTAAGCCTTTGTGGTATGGTCGCTAGTGGCTTTCAGATTATGCCATTGTCACTAGCAAGCTTTCGGATTATGCCATTGCTGCTCGTATCTGTTGCAATGTCCCTGGATTATGCCAAGACAGTCCCTGGATTATGCCAGGACCTAATGGCCAATGATTAGCAGTCTTTCGGATTATGTCATTGCTGCTATATCAGAGGTAAACAATGAAAAGAACGCCCAATGATTAGCAGGCTTTCGGATTATGCCATCGCTGCTATATCGGAGGTCAACGATGAAAAGAGCGACCAATGAAAGATAATAATTAAGACGCAACAGAAAAAAGCTAAGGAGAAGTAGACAAAAACGATGATTTAAAACGTAAAGGATAAAAAGATAAGAAGAAAATGATGAAAACGATAATTAAAACGTAAAAGATAAGAAGATAAGGAAAAAGACAAAAACTGAAACTACATGTAGTATTATGATAGCTATTATCACTTACTGAGCATTAGGCTCATTAGTTTATGTCTTGCGATGTAGGTACAAGTACAAGAGAAAATGACGAACAAATCAAAGAGCAGCTGATGAAGGATTTGCACGGACAAGACTTGCGACTGGTCATGCTAATTAATGAAAAGAGTAAAGGAGAATAGCAATTGTAAAATATAAAGTAACGATTTAATTAATTGTCTACAAATGAACTATTTTATGCTTCCCCTACATTTTCAACAAAAAGTGATTTACGCTTCCGCTAGATTTTATAACCATAGTTTTCTACCAAATTATCAAACGATTTTGGTAACGACAAAAAAAAAAAGGATTTTAACGGTTCGGTTATAAGAAGCACACTCTGATTTCATATTAAAAAGGTTTTAATAACGATTTACAGTCGCCTTACAAAATTTTAAATTTCAAGCATTTTCAAAAGGTAACAAAAAATCGAGTCGTTACAATTGGTATCAGAGCAATTGTGTTTTAAAAACAGATCCGGGTAACGATTTTGTAAATTGCTCTGATACAGTTGGTATTAGAGCGAATTCGTTTTTTCTCTACTGCATTTTAAAACTTAAATGTGTTTTAAATTGCTCTGATACAGTCATCATCAGAGTGAATTTTTTAAAACTAATTTGTGTACTTACCATAACTGTGTTTCAAAAATGATTTTGTAAATTGCTCTGATACAGTTAACTGTGTTTTTCTACAAAAATAAAAACAAAAATTTAAATGCATACCAGTACAAGCTTCAACGTAGAAATACTCCATCAACTGCAAGTAAGTTACTAAATTTAATTTTCCTAACGTATAATTAATTTTTTTATTATGCGGCATAAGGTACCATGGTTAGAGGATGACGAAAGGTTGGACAAGAAAGAGATACGAGTGGTGCGGATGAAACGATCACTTGGTTGACTACGTTAGTGGAGCAAAAATCCCATCAATTGGATCGGTAGTCTAAAAACTTGGAGAAGTTGATAGAAATCATGGCACGTGGGAATGAAAGAGTTGTGGAACAACATGTGGCTAAGCAGCCGGACGTAAGTTGGGAGAAGCTTCAGCGATTACGGCCACCTCATTTTGATGGGAATATTACTGATCCAAACAGTGTTGAGGAATGGATACAGACCATAGAAGACATGTTGGTCAATGCTAAGATAAAGGAAGCGGACGCAAGATTTTGGTGGAATCGGTCAAGATAGCCGAAGATGTGACTGCATTGACTTGGACAGAATTCAAGAAAATCTTCTATGGAAAATATTTTAACCACACAACAAGGACAAAGAAGTTGGTAGAATATGTTCAGTTGTGACAAGAATGATCAGTTTCAGAATATGTGCGCAAGTTTGTGGTGTTGTCAGGATTTACCCCGCACACTGTGAGTAGTAATGAGCACAAGGTACACCACTTCATACAAGGACTTAAGACAGAGATTCAAGAAGGAGTGGTTGGATCGGGATCGCAAGATGTATCCTACTCTGAGATCGTATTAAGAGCTCTTGACCTTGAAGAAGTAAAGAATCAAATCTCAAAACAAAACAAGTCCGTGGTAAAGTTTCAGCTGTATTCACAAGAAGAAGGGTGCACGTCCAAGGGAATAAAGCAGTCCTTTGAAGAAGAAGGAAACCAACAGGAGATTCGGTGTAACGATCGAATTTTTCTTTATCTTTTATCTTCTCTAAAAAATGTGTTAAATTAAAAACTTGTGTAAAACTAATGAAATCTCTTTTCGAAATAATATCAGAGTGCTTATAAAAATCTCGGTCATCACTTCATTTCATTTAGACCCATTTAAATCATGGAAGACTAAAATCATTAAATCTGTTTTCGAAATATAGAGCGGAAATGCAAACGGAAATATAAGTCAAAACATAAATTAAAGTTCAGGGTTAAAATGTCATATGTTCAAAAATAGGGTTTGAGCAATAGTTAGTGTTTTACAAAACATGTTTTACCCTTAAACCCTTACAAAAATATCCATTTTCTTTCTTCCTTGAACCACACATCTACTCCGATCGCGTTTCATCCGGATACTCCAGAGGCTCCACGGGGAAGGCCTCTTCCTCTGCTTCCGGTACTACCATCTTGTTACCTACACCACAAGTAAGGACATGAGCCAATGGCCCAGTAAAGCAAATGGGGTTTATGCTTATGTTATGCCTCTCTTTAGTCCTTTATGGAATGAGGGCCAACCAAACCAACCTTTTCATTACACTCATTCGTTCGTTCTTTACTCGTACATCAAGCTATAGATTGGAGGATTTCCTTTGTGATGGAATAGTGGTCGGATCTACCCTTTTTTTTTTTTGCAACTAGAACTCTAATACCCGGTAAGGGAGGGGCTTCATCTAGATGCAGACTAGACCCACTACCCATCTGCCCCCCCAACTCCCTTTTCTTTTCTTTTCTTTTCCTTATCATTTTTCCTTTCTCAATGCGTGTCAGTACCACCCCAAGATAGCACTCCCTATTGGTTTCCATTAGTGTGATGCATGATGACAATTAAATAACGCATATACAGAAAGTAAATAACAATAATTTAAAGGAATGACTATTTAATAAATAAATGGCAACTCAATTGTAAATAGCGGGATTTAACGAATACATGAAAAGAATGAATGCATAATTATAAGGCGGCTATAGAAGAAACATCTAGAAACAGTGAATATAACGAAACATATAGAAATGGTGAACAAAGCATGCTATTAAACAAGGATGATGTTTCTAGTAGGTATCACAGAATTAGAATAACATGTTTGAGATTAAATGAGCATTAGCTAATTAACATACTCGAGGATTAACAAGAATTGGTGAATTAACAGTACTTGAAGATCTAATTAACTAATAGTAGATTGACATGCTTGAAGATTATATACAGAATTGGCATGCTTGAAAACTAGTAGTGAATTAACATGCAAGAATTGTAAATTAACGTACATGAGGATATATATGAAATTTAACGTGCTTGCCGATTAGACAAATAATAGTAGACTAATAGTCAGGGAGTATGCTTATGAACATGCTTGAGAAATAACGGGTAATTGGCATGCTTAACAAGTAATTGGCAACTTGAAAATTATACAAATGATAGTTGATTAGCATGCTTGAGATTGAATGTGTACTGATTGATTACCATGCTTGTGGTTAAAAGAGAAATGGTTAATTAACATGTTTGAAGTTAAAAGAGAAGTAACTAGTTAACATGCTTGCATTGGGTATAGGTTGATTAGACATGCTCTGTTAATTTGACGTGCTTGAATTATAAAACAACGTAACCACATTGAAGGAGTTAACATACTTTTTAAACAATAATCATAACAACATGGAATGTATTATAGTGAACATGCTTGATATAGAATATGATACTTTTCACAGGAAAATGAACAAACAAAGGATAGTTAGGCTCAAAATAAAAGTAAGAGCAGGACAATATGAACCCAAGTAGTAAAGTAGTATCGTATATTGAAATTAAAACACACAGAGTAACTGAAAGGCAGAACAGGTGATATAACTAAGTGTTCCCACAACACAGGATCATTTCGTCCTCTTCATTCACATTCAAGCTTCGTTCACAGTTTCACATTACCAGACTTAACATCAGACAATGTTCTTAGTAAAAGTAAATCAAACTTTTGAAGTGAAATTAACAGCAAAGTATATAGAAAGTAACCACAGAGTAAGTAACCACAAGGTAAAGAGTAAAAACAGTAAGAAATGTTACAGGAAATATCGACAGAGTTCATCTAAGAAATTTACAGTTCTAACTACAACAACAACAATAACTCACACACACTTTACTTGTGGGTAGGGCCTCCACAGGCCAAGACTAACCCAAATCCTTACTCTACTTTGAAGAGAACACACAGGGATAGCAAAGCTCCACTCTATGTAACACCACACCCCCACCAGACGAGAAGGAAGCTGGACAATGAAGAAGAAGAACGCAGGAGAGGAAGAAAAATGGACTGAACTGAAGGGCAAACTGAAGGTTAAAAGGAGAGGGCTTACCTAGAGATAATCATTCGCATAGGGGAGGGGGAGGAGGACGGCGGGGCTACACACGAGTTGTTGCTAGAGCTGGAGCTGGAAATTTTTCTGTCTAGGAGGTGTTTTGGCATCTGAAGATCGTGTAGTTATAGACTACATGACAATTCTGTCTAATTTAAATCCCTAAATTTTTGCTGATCTATGATGTTTCGGACGAGTGCGGATGCATTGGTCTCATCCGCATTTGTCCGCATGAGTAAAAATCTCTATGCAAAATTATGGTCACGGACGACAAATGGCATCCCCACTCTCGTCCGTACCGTCTGCAATGAGATGCAGACGCGTTTTGGTGCCCACATGTATCGTCCGAATCTATTTATAAATTGGATAGATTCAAATCAGACGCGGCCCTTCCACGTCTGCGCTCGTCTGCAAGCGTCTGAAGTTGTCCAGACTTAGATAGATTCAATTCGGATGCGACAACTTATGTCCACATTCGTCCAGACACATCTGAAACTCCCTAGCACAAAGAAGTCAGGACGCGAAATCACGTCCCGAGTCATCACCTACCGTTCAACGTGCGTGCAAACGCCAGTTCTCGTCCCCATGGCGTCCGCATGCATCCAAATAGGCCAAAATTATATTTTCTTCACATTTTTCAACTAAACTTTTATCCGCAATATTTTTTCCCATAAATACACATGATAATTTAACATGTATCAATACGCCATGTAATATATAATTATCTCCAAATTTTGATTACATAACGTACAAGAGGAAAACAGTATCGGGGTATTAAATTCGGTGCCTAAGGTGCAAGCGAAATCATGAAGGAGAATGCTTGGTTAAGTCACATCAATGCTTTAAATGTGGGAAGACTAACCATTTTGCTAGAAACTGTCCGAGGATGTAGAGGGTAAAAGAATGATGTACTCCTTTATTATAGTGTTTACATTTGGTTAGTAGTAAGTGTAAGGGATGTAAAAATGTAATGCATATTAGCTAGTGTTGTATTTGAACGACCGTAGTTGATATGAGCATGGTGTTCCTTTTAATATGTTGTTTAATGGGTGTGATAAATGGATGAATTGTTCTGAGATTGTTCGGAAGGACTCGAAAGTTTGGCAGAATTCACTCAGATACAGACCCAAAAATGGAAACAAAAACGGAAACGAAGTTCCTAGAAATGGAAACGAAAACGAATACGGATATAGATATGGATACAAAAATAGAAACAGAAATGGATACGGAAATGCGTACGATCACATATACCGAAATGGATACCAAGACAGAAATAGAAACGGAAACATAACCGGATAAGGATACAGGAACAGAAACTGAAATAGCAACGGAAATAGAAACGGAAACAGAAACGGAAATAGAAACAAAAACAGAAACAGAAATGGAAAAGGAAACGAAAATAAAGTTCTCATAAACAAATTTCGGGGAACGAAAATGGAAACGGAAATGGATACGAAAATGGTACGAGCACAGGAACCGAAATGGAAATAGAAACAGAAACAGAAACGGAATCAGATACAGAAATAGATACGGAAACGAAGACAGATACAGAAATAGAAACGGAAACAGAAATGGAAACTGGTTACACACATAAAATGGGAATCAAAAATGGGTTAGAAACCTAGGAGGTCAATGGGTTGATATAGGTAATCAGAGTAGCGCAGCGAAAGTGTGGAAGAGTGAGTTTGAAAATTGGATTAACTTTGGTGCAAAGAGTTGCGTTTGGACGTTGTCAAGTCGATCCATTAGCAAGAATTAGGCAACCGTCAGTTCGAGAGGGGTTAGTATTCTAGAAAATCAAAGCCTAAAGTCGACTAGGACACCAAATTGGGTAGCTAACGAAGGGTTTGGATGGGTAGTTTAGCATTTGTTAAGGGTTAGAAGAGTATTTCGTCAGGCAAATTTCGAGGACGAAATTTTATAAGGAGGGGAGTATGCAACACCCCAACTTTTTATATCGGGGTATTACTAAGGATGTAGTCGGAGCATTAAGTCTAGGGGTATTTTCATTACGTTTTCCTCATGTACGTGATGTAATTAAAAGATGTGGTAATTAGGACATTACATTGCGTATTTATACGTGTTATTTTAAGACATGTAATTATAGGGTAAGTGTTATGGGATGAGAGTTAAGTAGGGAAAAAGGTGAGGAAAGGATGTTCTGGGCATTTTCGGACGCCTGCAGACGAGTTATATCATCCGCAAGTGCATTACATGGCATCCCTAATGCTTGGGATGCACAAGGACGGGAATTTGCGTCCAAATGTTTCTGGAAGTCGACTTTCGGATGCATGCGGAAGACTTGCAGACGAGACGTGTCGTCCGCAAGTGCATTGCATATCACCCCTTAGCTTGGGGATGTGTAATACCCCAAATTTTTTATATTGGAATTTATTAAAGATAATTGAAAAGTAATTGAGGCTATTTGCATTAATTGGATAATTATCGAGGTATTACCAAGAATGTAATCGTCAATTATCATCAAGCGATATTTGAAATAAATCAGAAATTTAAATTGGGTTTAGAATAATTTAATTAAATGAACTATTTAATTAAATTATTAAAGAGAAAATTATTGGATAATAATTAAGGATTAAATTAGAAAGAATATATAATTGGGTATTAAGTAAAAGATTGGAGTGAAGGAAATTAAATGGAGAAGGAAAACGGAACCGGTTCGGTTCATACTGGATGGTCTGGTTCGCTGGTGATAAGTGAGGATTAGTTTTTAAATTAAAGATGAAAGAATTAAAAAGGGGAAATATAGAGAGGGAGATGAGATGGACTGTGCACCGAAGAGAGAGAGAGAGAGAGCGATCGTGGAAAACGGCGAGAGCGAGTGAGCAATCGGGAAAGAGCTCGGGTGTTCGGATTCTGGCAGGCGTTCACGGCGAAGATCGGCATTGCAAACAATTGTCGGCGGTGAGCTCAGTCTCCCTCGCGTGTGTGCGATGTCTAGCTTCTGGCGAGCTAGGGCTCGGAATGTCCGAGCTAGTGGCGGGTCAAGCAAATCACGATGCTGCTATTCTCTCTATGGTTTGGCGAGGTATGCATCTCCATTGTTTATGTTGTTCAATTCTGTGATTGGAGCTGCACGATGAACGGGTCGAGCAGGGGTTGGCGGTTCAACTAGAGGCTTGCAATCCAACTAGTGGTTTGGTCCAATTCGGTCCATTTCTCTAATTGTTGCCTAGCGGTTTAGATGGGAGTTGAGAGGCAGAGGCGAAGGAGAGCTCGATCCGAAAATTCTGCATCTGTAACTGAAATCATGGGATAAGCAGTTATGCAATTCAAACTGCCATCCGTGTTTATAAACAGCGAGAGATGGAGATTTTGAGGAGGATGGCGGATGAAAGGCAAAGGAAGAGCAGAGCTCTCTAGAGGTGAACTCTCGGGTGATTCTTCTGGAGGCCGAGAAGGTGAGGGGTTCCCTTTATTTGTTTGGATGTTATGAGTCTGTGATGCTTGTATCCTACTGTGTGATNTTCCCTTTATTTGTTTGGATGTTATGAGTCTGTGATGCTTGTATCCTACTGTGTGATTAATTTCTGTCGGTTAGTATTATGTAGAGAATTACTCTATTGAAAGTGGCTTGTTCATGGTTGGGTTTGATTTGCCTTGAGCTGTGATGGGTAGTCAATAAAGAAATGCTCTGTATGTTTGGATTCTACCCTATGACTTATACAGTTTTAGGAAATATTGCAGTGTATATGCTTTATTGTATTATCCTTCGTCAATCTGTTGTCCATTTTTGAAGTTAATGCTCTGTCAATAATTGTTTAGCTATTGTCTTTATTTCCTTGTGAAGAATGTAATTCTGGGATGAGATAATTTGTTACACTTGAGGTATGGTTGGAATTGGTTAATCTGTTGTTGGATGTTAGAGTGCTGGATTGTTGGATAAATATTTTGTAGGAATGTTTAACCATTTGGATGATCTGTTGGAACTAATATTGGTTGGAAATATGCTCTGTCTATTGGATTTTGGGATTTGTATGTTGGGGATTGCCTCTACATGTGCTTCAATGTTTTGCTTAGTAGTTAGATATATTATCCTTTGGATGATTGTTGAAAGATATTTAAATGCCTTTCTTGAATGAATTTATTGGATGTGATAAGTTGTTAACTAGAAGTATATTAAGTTGGATTTGCATCTGTTGAAGGAATTGATTAACCTGCTGTTGGATGATGTTTTGCTTGGTTTTTAAATGGAATCTCTATGTTGGAATGCCAGCGATCAATTGTTTAGCTACTATTTTTATCATTTCGTGAAGCATGAATATTTAGCCTTGCCATATGAATGATAAGTTAATAATGGCTAAGTTAGATTTGTTCTATGTGGTTGTTATCAGAAAAGGAACTGTTTATAGGTTGTTGGAAGTCAATGGATGGTGATAAATGTTGGAAGTGTTAATTGCTTGGATATAAACTTGTTAAGTAACAGCTTTTGGTTTTATACTCTGTTGGAATTAATTAGTAAGCGAAGTAGTAATTAAGGAAACGATTCTATTTAGGAAATTTTAGTAAGTAATGAGGGATTAGAAAAGATGTTAAGATTCAAGTAGGTTAAATGATTTGATTAATAATTAAACGTTGTTAAATTGTGAAGGTACTAAGAAGAATAAAGATAACGATTAAGTGTGAACGCCTTAAGTCGAGGTAAGTGATATGGATGTGTTTTGGTCTTCGGACCCTACATCTCAAGATTATGAGATGCATGTTTCGTTGCTTACCGCTTTCTTAGCATGTTTCGCACGTTTCATTGCTTACAACTTTATTAGTATTTGATTAAGCACGCTTCGTTGTTTACAGTTTTTAAGAGCACGTTTCGTTGTTTACAGTACTTAAATGCACGTTTCATTGTTTACTATTTTTATAGCATGTTCTGTGAATCGTACGTTGACTGTTTATACACGCTTTCATATGAACTGTCGTATGCATTCATGAGCATCACGCATCACAATTTTCAAAAGAATATGAAAATGATTTTTATGCACGTTTTGAGAAGGAAAGACGAAAAATGAAAAGAAGTATAAACGAACAAAAAACGAAAAGGAAATACAAAGGAATGATTAAGAAAGATAAAGAAGAAGATTCATGTGGACGGTAGGCCAAGCCTGGCGCAGGAACAAAAGAAAAGAAAAGTAAAGTAAAGTAAAGTAAATAAAAGAATATGAAAAGATAAATGGATATGGATACAGGAACGGAAATGGAAACGGATACGGAAACGATACAAGCACAGATACGGAAATAGAAACAGGAAAAGAAACGGAAACAGAAATGGAAACGGAAACGGAAACGAGTTTCCATAAATGGAAACAGATACGGATACGGATACGAAAACAGACACAGGAACAGCTATAGAAATGCGTACGATCACAGATACCAAAACAGATACAGAATAGGAACGAAAACAGAAATATAAAGAAAGTACGTAAATGTGAGAAGATAAAAGATAAAAACAAAGATAACAAAAAGAGAAACTGCACACGGTTTTAAAATGGCACAACATGTGCATGTACCATATTAGGTATTATCACTTACTGAGCATTAGACTCATAGTTTATGACTTGCAATGTAGGTACAAACACGAGAGAAAATGACAAACAGATTAAGGAGCAATCAATGAAGTATTTGCACGGGCAAGACTTGTGGCTAGCTAGGCTAATAAAGTTAAAAAGGGATATGAGTTTTGTAAATAATGTAAATAGTTTGTTTATTATTCTGTAAATAAATTATTTATGTTTCCGCTGTAATTTTAAGAAAAGGGATTTCATATATAAAGTCTTCCACTGTTTATAGCGCTTTAAGTGACGAGTTTTAAGTAAATGTTTTTAATGGTCCAGTTTTAAGAAAAGTACTCTGATTTCAATCTAAAAGGTTTTAATAAAGCCTTCAATTGTTTTATAAAATCTTAAAATTTCACATATTTTTAAATATAAGAAAAACCGAGTCATTACAGGATGACTCAAGACACGATTTCGCATCATGACTTCACTGTGTTGCGGACTTTCGGATGAGTCCGGACGAGTGCGGACGTGGATTAGCTACGTCCGATTTGAATCTGTCCAATTTCTGAACACTTTCAGATGCGTGCGGATGCATTATGCGGATGCCATATCACATCTGGATGTCGCTCTCGAATGAGTCCGGGCGAGTGTGGACGTGGATTAGCCGCATCCGATTTGTCTCTGTCCAATTTTGGGGCAAATTCGGACGCGTGCGGACGCTTCATGCAGACTACCAAAACGCGTCTGAATGTCGTCTGCGAACGGTACGGATGAGGATGGGGACGCCATTTCTCGTCCGTGACCACGATTTAGCCTTAAGGATTTTACACTTATGGACGAATGTAGACGAGACTTGTGCGTCCGCACTCGTCAGAAATAGCCCCGACCTACGATAAATTAGGGGTTAAAATGATGAAATCTTGTCGTGTAATCCATAACTTCGTGATCTCCAGACACCAAATCGCCTCCTCTAGGTCCGAATCAATGTAGGCGGTGACCTCCCCCTGCATGGCTGCCTCCCTCTCTACCCTCCATAGGCGCCGCTTCCCTCCCTCTCCCATAGGTATGATTTGTCTCTCCTCCCTCCAGGAAACTTAAGCCATTCTCCTCTCCTTCTTCAATTCATTTTCTCCTCTGCTGCTTGAGCCCTTCTCTTCCTGCGAGAGGGTTTCCCCTGTGTGTGAGTTGTGGGGATCCCCCATGAGCTGATGGTGAGCTGAGAGTTGAGTGAGAGCTGGAGCTGTTGCCATTGTTGATGTCCGTGAAGCTATCGCGGGCTGGATCAGCTGTTGCAAGCTGGAGTGGCTGCATGAGCTGTGGAGGTTTGTTGTCCATGTTATTGTGTTATCGTTAGTGGTAAGGATTGGGTGTGTCTGGCTGTCTAAACCTTACCCACAAGTAGTGTGCGTGAGTTGAGTTATGGTTGGTTCTCTGAAATGCTTACTGCTAGTTGTCGTTATTTGATTCTTTTGTTGATAGTTCCTTGGATGCGTTATTATTGTTATTTCTCTGTTGATTTTTGTCGTTAGCTTTCTCTGTTTTGGTTGACTCTACTGCTATTCATTTCTACAAAATTATATGTTGTTGTTGATTTCTGCGGATGATTTCCCTGCGTTGGTTCTTGTAATTTAATTTCCGCAAATGCGATATCATGTTGTTATTTCCTTGCTATTCTTTTACTGACATCCAGCACGTTTAATTTACACAACTCATAAATTAGAAGGCAAGCATGTTTAACTAGGTCGCGCATGTTTAGTTAACTATTTGAGCATGTTTTAGCATAGATTCTTGTTTATCAAATGTTTAGTTTTCCAAGCATGTTTAGTTAGTTAAATTCTATTTTTACTCGTTTACCATTTTCCTTACTAAGCTGTTAGGCTTACAATATACTTGTGGTGTAGGTACTCATAGGCGAAGATAGTGTACAGATTAGAAACAGGGATGAAGGATTTGCACGCACGAAGTTTGTGGTTGGCGAGGCTATGAGAAGTAAGAGATAAATGGACTGTAATCTAATTGTATTCACTTGTTTGGTATTCATAAAGCAAAACAAACGATTTAAGTTTGCAAATCAGTTATGTTTTCACAAAAGATTTTATAAGTGTTTCCGCTATGTTTTAATAAATTAGCTATGTTTTCTTACAACTGCTTCTGCTAAGTTTTAACGAAGAAAAAGGTTTCTAATGGCTCGACTTACACTCTGATATTCTCTTAACAAAAGTTTTGAATTTCAGTGAGATTTTAAAGGAGAACGAAAAATCGAGTCGCTACAGCGACAATCTTTGAATAAGGGATACCTTGAGTACCAGAAATCTTAACTCCCCTGAGAATTTCAACTCTTAGTCCATGGACAAACTAATGGACCTTATGTTCATTGTTTGCCACCAGATGAGACGCAAATCGAGAGAGTGCTTCAAACTTTCTCACATACTCAGATACAGATCCAGTTTGGTGCAATAGAACGAACTCCAGTAACTTCTTTGATCGAACAGTCTAGCTGAAGCATTTTTCATAGAAGATCTCCTTAAATTGTTCCCATGATAAAGTTCAAATATCGCGTGCCGCCTTAATACTATCCCACCAAGACCTTGCATCTTGAGTCAGCAAGTACGCGGCACACGAAACCTTCTCGGTCTCCCCAATCCTTGTGTATTCAAACATGTCCTCTAAAGACCAAATCCACTCTTCAGCACAAATGACATCAGCCATAATTCCATTGAAGCATGGAGGTTTGAGTCTCCTAAACTTCTCCCAACCAGCTTCCACTGGAGCTACCAATGTAGTTGATTCCCATTCTCATTTTCCCTTTCAGCGAGGCGTTCCACAATTGTCGTCAGGTGATCATGAACATCATTTCTGACATCGCGTGGAGCGTTATTCTCTTGACCTATAACATTCTCATATCCAGCAGCTTCATTCCTATCGTTATTGTTACCATTCGCAATATTGGCTTGAACATTTCCTCTGGTACCTCTTGTCATTCTATTATCCTACAATGATATTGTTTTTGTTATAAGAGTTGTTTCAAAGGCTAATTATTGTAGGGAGTGTACAGTAGGAAGCATTTAGGTTTATTTATATTTTATTATTTTGTAATAAATGTTCCTAATTAAACCTTAAGTTAATTATTCTAAGAAAGACTTAATTAATTATCTATCACACAATATGCTAAAATAAATACACTAATAAACTAAGTAACTACCAGCAATTATATTAACACTTCAATTCTACTGTAATGGAACAATTCATACTAAGCATAAAAAAGCAATGTAATTAAAATACTTACAGTAGAAGAAGTATGTCGTGACCGATCTCGTGTTACCAGCAGTCTACAGAACTGCATTAGACTCGGTTATGCTCTAATACCATAATTGTAACATCCCATTTCCGTTTATGAATTTTTTGTAAAATTTTGAACATTTTAAAAATCCCATTTAAATATACTTTATTGAAAGACATTAGAGTACGTTACGCAAAATAAAATATTAATTTGTCTTACAGGAATAACATAAATAAAATACTTAAAAATTCATGACAACATCTTATGTAATTTAAAACAACTTTTATTCATTAGAGTCATAACTCCCGAGGTCGTTTCGTGCATGGTAACACAAGCTCGCATCACGTCACACTCCTTCAACGTTCACTTCAATCGGCTCACCATCCATACCTACATCACAGGAGGAATAATGAGTCTATTACCCAATAAGGAATATAAAATGAAATGCAACCTTAACCTCTATGACATCTCTACATGATTAAGTCTGATACATTTGTAAGTTGAGTGAGAGCAATCTCTTCAGTCTCCGAACTCACTACTTGGATTCGTTTTACATGAGAGCAACCTCTTCAGTCTCCGAACTCATTAAAAATGAGTCCACCTACATTTACATTCTTTACCATTTGGGTGAGAGCAACATCTTCTGTCTCTGAACTCACCACTCGTTGAGTAAGAGCAACCTCTTAAGTCTCCGAACTTACTCAAACGAGTTGTTTTCTACGTGTGAGAAACCTCTTAAATCTCCGAACCCACATAGAAAACACCATTATTATCTTCATTATTAGCCCATGAAATGCATGATGTACATTCTATTAACATATATACATGAATGTCACACACAACAGTTCATATATTGCAATCAGTACTACAAACAACTAACAAACAATAACTATACTTCATCTATGATTTACTCCTAAGCGTGTTTTCCATTATATCACTAGACATGCTATTTTGACTAAAATATAAACTAACATGATTCATTTTAAGATCTATGAATTTAGACGATTACAAGGGAACAACTTACATGAAGAAACAATAATAATTAACATATCTCTTGTACTACAATTTTTACCACTCATTTTATTCTAAGGTTTATGCAATAATCTATTATTTTTATTAAGAGCATAAAGGAACCTATTTATTGGTAAAGAACACTGGACATACTACTATGGCAGAGAACATGTTTATGAAACCAACCCAAAACTATACAAACTTACTTTTCTTTGCCAATCGTATCAATAGGTTACTTTTTCATTACCCATATTATTAACAAACCAAACAACTAACATTTCCATGAACTGAAACTACTTCATAGAAGGGAAACATCACAGGAAAAACAATCATAAACAAATGAGTTTATTACCTAATTTACCGAAGAAACGTCTAAACAAAACTAATAATAAATAATATTTGCTAGTGTTAACTACAAATTCATGCAGAGCAAAAACCCATTTTCAGGCTATAACTTCAGGCTATATCATCTACTTCGTTGACAATCAAAACAACATAAAATGGCATGGATAAAGGAACTATCAACGAAGTCAAAACATTACAGAGAAGGCATCAAAGAATCTTGTAGTAAGATTACTAATAGACAATTCTTTTCTTAATAATTTGTATGTAACAGAACATGAAAAATTGCAAAGAACATATGATTCCTTCTCCCGTGATGTAGGTCCATAAGGACAAATCACACACAATATTCATTACCTCGTATAGCTTTCCTTTTCCCTTCGACAATAATCCTTCTTGTCGACAGAACTCTCAAAGAAATCTCACAGAGTCTAACTCTCTCTCTCTCTCTCTCTCACCAGTTTTTCCAGTTGGAAAAACTTCCATCTGCATGTCCTATTTATAATGCATCTCATGACTCTTCAGTCACTCCTTGAAGACAAAGCATTGAGAGACGTTAAATATCACTAGAACGTCAAAAGCTAAACGTTCAGCATTTTTGGCGATCGAATATCACTTCCAGATATTCAAATTTAATGGCGGACGATCGTTTTAAATGAAGGACAATCGACCACCATTACGCAGACCATCCGCCAATTATGTCTTTAGTAACTCTGGCTGATCGTGTCGGTCGATTTCCCAAGATACGATCAACCACTGAGATGACCGTCCGCTCCTTTAATTTTCGTCAAATTTTCTACAATTTTTTTAAATCTTCAGTATATATATATTCCAATACTCTATAAAATGCCAATAATTCATATTTCCATCTAATTCAATAATTACACGAATTTAAATACCTAGGACATTACATTGCCACACCGAGAGAAAACTTGAATTCAAAGGTTCAATGTTTCAATAAAAAAAATCCTGAATCACAGAGTCAAAAATTTGACTTACCGGTGTTAATTCTTCCGATACAGGGAAGGAATTTCTTCACCAAATTCATCCGCAAATCTATCACTAACCACTAGGAGAATGGAAACAGAGAGTGAGTGAGGAAGAGAGAAGCGCTTCTACATTTGATGAGAAAAGAGAGAAATGGGGAGGAGATCCCAATTTCTCGCAAGGAAAACGGGTTTTAGGGAGGCGTTTGCCTAAAATGTCTCCCCTGTATTTATTTTTTTCTTTTTTTTTTAATTTTGAAGATATTACATTCTCCCCCACTTAAGAAATTTCGTCCTCAAAATTTAAAACAATTCCAAGAGTACCATTTAATAAACATGGTTACCTAGCCATCAAATCAGATTTAGTTTCCCAAGTACCTCTCTTTCAATATGGTTCTTTCACTAAACTCAAACAAGGGGTATATCACGGCAACGCGGAACTCTGATCTCACAACCCAGAATTCTTTCAAGTTCTTTCTCATAAGACACATGCTTGAATAGACAATTTTGTTCAAGAGATAATATGTGAAAATGTCAAAAATGTACTTCTTCAGCATAGAGATATGGAAGACATTATAAATATAATTCAGATGAGGTGGTAATTCCAATCGATAGGCCACAGAACCAATCTGCTCAATAACTCAAAAAGAACCTATATATCTTAGAGTTAACTTTCATTTCATACTGAAACGACTAATACCTCGACGAGATCGCACTTTTAAGAATTCATGATCATTGGGTTCATACTCTACTTCCCTCCAACGGAGGTCTGCATAACATTTTTTTGTCAACTAAGAAGTCGCTTTTTAATTACCTGAACTTTCTCAATCGTCCCTTCAATTAATTTAGTCACGAGAGTGACACGCTTTCGATCTCAGTCTAATATAAAGGTGATCTGCATGGTATTCCATATAAATTTTCATATAATGAAAGATCCATACTAATTTGATAGCTATTATTATAAACAAATTTCACTAAAGACAAGTGATTTACCCAACTATCACTGAAATCAAGAATGCAAGATCTGAAAATATCCTCAAGAATCTAGATCGTACGTTCAGACAGACTATCAATCTGAGGATGATATACAATATTGAAATTAAGCATTGTGCTCAAAGCTCTCTGAAGGGATTTCCAAAACTTTGACATAAAATTTGGATCTCTATCTGAAACAATACTCGAGGGAACACTGTGAAGACGAATGATGCCCTCAATATATAACTGACTTAACTTTGTTAAAGAGAAATCTATTCTGATGGGGATAAAATTTGTGGATTTATCAATCTATCAACAATTACCCATACTACGTCAAAATTTTGTACCGTCCAAGGCAAATTGGTCACAAAATCTATGATAATCTTATCTCGTATCCATTTAGGGATAGGCAAAAATTGCAACAACCCAGCTGGTAACTGATGCTCAACCCTAATTTGATGCAACCCCAGTGGGCCATGGTCAGCCAAACATGATATTGTCCGCTTTGGAATACATGACCGAGCCCGACGCCACCCCGAAGGGAAACATGGCCCAGCCCGACACCACCTCCACGGTTTTGTTCTTAAAGGTGGACCCTTTGAAGAGAGCCCAAGCTTGAAAACCGGCCATGCTGGTAGAGGGCCACCACCCACTTACGTGCGACCAATCCAGCTGTTCCAAATCCGATGTGGGATGGCGACATCGCATATCACCCTCCACCACTGGGAAGGCCCATGCCCTCACAGGCACACTAGACTTGGCTGGCTCTGATACCATATGATGCAACCCAAGTGGGCCATGGTCAGCCCAACATGATATTGTCCGCTTTAGGATACATGACTGAGCCCAACGCCACCCCAAAGGGATACATGGCCCAGCCTGACACCACCTGCATGACTTTGTTCTTCAAGGCGGACCCTCCGACAGAGCCCAAGCCTAAAAATCGGTCATGCTGCCCATTTAAGTGTGACTAGTCTAGCTGTTCGAAATCCGATGTGGGATGGCAACATCACACATCACCAATGATGTGCCCCAAAAATGCAAGGAGGTAATTCAACTCTTGGTCCAATCGACTAGAGCAATAATCTGTCCACTTTTAATGACATGATAATAACTCCCAACGTATATAGCATATTGGTCTCAATTTTGGAGGGCAGTTAGAGAACGCAAAGAAACTATGGCCCTCCAAAAATTACACTCAAACTCGTAGTATAAACGGAGTTATGGTTGAAATACAGAGTTGCTCAGAAGTATCTTCTCTCAAAGGTAAAAGCTGTTTTGCAGCTATCTCAAATAATGGTTGAGCAAATTGATCTAAAATAAATTCCAATTATCAATTAAATTCCCAATACTTCAAACATGTCCAGAGTACATTCATAAACCAGAAATTCAAACCAAGAAGTTGCAAGAATCAAGGGAAAAAGGTCGAAGCTCCAAACTGGTCCAGAATAATCAAGGCTAATCTTCCAACATTAAATCTGAATGCTGAAATTAAAATGCAGAGAACTCAACGTGCATAAAAGCTTTGGACCCCAAATTTACAGGGAATATAGATAACAATCATAATAAGGAAACCACCAAAAATCACCTTTATAAGCATCACATAAACAAAGTTATGCGTGAGACACTCTGGAACTCGGAAATGGAAATCGCGAAAAAACAGCTTTGCGCCTCTCTTAGCGAAACGAGCATATCTTTAAAAATACGATTCCAAATCAAATGAAATCACCTAGCATTTCACAAGGATAGGAATGCCACTAATCTCAGAGAAAAATATAGAAGTGACCTTCAGGGAAAATGGAAGAAAATCGTGCACCAATTTGATTCATGGATCTCCTCAGATCTAGGGCTTGCAGCCAAAAACAGATTTGCAGCAATAAGGGGATAACAATGTATGGCTTTGATTTTTCTTTCTCCAAATCACCAAATAACGTCCCAAACTTCCCAAATACAGATCAATAACAAATATGGAGTGAACTTATAGAAGCACCTTTTTGGAGAATCATTAGAACTAAGGGCACTAAGTTGGTCTGCGTTCTCCCACTCGCCAGAGAGAGGCGACTTGTTTGGATGTTTTGGAAACACCACTCCAACCTAGCTTTTGCCGTGATCTTCTACCTTGACGCCATAAGGACAACCTCGAGATGAAGTTGCTGGAAGAGGTAGTATGAGTCCTCTCCTCCTAGGCCATGCAAGAACAAAGTAGAAGACTTGATGATGAAGGTGAAGCAGTGAAGCAAAAACCAATCCACCGAAAAGGGTAGAGAGAAAACTCTCACAAAGATTCAATATCTGGTTTTTAGGTTTCAAAAGTCCCTTACAAAAGACAATTAGAGACTCTTCAATACTAAGCTAATTAGGGTTAAGCCCTAATCACCTAATTACACAATTGACCTTAAACTAACAATAACAACAACGGACAACAAAAACAACAAACTAAGCAACAAGTCTAGCACAATTAAACCATTACAAATTAAAAAAGATACTAAGTTAAAATAAAAATGCAATAAAATTGAGGCGGAGCCGGGGCACATCATAATTGTTGACAAATCAAACACCTCGAAACACACATAGCTACATCTCGTGTCGTTCCATCCCATAAATATTGATGCTTTAGATCTTGATACATTTTCGTACTGTCGCGATGAATAGAAAATTTGGTCTTATGGCCCTCTGTTAAGACTGCCAGCCTCAATCCGAATCACTAGAGATAATAACTCAATTATTAAAGAATAAGAATCCATCATAACTGATCTCTCAACTGTCAAACTGCCAACCAGCTTGAATCATCTCAAATTTTTCTTTCAACACACTATCAAACTTTGCAAGTCTTTCACACGTTGCAAAAGTGTAGGAGTTACTATTAAATTAAAAACTCGAACCGAATGATCATCGTCCTGACACTGTAGTTCAAAATCTCCAATAATAAGACATCTCTTCCAATCATCCAAAACAAAAAAAGAAAGAGATCCTTAAAGATAACGACTTAAGACATCAACTACAACATTAGCCTTATAAGGATGATATTCTAGAGTAAAATCATAATTCTCTATATACTCAACTCAACAGCGTTATCAGGCATTCAAATCACTTTGCGAGAAGAAATACCTTAAACTCTTGTGATTCGAAAATACTTCGAATTTGGCATCATACAAGTAATTCTACCAAATCTTCAAGGTGAAAATAATAGCCACAAGCTCCAAGTCATGAGTAGGGTAATTCTACTCATGCATCTTTAACTGTCGATATACATAAGTTATAACTTTATTCTTGGTGCATCATAATATAACCAAAACTAACTCTTGATGCATCATTATAAACTGCATAAAGCAAACTCTCATCAGGTACTGCCAAAATTGGGGTAGTAGTTAAACTTTACTTGAATTCATCAAAAGTAGTCTGACACTTTTCATTCCAAATAAATTTCACGTCATTACCGGACAACAACATTAACAACAGAAGAAAAATTCTGCATAAATTGACAATATCATAGCCAGACCCAAGAAGTTATGCACTCTAGTAACATTTTTGGTTGGCTTTAAATCTAACACAGCTTCAATTAACAAAAATGTCATTTCAAGAAACAACATGACCAAGAAATTTCACTTCAGTTATCCAAAAGTTGCACTTTTCACGCTTTGCATATAACTAATACTTCTTCAGTGTCAGTTGAAATATTCTCAAATATTTCATAGGTTCATTTAGAGTCTTGATCTATATCAGGACATCATTAATAAAGGCCACAACCAAATGGTCAAGATATGGTTGAAAGACCCGATTCATGAGATTTATAAAAGCAGTTGGTGTATTAGTCAGATCAAACAGAAGCACCATAAATCCAAAATGTCCATAACGAATCTGAAAAGATGTTTTTGGAAAATCTTTTTCACACATTTTCAATTGATAATAACCAATATCAAATTGATCTTCGAGAAGTAAATAAATCCTCCAAGCTAATCAAATATAGTCATTAATCTGCAGCAACAGATATTTGTTCTTGATTGCCACAAAATTCAAATTCCGATAATCAATGTATAGACAAAGCGAACTATCCTACTTCTTTGCAAACAAAATGAGCGCACCCCATAATGAAATACTATATTGAATAATCCATTTTTGCAACAAATCATTCAACTAAACACTCGGTTCATTCAATTCAGTAGAAGCCATGTGGTACGGAGAAAGCAAAATTGGAGTAGTGACGAGCATGAAATCAATGCAAAAATCAATCTCACGGTCGGGTGGCAATCCAGACAGATCCTCAAGAAAAACATCAGGGTAATCAAAAACCACTGGCAAATCAGAATCATGTCTGACTGTAACAAGGTCACTGCTAATAACAAAAGTATCCTCATATAGCTTCAATCTCCTCCGACCACCCAAACAGGCTCATAAAACAAGATTAATAGAAAACATACGGATATTACATGGATATACTAGGATCTATCCATTTTCTAATGTAAGGGTAATATTCCTCCAATAACAGAATCTTAGCTTTGTATAAGCTCAACCAATTCATACATAAGATTACATCAAACAGATCCATAGGTATAATTATCAGGTCAATTGATAGTTTGTCCCCACCAATAATAAGGACTGCAGATCGAACAAACGAGACACATATTATATCTCTTATTTAAGGGAAAACTCAAAATTAGGGAATTTTCAAAATTCTCAACAGTCACACTCTCATGATCCAAATTATGATGAACATTGATCATATGTTGGCGATTACCAGCGTTGCAATAGTTGTTTCTAAACATTATCTCAAACTGAGTCCATGTCATCAACTCTAATGGTTAATTCAATTTAAGAGACTTGCCTTATACATTAGTTCCATTTTCAAAATAAAAGGTTGTAAATCCAACCCAATTCTTTGTTGGGACTTCAATAGCAGTCAAATTATTTTGTATCACATTTGACCAATTTTCAATACTCATTGGGCAAGCTCCACCCACAAATATTAGACTTTAAATGTTTTATAATTTCATTATAAGTGATCTCAATACAAGCCACTTTCAGAAATTCTCTATTGAAGTCATCATTCCACTTGAACAATTCAAATCTTTAGTCCAAATATTCCCAACTGCTTACACAGAAACTTACACTAGTGTTGAATTATACAATTCCAATACTAGTTAGAAGTCTTTACCATTAGTTTTCTAATCAGAGTCTTCAAATGCATGGTTCGAACTTACTAATAGATTCCAAGTGTGAAAGAATAAGTATTGAATTTTGAAAGAAAGGAAATTGAGGCTTTGGATTTCTTTCTATAATAGGTTTCTTAAGTTTAAACTTCACAGGCCCACACATATAATTCAGAAGAGTTCGCAGACTCATAGGTTCAGTAAGGTTGTTCTTTATCATTTACAAATGATACTCCTTATTGCCTCAAACTAAATCTAGACTGTCCGATTAAAGAAATGCTTTCATCCACAAGCGAAACCTTAAGATGAATTTCTAGCAACACTTTAACACAAATTAATTTTTGTACTTTATTCTTAGGCACAATATTTGTAAATCTTTGTATATTATCATACTACCTTATTGATATCACTTTCAAGATGGAACCTGACTCTGATAACAAAAATTCTATCACGACCCAAAAGGGACTCGAGATAGAATGGGGAACGACCCGACCCAAAGAACTGAATCGCCCGACCCTTTTTCTTTTAAATTTTATTAATTAACAGTGGAAGACTTAAAATATTAATTAATAGCTAGTGCCCAACAAATAAGGGCATAACAGGTCCAACAAGTGATATTAGATAACAAGCAATATAATCTAACAAAAAGATAATTGTGCGGAAACTAAAAATAGGATTACAGTCATCTAATAAAATGTATACCTCACAAAAAGTCTCTCAAAGTGAATTTTAAATTACTAAAATTAAAATAACTCGGCTGTATAATCCTGAGTAGATATTTGAGAATCCGATTGATTAAATCCTAAAAGGGGTGAGTTGACTAAACTCAATAGGGATTATGTTTTTAAAGAATAATTTAATTAAAAAAATGTTTAAGCATGCAAGAATTTGAAACCCATGTTTTATAAATTTCTTTCAAAAAATGATGTACAAAAGGGCATGAGTGTGAAATCACTCACTAATATGTGGTACATAATTAAAATAAGTCATTGTTGTACAACTTAAAAATCACAGTGAAAATAGAGTCACTCACGAACTTCGAGCATATCATGTCATAGGTATATAATAGAATAAAGGCAATACTCGGTGATCGCAAAAGCCAAAGAAATATTCTGATCAAGTTTAGGGATTCGCAACCCAAGGACACGACACATACAACTGTCCTATCTTCTATTTGCACTTTAGGGATTCAAACTCAATGACATTTGAAAAATCTCCTATTATCCAATTCAATAACAAACAAGCACATCCCGCACGGTAGAATGTGTGAAAACAAAATAGACCCCAAATCGGGTAGATCAAACTTAATTCGCACGACTAAGTTGATCAACAAATATTTAAAGGCATGCTTAAATGAAACGTGAACAATGAAAATAAAATATTATATAAAAATCTGACGGTCATAAAAATGGATGCGTCATTTTAATATGAGACTCGTCTCAAAATAATTATTTCACAAAAGGTATGCAAATGCAGTGCATAAATAATCTCTACCTCGAAGTTGACTTATGCTGACCAAAGCCCAATGTCCCATTAGCCCAAATCCAAAGTCCACAGATTTTAATTTAATAATGGTTACCTATCCAAAAGTAACAGGTAAAATTTTAGGTTAAACTTTCTACCTCAAAATCTTAATTTTCCTCAAAACAAGGTTATAGTTTTATTGGATAAAAATCCTTGAATTGGCCCCCAGAAGATGGACAAGCAAGCCCAAACTAATACTCATATAATTTCTGGACCACGGCCCAAAAGGGGTTTGGACCACATCCTAGTTGAGGAGAATTCCTCACTCCCACACAATGGCTTTCGTCACTGTCATTGTCTTCCACAGGCAACAACTTGGACGACGCTTCGTCCGAGCTTCCCTGTCCTACACGGAGGGATTGAACGCATATGACATCATCGTCTCTGGCTAAGACTTAGTCTCGGCCATTCGTTCACTTACCCGAGAGGCAATGGACGCCAAAGTCTGACATTTCCCGAGCCTAGAGTCATTGCTCACACCGCGACATTACTCTTACGTTTTCTGTCAGAAATCACCTCTCTCAACAACCAAACTCTTTTCCAAACAACAATCGAAATCCTCAATCCAAATATTCAGACCAATTAGCTAGTGTTCAAAACAACAAATGAAGAGAAAGTTTAAAGCTTTTACCTTGGTTAATGATTTAACCCAACCTGTGCTAGACTCCAATTAACCTGTGCACTACCCTTTTAACAAATCGAATCATCCCCTTGCCACACTGAGAGAAAACTTGAATTCAAAGGTTCGATCTTTCAACAAAAAAAATCTTGAATCATAGAGTCAAAAAATTGACTAACCGATGTTAATTCTTCTGATACAGGGAAGGAATTTCTTCACCAAATTCGTCCGCGAATCTGTCGCTAACCACTGGGAGAATGGAAACAGAGAGCGAGTGAGGAAGAGAGGAGCACTTCTACATTTGATGAGAAAAGAGAGAAATGGGGAGGAGATCCCAATTTCTCGCAAGGAAAACGAGTTTCAGGGAGGCGTTTTCCCAAAATGTCTCCCTTGTATTTAATTTCTTTTCTTTTTTTCTTTATAAATTTGAAGATATTACATTGGTTTTTCCTTATCTTCATGAGTTGTTTCATCCTCAAGCCCTTTTAAGGAAGTTCCTCCTGCAAAATAAGAAGTCATAAAATGGTTAGTGACCCGTCTTTGAGGTGCATCAATATATGAAGTAGTTGTAGTTAAAGACTTACTTTCCGCAGCGGAAGGCCAGTATCCACTGCGAAAAGGATATTTTCCACAGTAGAAACATGTCTTCTGATGTGGAAGGTAACTATGTAGAATAGGTTGGAAACAAACTAATTAAGAAACTAGTTGTGCTTGAGGTTGAAGTTGAAGTTGAGGTTGTGCTTTAGGTTGAGGTCGTACTTCACCACCGAGTTGTGTTTTGCATGGAAATTAAGCCCGAAAGAACTTAATTGGAGTTTGACTATGGCACAGGTTTATTCGAATTCTGGTTGAGGTTAAGACTAAGAGGGAGTTGCTTTACGCTTGAGAGTCAATTTCGTAGGCCTGGTTGAATCCATTGGAGAAGACAAAGAGGATTAGAAAAACACTGAATCATTGAAAGAAATGTTTCTGCTGAGGAAATTAAAATTTTTGTAGTGTAAGGCAAGCATCCGCTGTAGAAATTATCCTTTCCATTGTAGAAAATATCTTTTTCGCAGTGGATACTTGCATTCCGTTGAGAAAAACAAGTCCTTGGAATATGACTTACTTTTCGTAGTGGAAGACAAATATCTGTTGTTGAAAATATACTTTCTGCTGCAGAAACTAGCTTTTTATCGTGGAAAATACAATTTATGTAGTGGATATTACCCTTTCACTATGGAAAGTATGTTTTTATTTACCTATCCATCATAGAAAACGTGACAACGATGTTTGTCTTGTTCATTTACCATATTTTAGTGTTTTATCTGTTTGCAAAAATTATATCGTATTTGCTTTATCAGTGATTCCATATTTCAATGTTTTTTTTTTGGTTAATTACTCTATAAATTAAAATGGTTAAAAGGAAATTCACACTTTCAAACGGAGAAGATAGAAACAATGAAACATTGGTTAGGCACTTGGTCCAATGGCATTGGCGTAAAAACAATATGAAATTGAGGTTACTTTGGATTTTTTGTATTGTAACTGGTAGGGTCAAAAATGGAATATCCAATATATACTAGATGAATTAAATTCGGGGACACGACTCAGACTTTTTTGTGAACATGCTCTGAAGCTGGATGAGAAATTGGAAAAAAATCTCGTATTTACATGATTGATGGAAGTGGGATCATGAGAAGTAAAGAGAGATCTATGGCTATGGAGGGATAAATTAGAAGACGAGATGGATTTCGTCATCTTCTGTCGCCGTAAGTTTACTATACCGCGCCCGCTGAAACCTTCCTGAAAATCTTCCTTCTTTGTTCGCCGTTGCGATTTCCTCGCTCAGGTTCTTCCGCCATTTTTTTTCTTTCCTTTTCGATCTGATGATGCTCTTGAACACCTTTAATTTGGATGACTTTGATCTGTTCACTATCCACTCGCGCAAAAATTTAATTAGGGTTTCACCGAGAACTCCACGTACTGATTTATTTTATTTTCTGCTCTTGAAGTTCACTGTCTTAATTGATTCTTTTATAGCTGGCGAGGAGCTGTATCGATTATGCAGGGTTATGGGCGTAGTTTGCGTTTGCATATATTAGTTCTTTTCCAATTACTTCAGGCTGCTAAAAAATACATACTATTTGTTTTTAGTACCCAAGGGATTATCAGTATGTTGGTTATGTTTAACATTATGATCTTGCTTATCTGTTTTACGGTATTGAGCTGAAGGTATTTTGTAATTCAGAGTATTCAACAGGTTATAAATTGCTGCGTAGGCTGCTAAAGCCACACTCTCCATTGTGAGAAACCAAATTAGATCATACGTGACACTTTATCAGGCTTTGTTCTATTAAGTTATTAATTGGATGTAATATTTGATTTGAGATCTTTGTCAACATTTATCTACTGATTGTGGTATCTTTTACCGGCCAATAGGTTTGTCATTAGTCTGTCACATTGATGCTCTTCTAATTTTTTTTCTACTGAATCCGTTTAGCTGTTTTTTCATATAGAATTTGATTTCTCTAAAATGTTTGAGATTGCAGAACTCGTAGAAGACTTTTATTTAAATTAATCAAAGCTAAGGCTCAGCTTATATTCCACATATTCGCCTGAGAGTAAATGGCAATATTGCTGAGTAGATAACTTCGATTATTGGAATTTTTTTGATGTGTTATACAGTGTTGAAGTGGGTTTTTGTCTGAGAAAGTTAATGGTTGTAGAAAGAAAAAAAACATGGAATCATCATGGAAAAATAAACAATTGGAAAGCAATAACATGGAATATGCAAATGAGGCAATTCCTCATGTTCCTCAAACACTCATACAAGACCCTATTGGTAGTTTCAGTGCACAAAGTAATTTGAGGCCATTGGGGCTCAACATGCCAGATGTCAATCCTTCACTTAATTACTCTATTCAGACGGGTGAGGAGTTTGCTCGTGAATTTATAGATCGGGTGAATCCCAGGAGGACTTTCTTGAAAAATGCCGGTAATGATCCTCATGGTGCTACAGGGTATATGGATTTGAAAGGAATTTTAGGAATTAGTCATACTGTGTCTGAAAGTGGATCTGATGTTTCAACTGTCGCGCTAGCAGAAAAAAGTGTAAAAGATTTTGAAAGGGCAAACTCTTCTTTGTATGGAGATAGGACTTATGGGTCAGTTCAACAAGTACCACGAACTTCATCTGCTTATGATGGTAGTCAAGGAGTAAGTTATGGTTATCCCTCATCTGGAGCCTCTGACAGTTCATCTTCAAAGATTAAAGTTCTTTGTAGTTTTGGTGGAAGGATCCTACCACGGCCATCTGATGGTAAGCTCAGATATGTTGGAGGTGACACACGCATTATTCGCATAAGAAAGGATATCTCTTGGCAAGAGTTATTGCAAAGGACATTATCGATATATAGCCAAACTCATGCAATTAGATATCAGCTTCCTGGAGAGGATCTTGATGCCTTGGTTTCTGTATCTTGTGATGAGGATTTGCATAATATGATGGAGGAATGCAATGAATTAGAAGATAGAGAAGGAAGGAAAAAGATTAGGATTTTCTTGTTTTCCATGAGTGACTGGGATGAAGCTCAGTTTTCTCTTGGTAGTGTGGATGATGACTCTGAGACCCAGTACGTAGTGGCAGTTAATGGCATTGACATGGGGTCCAGAAAGAACTCAAGCCATGGTTTTACAAGCTCATCAGCAAATAATTTAACTGAGTTGGGTGGACAAAGTATTGATAAAGGGGTAAGTAGGCTTGTGGCCAACTTAGTTGACTTTAGCTCTCCCACGTTGAATGGTACTGTTGTCTCGTCATCCCTATCATCTTCACAGCCCATTCTGCCTACTGTTTCAAACACCAATGAAACATACACCCAATGGCACAATAGTCAGAAGAATATCCACAAAGAGTCTAGGCCGTACCCGTTCCACCACGTTCAAGGATCGTCTCATCCCTCTCCTCCTGGATTGGCACTACATGGATTTGTGGATCAACAGGGACATTTCACAGATGAGCAACCTAATAGTGTTTCACAGGTACCATATCCAGAAATTTTACTGAAGCAAGTGAAACCGAATGTAGAGGGTTCTGTTGAGCTAGAAATGGAACCTGAAATTATCAAAAGTTCAGACAAAGATTACTCTTTTAATTCACGTCCATACGATGGCCATATGAGAATCCATATACATAATGAAGAAAAATCACTTGCTGGTGCATCAGATAGATATTTTTCTTTGTTATCTCCGAAGAATGAGGTGAAGCCCCAGGAAATGGAAGGGGCTTCTTCAATGATTATTTCTGGGAACCCTATGCCAGCTACAAAAGTAACTGATGATAATCCAACCTCATCATCAAGTAACGCACATGCTCATGGTTATTCTGATTATGAATCCAACATGGTTGATCTGAGTCCACCTGAGGCACCTAGTGGAGTGCAAAGAGTTTATTATTCAGAAAGAATTCCTAGAGAGCAGGCGGAGTGGCTTAATCGTTTATCAAAATCTGATGATTCACATGGATCTCAGTTTCTTGTGTCTCACCGCTCTGATAGTGTTTATGAGGATCCAATTGCTGAATCTATTGCTAAATTGCATAATGGAAATCTTGTGCCTCAAGTTGAGGAGTCTATTTCAAAAAACAAATCATCATATGCAGCTGCTGCTATACAAGAGGGGCCGTCTTCTAATCAGGAAGACTTAAGTTTTTCTGATACAGTTGGTGAGGGAAATCGGAAGAATTTACGAGATGGGGACAGTGACTTGAAACATGAATTGCATAAAAATGTTACTCAGGAAGAAGTTCTAAACAAAACTGTGAAAGATCTTGAGAGACTTGTGGCTGACAAATTAGGGGAACTTGAATCAGAACTCTCTGATGTTGGCCGAGTAGCTTCTGTAAAGCATCAAGAGGATCCAACATCTAGACTTCCGGGGATTAACATGGGTGAGACTGGGGGAAAGGGATGCACTAACAATGAAAGTGTTAAGAATGCTCAGCCTTTTACCTGGACAGACAGCTCCATTATAGATGTCCCTGGAGAAAAACCGGCGGGTGACGCTTCCAAACCAGACATCATCATTAATATCGAGGATAGGTTCCCTCGTGATTTCCTTTCGGACATATTTTCCAAAGCAATACTTCCTGAAGATTCATCTACTATTAGTCCACTCCAAAAAGATGGTGCTGGTTTGAGCCTAAATGTGGAAAATCGTGAACCTAAGAATTGGTCATATTTTCAGAAGTTGGCACTAGAAGGGTATTCCCAAAATGAAGAATCCCTTATAGATAGGGATCATCTTGATTTTTCATCCACCTCAAGAAAAGTTGATACCGGAGATGATTTTACACATTTATCTGGGATGATTGGAGCTGATGCTACGGACTTGCTTTCAAACTATGATCAGTCCCAAGGGAACAACACAGAAAGCATGCAATTTGATGGAATGATGGAAAACATCAGAACACCAGAGTACGAGTATGAGGTACTAAAATCATTTTTGTCTTCCATGTGAATAATTTTCCTACTATTCTTTTAATTATCATCCCTTTTAAATTTCTGAGATAAATACTTAATTGTCCGGAAAAATCATTTTAGCTGACAATCATATCTGCACTTAATGTAGGATGGGATGTCAGAAACCAGGAATATTGGTTTACCTCCTCTCGATCCATCTTGGGTTGATTTTGATATCAGCACTTTACAGGTGTGTTACCTGTTATTAAATGTTAAAATCTGCCTTCTTGTCATATATAGCTTCTGTAATTTTTTTTTTCTTTTTATATGCATATTATTTATTTGTATAATATAATTATCCGAAGTAGCTATTTAGTAATATTTTTTATCTGTCTGCACAGCAGTTGCATGACATCTTGGATGTGATGGGTCATGAAATCAAACACTTTGAGTTGGTTAAAAACCAAATGTTGCTTTATTTTCATTGGAGAAAAGTTCATGAAGTCTTGATGTATGTATGGTATTGGTAATTAATACTCAATTAGAAAAGGTCATGCAGTTTTGATGTATGAATGTGTAATTAATAATACTCTTCATAAGCCAGGAAAAATGTTTAACCATGACCCATGCGTCAATGGTTTACATATTGACATTCTGAATAAGTTTTAGATTGCATAACCCCACTCACCCCATGGCTTGTGTGTCAATTGTTTATTTGACATTCTGAATAAGTTATATTGCATCCGCCTACTCACCCCATGACCATACTTATGCCAGTTGGGCTTGAAATGAAAGACTCACTGATGGCATGCAAAGATCAGATTGGCTTGGTTTTATAGTTGCTTTCATTAATAAAATTATTATTATTTTTCTGTCTTCTTGTTCTCTTTTTTCTTTTATTTCGATTTTTTTTTTACTTCCTTGGATGTCTAAATTTTAGTGAAGTTTAATTGATAATAATGCGAAAAAAATGTGCTTGATAGGTTATAAAGAATGAAGATCTTGAAGAATTGAGGGAATTGGGTTCTGGTACGTTTGGAACAGTATATCATGGAAGATGGAGGGGAACAGATGTTGCAATCAAGAGAATAAAGAAGAGTTGCTTCACAGGGCGTTCATCAGAGCAAGAAAGATTGGTAATTGGATAACTTTTCATTTCATAGTTAGCTTGACATGAATTACTACTTTCTAGCATTTTTATGGAAATGGAAAACCAGGGAAAATGACTGAGGTTTTGCATCTGTAGTTACTTAATATAATTCTTGTCATATCAGACCATAGAGTTCTGGAGGGAAGCTGACATTCTTTCAAAGCTTCATCATCCCAATGTGGTTGCATTTTATGGTGTTGTGCAAGATGGACCGGGAGGGACACTGGCTACTGTCACAGAGTACATGGTTGACGGTTCTCTTAGGCATGTTTTGCTTCGCAAGGATAAGTAATAACTCACTCTCTTGAATCTCAATTTTGAGTTTGATCTCTATTAGGCTATCTTAATATTCGTATTTCATTCTTTGGAGAAACAACGCATTGATAATTGGGAAGATGAGAGAGGAAAATTCCTCAATGAGAAAAGTGAAATAATTTTGCACCAGTATCTGAACGCCAGTGAGGAAAGACAAAAAGTGATCATGTTAATGACTAAAAAGCTTAGAAGTTGATGGCCAATTTGTAAATGGAATTCCAACTTTAGAACTGGACATCTTTGAATGACTTTTAAATGGCATCCGGAGCTTGGCGAAAAGAGATTTTAAACCATGGTTACAATGGATCCAGATTTTTCCAATTGAAGATTCAATCTGTCAGTTCCACTTTCTCTAGTCTTGTAGGAAAATTTTAAGCAACACCATGAGAACATTGAGCTCTGCAATATTCTCATTTTTTCCTATTTTAAATCAAAATCTCAGGTATCTTGATCGACGAAAGCGGCTAATTATTGCCATGGATGCAGCATTTGGAATGGAATATTTGCACTCAAAAAATATTGTGCATTTTGATTTAAAATGTGACAATTTACTTGTGAATTTGAAAGATGCTTCTCGACCAATTTGCAAGGTACTCTTGATGGTATCCGCTGTTTTCAATGGATTTTTTCCCTTGTTTCTAAATTTATTACTTAATGCGAATAGTCCTGATAATTGTCTTCTACACAAGGTGGGTGATTTTGGTCTGTCAAAGATCAAGCGGAATACTTTAGTTTCTGGTGGTGTTCGGGGAACCCTTCCATGGATGGCTCCGGAGCTTCTTAATGGCAGCAGTAATAAGGTCTCAGAAAAGGTATATGCCAGTCACAAATTTTTTTTAGTATCAGTTTCACAAAACGAAACTTGGGTTTCTTAGGATAAAATATATGTTCTGCCCTGCTCTTTTAGTTTGCGTTTCAGTAATCATTGACACGGAAAAAAACTGTTGCTGGCTTGCACTTTTCTGATCCCTTCCATTTGTCCCTTGTTGATGTGTTCACAATGGTTGATTTTGCAGGTTGATGTGTTCTCTTTTGGTATAGTCTTGTGGGAAATACTCACAGGCGAGGAGCCATATGCCAATATGCACTATGGAGCAATAATAGGTGCTAACATTTTCTCTGTTTTGTTTCCTTGTTTTAACTCTGAACCTCCCCAGTACTTGAATCTACTTAATCAAAATCTTACTTTGCATTTGAAACGAAGTGTCAGATTGTCACATTGTTGAACAAGGTTGTTATCTAAACAATTTCCATAGTCAACTGATGGTTTCCCTCGCCGTCACCACTTTGCCCCACTTGTACGGACGGACATAATGCCTTTTCTTTTGATTTCCTCTACGCAGGAGGGATTGTAAATAACACGTTAAGACCAATTATTCCAAGTTACTGTGATTCTGAATGGAGAAGGTTAATGGAACAGTGTTGGGCGCCTAATCCTGCTGCCAGGCCATCTTTCACCGACATTGCCAGCCGCCTCCGGGTGATGTCTGCAGCAGCTAGTCAAACAAAGGGACAGGGTCACAAGGCATCCAAGTCGTAGTTGAAATGGTCTATTCAGCCACGGTCTAAATATCATTTATTCATTGTGTTGTATTGCCATTTTAGACTCTGCATTACGATCACTTCCCCCGTCAAATCTTTTAAGATGAAGTAGGACTACACAGGATAAAGAAGTAAATTATATGACTGCAATTTGTTTTGATCCTAAAAAGGTGTTCTGTAAAGGTGGCTGTCTATAGAAACTGTAATATTGCAACTGAATGTTTTGGGTGTTTTGATGATAAATAATTGGGTGATTTGGCTTGGTTGTGTGAGATTTCTTTCTAGTGGGTGGTTGGTGTTCGACCGGTTGCAATCAGAAGCTAAGGTTTGAAAGACATGGACGAGGAAAGACAGATTTCTTTTCAAGTGAGGCCAATAGAAAAGAAAAAGAAGCCTTGGGACAAGTTGACAGGCACGCCCATTATCTGCTCCTCGGTGCCTCGCGGACGCATCACATACTATCGTATTCATATTTCCTCCAACGCTTCTAATCAAATGTGGCCGACGGATTACGCATTCCATTCCTGCATTCACAATGTGGAGGAATCTCTTCCCAATTGCAGCTGCGAAACCCAAAGCAAGGGAAGGAGTTGTTTGGTGAAGGAGTAGGAATGGTCGGAGTTTCTCCTCCCTTGGTTCAACCGTGGTTGCCATCTTCTTGTTCCATGTGATCGCTATTGATGAAAGCTATCAACAAATTCATCCACTTCCCAATCATCAATCTCTTCAAGAAAAATGGACTCCTTTCTAGTGATGTTAAATGAACAGTTTGGCTCACTCGACTTGGTATTGTAGCGAGTCGAATATGACTCAACTTGTTTAACTCATAGCTTGTAAATTGGGTCGGGTTGCAATTTTTTTTGGGCGAGCTCATTAGGTTTAGCTCGTTAAACTAGCTAAGCTCAATTTGTTTAACTCCCCAGGCTCAGTGAGCCAAACTTTTTCAGGCTCGGCTCGGCTTGCTTGTTTGACATATCTACTTTCAAATGCACTTCATCTATTCGTATAAAAGCCGAGATGAAAGTTTCAACTATAAAAGTAAGTTGCTCAAGTAACACTCATCATTCAAAGTGAGATTTTTTATTCTCTACTTAGTTATTTTAGATAAATCTCATTGTTAATTAGACTAATTAACTCGAAATTGGTCATTGAAATATAAATTTAGCAAAATATGATATTTGCATTTTTTTTTAGTTAATAGTTTCTTGAACGTTGCTGGAAACACTAATTATAATTACGTCATGTGTGTTTGTTGGATGTGTTGTGTTTGATGAAAAATAAAAAAATGTTACAAGATCTATGCAAGTAAAACATTAATGAGAAAAACATTTATATAGGAGTGTTGCTCTATCTCCCACCACCTATTTCTTTCCTCTCTCTTTTTTTTTTCTCTTTCCCTCTTTTCTTCCTTATCTTTCTTTCTTCTATAAATATCACATTTCTCTTTTATTTTTTTTCACCAAATTGTTTTTTAATATCTTAATCTCTTACTTCTTAATTTGTAGTACATCCCATCAATAATATGCAACTTTAAAATATTTATAATGATATTTGTGTGATATACATTTTTTTTGGATCATCTCAAATAAATTTTTTTCCTCAATACATGTCATTTTATACATTAATAAAATAATTTTATTAATTAAATGACTAACTATTATATTTTGACATTATAATAACATATAATTATTATAATTTTAATAATTAAAGTTTAAAAAAAATATACATGACATTGATATAAATTAGAAATATTTATGTAGGCTCGATTCGTTAGGTTCGGCTAGTTAGGTTTGTTAGACTCGTTTAGTAGGCTTGGCTCGGCTCATTTAACTCGTGACTCGCTAGCTAGCTCGAGTTGAAAATTGTTTTGGGCGGACTCGTAGGGTTTGGCTTGTTGGGCTCGTTAAGCATGATTCATTTAACTTACTAGACTCGGTGAGTCGAACTTTTGTAAACTTGGCTCTGCTCGGCCGACACGTTTGTCACCTCTAACTCCTCCCACGATTTTCTCCTTGCTCCGGGTAGGACAAAAATCTTTGGATGGACAATTCATGATGCTCTGGATCACCATGAAGTTTGGACCTTCTACGCATTAAGAGAGAGAGGGTCACCTCAAATCTAGAGCTCAACATTTCTTGGAGAAGTATACCGTGGAAGAAGTATATTCTTACAGACTAGGTGTTGGGTTTGTAAAAATATTTTTGATACAATTTTTTATCCAACAATAACAACATATAATATTGAACTTTGATGATGCCATCCTCGTCTCTCGGTCGAGTTATTGATGTGAGCTGGATTCAAAAATGATTTGTGCATATATTTCACACAAACATGAAATCAAGTTAGGCGATAAAGTAGTTGGAAAGCACTATTTGTATGAAATTCAATAATTCTTGTTCACCCGCAAGAATGAGGGGCATCCCTAACTTGAGCTCCCGACAGTCCTCTATTAGTAGGCCTAGGCGGCTAGCTAGTGATCAAACTAGTTTCAAGAGAGCCAACAAGGCAAGGTATCATGTTGGGAGGGCTAACCCTGTGAGTCCATGAAGTGTTCTATCAAGAGATACTCGCTCGGTTACCGTCCATGACAATAATAAACAAAGTAGAGAGAAGAAAAGTAAGAACAAACTTAAATGATTTGACTGAATAAGAATTATACAATTGAATAATTAAAAAATACAATTGTAAATGGTTGAATACATAACCAATAGTATTCTGTACAAATAGAGAAATGTAAAAAAAGAATGATAGGAAATGAATATAACTTCTTCTTCGCCAACTTCTTCTTGAACTTCTTTTCTTTTCTCTGTAAAGCAACTCTATTATGGGAACCGCCAGTAACACGCTCATAAAGTAGGGTGAGCAGTGAGTTCTATGGCTCAAAGGTTGAGCAAGAAAAGGTGATCTTTTGCTGTACTCTGGTGATCTCTTTCCTATCGAGGCGTGCACACTCCCATCGAGTCCCAAATCACAATCTTCCTTACTACTGTTGCGCAACCTTTCCACACGTTGGTAGAGTTACCTGCCAGCAAGTTTAGTTCTCTTCGTCAAGTAAGTTCTCAAAAAGCAAGTTCATTCGTCTTCTTAGGAGACATTCCTACCCTTGCGCAATGCAAGGTAGAGGGCTTGTGAAGTCAACTTTTTAAATCTTTCTTGTTCTCTCTAAGAATTATATTTGGGCTCAATCCAAAAGTTTGTTGTGTAATGTAAAATCTCCTATAATAAAAATCCATTATTTTTAAATTTTCTTCAAGGAAAAATTTAATTTCCTTATTAAATCTCTTTCCCCGTTTTGCTGAAATGCATGAGCTGTTTCTTTCCTTTCCTTTCCTGCATTTTCCAATCACTTTTCCATAACTTTTAACATCAATTTACAATCTAACTCACAACTAACATAACATTTAAAGGAAAAACTAAGCATGTCGTTTCATCGATTTCAGTAACGTGATTTGCAGGAAAGGAACAAAACAGGAAAATAAAAACTAAAGAATCATTTGCAAGAAACCAACTAACAGTAAAGAAATCTCCAAAATTTATGCAGACCACTTGTGGGTAGGGCTTAGACGGCCAAGACACACCCACTCCTTACCTTCTATTGACGATATGTGAACTCAACAGCCAACTCCCACCTTTGCACAATTCTGGATGCAGCAACGCAGGAGAGAAAAAAGGGGACAATGCAGGAGAAGAGTTAAATAGAGGAGAAGAACTTACCTAGAAGACAAAAGAGGCAAAACGTGCAAGTAGAGTGGGCTACGGAGCTGCTGCCCAGACTTTTCTCTCCGAAAGTGCGAGTATTTACTCGATACACTACGAGTTTTGTCTAATTTTGCTGAGTTATATTTTCTGATTTTTTGCAGATCTGCTATCTTTCGGATGCTTGCGGACGCCGTACTGTCGTCCGCGTGCGTCCACAAGACCAAAATTACACAGTGATTTGGCGTCCTTACTATGTCCGTACCGTCTGCAGTCATGTTGCGGACATCATTCAGTCGTCCGCACCATCCGTAATGTGTCTTCCGAATTGTTCCAAAAATTGGACAGATTCATTCGGACGCTGAATTCATACGTCCGCAGTCGTCCGCCATCGTCCCCAACACACCAGTTTTGAGATAGATTCATTCGGACGATGCCTTGAGTCATCCGCATCGTCCGCAGTTCCATAGTCAGTGTCCGTAACCTCACTGTACAGTGAGTTTAGGACGCATTTTTGCGTCCCGAGTCGTCCCCACTGCTAGGAGACTTCCCAAACGTGTTGCGGACGACACGATTTGTCCACAATACCGTCTGTAGGCGTCCTAAAGTGTATAATTCCATCCATTTTCGTATTTTCTTCTAAGTCTTGCCCAAATTAAACGCATACGAGGTTATACGACGCAACTTAACATCCATAGAATGATGCATTATGTAGACATCAAACCCATTTTATTTCAAACGTTTTGATTACATCGTTTATCCAGGAAACTTAGAATCGGGTTGTTATAGGAAGTCTCGGCCAGAGTTGGGGATACCATGCGTCTGCAACGGAATGCTAAAATCTTCCGCAACAAGGACGACGTTGAACGAGATTTCATCACGAGTTTGGACCATAAATCTGGCTTGAAGAATTTCATACCATAAAGCCTTGAACTAGGCTATGGTCCAATTCTTTTGGGTTGCAACCCAATTCTGTTCTGGGCTGGTCCGGGACTCATTTTGACTAGTTTTGGGCTAGAATTTTGATATTTCATACCCAATTAAATTTCAATTAATTTTGTATAAAAAATTGGAGATTTTAAGGTATAAAAATTAAACTAAAAAATTAATGACTTGATAGGTACTCAGCCTAATTAGAAATTTGTGGGACGTCGGATTTGGGCTATTTGGATATTGGATTTCGGTTAGTGTAAGCCAACTTCGAAATAGAGATTTATTTTATGTACTGGATTGCATACTTTTTATAAAGTTAATAATTTGAGACTTATCTAATATTAAAACGACGTATTCATTTTATAACCATCGGAGTTTTATATTATATTTTATTTTCATTGTACACGTTTAAATTAAGAATACGTATTATATTTTTGGATCAAATCAGTCGTGTGAACTGAATTTGATCTATCTGATTTGGGATCTGTTTTATTTTTACACATTCGATCGTACAAAATGTGTTTGTTATTGTTAATTAAAGTTGAAATGGGTAATATGACAGTTATACGTGTCGTGTTCTTGGGTTTCGAATCCCTAAACCTGATCAAAGTATTTATTTGGCTTTTGTGATCGCCGAACATCGCTTTTATTCTGTTATATGTCTATGACATGGTGTGCCCAGAATCCTAGAGTAACTCCATTTTCACTGTGATTTTTAATTAGTACAACAAGAGCTTATTTTAATTACGTACCACATATTAGTAGGTGATTTCAAACACATATCATTTTGTACACATTTTTCTGAAAGGAATTTATAAAACGTGAGTTTTAAATTCATGCATGCCTAATCATCATTTTAATAAAAATTGATAAATGTAATCCCTATTGTGTTTAGTCAACTCACTCCAATGACATCTTTCAGGATTTAATCAACAGGATTTCTAGATGCCAAGTCAGGATTAGACCCCACGGAGTTTATTTATTTTCCTTAGTTTTAATAATTTTCTTTGAGAGACATTTTGTTATATATATTCTTTATTTGGATGATTGTAATCATATTTTTAATTTATGTATAGTTATTTCATTTTGAATTATATTACTTGCTATTTGATATCATTTGTTGGACTTGTTAAGCTTATGTTCGTTGGGTCATGACTATTAATTGATATTTTAAGTATTCCGCTGCAATTTAATACATTTAAAGTGATAATTGGTCGGACGAATTGACTTTCTAGGCCGGGTAGTTTCCTGTTATGTCTCTTATCTCCTACGGGTCGTGACATATAATGTAAGTGATAAACTAAATTATAAATATTTTTGGAGGTAGGAGGTGAATAGAGAAGAATTATTGGCGCACTCTCTTTTGTACTTAATATTTTGACATTGTGAATTTCCTCATCTTCATGTAAGTGTTTCATGAAAATCTAAGTTTTTAGTCTACTTTGTTTTTTGTTGCAATAACAAAAGAACTATTGCTACGCAAACTCGTGATATTCTATTTTCAAAAAGTGATTTTTTCTCTTCCATGTCCGTAATTTTTTTCTGTAAAGATTTTTATGTAAAATCATTGTGTTTTTTTTATACTTTTTATTGGCTATTTTCCCTTTCACGTTACATTTAGTAATAAAAAAACCCTAATCAAATAATTTAGGGAAAATGACAAATCAACCATTGTGGTTTTAAGTTAATGACAAGTCAACTATTGTGGTATAAATTTTAACAAGTTAACCACTAACGTACGTGTAAATAACAAATCAACCATCGCAGTTACCGTCGGCTTTAAAATCAGTCGGGACGCCGCCGCGGTGTCCTGGGATGCCGCAGCGGCGTCCTAAAATTCGGCAGGACGCCACCGAGGCGTCCCGGGATGCTGCGGGGGCGGCTTACATAGTTTAGGGTTAAAATTGTTAAATTGTCGAATTTTAACAGTTTTAGCCCTAAACTATGTAAGACACCGCTGCGGTATCCCGGGACACTGCAGCGGCATCCTGCCAAATTTCAGGACGCCCCAGTGGCGTCATGACTAATTTTATGGCGGCGTTCTGAGAAATTCACAGTTTTTATTTGATTTTCGACCTATTCAACTTCAAACGACCATAACTTTCGCTACGAGTGTCGGAATTGGATGCAGAAGGTATCAAATCGAAGCTCTCTCAGAGATCTAGGACCTGTCATGCAATTTATTCCATGACCCCCGTTTTCGAGCCCTAAATCAATCGTTTAAGTTCTCAAATTTGCCATCAAACATTTTTAAATCTAAAAATGCAGGGTGCCGCCGTGGTTTGCTCGGGACGCCGCAGCGGTTTCTTAGAACGCCGTTGCGGTGTCCTAGGACGCCGCCGAGGCGTCCCGGCTATGTTTTAACGGAAAACGTGACTACGATGGTAGATTTGTCATTTTTTCATACGTTAGTGGTTAATTTGTTAGGACTTAAACCACAATGGTTGATTTGCCATTGATCTAAAATCACGATGGTTGATTTGTCATTTTCCCAATAATTTATTGTAAAAGAAAATAGTTCAACGTATCTGATGCTTGATGCTGCAAGCGTGCAACCACTATGACATTGTAATATCTGTCAATTTCTTTAATTAAAAAAAATAAATAGATATTTGATTCGGGGGAAGACGTTTATGGAAAACATCCCCAGCCATCAATTCATCGGGAGTTTCCAATTTTTCCTCCCCTTTCCTTTCGTTTCTTAAACGCCATCCCTCTGTCTCTGTCTCCATCTCCATATTTCCCTCTCACGATAAGCTGCTCTTCCATCTAGCTTTGCTTCCGACCTATTTGAACAAAGTGTCGAGACTCTGTAACTAAGCCAAATTGACGACATTGGTAAGTCGAATTTTACCTTCTCTGCAATTTTGATCTCTGACTGAGATATTGGAAATTTTATTCAAATTTGTTCTCCATACAGAAGGAGATAATTTGAGCTATTCAAGAGGAGGGAGATATTTTCTCGCGGTGGAAACTTTTGGTAATCGGAGTTGTTGGCCGAAGGTAATTCCGGTTTTTGTTCCTTGTTTCTTTGGCCATAAATCTTGGACAACTACAGAGAACTCTGTGTTTATTTGAAATCGATGAATTTGATTGTAAAAATTTAAAACTTGGTGATGGAATGGAATCGACAGTTTCACCTGACTTGTGGAGGAAACCGGCGAACCTTTCTCTGACGACGTCAGAAAGTGGAACGACGAACCGGGTTTGAGCAAATGCTGAGCCGCGGTGCTAACCTCTCCCTGCGACGTTGGCTGTTGAGCGACAGGCCGAGACTTCAGCGACGAGTTGCAAGCGCCGGGAAGGAATGAACACGACTCACCTGCGTAGTCTGAAATCTGGGCAGCTGGGACGCGGTTCAGCTTCTTTCTTAGGCTGCGGTTCAACTACTGGTGCGCCGCTGTTCACAATCATTTTGGGCGGCGATCCAATCTAATTTTGGGCCCAAATTTAAAAATTTTTACCCAATAAAATTGTGAATTTATTATAAGAATAAATTAGAGATTTTAATTTATAAGATTTTAACAAAAAAATTAATACTTTATTTTTTTATAGGTACCTAATTTAATTAAAATTCGTAAACCATGGATTTGGATTTTGAACTTTAATTAATATAAGTCCGTTTTGAGGTAGAAATTTATTTTTATGCACTACATTATATAAATTTTATAAAGTAATTATTTTGATATGTGTTTTATATAAAAATGACATGTCCGTTTTAAGACTGTCGAATTTTTATATTATATTTTATTTTTCATTGTACACATTTAAATTAAGCATGCATATTATATTTTTGGATTAACTCAGTTGTGTGAACTAAGTTCGATCGCCCAGTTTGAGATTTGTTTTATTTTCACACATTTGACCGTGCATAATGTGTTTGTCGTTGTTAACTAGAGTAATGAGACAATTGTATGTGCCGTGTCCCTGGGTGCAAAACCCTAAACTTGATTAGGGTATTTATGTGGTTTTCACGATCGTCGAGCATCGCTTTTATTTTGTTTTATACCGATGATATGGTGTATTCAGAGTCCGTAAGTGACTCTATTTTCACTGTGATTTTTAATTAGTACAACAATGATCTATTAAACCCATGTTTATTGGACCCTAAATTATAATAATTATTTTTAAGTCTTCCGCTGCTAGTTAATTAAAATTTAAATCAAATGAATCAGATAATTCAATTATTTGAGCTTGGTCATTCCTTATTTTATCTTAAATTTCTTGCGGGTTGTGACAGCATCAACTCTCACATTAGTCAACGTGACACCCATGGCCTTTTCTTAACACCCATGTACTTTTCTTCTTATTATTATTTTTTTATTTTCATTTATTTTTATTTTTATTTTTTAGTACACACCCACAATGCATGGAAAAAGATCGGAACACCTTCCTTTAATATTTTACTATATCAGTTAGTCAATTTTCGAACCCAACCCAAGGCATCTCACTCGATGACTTCAAATGCAATAGTCTATATTTCAAGTTTTTATTGTATTAAACTTGATTATTACTTCTAATCATAATTAATTACTCTAATTGTGATTATTATGGTTAATATTAACCCAGCCATGCTCATGAAAGGTTTTGGGAAGTAACTTTAATAAGTGGATCCACAATAGTAGAGTTTGTGTCCATATGCTTTATAGATAATTAAGCACTACGAATTATTTATTTAACAACTAGGAATTATATGTATTGACTTAGTCGAGTTCTTGTTATTATTGCAATATAGACTGACTTAATATCACAAAATACCATTAATAGTTTTTCAATACTTTCCAATTTCTAAAATCCAATGATAAAATTCCACTGTTGTATTCCATCATTTTATATCTTACCATATACTTCAAATTCTGCTGGCATAATTGAAGAAGAATAAGTGCTTACTTAGCACTTTTTTTGAAAACGGCTTTTCCAACAACGGTAGCCCTGATGTTCATTTTCGATTGTCTTGACATCTAGCAAAACCAAAATCATAACACCTGATGATCTCTAGATGATCCAATTTTCTATGTGTGAGTATTTGAGCACTAGTTTTCTCTAAGTAGCTTATAGCCTTTTTAACTATAGTTCAATGATTCAATCAACTGTTACTCATTTATCTGCCTTACATACTAACTATGTATGCAATATGTGAAGGTGTACATATTTGAGCATACATTAAACTTCTTATTTTTGACGCTATATGTAATACCCCGATAATATTTTCCTTGTGTATGCGATGTAATTAATTTTGAAATAATTAATACATTACATTGCGTGACGGTATATGTTAATTTATGTTGTGTATATATGGGGTAAATATTGTGGAATAATTGAAGTATGAAAAAATTGGTGAATAAAATGTGTAATGGAGATTTCAGACGCAGTGGATAAAAGGTGCAATCGAGATTTCGGATGCATGCAGACTAGGGGTTGCGTCCGAAAACGCATTGCACGTCTTCCCCGAGTTTTGGGACGACGTAGGATGAGACTCCACGTCCAGAATCATCCTTCGCTTGTAAACGCGAGTTTTCGGACGAACCCGGACGATGGCGGACGATAGCGTTCCTAGAGAAATCGAATCTGTCCAATTTTTGGATAGTTTCGGACGCACGTGGACGAAGACGAGGACACCTTTCTTCGTCCAAAAATGCAGCCCTGACAGGAGAAATGATGATTTCGGACAAACGCGGACGAGGCCAGGACACATTCCCTCATCTGAAATGTCCCAGTTCTACGAAATAATATGTTTTAAATAATAGATTATTTGTCGCGTAGTCATTAATTTCAAACTAAAACGACACGGGAGACAACTCCCCCACGCCTGGACCATGCCACCTCTACGTCGAAGCAAGCTTTCCCTTTCCGTTTGGTGTACAAATGTCGCACCCAGGTAAGGCTTCCTGCTTAAGTCTACCTTTCCTGGAGCCATTTGCAATTTGTCATCTTCCTTGCGAAAGAGAGGAGTCCCCTGGAGACTTTGAGTGTTGTGAGTTACTGAGTTGATAGAAGTGTGAAATTCGTGAGGTGATACGTGAGTGTGAGTGTGAAGTTCGTAAATGGGAGTGCAGGATTTAGCTAGGCTCGTTGCTGTCCGTGTATGATTTCTTCAGCAATTAGCACACTAAGGTAATGATTGGGTAGAGTCTTGGCCAATGATGACATGCCTCGGGGGCCGAGGCCTATTACTCGATCGCAAACAAGGTCCTTACTGTCACTTAGCCAAATTACTGATGATCTTGTTTCTTTTGCAGGTATTAACTTTAAGGATGATTCTATTTGGGATGTTGTCCCAACGGATAGGGAGCAACCTGTGCATGTCTTGACTTGGGACACAAGTGAATGTTATGAGCCTCATCAGACGGGAATTTGTCTTCCCGGCATCCCAAACGTGTAACCTTTCAATTCTGCATTTTTATTTCTTATTTTATTTTCTTGGCAAACATTGAGCCTATTTTGTGAGGGTAAGGCATGGTTATAAGCTTTACTCATTCATGCATTTAGATTGTTGGTTAGGTTAGATAGTGATGATTCAGTTATGGGTTGATGGGCCAAGTCCAATCCATTTCAAGCCCAAGGAAAGAGCTGCCACGTGTACGGCATGCATGTTATCTCCCACCAGCTTTAATCTTGGCCATTTATTCCACATTCATCCAAGGGCCTGCATGTTGCCACCCAAAGAAAACAACCAGGAGCTGCCACGTGCACGTCATGCATATTGCCACCACCTGCCTCATCTCGGCCGTCCATCATCCCTCATCTTGGCCGTCCATCATCCCCTACTCATCATCACCTAGGCCTATAAATATCCATGGATTAGATGCATTGAAAAACTTTTGATCAAATTAATATAATAGTAGCTTTCTCCTCCGTGAGAGAAATCTCGACCCTGTCGTGAGTCAGCCCTGGATTTTCGAATCCGAGACGAAGTAGAGGACTTCCTTGTTAGCAAGCTCATGGTGCTTAAGCTAACTCGTAAGTTTTCTCTTTTCAAAGTTCCATTGGGAGTTTGAGCGAGGGAAAACCGAACCATTGCCTACGATTGGTAGATTTTCTTCGAAAATCTAGAATCCTTGAACCTCACGTTAGATAGTTCCCGGATCCGATCAAGGGTCTACATCTCCTCCCTGTCGCTCATCGTGGGTTTCTAACACGTGCTTCCTTTTCTAGGTCGTCTTGTGTCAGGAGGCCCCACCCACAAGTAATGTTTGTTTGTTTCTCTGTTTTATGTTTCGTATTTTCCTTTACTGCAATTCAATGCTTTGTTCGATAGAGAAATAACATTGCTATTGCTTAGGTTATAGTTTCTGATGTTAGCTCTACGACACGAACTGATAAACTGATGAACTGAACTGATGATCTGAATTGATGAACTGAAGGTTATATGATGACACGTTACGTATGAATAAGCTGTTAACTACTTCATGGATAGAAATTTTGTTATGTTAAATGTGTTGTATATCATAATACTTGTTATTATAGAAGACTCGATTGATAATGCTATTAATTCTTGGTACTGGTTAGAAGCTATTATTTTCCTTTGACATGAACACGTATGATCAACCCTTAATATGACTCGTTTATTTTTAAGTAACCCTAAAGTAGGTTGTTAAATCTAGCTGCAAATAATGTCACTGAACCATGCTTTATTTTCGAATGTACATTGTGCTTAGTTCACTTGTTTATATTTGATCATATCATTTGCTCTAGCAATTTACTAAGCATGTTTTCAGTTACTTGTTATATCCATGTCTATTTAATGCCCTCGTACTATTGTTAAGCATGCCTAATTAGCTTGAGTAGCTCGTTGTAATTTAACGTTTAATCTCAGTTTAATAGCATGCTCAATTTGCCGTTTGCTTTACTGTTATGTTCTGTAAATGCAAGCATGTTATTCGCTATTTTGATTCGTTGCTCAGTTTATTCTTTTATTCGCTATTATTCATTGCTTGATAGTCATTATTTTTATACTGCTTCAACATGCAACATGGTAATAGAAACAAGTAGGAAGTGCCACCTCTGGGGTGGTACTCATAAGCATTATGTAAGGAAAACGAATAAATGAAATGAATGAAAGGAAAAAAAAACGGGGAGTTGGGGGATGGACGGGTAGTTCGGATCTAATCAGGTAGTTTAGACTAAGCCCCTCCCTTGTCGGGAACGGGACTAGCTACCCTAGGTGGTTAGAAGCCGACCAAGACTATACCTCCAACACAGGTTCCTCCATCTCCTGTTTGACGTACGAGTTATGAATGAAAGAAATAAAAGAATGAAATATAAAGAAAAGATTGGTTGGGGCGGAACCCATTCCAAAAAGAACTAAAGAGACATAAAGCATACTGCATACCCTACTCCTTACTGGGCCTTTAGACTTATTGTTTTACTTGTGGTGTAGAAAATTGTCAAGAAGTAATGATCCCAGGAGCAGAAGAGGATGCATTTCCCGTTGAGTTTGCAGGTTATCCGGATGAATCGCTATCTGAGTAGGATATGACTCGGAAGAAGAAAGAAAGAAATCACTATTTTGAAACGGTTTAAAAAAGGATATTGTTTTGTAAAACTCTAACTCTTACCTTAACTCTCAAACTGTATTTTGAAGTTAGTTATATTTCCGCTTTTAACCTTGAACCTTATTTAACACATCATATATTTCTGCTTTACTCTGATTTATTTATGCTTTTCACGCTTACCGTAAGTTTTACCTTCACTCGTTTTTAAATAATAAAAAGAAAATTTTTTTGTACGATAATTAAAAGGGAAAAAGTTAAGTTAAGAAAGAACGAATTTGACGCAGAGCATCACAGTTGGTATCAGAGCCGTAACTAGCTCACGTGCGACTCATTAGACTGTGGATAACCCAGACTCATCGAACAATACTCCTCTGACTATAAGTTTACGTTTATGCTATTGAACGGTTTCCCTTTAATTGATTTCGCTACAATATAAAAACGTATAGAATTGTAAATGGCTGAAATGTTTCTTTTTAAACTTATTACTCTACAATGTGAAATCGTATAAATGGCTAGGCGGGGAAGAGGAAATATTCCGGTTAATGACGAGAGACCCCGAGCGCCCGGTCAGCGAGAGGATAATAATGGTCAGGATGAGGCTCTTGATCACATCGTTGCAGTTGTGGAGCAACAATCTTAGAGCGTGGAGCGACAATCTCAATACATGGAGCAACATTTTCAAAACATGGAAAGATTTATGGGGCAAGACCATGGAAATTGGAATGGGGGAAATGAGAATGGTAATCAGCGGGCAGTACCGATTCAGTGAGAAGCAGGATGGGAAAAGTTCTAGAGGCTCAAGTCTCCCTGTTTCAATGGGGACATCTCAGATATTTCGGGAGGCGAGGAATGGATACGCTCCATGGAGGATAAATTTGCATATGCAGATTGGCGAGATTGAAAGGGTTAAGTGTGCTACTTACCTAATGACACATGACGCACGTTACTGGTGGGACTCGGTTAAGTCCTCGTGAGACGTTGGAGCTCTCACATGGAAAGACTTCACGGAGCTGTTCAATGAAAAGTTTTTCAACCACACCATCAGTACGGAGAAATTAATGGAATTTGTACGCCTACGCCAGACGGAATTGTATCTGAGTATGCTCAGAAGTTCGAGGCATTGTCCTATTAGGCCCCTCACTTGGTGGCTACCAAAGAGCACAAAGTCCACCATTTCATTCAGGGACTTAAGATTGAGATTTTGGAGGGAGTCATTGTGGCTAGCAATGAAGGTGTCACCTATTCAAAAATTGTGGTCAGAGCCTTAGTAGTTGAGAGAGTGAAATTGATGGTGGCCAGACAAAGGGAAGCAAGTCAGAGAATATGGAAAACAAATTCTAGCTAGCAGTCACAAAGTGGTCCGTCAATGGGCCAAGGATTCAAGCGACCCTCTGATGGTGGGGCACAACAAAGACCATATAAGCAACTGATGATGCAGACACCCAATACCCCTCAACCTAATGCATGTCTGAAATGTAAGAAAGTACATCGCGGTGAGTTCTTGGCCGATTCTAAGAAATGTTATGTGTGGCAAGCCCAGCCATATTGCCAGACACTAAACAGCCAGACTCGGTAGACAAGGAGGTGTGGCCCCGCGAGTCTTTGCTATGTACAGACTGGACCAGGATGATGAGCAACCGATAGTTGTGGCAGGTACACCTAATTTTATGCAATAATTGTTTATACGTGGTGTTAACTGCTCCCTAATTGAGTTAGCAGATCTTACCTTAGAATAAATAAGTTACCTAATCCTGACAGGTACAGTCTATGTTAATAAGTGTGCTGCATACAACCTATTCGATTCGGGTGCTACGCACTCTTTTATTTCGATGAAGTTCTATGGACGTGCAAGTTGCTTCTCTAGTAGTGTGAATTGTACGCACCGCGTGTTGTTGCCTTCAGGTAGGGTGGGCAAGAACCGACCAGAACCGAGAACCGACCCAGAACCGCGATTTGGTTCTGGTTCAGTTCTGGTTATCGGTTCCTAAATCCCTAAATGGTTTGGGTTTGGTTTTTTGTTTTATTTGTGGTTCGGTTCTCGGTTCCATTAACCAAGAACCGAGAACCGACTTGTTTTAATTTAATTTCAACAAAGGAGATGGCAGCTCGCACTCAACAGCTAAAACTTGGAACTGAGAGCTCTCTGCAAAGGCGAAGATGAACCTGTAGACTGCGAAGGCGAAGACGAACCTGCGGACTGCGAAGACGAAGACAAATCTGCAAGTCAGAAGGTTTGCCCGTCCGTCTCTCCCTTCTTGGTTCTTCTGATTTCGAGGACCAAGGGTATGTATTGTTTTGTTTTGATTTAGGGTTTTCAATTGTGGATTTTAGGTAAATAATAGTTCTGCTTTGCTTTGATTTAGGTTTTTTGATTCTGTATTTTTTATTCTGCTTTGGTTTATCGTTTTCGATTATGGATTTTTAACTTGCTTTGATTTAATTGTCCAACGAAGGATAGATTTTTTATGGTTAAAAATCTGCCCTTCCCTCTTCTTTCAGACAACGAGTTAACTAAAGTTTCCTAGTTTTAAGTTTTCTGTATATAATTTTGGTTAGATTTTGTAACCATGTTTTTGTTGCTCAAAATGCATCCTGCAAACGAAATTTTGTTCAACTTAATCAATCAAACAGACACCATATTTTTACTTAATTCTATAAATAAATTTGTTTCTTGGCATATATTTTTAATACAGGTATGTACTTCCTAAATATAATCCATGGCTTTATTAATATTTTTTCATCTCCTTTAATGTTGCTTAATATTGCAGATACTCAGAAAGCTAAAATATGAGAATATCATATAAATGCTTGACTCCTTTAAAAGCCCTCAAAAGTTGTGTTGTAACAGATTTTGCTCAAGTAATATTTGAGTGAACTATTACGACATCAAGATTTTTTTATCTCCTCTATCTAGCTTCTTTGAGAGATGTTAGTGTTTGTAATAATAGAATTTTTCTTAATGAGCAGGGTGAACTATTTGAGATTCTTAAAGATGATAAATGTCTTCCTAAAGACCAAATTCAAGCAATTGCAAAGCAGTTGGTACTCCAATTTTTTTCCTTCTCATTTGTAATGACATGAAGCCACAAAACATTCTAATTGGAGCTAGATCTGTTATAAAGGTAATCTCTTAGTTGATAAATATCTTTTTTTGACCCAGGTTCACAGTTCACAAACTTTCTTGATTCATTTATCCTCCCTCCCTCTCGTCTGATCTCTTCGGAACCGGAACCGACAGGAACCAAACCAGAACCGAGCCTCAGTTCCAGTTTTGGGTCCGGTTCCTTGCGGTTCCGGTTCTGGTTCTTTACTCTCGGAACCGAGAACCGAATGGTCGGTTCCAAGAGGTTCGGAACCGAAACCGAAAACTGATTTGCCCACCCCTACCTTCAGGTGACAATTTAATTATCGACAGAACTCTCAAGGCCTATGCAGTGGAGATAAATGGCCATTTATTTCTAGCCGACTTAATCATTATAGACCTAAAGGGGTACGACATTGTAACAACTCAACTTTTCGTAATTCTTTGAAAATGTGTAAAAATTTAAAATTTATTTCTTTTGAAAACAAAACATATCAGAGTGCGTCTAAATCGGATCGCTACTAACCATTCGTAAAACTCGTTATAAAAACTCAGTGATAAAATGTGCGAAAGCATTGTAAAATAAATACTTGGTAAAACATGGCGGATGTGTTATAAAACCTTTTATCTAAAACATAGCGGCTTTATCAAACTTTGCGGAAGTGTAAATAATCTAAGTAAATAAAAAGAACAAGCATTCAATTAAAATTTAGAAAACATGATTTAATACAACTATATCATTTTTTAACTTCTTTGTCTTGCCAGCCACAGACTGCCTCGCGCGTGCAATTCCTTCACCTCTGCTTTATTATTTGTTCATCATTCTCGTGTATTAGCCTATTACTACCTGTTCGTCGTTTGTACCTACACCACAAGTAACTATAAGCCTAAAGGCTTAGTAAGGAAAATTGTTAATACAATTATGCTTATGACTCTCTTTAGTTCTTTTAGAATGGAGGCCACCCAAACCAATCATTTCATTAGACATTTACCATTTTATTACTTTTCTTTACGTCGTTCGCTCGTCACTCGTACTTCGAGCAGGAGATTGGAGGACCTGTATGGAAAGTTATAGCCGATCAGACCTAGTCTCCTACTTACAATCTAGAACTCCTGTACCCAGTAAGAGAGGGGCTTCGGCTAGATTGCAGACTAGACCCGTCTACCCATCCGCCCCTAAACTCCCTTATTCTTTTCTTTCTGTCTGTGCCGGGCTAAGCTACCAGACCACAGAGGTCTTTATTATCTTACAGTTTTACTCATTTTCATCATTTATCCTCACTCATGCATATGTGCGTACCACCCCGTGGCACTCCCTATTAATTTCTATTAACATGATGCATGACCATACATTTTCAACCTAATGTGATGCATGATGCATATAACGTAACCTTACTAATAATTGAAGTGCGCATTCAAAGTAAAAGCAACTTATAATTGAAAGCAACTGAAATGGAAAGCACATATAATAAATAACGGAAATTGAAAGTAAATGAACAGTAGAAAAACGGTAATGAGGCATACAATGAATTTCGATTAACTAAACATGCTTGTTAACTAAGCTAACTAAACATGGAAACATGCTTTAAACAACAATTAATGAAAACATGCTTAGACAATGAATAACGGAAACATGCTTGTAAATCGGTGATTCTCATTCTAGTTGATTAAGCATTCTTTTATTCCAATGAATTAATATCCTAATTAATTACATGCTCAAGTTGATTTCTTGCCCAAGAAAGGATTACAATTATTTTTCCTAGAAGACTTCAACATGCCTTCTATTATAATTTATTAACATGCTTGACTTGTTAATTCACTCTAGTTAATTACATGCTTGTAAATTATAATTTACATGCTCAAATTTACATGCTCACTAAATTAATTAACAGTTTAGGGTTCTAGTCAATTAATCATACTCACTAAGTAGGTTAATTAACATGCTCACTAGAAGTTAATTAAACATGCTCTAATTAATTAGTTCACTTACCCAACTAGTTAGATAATTACACATTTTCGATTCATTACCCATTAAACATGCTCGAATCGATTAATCATGCAAACATGCTTAATTACAATTGTCATTCTAATAAATTATTAGTCGATTTACATGCTTGGCTAACCGATTAAACCTGTTGACTAGTTAAACATGCTTACTATCATACGCAGAATTAGTGAACATAATGATTATGATTTAACCAAATAATAAGAACCAGAACCACTCATAGAACAACATACGTATCATGAAAAGAAATATAGCACAAGAAAAGAATAGCAAGTAAACACTATAACACGATCATCCTTAGCATAATTCTCCATTCATTCTCTCTTTCTAGTCATAACTATCATTCATAATCAAAGCATCGATAACAAAACTAATGATAAAGAAAAATCACAAATCTAACAATAGGAGACAAAGCTACTAACGAAGGAAATCTACCGAGCATCACGAATAAAACATTTAAATCATAGAAGCATCAAAGAAATATCACCGTAAAACTCATGCACTCTACTTGTGGTGTAGGGCCTCAATGGCCAAAGCACCCCTATTTCCTTACCTCAATTCTTCATTGCACGTTGCACTTAATCGCTATTCTTTCTCTCTTTCCGATACCTTCACAATTAGAAACGTCTATCATTAATACTTATGACATATAACTTTCATTTCCTTTCATATTCTAACTCTATAGCATATAAAGCATTCGTCCAATATCTCCCTTAACCATTTAACCCATTTAACAGTTTCTAGCAAGCAGAAAATAATTACTCTTTAACATGACAATATGATTACCCTTAAATCATTAACAGAGGTGTTACATATCACTAGAGCTGCATGCTTCACCTAGCTCAACTAAAACAGGTAGTGTAATATCCACAACCAACATTACAATTTCTGCATAATATCATTCAACAACTTAAAACCAGCTTCATAATCCAATCCAATCCAACATAATTAATAAGTTGTAAACACAACACAGAACCAATTCTATTCACCAAGTATATTCCATCGGAAACACCCTTAAACCAAACAATACTTAAAACAAGAATTGGACATCCATCTAAGGCAACAAACTTCCAATAGTTATATACCCCAACCCATCCTTCAAATCAAAACCGTAACTTAACAACAACATATTATTTCATTAAGTCACTAATTCAGCAATCCACTGCCTCATCAGAAGACAGAACCCACTAATCAAAACAACAAGGAAACACACCAACAGAAGCTCTCGGCCCAAAAAGCTCAAATCCAGAGAACATTACCCTCTCTTCCCTATCTCCAAATTTTCTCTCTGCACAGCACACCCCGTAGCAGCCCTTCCCTTCATTCTCTCCCCCTTCTTGAAGTTAAAACATCCAGCAGACAACCACTTCCAGCAGACAAACACCCTGCACGCTAAACAATCCCTGAAAAAGACCCACAAAATGTTCCCCATGCTGGAAAGAGTGAAAGGGATTGTTTGCTACACCCGGATGAGCACCGGTTCGGAATGGAAAAACCGATAGGCTGGACCATGGCCTTTGGCCAGTCCAGTACGAACCAACCAAACCATCCGAGGCCGAAATCGCGGCCAATCACCCCTAACGCCATCGCCATACGTCGCCAGCTGCCACTTCGTCGTCACCAGCACCACCCGTAGCCATTTCGACAACACTGGCCACCAAGAATCGCGCCCTGCCTAACGCCAGATCTGGCGACCCAAGCCAAAATCAACGATCCGATCTCCAACCCATGAAGCCTGATGCTTCAACCATCGCTAGCCGCTCGATCGTCGGTCCCTAGTTCGCCGTCGACGTATCCCTTGCCGCGACTCCTCTTCGTCTCCGATCGCCTCCCTACCCCGGGTCTCCTCTCTCCCTCTCATTCGGTTCTCTCTCCCCCTCTCGTTTTCGTCTGCCTAGTCATAAATGGCCAATGGCCATTGTTTAATTGATTAAACCGGTTCACTAAGTGAACCGGTTCATCCATTCTTTAACTCTATTTAAAATCCCCCTTTTTAAATTCTAATCCGTTCTAATCCCCAATAATCCAAATTTAAATCCTTAATATTCTTCTTTTTCATTTAGTCAAATGGCCATAGGCCAGACGAAATGAGAAGTGTTGAACCGATCCCTTAATAGAATCTATTCGGTTAATCGAAAATACACCTCCACTTATAAATATGAGAACCACTTATGTTATAATTTAATTAGTTGAATTTATATTTATTTTAATTACATTAATTTTCATAAATTATAATCTAACGAATACGTCACTGATAATACCCCGATATTACCCAATTAATCTAAAATCCCCAGATTATACTCCAATTATATTTATTAAATTCCGATAAAAAGTCGGGATGTTACAGACATTATCAACAGAATGGATTGGTTATCTTCATACAACGCAATCATCAATTGTAAGAAGAGGGAAGTCTACTTTTGCCCTCCAGGTGGTGAATTGCACACTTTTTGAGGAACCAAGGAGAAAAAAAAACTAGATATCATCTCTGCGCTCAAAGTATTAAATTGCTGAGAAATAGATGTGACGAATTCTTAATCAATGTGATCGATACTACCGCAAGTCCATAGACTAAGTTGGAAGATGCTATGATAGTCCGTGACTTCCCAAATGTATTTCTTGATGATCTTCCCCTAACCGTGAGATAGAATTTGAAATCAACTTACAGCCTACCACTGAACCTATTTCCAAGAATCCATCTTGTATGGCGCCAGCTGAACTACGTGAATTAAAGGTTCAATTGGAGGAACTGGTCACCAAGGAATTTATTCGTCCGAGCTTTTCTTCTTGGGGTGCATCGGTATTGTTTGTCAAAAAGAAAGACATGACATTGAGAATGTTTTCGATTACAGAGAGCTAAACAAAGTAACAATAAAAAAAAAAGTATCCTCTGCCAAGGATTGACGATCTATTTGATCAGTTATGTGGTGCCCAGGTATTTTCCAAGATTGACCTCCGTTCAAGTTATTATTAATTGAAAGTAAAACCAAATGATGTACCTAAAATTGCGTTCCACACTAGGTATGGTGTAACGACTTGGTTTTTCGTAAATCCTTTAAAATGCGTTAAAATATAAAATTTTGCTAAGACCATTGAAATCTCTTTTAAAACATATCATAGTTCGTCCAAACCAGACTGCTACCAATCTTTTGCAAACCGTGGTATACTGTGAAATGTCACAGATATAAAATCATTTGTAAAACATAGCGGAAGCGTTACAAAATCATTTATTTAAAACATTGCGGAAGCGCAAATAAATCATTTAAGAAAGAAATACTAAACAAAGCAAATACTGCTTGTAAGAGATGAAACTAAACAATTTAAATACAATTTAATTACAACCATTTTTCTCTTTAGCTCTCCTTTTTAGCCTAGCCAACCACGAGCCTTGCGGTGCAAATCATTCATTCCTGCTTTAATATTTGTTCATCATCTTTCGCATTTACTTCTAAGTCTATGCATTTATTCCACATACAAGTACGTACACCTACACTACAAGTAACTGTAAGCCCAAAGACTTAGTAAGGAAAATGATTTAATGCAACATGATACACCACTCTTTTGTCTGTTTTGGAATGGGGGCCACCCAAACGAATCCTTTCATTAAGCCGTTTACTCATTTGTTACTTTATTTTAATCCACTCGTTCTCTACTCATGCTTCGAGCTGGAGATTAGATGATTTTCTCGTGCAATAGTGCAGTGGATCGGATCTAACCTTTTTCTTGCAACTAGAACTCCCGTACCCTATGAGGGAAGGGTTTTGCCTAGTTGCAGACTAGACCCACTACCCATCCGCCCCCAACTCCCTTTGCTTCTTCCTTTTCATAATATTTTACCTCACTTATGCATGTGCAAGTACCACCACAAAGTGACACTCCCTACTTGTTTCTATTAGCATGATGCATGACCATATATTCTTAACCTAACATGATGCATGATGCTTTATAACGTAACATTAGTAGAAATTGAAGTGCGCATTGAAATAAAAGTAACTGTAATTAAAATTGTGCACATAATGTATAACAGAAATTGAAAGCATACACATTAGAGAACAATTGAACTATAGAATCGTAAGCAACGAAGCACACAAGAGAATCAAACAATGAACGCACTTAATAAGGAAGTACAAAAATTGAGCACCCATAGCAGAACAATACACAATAATAATCGAAAGAAAATTCAAAACATACTATTAATTAACATGCTAATTATCCTAGTTGATTTTCTAGTCATTTTACATGCTCCCTACATTTATTATTCGAGGTGATTATTTTAGTTTCTTAGCATATTCAAGAAAGGTTTCTATTATTATTCTAGTTAGTTATCCTAAATAATTTACATGCTCAAGAAAGATTTTATTTAATATTCTCGTTATATATCTTGGTTAATTTACATGCTCAGAAGATATTATCTTTAGTTATCCTAGTTAGTTTTCATACTCAAAAAATAATTACGTTTATTATTATAGTTAGGTGTTCCAATTGATTAACATACTCAGGTTTATAATTTACTATGGGCACATAGGATACAATGAGTACAAGAAGATAAACACAAGGAATACAATAACATCGAAAGGAAAGATAAACATTGTAATTGAAACTCTTAATTCATTCATACTTAGTTTCTTCATCTTTCAGCTTTTCTCTAATAATTATTTAATAAAGAAATGCAATTGCAATAGAAAGTAGTACACAAAATATTAAAGAAGATAAATAGACTACTAGGTTAATTAAGCTCAAATTGATTAATATTAATTTATTAATTAACATGTTATTCTAGTTAATTAATTCCACATGCAATTTGAACATTCTAATTACTTATTAATTACATGTCACACCCTAGATACTAACACACTACTAATTAATTTATCATGCTAATTAAATAGGTTAACAAGTTAAACATACTAATTACATGCTACATGTAACGACCTGGTTTTTTCGTAAATCCGTCAAAATGCGTAAAATTTATAATTTTCTTTTTAAAGCAAAATATATCAGAGTGCGTCTAATCGAATCGCTACTGACTCTTTCTTTAAACTCGTTATGAAAAACCAATTGATGAAGTGTGTGGAAGCGTTATAAAATAAATCATTGTAAAACATGGTAGAAGCGTAAATGAATCGTTTAAAGAAGAAACTTAACAATGAAGTACAAAATAATAAAACTTAATGTGATTACGACCATTCCTTATTTTACTCTTAGCCTAGCCAGCCACAATGTCGCTCGTGCAAATCCCTCATCCCTGCTTCATTATCTGTTTATTATCTGCTTATTATCTGTTTGTCGTTTGTACCTACACCACAAGTAAGGACGTGAGCTTATGTCCAGTAAGGAAATGGGTTATACAAATATACATATGACTCTCTTTAGTTCTTTTTGGAATGAGGGTCACCCAAACCAATTCTTTCGTTACGTTCGTTGGTTCTTGGTTCTTACTCGTACTACAAGCTGGAGATTGGGGGTTGTCCTTTGAGATGTCCTAGTTTGATCGCCTTCTAATCTCCTATGTGCATACTAGTTCTTTTCCTGACTAGGTGAGGGTATATCCTAGCTGCCAGGCTAGATCCGAACTATCCATCTACCTTAACTCCCTTTTCTTTTCCCCTTCCGGCGTATCCCGCCTTCAAGGTTTCTTTCAGTGCTACTAGGCGTTTCCTGCCCATCCTAAAGCGTTATTTTCTTAGCGTTTTTCCTCACTCATGCACGTGAGTACCACCTCGAGGGGGTACTCCTTACTTTGTTTCTATTACGTGAATGCATATGGACACTTCTAAATTTTCTAGCACATACATGGACGATAATTAACAAAACTTCAATGAAATTACAACCAATAGTAAAAGGGCAGAATTCAAAACACATAAGAAGCACAAAGATGCATTCACATAAGTATAGAGCAACTATTGAAGAGAACACACACAACATTCAGAAGTCGAGTAGTCTACTCGTAGAACGGGCTTTCATAAAATGAAGCTAACAGTAACATGTAATAAGGAATAAAGGTAAATCATGCTCTTAACATCCAGTGCAACGAATAATGGAACATGCTTCTACACCACAAGATAACAACAATATGTATATATTAATGGAATAATGGTAAATCGTGCTTTCAACACCCAATGAGACAAGAAATAGAGCATGCTTGATAATATGAGTTTAACAGTTGCATATGGCAGTGAAATAATATCAAATTAACACGACAAAACATGCTTCTTATATGATATTGTGCAGCAGCGAATATTACTAACTTAAAGACAGTGAAACACGCTTCTGAATAACTAAATACAGCAGTGAATAATGAATCAAAATAAAACAACAAAAATATGCTTTCTAACGACTAAACAAAACAACAGTAAATGAACACTGAATGTGCTTTTATTTGACTAATACAACAGCATAATACAATAACTAAATATGCTTTTAATTCGACTAACACAGTAGTGAATAGTAATCACATGAAACAGTGGAACGTGCTGTTGAAATGCTAGTATACAGCAGCAAAAATATCGAGAACAGGAAGCGAATTATGCTTTTGGACAACTAAAACGACAAGGAGCATTATCAAATTAAAACAGCGAAGCATGCTTTTAAACAACTAAAATGACAACGAACATTATTAAATTAAAACAGCGATGCATACTTTTGAACAACTAAAATGACAGCGAGCATTATTAAATTAAAACAGCGAAGCATGCTTTTGAACAACTAAAATGCAAGCGAGCATTATTAAATTAAAACAGCGAAGCATGCTTTTGAACAACTAAAATGACAGCGAGTATTATTGAAGATGTAACAATAGAAATAGGCTTCTTCATAATATTAACAACAATGCGAAACAACGAAACGAAGCAACGTTGACATGCTCTTTAATGACTAGGAAACTGTAGCATCAATATTGAATCAGAACAGTGAAATAGGCCTACGAATCATGCTTCATAACGGCAACAAATGGCAGTAAATCAGAACGAAATAGAACACCAAATCGTGCTTCTCAACGACTAATATACCGCAGCAAAATATCGAAGGTAGGATAACAAAACGTGCTTCACAAATGATTAAGATGCAGCACCGAAATATCAAAGGTAGGGCAAAAAAATGTGCTTTATAAACGATTAATATACAGCGACAAATAAACATTAAACATGTTTTTCAAGAGATTTAAATACTAGTGACTATCAAAATAGGGCATCAAAACAAGCCTCATAAAGAGTATAGTCTGTAGTAAATAACAACAAAAGACATGCTCTTCGGCAACTAAAATTTGCAGCAATAATAATGAACATGGGCAGCGAAAACATACTTCTTAGATGATACTAATAGTAAGGATGACAGAAATGAAATAATGAAAGTCATGCTTTCTAGATATCTATAACATCAGGGAACAACAACGAAATGAAACAGCGAGCACGTGCTGAATAAACCATACACATAAAGCTTTTGAGTGAAAGCCTACTCATAGATTTGCTAATGACAATAATAGAACCTATCAGTTATTCATTCACATTCCTCATCTATTTTAAGCCCCTTCTCTCTTTAGTTCATTCAAGCACAACCCAATACTCTCACTACTTTTCTATTGACGTGAACATTTTAATGGCAGCAATAAAAGAATGATCAGTGAATATTAACAGGGAAAACAGTAAGGAAATACATTCTTCCAGCAGAAATGAAATGCAACAACAATCGATAGAACACCTAAGAAAAACGTGGGAGTTTAAGGCATCTAATAGTTTGCAGTAAACAGCTATGCAGCAAAACCTTAAGGCAACTATAGAAACTACAGAAATCTTCACACACACGCACTCTATACTTGGGTGTAGGGCCTCCACCTAGCCAAGACAACCCATTCCTTACCAAAATGATGAACTAACTCAAGGACAATAGGACTCCACAGCTTCCCCTTCACGACTCCTCACCCAGCTCACAGCAGCTCCCTCACTTACGTTCACACACTAGTTAAGCTCTCCTTCTCAGAAACTCGCTTCTCAAGCTGGACCCCCCCTCTCATTCTTTGGAACTCCTCCTCTAGCGTAGCTCTCTCTCTTGCTCTCTGGAACCTCTCCACAGATTGAAGAGAATGTTGTGATGAAGGGAGAGGAAGGGAGGTTTATACCTGGAGGGGACAATCACTGGCTGGAGGCAGGGGATGCAGGCGACAGTCCTGCTGGTCGGGATATGGGAAGTGGAATTTTGTGTCGAGAGGTGGCGATTTTATTGGTTGGGCATCACTTTCTTCTAATTTTAAATCTCTGCTATCGCAGTTCTACGATGATTCAGACGAGTGCAGATGACTTGGCCTCGTCTGCATTCGTCTGCAAGAGTGAATTTCGTAGGCAAATCCTGAGGTCTCGGACGAGAAATGGCATCCCCATTCTCTTCCGGGACGCCATTTCTCGTCCGTACCGTCCACAGTCGGGGTTCGAACGCCAGTCAGCGTCCGCACATGTCGTCCGCATGTGTTCAAAATCGAACAGAGTCGATGCGAACGAAGCCTTACCCCTTTCGCAGTCGTCCGAGGTGTCGTCCGAAAGTGTCCTAAAATCAGACAGAGGCAAAATGGACGAGGCCTCAACTCGTTCGCAGTTGTCCCTGTCACGACCCGAAGACGGGCCTGACAGAACCGCCGGGTCAGGCGACCTGATCCTCGTAGAGGACCCGATCACCCAGCCCAAAGCGTGTGTTTTAGTGGAAGACTTATAAATATTTAGTTCGACCCAAAAGATATGGGTCTAGGTCCGAGTAATGATCACGGGAAAATAACGGTACATAAACTTAAATGAAATCCAAATACTGTGCAACAAATCCAAACCAAACTGTGTTCAAGGTTTACAAGCTCAAATAGAAATATTAATGTTCTCATCAAAAGCAATAAGTCACTCAAGTAGAAATAAGGAAACACTTCAGCTCCTGATCTTCAGCTACTCTTGCCTTTACCTGTAGTCTTAGGGAGGAGTCGTTTGGGATGAGTGACTAACTCAGTAAAGTATAGCTATACTAGGTGCACCTCATGTAAAACTGATTTTTCTATATTTTCGAAATCAAGGTTGTGTTTCTCATTTTTACCGTACATGGATTTTAAATTTGAAATCTCTTATCATATTATAAATCTGGCCCAAGGCCATCGATGTGGATTTTATCGAAAAACTCGCTATATACATAGACAGCTATACCTCGTAAAATATGTCATCATCGTGTTCCAATCTGAAAACGTTATCAGTGAAAAGGGGTGGTCACTCAAGGACTCACCCACCACTCAGTATAGAAAAGGTGGTCACCCGTCGGCGACAACACCTTATGAGGCAGAAGGAAATATAAATGACGGTGGTCTGTAGATCCAACGCGTCGTACGATCAAATATAACGGATACAGTTGCTCGCTATATGTAGACTTATTTAACAGCTAAGATACCTAGAGGCTTCAAATGAACGAGGGTTGCCGATGAGTAAACTCGGCCATCCACCCATCAAATGGAATGGTACTTAAGTTAACTAAGTCTTAGCGATTTACAACTGTCTGATCCATGGGACAAAACTCTGGCCAGGTTTAGGGGTTTTCGACCCTAGGAGACGTCATCACTCTCCCATACTGTTTACAACTTTCAGGGCTTTCGACCTGAGGACACGTCACCAATGCCCCGATTTATTATCGCATGTCAAACAATCAACTTTCACGCAGTAGAAGGTATCAAAGGGGATAGCGAATCCATCCCTCAACATATATACAATGAATTTCAAACCATGTACGGAATTAAACTTGAGAAAACATACTACTAATAAAAAACTGACGTGTTGTCGAACAGTCCTCGTCATTTTTCAAGTGTGGTATTCCACAAAATAATTATTTTGAAAACGAAATACGATGCAATATAACGCAAGAGGTATAGAAATCCCTACCTTAATGACGGTCTGCCTTACCAACCGGAGCAACCAATTACGCAAGAATCGTATCACACTCGCTGAAATTGACCAAGCCTGACAAAAGTATAAACGCAAGAATATCATAATTAAATTCTAGGAAAATAAGCTAGGGTTTCACACAAAGACCAACCAACTTGCAAAGAATTCCAATCAAGTTTCCAACTTTTTCTAACAACATCCTTTAAACTTAAAATCCAACTTTATGAACATCTACACAATCTCAAAGGTCCAATTCCCAAATTTACACTTAATTTTTCCCAATATTTTGTGCAGCGTTCAAATTGATTAGCAATGTCAGAGAATGTCCCTCAACTTAGACAAATGCAATTTTAAACCTTCAACTCTCACAATTTATGAAACTAACCCATAATGTAATTAAAACAATATATTGCCCTTAAGTCATCCAATACGCAGTGGGTGAAACAAGTTTCAATTCTCACAACAATTAACATACTTGAAAAGTTCTAAATATCATGACCAACATACACTATCAATGCGAGTCTTCAATTTAAGTTCATCAACATAACCAAATCGACCTCAGTTTAAAATGGCAGCAAGGAAACCAACTAAACAACAAATCACTCTTAATCATAACCAGATGCACATTTAAGTCCGAAATTAGAATAAGTATCTAGCTCACCCAATCGATCAAATTAGAACGGAGGGTTCCGTTTTTCGCCAGAATCGGATCCGGAGCTGCCGTCACCGGAAGTTGTTTTCCCGGAATCCTTCGATTCGTCCACTGTCAACCGACAACATAGATCAACCAACAACACCCAAAATCTAGACGTAATATTAGAATAAGAACTCAAATCGTAACCCTCACCAACTGAACCGATCGAGGGTTTGCTCGTCGCCGGAGACAGAAATCGGGTTCGGCTCGGAGTTGTTCTGTCATAGATCTAGAGTCGTGGCTTGCAGGGGTCAAAAAAAATCAGTCCGATTTGGAGCTCCAACCACGGATCTGAAACCGCCATTTTTCGTCCGATCGAAAAATCGACGGTCTGCTCTTGATCGACGTCGTGTGCTCGGACGTCAAGCGAGCTGTTCGCTGCTCCTCTCTCCCTCCTTCGGTCTCTCTATCAATTTTTCTCTCTCGACCAAATGGTTTCACCATCGCGAAGGAGGAAAGCAAGGATGAAGGAAGAAGGGGAAAAACCCTATTCTCCTTCACGATTTTTTTTCGGCTGAAGACCCCTCTCTCTTTTTCCTACTTTCTTTATTTATTTCCTTATATATATATATATATATTTCTCATCTCCAGGCCACTTCGTCCCCCTTCTTTTTCTCTTCAAAATTTGGTCTTCACTTCTCCCCGTACACCTTTCTCTCCCTCTCTTCTTATTTTCTCATACTTTATCAAATATTCTTTAATAAATATTATTCTATCCCTTCAACCCAAATCTCCATTATTTAGCCCTTTTTTTTCCTTCATTTTCCATGTCATCTTCCTTTTGGCGGGATTTTTCCCTCCCTTTGCTCATCCTTATTCTTCACCCCCTTTAATTCTCCTTTCTCCATTTAACTTTATTTTTTTCTTCATTTCAAATTCTCCAATTTAACCCACTTTACTTAATTTAAAATCTCATTTAATTTCTTAATGTCACACATTCATCTTAATTATGTATATCACATTTTTAATTCTTTCGTACCCCACTTTCGACGTATCCTACACGTCGCCAAACAATAATTATCAGCCCAATTTAATCATAACATCGTCTAATGACTTTATAGTTCCAATTTGACTGTCCAACTTCGTTCCTTAATTAAATTCTTTATTTGAAAAATTCTAATTTCACCGACTTGACCAAATGACCAAATTTACGTACGTGCCCGTTACATGACAATTCGATCAACTTCTTTAACGCTATGACCGATTTTCAACGCGAAAAATTTACACGTGGCATTTCTTATTTTAAAATTTCACGGCTTTTACAGTCCCGACTCGTCCGAAAGTCCCCAAAGTTGTATAGATTCGATGCGGACACAGCCTTCCTCGTCCGCATCATCCGAGACCTAGTCCGTAACTTCACAACACAGTGAAGTTTGGACGAGAAATGTCATCCGGAATCGTCCCCATGCTAAGGGTGACGTGTAAGGCTCTTGCGGACGACATAATGCGTCCGCAATGTCATTCTCAGGCTTCCGAAATGCCTTGGACAACCTTTCTTCATATTTTCACACTTAACTTCTATCCTGTAATATTTTTCTCATAAATGCATGTCGTAAAATGACACGTATAATTACGAAATGTAATAACTCCACAACTCCAACACTTTGATTACATAATGTATATGTGGAAAATGTCACGAAAATTCTCCTTGACTTAATGCTTCGAAACGTCCTCGGTAATACCCCGACAATTGTCCAATTTAAAAAGTCAGGGTGTTACAGTACAATTATTATTCTAGTCAATTACCTACTCAAATTACATGCTTTTATTTTGTTATTGCCAATTATTTAATGCGACCTATTAAACATGCTTAACTAGTAAGGCGATTATTGTCCTAGTTGTTAACATGCTCAATGAAGTAATTAAGAGGGTTCATTAAACAACTAGTTAACATGCTCAGATTGGTTATTTACGACTAGTTAGTTGATTAAACTAGTTAATTACACATGCTCAAGTCTAATCTAGTTAAGTTAATTCACATGCTCAGGTAATAATTACGATTTGGATTCTAATTAATTAGTCAATTAAATAGGGTATACATTAGTTAATTAACATGATAGTTAGTTAATTGAACGTGCTAATTATTCTAGTTAATTACCAGTCAATTAACATGCTCAAAGAATGATCACAATTATAGTAAACCGAACATGCTTACCCAGAGAATTTAACCAACAGCAAGTAAGGGAATAAGCAATAAGAATAAAGTTGACATAAGAGAAGGGAAATCAGTTCATTCACGCTTATCTCATCCTCATGTCTCTTCAGTTCATCATCCTCTAATTCACAGCAAGCCATTCTATACTTCACAACTATTCTCATCAACCAAACAATTTCTACAAAGTAACCAATCTTAGCACTAATAATAAAAACAGGGCTAACACTAAAGAAAATATCACAGAGCAATAGAAACAAAGGAACAGAGTTAACAACGAAGGAAATATCACAGAGCATCGATAACTTAAAGTAGTTAATTACAGAATCAACAATAATCAACCGAGTACTAGCATTCTACACTATCATCAACAAAGAGACACACTCACGCACTCTACTTGTGGTGTAGGGCCTCCACAGGCCAAAGACAACCCTATTTCCTTACTATTTATGAAGGAACCAAACAGGGACAACAACTCCACAGTAGTGCAGCTCCTAGCTTCAAGCTTCACGATAGCAACCTTTAGTGGCTCCAAGCTTGCAGAGTCGCACCCCACACACGGGAAGAAGCTCTCAAAGCACTCTCACTAACCAAAAGATTTTCTCTCCTCGTGGGAACTCTCTCTCGCTCTCAGGGGAAGACTCTCGCTCATCGCTAGGGAGAAGACAAAGGCAGAGGAGAAAGGTTGGCCTGAAATGGAGAAGGAATGGACTTGAAGTCCTTACCTAGAGATAACGTACACCTAGGGGAGGCAGAGAGGAGGTGGTTGGGTAGAGAGAAGGTGTGCTCCAGCTGGGGGGGTCGGCGACCTAGTGTGGATGGGATTTTCGCGTCAAGAGATCGCGGAGTTATGGACTACACGACAAGATTTCATTATTTTAACCACTAATTTTATGCTGAATTGTGATCTTTCAGACGAGTGCGGATGCACAAGTCTCGCCCGCATTCATCCGCATGAGTAAAATCCTATAGGCTTTGCGCCTTCAGATGAGAAATGGCATCCCCGCTCATTCCGTACTGTCCGAAGCCGACATTCGGACGCAAAATGACATTTACATAAGGCGTCCGCATGCGTATGAATGTGTCCAGAAATTGGATAGAGGCAAATTGAGCATGAGCCAACCACGTTCGCATTCGTTCAGACTCGTCCTGAACTGTTTAGGATTCGGATAGATTCAATCCGGACACAGTCATCCACGTTCGCATCTTCCACACATCGTCCGCAGTTCCACAACACAGTGAAGTCAGGACGCGAAATCGCATCTTGAGTCATCCCAAGGCTAAAGGGTGACATGGCTATGCACTTGCGGACGACATCTCTCATCCACAAGTCATCCGCATGTGTCCGAATGTGCAGTATCAGACGTATTTAGGACGCAAATTCTCGTCCCGTTGCGTCCCAAAGTACAGGGATGCCACGCAATGCACGTGCGGATGACATATCTCATTCGTATGTCATCCGTAGGCATTCGAAAATGACCAGAACAACCTTTCTTCATCTTTTTCCCACCTAATATTTTCACCATAAATACACGTCATAAAATGACACGTATAAATACACAATGTAATATCCTAACTACCCCATCATTTAGTTACATTGCGTATACGGGGAAAATGTAATGGAAATACCCCTAGACTTAACACTTCGACTATGTCCTTGGTAATACTCTGATAATTATCCAACTTAAAAAGTCGGGGTGTTACATACTCCCCTACTTATATAAATTTTGTCCTCAAAATTTTTCTTACGTAGTACTCTCACTAATGCAGACCTACGCATCAAATCTCCTCTTAACTACCCCATTTGATGACATAGTTCCCATGTTGTCCTATGACTTCACTTTATCTAGACTACTAACTCCCTCTACTTGATCTACTTGACTTCGTCCAAAATGCATTTTCTTGTACCAAAAGTCAATCAAACCCTCGTTTTCGCTCACCACACTTCCGCTGCACTACTCTGATTACATCGATTCCTGAGAAAAATGCCCTGAACACAACCATTGTTCAACATCAAGAGCAGAATGACAACTCTCTCTTATATTCAATTGTTGCTTCAATCCAATAAATACTTCACCGTTGCCGCTCAACTCCTGAATTTGCAATACTTTTCTCCTAAATTTGACGTTCCACCTCAAATTTTCCACTGATTCCAAGGTGATTCAACACCAAGGAAGAGTCTCCTTGATCTTCTTACTCCCAATCGACTCACAACTTGATGTGAAACTCACCTTTCCTATACGGTTCTACCCCTTAGATCCTCCTAACTTCATGACTTAAGACCCAGTATTTATACTTTTCCCCCTTAACTCTCTACCTCAGCATGCCTAACATTGCTCTTCACCCTACAGTTCATCCTTCCAAACTTGCTAACCTACTTTCACACACCTATTATCCCATTGACCCTTAGATTCTTACTTCGTCTCACTCCCCTTTTTGTGTCTGTACTTGTTTTTGTTTTTGTTTCTGTTTCTATTTTTGTGTCTGTTTCTGTTCCCGTATTCGTATCCGTATCAATTTCCATTTCAGTTTTCATTCCATATCCGTTCTCGTATCTGTTTCCATATCCGTGACCGTTTTTTTTTTCTGTCTTAGTTTCCATTTTCATATCCGTGCCCATTTTTGTTTTCGTCTCAGTTTTCGTTTTCGTTTCCGTTTCTGTATCTGTTCCCATATCCGTGCCCCGTTGCTGTTTCCATTTCTGTTTCCGTGTCCGTATCTGTTTTCGTATCCCTTCCTGGAAATTCATTCATGGAAGTTTGTTCCTATTTCTGTTTCGTTTTCGTATCCGTCTTTGTTTCCGTTTCCATTTTCATTTTTGTTTCCATCTTTGTTTTCGTATCCGTCTCCATCTCTTTTTCCATTTTCTTCTTCGTCTCTGTCTCCGTCTCCGTCTCCGTCTCCGTCTCCGTCTTCGTTTCCGTTTCCGTTTTCGTTCCCGTTGACATGAACACGTATGATCAACCCTTAATATGACTCATTTATTTTTCAGTAACCCTAAAGTATGTTGTTAACTGTAGCTGCAAATAATGCCACTGAAGCATGCTTTATTTTCAAATGTACATTGTACTTAGTTCACTAGTTTATAATTGATCCATGTCATTTGCTCTAGCAATTTACTAAGCATGTTTTTAGTTACTTGTTATATCCAATTCTATTTAATGTCATCGTCCTATTGTTAAGCTTGCCTAATTAGCTTGAGTACCTCGCTACAATTTAACGTTTAATCTCAGTTTAATAGCATCCTCAATTTGCTATTTCCTTTACTGTTATGTTATTTGGTATTTCAATTTGTTGCTCAGTTTATTCTTTTATTCGCTATTATTCACTGCTTGATAGTCGTTATTTTTATACTGCTTCAACATGCATCATGGTAATAGAAACAAGTAGGAAGTGCCACCTCTGGGGTGGTACTCATAAGCATTATGTAATGAAAATGAATAAATGAAATGAATGAAAGGAAAAGAAAATAAGGAGTTGGGGGATGAATGGGTAGTTCAGATCTAATCAGGTAGTCTAGACTAAGCACCTCCCTTGTCGGGAACGGGACTAAATACCCTAGGTGGTTAGAAGCTGACCATAATTATACTTCTAACACAGGTTCCTCCATCTCCCGCTCGACGTACGAGTTATGAATGAAAGAAATGAAAGAATAAAATGTAACTAAAAGATTGGTTGGGGCGGAACCCATTCCAAAAAGAACTAAAGAGATACATAAAGCATACTGCATACCCCACTCCTTACTAGGCCTTTAGGCTCACGTTTTACTTGTGGTGTAGGAAATTGTCAAGAAGTAATGATTGCAAGAGCAGAAGAGGATGCATTTCTCGTCGAGTCTACAGGTTCTTCGGATAAATTGCTACTTGAGTAGGATATGGCTCGGAAGAAGAATGAAAGAAATCACTATTTTGAAATGGTTTTAAAAAGGACATTGTTTTGTAAAACTCTAATTCTTACCTTATTTCTCAAACTCTATTTTGAAGTTAGTTATATTTCCGCTTTTAACTCTGAACCTTATTTAACGCATCTTATGTTTCTTCTTTACTTTGATTTATTTATGCTTTTTATGCTTACCGTAAGTTTTACCTTCACTCGTTTTTGAGTAATAAAAAGAAATTTTTTTTGTACGATAATTAAAAAGAAAAAAGTTAAGTTAAGAAAGAACGAATTTGACGCGGGGCGTCACACTACATTTCCTTAATTTTAATCTTTTTTTTGGTAATGATTTTCATTACATTTGTCGCTTTTAACAACAAGGGTGTCACTTGATTTACAATCTTGCATGTCAATCTCTTGAGTAGTGTTTCAATATAGCTATTTTGTAATAATCCAACTATATCAAGAGAAAAATCTTGATGTATATGTATTTCTAATACAAAAGAGGCATTTTCAAGATCTTTCTTCTCAAATTTTTTGATAAAAATTTTTTGTTATAGTGCAATAAGTCTATATTGTTCTGGCAAGCAGTGTATCATTGCCATGTACAATCAAAAATATTTATTTATTCTCACTCAGCTCATAGTATATACAATCATCAGCTACATTCATTTCATAACTGAAAGAGATGATAGCTTGATGAAATTTTTAATACTAGTGATGAGAATCTTGCTTGTATCCAAAGATGGATTTCTCTAATATGCAAACCAAACCCAAGAGGTGCGAAACTCTCCACTTGTTTCAGAAATTTCACAGAATCAGGGACAGATTTTGATTGCCATAAATATGGTCTAAATGGAGAATTTTTAATGTGATTTCTGGACATAATGTAAGTCAATGCATGGGGAAAATGCTCTCAAAATTTGTAGGGCAAAATCGTTCTAGATGGGAAGTTATAACATGAATGGTGGAGGTCGCTGTGAAATCAAATTTGGTTTTTTTGATAGTTTTCAGAAGGTGATTTTGTGACGAACAAAAAGAGAACAAATTGACGAATTTGAGAACAAATTTTTGACAGACAAATAAGGGATGGATGAATAAGGAACCTTCAAAATTTCGCTGGCAAATTCAAATGAATGATTAAGATATGATTGAAAGTCTGCAAGTTGGTCATAAAGTTGCTAAAAATTACACCTTTCTACTCCAAGACGATCTCCAACGAAGAAAGCTCTCTAACTTGATAACTTGTGAGATTCCACAACTTCAAGAGAATTCCACTCCACAGAATGAAGTGGGAAGCCACATTAGGGAGTTAACTAATTCAACTTTTACAAAGGATTAGAAATTGGAACACAATATGAAAAATTGAAGACAACCAAACGAACCGTGGGTTTTTTCTCGAGATGAACAAAGAAAAGGAGGCCGAAGCAACTCTATAAATTAATCAATCAAAACTGAATATAATGAGAACTAATGAGAGCTTAAATAGCTCCCCCAAACTTAGGGTTTAAGTTTTGGAAAGGAAAATTACTAAACTACCCTTACTAGCACTCTACTCGACTAGAACATACTTTAGTCGAGTAACTCTAAACTTTACCCTTGTACTTAACATAAAGTAAATAGAATAAAATATAAATAAACTACTAGGTCATGCATAAAAGCCATGTTCTAATGGGTTAACCTTCAAGGTCTATCATCAATTGGAATTGCCTTCTTCCGATTACGGGAGATAGTGCTTCTATAGTAGAAATGAAACCATTTGTTTCGGAAAAATTTGGCATAGTAAATGATCTTCAATCATTACGAAAAATCTCATTCTAGAAAGCTTGAGAAGTTTGCTACATTTTTTGTGAAGTATACTTTTTGATATGAAAACATCAAGGCTGCCAAATACGTCAAATAGTCCATAGGGGTTAGATTGAGGTAGTTTTAGAATGTCTAGAAATCTTCTAAACTTGTACTTGATTCATCACGATACTTCATCTTGGACATCTTCAAAATATACTTGGATGATAGATGGGTGTAAATGATATTTTGAGTATAATTTTCTCCATGATAACCTAAAAAATAAATACTAGAATTAAGGTTAGAAAATCTCCATGCTTGATTGTGAATTGATGGTTTCGGTGGCACATCACAAACTATATTCTTTGCATTTCTTGACACAATTTCTAGTTGCACCATATAAATTGTCTATTGCATATTTCCATGAAGGTTAGGATTAAAATGTTCTAGAAGTGCCATTATTATCTTGAAAAATTCTTTCTATGAAACAAGAAAGAAAATCTCTTTATAATTAATGTCTTCTTTATGAATGAAACCCTTAGCAACTAGAATAGGTTTATATCTTTTCACATTATCCTTTGAATCGCTCTTGGTTTTAAATATACATTTCCAATAATTGGAGTTTTTTTCATCAATTAATGTGACAAGATCCCCAATTGTATTGTCTTTCATGGACTTCATCTCTTTATTCATGACATCATTCCACTTTTGAGATTGATAAAAGTTGATAGAACCATCTTCCATTATTATAACTTCTACCTCATGTTCTTGAACAAAAAGGATGTAATTGTTCATAATCACACATTTAACCTTTCCCTAGGTTATTTTCTTAATGACATTGGTTCTTGATGTTGTTTAGTTTGCACCTCAAGAGTAACCTCTTGACTTTGAATTGGCAATAGCTTAGTGCTTTTTTGTTTTTGATTTATTATTTGATCATTGTTAATAACAATTGTAAGAAAAAAAATAGATTTCTCTTTAATCTTATTTTCCCTCTACCAAAACTCAATATCATCAAAAAATCGAATATTTCTCCGTCTAAAAAATTGCCTTAGTAGTAGAATTATAAAACTTATACTCTTTGACCTTTCAGAATACTCAATAAAATAGCAACTCCATGTTCTAGAGCCTAGGTTCTTTTAATTTGGTATGTAAATTCTTGCGTCGGCTGGATATCCCAAATATGAAGGTGCTTGACACTGGACTTTCGACTCATCCGAGGGTTCTGGTTGCCACCTTTAGCTGGTACCCTATTTAGGGTATATGTTGTAGTCTTAGTGCCTCTTGCTAGAGAAATTCTAGTAAGGTAAAACAACTAATCATACTCTTTACCATATCCCTAATTGTTATATTATATCTCTCAAATACACGCTTTATGTTAGCCATTCTTGTTCACCTAATGATATCACATTCCTTTATGATTTTTTCAAATAGGTATGGACTTTGTTCACCTAATCCATAATATCTGCCTTAGTATTCACTACCATTATTAGATCTAAAGACGTTTATCTTTTGGGTAAGTTGATTTTAAACCTTATCTTTATAAGCCTTGAACATGTACAAAGACGAGACTGAGAATTCCCATAAAACAAATATAAGTACCCATAGAGTGAATAATAGTCCGTGTATGTAGTAAAATATTAGTGATCATTCCAAGAAATGGTTGGAATGACCCAAAGATGTCTGTATCTATTAGTTCTAAGACGCTTGTAGTTTAGTTGACATATAATTTTCTTATATTTGTCTATTTTTCTATTATACAATCAACATAAACTTTATTGTTTGTCATATCAAAAATCTCATATGACATAATCATTTTCATTCTCTTTCAAAAGATGTGTATGCATAATTTTTGAATCTTAAATTAATAAAATTTTGAATAAATTTTTTGCACTTTTTTGAGGTTAAATTGTTTTGTGATTTACTCAAATTTTCATAAATTTTCATTGTTCAGAGATGTACAAATTTTGGAGTTAGTGCATGGTTAACTTGAAATAGTGTTAGGTAAATCAAAGTTCCCTCATATAAAAATTTGGATAGGGTTCAGATTTCTAGTGAATAAGGAGTTGAAGATTTATTTATATTATATATAATAAATAATAAGAGAGAGAGAGAGAGAGAGAGAGAGAGAGTTCCAAAAGAGTTTTCACGTCCGATCCATGTTGCCGAGGAGTCAAGCTTCGAGTTTTGTTAACAGTCTTCAAGGGTATGTCAAATCTAAACTTTTGTTTTGTTAGTTTTCGTCCAATTTTTGTATTTCAATCAAAAATTCAATTTTGAGTTTGAAAACTCAAAATCATTGTTTGATTTTCATACATGTTTGCTGAAAATGGGTTTAGAATGGATTGTTGAGGGTTTCACGTTGAGAAATTGATGCATTAGTGAAAAGAATGAGAATATAACTTGTTAAATATTTGAAGTGTTGAAGAAACTGATGAAGTTTTGATTGACCGAGGTGTAAGTATGCTGAAGGGGAGGCTGGTTAGTATAGGCAGAGATCGACCGCTAATGAAGAGTTCTGATCAGCTGCAAGGTTTGTGGTCAGAAGGTCGGTTGAACGCCTGAAGGAAAATTAAAATAGATTCAAATGAATTCTCAAGTGGTAGGTCGGCTGAGGAGAAGGTGATCGACCAATCCTTCAGAAGCTTTCTATATTTTGCTGCAATTCTCTTTATGAAAGGTCTAGCTTTGGAAACCCATATCTCTCTCAATTTGGAAGCTTTCTTTATGAAATTTGGAACACGAGTTCTTTGATGAATGAAAAATGAACCCCTTCAACAATATGGAAATAAACACCATGGATTTGGAAATATGCTTGAGAGAACTTGATTGGCTGAAAATCCTGTTGAAAGTTAAACACCTCTTCACACACCTTTTCTTCAAGAAGTAAGAGTACAGATGCCAATAAAAGAACTTACTCAACTCACAAGTAAACCCAATCTGGTAATGCAACACACATGAGGAGACTTTGGATGTAACTCACTAATGGTTTGCAAGAGGAATCACTCCAATTTTGAAAAAACGCAAAATTTTTTTAATAATCAAACTTCAATGTCTTGAACACACATACTAGGTGGCTTTCTGTGATTGGGAATTCGGTGGATGAATCAGCAGTGGCTCGTATGGATTGACATAGGTAGGGGAGCATCGGTTCGCGAAGGAAATAGCTAGAGGCTTATGGTCTGGCCTGCGATTTTGTCTGAACTAGTTCATTGGTTCTTGCTTTGGTGAAGACAACAGCGTGCAGCTTAAGGTATTGGCATGGACTACAGATTGGTGGAGAGCAACGAGGGAGAGCTCGAGTGTCAAGATCTGAAAAATCTGCATCTGTCCCTTGGAATCATGGGATAACCTAAATGGTTGTTACACGATTCAACCCTTGCTGTTTGTGTATAAATACGGGGGATAGTGTGAGCATTACCTGGCTATTTCCCTTGTTACTGCTTCGAGTGTTTGTGTCGGAGGATCGCTGGTAGTTCTGGTAGCCTCTTCTGTTCATGGTAAGGTACTGTGCTTTCGGTTCTCGGACTCCATTGTCGATTATTGTGAAATTCTGCTTTGTTGACTGGTTCTGTTTGTGTTGGCCGTTGCTGCAGGATTTTCTCTAATGGGTTAGCTTTGTGACTGTGGTGGCATGAAGTGGTGCACGGTTGTGGGGTGCTGCTGGTGTTGGCCGTGGGTGAGCTGCTGCTCCTCTCGGGCATGCTTCAGGTAACGAAGTCCTTCCATGTTGTTGTTGGTTTGAAGCATGTTAAGAGTAAATATTCTGGATGGATTGTTGGACGTAGAAACATGTTGGATTGATGTTTTGAATTGATTTATTGGATGATTTGTTGGAAACAATAATCTATATGTTTTGGAAATGATATTGGTTGCTTGCTGTAATATGTAGTATGCTATTGTTCTGTGATTTGGATTCTTGGTGTTGTCTGTTTGATGGGTGTTGGTCTGCTACGCACATATTAATAATGGATATTGGTTGTGTAAATGTTAATAGGTTGCTTAGTGAATGGAAGCCTATCTGTTAGTTGGCATTTAGTTATTGGTTCTCTATTGGTTGTTGAAGATGTGTAGATTTAATTATTGTCGTATGGATTGCCCTCTGTTAGTTATCGTTGAAAGCATGAATATGTTGGATTTAGTTTTATTGCAGATTTGCATTCTGTTGGTTGTTGTTGGTTAATGCCTCTGTCGGTTGTTGTTAAGTGTGGGTATTTTGGGTATATACTCTTTGGGATTAATATTCTGCAATATTGTGGATTCTGCCTTGAATATATCTTTTGGATTGGGTTCCTATATTCTGCCAATGGATGCATGGAAGAGATTAATTGTCTATTGCTAGATCTTTCTTTGGATAATAAGGTTAAGGCTAAGCATGTTGTAGTTATACACTACGATTTGGTTTGATTATAATGCTCTCCATTAGTTTCTACTTTGGATCTCTGCTGTTGGGTTATTATTGGATATTGGTATACCCTGCTTGAATGTTGTTTTGCATCTTTATGTGTTCGGGTTTTTAGTTGGTTAAACATGGATATTAAGATGGTTATGTTCCGTTGGTATGCTTATGGGTTTCTAGAGTTATTATGTAATTAGTTGAAGTTAGATTATGAAACTAAGTAATGAATAAGAATTAAGGATAGGAAAAGACGTTGAGATTAATAAGTTGATTAATTGATTAGGTTAATAATTATATGTTATTGAATTGTGAAGGTACTAAAAGAGAAGAAAAGGATAACGAATAAGCGTTGAGCACTTTAAGGAAACGAGGTAAGTGATATGTTTGTATTTGGGTCCTTAGAGCCCTACATCGCAAGAATAAGATATGCACATTTGACTGCTTACTGCTTTAATAGATATTGAGCACGTCTACAGTTTTATAGCATGTCTATTGTTTTTATAGCACGTCTACAGTTTTTGTAGCATGTTTATTTTTTTTATAGCATGTTTACAGCTTTACAGCATGTCTACAGTTTAATAGAATGTTTATTGTTTTATAGCATGACTACAACTTTATAGCATGTCTACTGCTTTATTGAGCACGTTATGTGAATTGGATGTTGGATGTTTGTGTTTATTAGATTCCCTTAAGTATTGTATGCATTCATGAGCATCATACATCATGGTTTTCAAAAGAATACGAAAATAGTTTTCATACACGTATTTGAAAAGGAAACAAAAACGAAAAGAAGTACGAACGAACGCTTAAGAAAGATAAAGAAAAAGGGGTTGGTATGGATAAGTAATGCCCAGCAACCCAAGTAATAAAAGATAAAGGTTCTTGTGGTCCGGTAGGTCAAGCCCGGCACATGAACAAAAGATAAAGGTTTCTGCTGTTCGATAGGTCAAGCCCGACATAGAAACAAAAGAAAAGAAATGATAAATAAAGAAAAGAATATGAAAAGAGAAACGGATACGGATAAGGGAACGAAAAGGGAAACGAAAACAGATACGAAAATGGTACAAGCATAGATACCGAAACGAAAATGGGAACAAAAACATAAACGAAAACGAGTTTCCAGAACGAAAACGGATACAGATTTGGATACAGGTACGAATATGGAAATAGACACACGAATAGCTACGGAAACATATACGATCATGGATACCATAACGAAAACAAAAACAGGAACGAAAACTGAAACAGAAAGATAAGAACGAACGCGTGAAAAGATGAAAGATAAAATAAAGAAAAAGAAAAGAGAAACAACATACGGTTTTAAAATGGCACAGCATGTGCATCTAGCATTTAATTTCCATCACTTATTGAATGTTAGGCTCATTGTTTATGTAATACCCTGATAATTTTTTCCCGTGTATGCTATGTAATTAATTGATGGAATAATTCATAAATTACGGTACGTGTTATGTTATGCCATGTATATATGGGGTAAATATTAAGGAGTATTTAAAGTATAAATTTTGAGGAAAAAGGGTATGTTTGAGATTTAAAACGTAGCGAGTAACCTGTGTATTTGAGAATTCGGGTGCACGTGGACTAGGAGCTACGTCCGAAAACACACTGCACGTCGTTCCTACATTTGGGGACGATGCAGGATGAGGGTTTGCGTACCAATTTGTCCATCAACGCGAGAATTCAGACAAGCCAGGACAAGCATGGACGGCAGCGGACGCAGAGGGTTTGAATCTATCCAATTTTTGGACTGTTTCGGACGCACTTGGACGAAGGCGAGGATAACTTCCTTCGTCTAAAAATGCAAATCTGCCTGGGAAATGGGGAATTTGGCAAGTGCGGACGACACAAGGATGCACCCCCTCATCCGAAAACTCCCAGTTTTGTGAAATTATAGGTTTTAAATAATAGGTTTCTTTGTCATTTAGCCATTAAAAACCCACTAAACCGATCGAGTGTCGCCTCACCAAGCTTAGAAGTAGCTCCTCCATGCCTTGGCATCACCTCCTCCACGTCAAGGTTTGGTCTTCCATCCCATTTGTTGAACGACTGGCACACCCAGATAAGGACTTAAGGTAGTCATCTATGCTGCTCTTAGTAATTTTTAGCTTCCTTGCAAGAGAGAGAAATCCCCTAGAGATCTTGAGTGTTCTGTGTGATAAGTGGGTATCCTTAGAGTGATAAGTCACACCTTGGGACTCAGCTCCTGTCCTCGGGTCTCTTGGTTCAGCTTGGACTTCCTCTAGGTAACTGAATCCTTCTTTGTTAATTGTTAGTCTAAGGCATGTTAAGGATAAATGTTATGAATGGATTGTTAGACGTAGGAAATGTTTAATTTATGCTCTAAACCAACTCGTTGGATGATAGAATATACGAATGAAAATGCTCTGATGTTGGGTTAAGGTTCGATGAATTCTCTGTAATGGATATCACAAACCGTATAGCAATTGTCCTTATTGTTCTATATGCATGTATTATAATTGTTTTCTGTAAATTACGAAGCATATCTATATTGTTGTGGTTTCCTTTAAATAGCCAAGCATGTCTATATCATTATCGCTTTCCTTAAATTACCAAGCATGCCTATACTTTATTATTTGCCTTAAACTGCCTAGTATATGTATCTTGTTACTGTTTCCATTAAATTGCCAAGCACGTCTATATCGTTATTCCTTCCTATGTTATTATTGTTTCCTTGATGAATGATTGATTGAGTTATAGTTGTAATTATAGCTTTTGCATTGAGATGCATCATATTAATATGAATAAGTAGGAAGTGTCACCTCTGGGGTGGTAGTCATATGCATTTGAGTGAAGAAAAAGATTAAAGAGAATTAAAGAGAATATATGTGGAGTTGGGGGATGGACGAGTAGTTCGGATCTAATCTGGTAGTCTAGACTAGGTCTCCTCCCTTGTAGGGAATGATACCAGCTACCCTAGGTGATTAGAAGCCAACCAAGACTATACCAACAACACGGGTTCCTTCAATCTCTCACTCGACATACGAGTTATATGGGAAGACGAATTAAAGAATTAAATATGAGGAGTTGGGGGACGGACGGGTAGTTCAGATCTAATTAGGTAGTCTAGACGAAGCCCCTCCCTTGTCTGAAATGGGACTAGTTACCTTAGATTGTTAGAAGCCGACGAAGACTATACCTCTCACACAGGTTCCTTCAATCTCCTGCTTGATGTACGAGTTATGTACAGACTTAAAGAGAAGAACAGTTGGGGTGGACCCATTCTGACATAATGAGTTAGAGGTATACAATATATTCCATATCTCATTTCTTATTGAGCCCCGAGATCATAGTTTGCTAATGGTGTAGGTGCACGCGAGAGAACAAATAAAGAAGCAGTTGATAAGGGATTTGCATGCAAGAGAAAAACGTTTTGTAACTAACATATAATAATTTGTTTAGTATTCCTTAATTGAAATATTTACGTTTCCGCTATGTTTTAAGGAAAGATTTTACAACTATGGTTTTCCACTGCTTATAATTCACAACGAGTGTAAAGAAATGATTTTTAATGGTTGGACTTTTTAGAAAAAGAACTCTGATTATATTTTAAATTATTTTTCCATTGTTTACAAAAGAAAAAGAAAAGTTTTTAAATTTTACGCTTTTTAATATGGTAAGAAAAATCGGGTCGTTATAGTTGGTATTAGCAACTGCGTTTTAAAACTTATTTTGTAAACTGCCTGCCAGCACAAGCTTCGATGTAGAAATACTCCATCAACTGCAAGTACGCTAATAGAGTTGTTTTAAGTATTTACTTAGTTTAAGCATTTTAATTGTAACTGAAAGGATATCATGGTTAGAGAACGAGTCATAAATAATGTTCTGTTTATAGATAAAGAGATGATTTTATGTTATAGTGTATTGATGTATGTAATAGAGAATAGAGAATACTGGAACTGCTTGAGATTTTATGCAAGATGTATGAAATATAGCTTTGGGGGAGTGTAAAAACAGGGAAGACTCTATGCAAATTTTTAGAAAATGGAAAGGCAATAGGAAAAAGCAATCATAGTATAAACCCGGTTAAGTAAACGATTAAGTGAGGTCGCCTAAGTTGCAAAGGACTAGATAGAGAATAGAATTGTTATGACAAAGAAGAACATGAACGACTAAGGACTAAGTCGAATCAAGAGGATGATAATCTTAACAATTGGAATGGTAGTCTCAAAACTTGGAGAGGTTGAGGGTAATTATTACGTGTAGAAACGAAAACGTGAAAGATACATGCAAAAGAATACAAAACGAAAATGTGAAAGATAAATGGAAAAGAATGCAAATAAATATGTTTTAGGATGAGGCTGTATGTAAAAAAGGCTTGGGAGCATATTTTAATAGAAAATAAAAACAGAAAAAAAATGTAAGAACGAAGGCATAAAAGAAATATAAGAAACAAAAATGTAGAAGATAAAAGATAAAAGAAAAACAAAGAGAGAAACTACATGCGTATTTTAATGTGGATCCAGATGGTGTTGAGAATTCGAGATGCGGCTTATTCTATAATGGTATTAAAAGTTCTTGTCATTGAAGAAGTGAAGGATCGAGATTTTGAAAAGGAGTGATTTTCTCGTAAGTTTTCAGCCACACGTATAGGACTACGTGGAAACGGATACGGGTACGAAAACAGAAACAGAAATGGGTACAGATATAGAAACGAAAGAAAAAACTGATACGGATACGGATATGGATACGAAAATAAAAACGAAGATGGATACAGGCACGAAAACTGAGACGGAGACAAATACAGATACAGATACAGACACGAATACAAAAACTGAAATAGATACAGAGACGGGTACAGAAATAGAAACAGAAATAGAGACGGATACAAATATGACTATGGAAATAGAAACGAAAATGGAGATGGATACAGATAAGGAAATGAAAATGGAAACGGAAATGGAAACGGAAACGAACACGAATTTCCAGAAAAGAATTTTTGGTAATAGATACTGATATAGATACGGAAAACAAAAATGGAAACAAAAATGGAAATAGAAACGGACACAGATACGGGAACAGTTACGAAAATGGAAACTGAAACGGAATCGGATACAGATACAGATACAGATACAAAAACGGGAACTGATATGGAGATCAAAACTAAAACTGAAATGAAAATGGATACAGAAACATATATGGATATGGGAACGGATACAGACACAGAAACAGATATGGATACGGATATAGAAATAGACATGAAAATGGATATGGAGGCCAAAACAGATACAGATACTGATACAGAGAAAGAAACTGAAACTGAAACAGAAGTGGGTACGAATACAAAAAGGGAAGCAAGACCAAATGAGGATCTAAGAGATAAAATGAATGGTAGATTGATAGAAAACTTTCAAATAAAATTGATGTAACTAATGAAAATTTGGATTAAATGAAGTACAAGTACAACAAGAAGGCTGTCATTAAGTAGGATGCTAGAAGAGAATGATCAACTACACTGTGCTCTAAGAAAGATTCAGTGGCTTGCTCGCGATAAGGTTCGAATGATCTTAGAAGAACAGGAAAAACTAAATTATGAAATGAATGTATGGTTTCGCATTTTGTTAAGTCAAGGAACATAGTGGATATTGAAGTATTTAAACCATTGGAAGATTGAGGATATGTACAAGGTAAGAAGATGTTTGGATACTTATGTGATGAAATAGTTAATGACTATGATAGATTGTTAAGTCAATGGGGAATTCGCCAAGCAAATTTTGATGAAGAAAGTTATATAAGGAGGGAGGAATGTAATACCCACCCGATTATTTTTCCTCGTGTTTGCTATGTAATTAATTGTTGGAATAATTCATATATTATAGTACGTGTTAAGTTATGCCGTGTATATATGGGGTAAATATTATGAGTATTTAAGGTATGAAATTTTGAGGAAAAAGGGTATGTTTGAGATTTTGGTCGCAGTGAGTCACCTGTGTATTTGAGATTTTGGATGCACATGGACTAGGAGCTGCGTTCGAAAACACACTGCATTTCATCCCCACATTTTGGGATGATGCAGGACAAGGCATCGCGTCCTAATTTATCCTTCAACATGAGAATGCAGATGAGGGTTTGAATCTATCCAATTTTTAGATAGTTTTCGACACACACGGACGAAGGCGAGGACAACTTCCTTTGTCCAAAAACGCAAATCTGCCTGGGAAATGGGGATTTTGGACGAGTATAGATGAGGCAAGGATGCACCACCTCGCCTAAAAACTCCCAGTTCTACGAAATTATAGGTTTTATATAATAGGTTTCTTTGTCGTTTAGCCATTAAAAACCCACTAAACCAACCAAGTGTCACTTCCCCATGCCTTGAAGCAGCACCCACACGCCATGGAATCACCTCCTCCACATCAAGGTATGGTCTTCCATCTCATTTGTTGAACGACTGACACACCCACGTAAGGACCTAAGGTAGTCATCTCCACTGCTCTCAATCATTTTCAGCTTCCCTATGTGAGAGAGAAATCCCCTAGAGATCTTGAGTGTTCTACATGATAAGTGGGTATCCTTCGAGTGATAAGTTGCGCCTTGGGACTCAGCTCCTGTCCTTAGGTCTCCTGGTTCTGCTTGGACTTCCTCTAGATAACTCAATCCTTCTCTGTTAATTGTTAGTCTGAGGCATGTTAAGGATATATGTTATGAATGGACACTTAGACGTAGGAAATGTTTAATTTATGCTCTGAATCAACCCGTTGGATGATAGAATATACGAATGAAAATGAACTGTTGTTGGGTTAAGGTTCGATGAACTCTCTGTAATGGATATCACATAGCGTATAGCCACTGTCCTTATTGTTCTATATGAAGCATGAAATGTTGGATTTAGCCTTATAGCATAGTTGATATGTTATTGCCTTTGTTGATGATGAAGGATAATCATAGTGAAGTTTCATACTCTGTTATTTATGACTGACTGCTGCTATATTGTTTTGGATACTGTGATAACTACTTGGACTATGATAAGCTTGAACGTTGGTTAAATAATTGAGGAAAATATTGGACGTATGTTTTCTATTTCTTTAGAATGTATAACCTATTGATAGTTCAAGTTGCGGTAGATGATGTTCCGTTTAGGTGTCAAACAAGTTCTTTGAATTATTATACAAGTTAGAATAAAAAAAGGAAATGAAATTTATAAGTTGTAAATGTTTAATTATGAAGGTACTGAAAAGAGAAGCAGGATAGTGATTAAGTGCTAAATGCGGTAAAGCTTTGAGGTAAGAAATTGAGAAGAGTTGTTGGGCAGCAGAGGCCCTACACCATTAGCAGTGTCTTCCCTTAATTGTTTGTTTATGTTTTCACGATCGTACCATATGAAGGCTCTGTTGTTTGCACGTTATTACTTTAATCTCTGAGCATGTTTAGGATGTTAGCATATCGCTATTATTTCCATGACACTACCGAGCATGTCTACATTGTTATTATTTTCTTTAACTTGCCAAGGATGCCTGTATTATAATTGTTTTCAATAAATTACTAAGTATGTCTATATTGTTGTGGTTTCGTTTAAATAGCCAATCATGTCTATATTGTTATCGCTTTCTTTAAATTACCAAGCATGTCTATACTTTATTGTTCCATTAAATTGTCTAGTACATCTATCTTGTTATTGTTTCCATTAAATTGCCAAGCACATCTATATTGTTATTGCTTCCTATGTTATTATTGTTACCTTGATGAATGGATTGATTGGCTTATGGTTGTAATATTAGCGTTTGTATTGACATGAATAATATTAATTGGAACAAGTAGGAAATCCCACCTCTGGGGTGGTACTCATATGCATTTGAGTGAGGAAAAAGATTAAAGAGAATTAAAGAGAATATATGGGGAGTTGGGGGATGGACGGGTAGTTCGGATCTAATCAGGTAGTCTGGACTAGCTCTTCTCCCTTGTCGGGAACGGGACCAGCTACCCTGGGTGGTTAGATGCCGACCAAGACTATACCTCCGACACGGGTTCTTTCAATATCTCGCTCGACGTACGAGTTATATGGGAAAAAGAATTAAGGAATTAAATAAGGGGAGTTGGGGGATAGACGTGTAGTTCGGATCTAATTAGGTAGTCTAGACTAAGCCCCTCCCTTGTCGGGAACGAGGCTAGCTACCCTAGGTGGTTAGAAGCTGACCAAGACTATACCTCCAACACAGGTTCCTTCAATCTCCTGCTTGATGTACGAGTTATGTAAAGACTTAATGAGAAGGGTTGGCGTGGACCCATTCCAACATAATGAGTTAGAGGCATACAACATATTGCATATCTCATTTCTTATGGGGCCCCGAGCTCCTAGTTTGCTAATTGTGTAGGTGCACACGAGAGAACAAATAAAGAAGCAGTTGATGAGAGATTTACACACGCGAGACTTGTGGTTGGCTGGGCTAAAGGAAGTAAAAGAGAAAAACGTTTTGTAAGTAACCTATAATAATTTGTTTAGTATTCCTTAATTGAAATATTTATGTTTCCGCTGTTTTTTAAGAAAAGATTTTATAACTATGGTTTCCACTACTTATAACAATTTTCACAACGAGTCTAAAGAAAGGATTTTTAACGGTTTGACTTTTTAGAAAAAGAACTCTGATTATATTTTAAAATGGTTATCCGCTGTTTACAAAAGAAAAGAAAATTTTTTAAATTTCACGCTTTTTGATAAGGCAAGACAAACCGGGTCGTTACAGTTGGTATCAGTGCAACTGCGTTTTAAAACTGATTTTGTAAACTGTTTGCCAGCACAACCTTCGACGTTAAAATACTCCATCAACTGTAAGTATGCTAATAGAGTTTTTTCAAGTATTTATTTAGTTTAAGCAGTTTAATTGTAACTGAAAGGATATCATGGTTAGAGAACGAGTTATAAATAATGTTCTGTTTATAGATAAAGAGATGATTTTATGTTATAGTGTATTGATTTATGTAATAGAGGATAAAGAATACTAGAACTGCTTGGAATTTTATGTAGGATGTACGAAATATAGCTTTGGGGAGTGTAAAAACATGGAGACTCTACCCAAATTTTTAGAAAATGGAAAGGTGATAGGAAAAAACAATCTTAGTATAAACTAGGTTAAGTAAATGATTAAGTGAGATCACCTAAGTTGCAAGGACTAGATAGAGAATAAAATTGTTTGGAGAAAGAAGAACTTGAAGGACTAAGGACTATGGGAATTAAGAGGATGATAATCTTAACAATTGGAATGGTAGTCTCGAAACTTAGAGAGGTTTAGGGGAATTATTTCATGTAGAAACGAAAACGTGAAAGATACATGCAAAAGAACACAAAATGAAAACGTGAAAGATAAATGGAAAAGAACGCAAATAAATATGTTACAGGATGAGGTTATATGTCAAAAAGGCCTGGGAACATATGTTAATAGAAAAAAAAACAGAAAAAGAAATATAAAAATGAAGGCATAAAAGAAAGATAAGAAACAAAAATATAGAACATAAAATATAAAAGAAAAACAAAGAGACAAACTACATGCGTATGTTAATGTGGATCCAGACGGTGTCGAGAATTCAAGACACGGCTTACTCTGTAATGGTATTAAAAGTTCTTGTCATTGAAGAAGTAAAAGATCGTAACTTTGAAAAGGAGTGATTATGTCGTAAGTTTTCAGCCACACGTATGGGACGACGCTGAACGGATACAGGTACAAAAACAGAAATAGAAACAAGTCCAGAAACAGTAATGGAAACAGAAACTGCTATGGATATGGATACGGAAACAGAAATGGAGACGAATATGGACACGAAAATGGAGATGGACACAGATAGAGATACGGATACAGACACGGATACGGAAATGAAAAAGGATACAAAGACAGATACAGAAATGGAATAAAAAATAGAGACAGATACGAATATGGAAACGGAAACGAAAACGGATACGGATATGGATAAAGACACAAATACAGAAAGGGAAACGGAAATGGAAACGAATTTATGGAAATAGATACGGATACAGATACAGATACAGAAATGGAAATGGGAAAGGAATTTTAGCTACACGTATACAGATATGGAAACGAAAACGGGAAACGAATTTCAGTCGTAAGTTTTCAGCCAAACGTATGGGACGACGTGGAAACGGATACGAGTACGAAAACAAAAACAAAAACAGGTACAGAAATAAAAATAGAAATAAAAACTTATACGGATACAGATCAGATATAGATACAGATACTGAAACAGAAACGAAGATGGATATGGGCATGGAAACTGAGACGGACATAGATACGGATACAGATACAGACACAGACACGAATACAGAAATTGAAATGGATACAGAGACGGATATGGAAATGGAAACAGAAACAGAGACGGATACAGATATAGATATGGCTATGGAAACAGAAATGAAAGTGGTGATGGATACAGATACGGACACGGATACGGAAACAATAACAGAAACGGAAATAAATTTCTAGAAACAAATTTTTGGAAATAGATACGGATACAGATACTGATACGGAAACAAAAATGGGAAAGGAAACAGAAACGAACACGGATACAAGAATAGATATGAAAACAGAAACTGAAATAGAAACGGATACAGATACGGATACAGATACAGAAATGGGAATAGATACGGAGACAAAAACATATACGAATATAGAAATGGATGCAGATACTGATATAGAGACAAAAAGGAAAACAAAAACGAAAGCAGGTACGAATATGAAAAGGGAAGCAAGATCGAATGAGGATCTAAGAGATAAAATGTGTAACGCCTCGTTAATTTAAAAACGTTTTTATTGATTTAAAAACACGTCATAAAATTTTTTCGCTTAATTTATTAAATAATTAAAACTCTTTTTAAAAGAAACCGAATTAATTAAAACTCATTTTAAAAGAAGCCAAATTCAGAGTAAGCTTTACGAAATAATATTAGGAATTTAAAACATAGTTTTCAAGCGTTCTTAGTAAAAGTTACCAAAGTCCTTATTACAATGTTTTCAAAATGTTCAAAACACTAATAGTTATAACGACCAAAATACCCATCACTCAAAATACCAACTCTCAAAACATGTGATTCGCACCCAGCAGGTCAAATCGGCTGATAACACGAGGGATCATCCTGAAACGCCTCTTCCTCAACTGGTACATATTCTTCATTAAAATCATCACCTACATTACTGGGAAAACAATGAGCCTAACGCCCAGCGAGAATCAAAATATCAATGCAATGCATATGATGCATGATCACACAATGCATTACAGAGGAGATCCATATTTCATCTATTAGTTTGGGGCGATGGGTAAGTCAATTGCTCTCGTGGCTTAACCTATGGTTCCGACGAGGAACCACGCCAATAGGGGTGTCACCACGAGCCATACCCAGTCATTTTGTCGAAGATGTTGGGGGGTTTTAGAACAAGGTAAAGTTGAACCCTAACTTCCGCGTAGCTAACTCTCATCTCACCGCTCCCTATGTGGGAGTATACTATCGTATGGAAGTGTCACCGATCACCAGAACTCCCACACACCTATTTACATATATTAAGTATGACATACAATATGTAAACAGTTCATAAGCCCTAAGATGATGCATGAATGCCATAAATTAAAACAAGGAAACAAAGCACAATAGCCATATAATTATTGCAATATAACTGATAGAACTGTAATCATCACAATTTAAGTTGACATATGCAGTTTTGATTCAAAGATAACACAATTGATGCCATTCCATTTTATTAACTAGCTTTAGTGATGGTAAGGCATTACAAGTTTTCGAACATTATTTACGAACAAGGTGAACACGATCAGATCAACTTAAGTTTAAAGTTCAACTTATCTCTACTTCAACTGTTCTATTTAATCTCCATATTTAATATATAATTGCTGAACCTACTCAGAGTTTAAGAACACTAACTGTAAGCATATGAATAGTTTCAATCTTCAGTTTACAATCCATGGGCGAAAGAATTCCAAGGCTTCTAGGTCAGATCCAAACAGCAAATCAACCATATCCCAGTCCATGCTTCTATGTACTAAGATTTTTCCTCTACTCATGGTTGATAGCAATTCATATTATTTACTCAATTGCAAACATAATGGCGTAAATCTCCAGCAACTAGCAGCCCAATCTAGGTTGTTATATTTCACTAAATATGATTTGTTTCTAATACACACGTTTAACACAAAATCTAAGTGTTGACAGGACAAATAGAAGTGTTGACAGAGGAACTAGAACAACAGATTCAATTCACACACAAAATAGTTCATAGCAAATAATTCAAACCCATAATGTAGGGCCTTCCATTGGCAAAAACAATATTCCAATTGTAACCTTAGTTTTCCAATTCAATATCCAGTAGTTAATTCAGCAGCAAATCAATAGCTACAAAGAGTTCTCCAATTGCTTAATCCTTCACACATTCCCTAAGCAAGGGTGGTATTAGTTTCAATTCTCTAAATCAAAAATCAATCCTGACCCACATGGTGATTCACAAATAAACCAATCAAGTTAACACTTACCTTCACTTCACAAATGGATAGCAATTTCTCCAGACAGAGTAACAATCCACTTACCTCACCACACCACTCACCAAGTTACTTCTTAGCAGGACATCACTCTCACATGTTCACAATTGCCAAATGCTCCAGTACCCAGAGGAGGCTCACCTCATATAGACGGAGGAAGGAGGGAGGGAGAGCTGCAATGCAGACAATGTAGAGGATAAGCTGCTAGATAGTCTGACCTTCGTACAATTCAAGGAAGGAAGGTCCATTGGTGAAGATCCACGTGGAAAGCCTTCCAATCCTATGGGAGAGGCCTTACATTGTAGAAGGAGGCTGGAGGAGAAAAGATTTGGCGAGTGCAGCAAGAAATTGGAAGAAAGAGAGGGTGATTTAAATGGATTTCTCGAATTTTTTTACTTTTCAGACAATATAAGTCGTCCGAAATCTTTTTCGGACAAGACCGAGGCGTCCAAAAACGTACAAAAATTGGTACAAATTCAAATCGACAACGTCCGCGTCGTCTGCGGCCAGATTTCGGACGAGACTGAGGCGTCCGGCATAAAAATTGGTACAGATTCGAACCTACAACGTCCGCGCCATCCGAGCCTTCATCCGAAAACTCGTTGTACACACTTTTCTTAAATTCCAACTTAGATTCACTTTCAATATTAACTCTATACTTTCCAAACATAATTCAACGCATGTACCATTATGAAATATGATATAATTTGCATATATATATATATATATATATATTAACCATCCAATTTAATACATCGATAAACGGGGAAAAATATATTTTTGGGGTATTGCAAAATGAATGGTAGATTGATGGGAACCTTTCAAATAAAATTAACGTAACTAATGAAAATTTTGATGAAATGAAGTACAAGTACAACAAGAAGGCTATGTCATTAAGTAGGATGCTAGAAGAGGAGGATCAACTACATTGTGCTCCCAGAAAGATGCAATGGCTTGCTCACAATAAGGTTCGAATGATCTTAAAAGAATAGGAAAAACTAAATTAGGAAATGAATGTATGGTTTGGCATTTTGTTAAGTTAGGGAACGTAGCGGATGTAGAAGTATTGAAACCATTGGAAGATTGAGGATATGTACGAGGTAAGAAGATGTTTGGATACTTATGTGATGAAATAGTTAATCACAATGTTGGATTGTTAAGTCAACGGAGAATTCGCAGAGCAAATTTGGAGGACGAAATTTATATAAGGAGGGAGGAATGTAATACCCCGATAATTTTTCCCCGTGTATGCTAAGGAACTAATTGTTTAAATAATTCATATATTACGGTGCATGTTAAGTTATGACATATATATATGGGGCAAATATTATGGAGTATTTAAAGTATGAAAATTTGAAGAAAAAGAGTATGTTTTAGATTTTGGACGTAGTGATTAACCTGTGTATTTGAGATTTCGGACACACGCGGACTAGGAGCTCGTTCGAAAACACATTGCATGTTGTGCTCACATTTTGGGGCGATGCAAGATGAGGCTTCACATCCTAATTCATCCTTCATCGTGAGAATTCGGACGTGCTAGGATGATCGCGGATGGTAGCAGACGCAGAGGGTTTGAATTTGTCCAATTTTTGGACAGTTTCGGACGCACGTGGACGAAGGCGAGGATGACTTCCTTCATCCAAAAACACGAATCTGCCTGGGAAATGGGGATTTTGGATGAGCGTAGACGAGGCAAGGATGCACCCGTCGTCTAAAAACTCATAGTTTTGCGAAATTATAGGTTTTAAATAATAGGTTTCTTTGTTGCTTAGCCATTAAAAACCCACTAAACTGACCGAGTGTCACCTCCCCATGCCTGGAAGGAACTCCCCCACGCCTTGGCATCACCTCCTCCACGTCAAGGTATGGTCTTCCATCTCCTTTGTTGAACGACTAGCACACCCAGGTAAGGACTTAGGTAGTTATCTCCACTGAACTCAGTCATTTTCAGCTTCCCTGTGTGAGAGAGAAATCCCCTAGAGATCTTGAGTGTTCGGCATGATAAGTGGGTATCCTTGGAGTGATAAGACGTGCCTTAGGACTCAGCTCCTGTCCTCGGGTCTCCTAGTTCAGCTTGGACTTCCTCTAGGTAACTCAATCATTCTCTGTTAATTGATAGTTTGAGTCATGTTAAGGATAATGTTATGAATGGATTGTTAGACGTAGGAAATGTTTAATCTATGCTCTGAATCAACCCGTTGGATGATAGAATATACGAATGAAAATGTTCTGTTGTTGGGTTAAGGTTCAATGAACTCTCTATAATGGATATAATAGACCGTATAGCCAATGTCCTTATTGTTCTATATGAAGCATGAAATGTTGGATTTAGCCATGGTTGATATGTTATTGCCACTGTTGATGATTAAGGATAATCATAATGAAGCTTCATACTCTGTTATTTATGACTGACTGCTGCTATGTTGTTTTGGATACTATGATAACTCCTTGGACTATGATAAGCCTAAACATTGGTAAAATGATTGAGGAAAATATTGGACATATGTTTTCTATTGCCTTAGAATGTATAACCTATTGATAGTTCAAGTTTAGATAGATGATGTTCCATTTAGGCGTCAAAGAAGTTCTTAGAATTATTATGCAAGTTAGAATACAAAAAGGAAATGAAATTTATATGTTGTAAATGTTTAATTATGAAGGTGTTGAAAAGAGAAGAAGGATAACGATTAAATGCTAAACGCGGTAAATCTTTGAGGCAAGAAATTGAAAAGAGTTGTTGGCTAGTAGAGGCCCTACACCATTAGCAGTGTCTTCGCTTAATTGTTTGTTTATGTTTCCACGAAGCTGCCATATGAAGCTTACGTTGATCGAACGTTATTACTTTGATCTTTGAGCATGTTTAGGATGTTAGCGTATCGGTATTATTTCCTTTACACTTTCGAGCTTGTCTACATTGTTATTATTTCCTTTAACTTGCGAAGCATGCCTGTATTATAATTATTTTCTGTAAATTACTAATCATGTCTATATTATTGTGGTTTCCTTTAAATAGCCAAGCATGTCAATATCGTTATCACTTTCTTTAAATTACCAAGCATGCTTATACTTTATTGTTTCCTTTAATTGCCTTGTATATCTATCTTATTATTGTTTCCATTAAATTGCCAAGCACATCTATATCGTTATTGCTTCCTATGTTGTTATTGTTTCCATGATGAATGGATTGATTGGCTTATAGTTGGAATGTTAGCCTTTGTATTGACATGCATAATATTAATAGGAACAAGTAGGAAGTGCCACCTCTGGGGTGGTACTCATATGCATTTGAGTGAGGAAAAAGATTAAAGAGAATTAAAGAGAATATATGGGGAGTTGGGGGATGGATGAGTAGTTCGAATCTAATCTGGTAGTCTGGACTAGGTCTCCTCCCTTGTTGGGAATGGGACCAGCTACCCTAGGTGGTTAGAAGCTAACCAAGACTATACCTCCAACACATGTTCCTTCAATCTCCTGCTCGACGTACTAGTTATATGGGAAAAAGAATTAAAGAATTAAATATGGGGAGTTGGGGGACAGACAGGTAGTTTGGATCTAATTAGGTAGTCTAGATGAAGCCCCTCCCTTGTCGAGAACGAGACTAGCTACCCTAGGAGATTAGAAGCCAACCAAGACAATGCCTCTAACACAGGTTCTGATGCACCCCAAGGTCCTATCATCGAAACCTGAGCCAATAGGCTCATTGCTTATATAATTAGTTACTATTTTTCAGGATTGAATAAACTAGAAGAACTTGAGCACGAACGAATGCATGATGACAAGGAGGCTCCTTGACATTTAATCACATTTTGACCGAGGACAATTAGGAATTGACTTCCATTGACGCTTGGAGAATGGCCCAACAACCATGGACTTAAATAAGCCCACACACTTAATCAAATGGGTGGGACCAAGTCCAATTGGAGAAGAAGAGAAAGCCCACACATCCTTGGCCAATTGCTCTCCTTAAATGTATTAGGTGGCCTTGAAATCACTAAAATAACTTTACATCTTCCTAGGTAAGCCTTGTCTCACTAGAGAAGGATCTAGAGATGACAATTCATATTCCAAGATGCTCTTATAGTTTTCTAGACTCTTTTCAATTTCCTAGGTGATGAATCTTCTCTCTCTCTCTCATCCCCCTTCTTATAAGTAATTAATGTTTGTCTTGGTTTGCTAATGACCTTTCCTCTTCTTAGGTAGTTGGTTATTAGCATCTATTTATTATTGGCATTGTAAATTGTGTCCAAAGATGGGTTATATACACCCCCCCCCCCATATTTAAGTAAGTAATTAATGTTTGTCTTGGTTTGCCTAATAGCTTTGTATTGTCTCCTTGCATTTTTGTGGCACATTAGGTTCTTTCAATCTCCTGCTCAGTGTACGAGTTATGTAAAGAATTAAAGAGAAGAACGGTTGGGGTGCACCCATTCCGACATAATGAGTTTGAGGCATACAACATATTGCATATCTCATTTCTTACTAGGTCTCGGGCTCACAGTTTGCTAATGATGTAGGTGCACATGAGAGAACAAATAAAGAAGCAGTTGATGAGGGATTTGCACAAGCAAGACTTGTGGCTACCTGGGCTAAAGGAAGTAAAAGAGAAAAATGTTTTTGTAACTAACATGTAATAATTTGTTTAGTATTCCTCAATTAAAATATTTATGTTTCCGCTATGTTTTAAGAAAACATTTTATAACTATGGTTTTCCACTGCTTATAACGATTTTCAAAACGAGTCTAAAAAAAGAATTTTTAATGGTCCAACTTTTTAGAAAAAGAACTCTGATGATATTTTAAAAAAGTTTTCCGCTGTTTACAAAAGAAAAGAAAGTTTTTAAATTTCACGCTTTTTGATAAGGTAAGAAAAACTGGGTCGTTATAATTTATGACTTGCAATGTGGGTACAAGCACGAGAGAATAATGAACAGATTAAGGAGCAAATGATGAAGGATTTGCATGGGCAAGTCTAGTGGTTGGCTAGGCTAATGGTATCAAAGAGGAAAGAATTTTGTAAATATAATGTAAACTTTTTATTCATTAACTTTTAAATGAATTGTTTATGCTTCCGCTATGTTTTAAAGAAAAATGATTTTATAAATAGAGTCTTCACTATAAATTGAGAAAAAGGATTTTATAAATAAGTCTTTTGCTATTAATGATGATTTAACTAACGGGTTTTAAGTAAAGAATTTTTAACAATAAGGTTTTAAAGAAAAGAACTCTAATTTCAATTTAAAAAGTTTTAATAAAGACTTCCGCTATTGTTTTATAAAAGGAAAAGAAAAATTTTTATATTAAATGTATTTTTAAATGTAAGAAAAAAAGGGTCGTTACAAGATAAGTCTTGTACGTTGAAGGTGGATGACACTCCATATTCTTCCAGAAGATCTATCTTGTAGGCATTATTGTTGATTCTTTCCAATATTTTGAATGGACCATCGACTCTTGGCATGAGTTTAGAATTTCTTTGTTGTGGAAATTGTTCTTTCCATAGATAAAGCCATACTAGGTCACCTTTCTTTAATATCATCTCTTTTATTCCACGGTTGGCTACCCTTGCATGGGTTTCATTCCTTCTTTCAATTGTCGTCCTTGCTTTTTCATGTATTTCTTTCATCATGTCGTCCTTCTTTTGCCTCATCGGAATTATCAATCTCTTTGTTTGGTAAGGCCACAAGATCTATCAGAGTGTGCGATTTGAATCCATATACTATCTCGAAAGGAGTTCTTTGTGTACTTCGGTGCACACTTCTATTATATGAAACTTGAGGAAATGTAGGTGCAAATCCCAATCCATCAATCTTCCATTCAATATTCTTCTTAAGACTACTCTCAATGTTTGGTTGACTAGCTCAGTTTGTCCATCGATTTGGGGATGGAATGATGTGCTAAATAGTAGCTTCGTCCCAAATCTCTTCCAAAGGCTCCTCCAAGTGTCACGGTCGAAAACAATGGAGCAAGGAATCCCATGCAACCGCATCACTTCTTTGAAGAACAAGTCGGCCACATGAACAACATCATCCGACTTAGTGCATGCAATAAAGTGAGCAATCTTTGAGAATCTATCAACAATGACCATGATGGAATCTTTTGATCTTGATGTCCGAGGTAATCCCTAGAAGAAATCCATGATAACCTCAACCCATGGATGTGTTGGAACTGGCAAAGGTAGATAGAGTCCTTGGGCTAGAGCCTACTCTTGGCTTTTTTTTTTTTTTGCAAACAACACATCTTTCCACAATCTTTTGTACATCTTTGAGAAGGTGAGGCCAATAGAAGTTCTCCTTTACCGCTTCATAGGATTTCTGTTCTCCAAAGTGGCTAGCCAAGCCCCTGCTATTTGTTTCTTTGATTAAAGATTCTCGAAAGCTACATCTTGGAATACAAATCTTGCCAACTTTGAAAAAATAACCATTCATAAGATAAAGTCCTCCCTCGGTCTTCTTTAAGAGCTTTTCATACCATTTCCTGAATGTCTATATGATTCGCGTAGACACTCTTTATCCAATCGAATCCGTATAGCTTAGCATCAAGTTTGGTGAGGATGGAATACTTTTGTGATATGGCATCGGTTATTGCTAAAGTACTTTTCCTTTCTTGCCACAAGCATGGTTGATTTCATCTTACCTTGCCTTAATGCTTTATAATCTTTGACAACTTGCTTCGATTAGAGTGGAGTTAGTTTGACTGTTTTCCCATTGAACTTGAATGTGAAACAATTGGTGAAACCATCATGTGCAGTCTTTATATCATATTGCCAAAGTCTCCCCAAAAGTAAATGACTAGCGCTCATAGAAACCACATCACATAGTACTTTGTCCATGAAACTCCCAATAGAAAATTCAATTAAAGTGTGCTTACTTACCTTGATGTCGTCTCAGTCATTTAACCAACTTAGCTTGTAAGGAGTCAGAAGCAAGGCTATTTCCATTCCCAATTTACTCACTAGATTCGTAGAAACCACATGAGCACAACTCCCTCAATCAATAATTAGAGAGAAAACTTTGTCTTTGACTTTGGAACGGCTATGGAAGATGCTTTCTCTTTGACAATCATTGATACTTGCCTTGGTAGTGAGTGTTCTTCAAATGACCATAAGGAGGGGACCCTCTTGAGCATGTAAAGTTTCCACTGGTGCTCCCTCCTCATGTGTTTCTTGCTCCTCACTTTCATCATCACTTTCAATCTCATTAGTATCTTCTCTTAATACCATCACTTTCATATTTGGACATTGGTAGGCATAGTTTCTGGCTCCAAGACATTTGAAACACTTAATTTCCCTTGTCTTTGGCTTTGGTGCTTCCATAGGTAGCTTCTCGTCGTCACTTGGCTTTGTAGTAGCACCTCTCATGTTCATACCATTGTCTTCAAGTTTAGGTGGTGGCTTGGAGAAGCCTGTGTTTCTTTGAGGGAATCGGCTAACCCTCTCTTTCTCCTTTCTCTTCTTATGTCTTTCCACTTTTAGAGCCAACTTGATCACAACCTCCAAGGTGTTGTAGGGTTGAAGCTCAACAATATTCCCAATATCATAGTGAAGTCTTTGGATGAACCTTGTGATAGTTTGGTCTTCCGGCTCTTGCAATTCACACTTGGTTTTAAGGTTTCAAATTTGGCCACATACTCTTCTATTGATGAAGACACTTGCTTGAAGCCTTGCAATTGATAATAGAGCTCTTGCTTGTAATGACTTGGAACAAACCTCTCACTCATGAGTCTTTTTAATAGCTTCTAAGTTCGGTTGTCTTCTCCCTCATGTCTTGTAACATCTCGTATAAAAATTTTCTTTCCTTTGTAAAACACTTGTGATGGAAACCAGAATAATAAACATACAACGGAAGTCTCAAAGTAAACATACAGTGGAAGTCTTTTACATTTAAATACCACAAATCAATAGTTTAAAAAATATTAAATAAACACAAGTAAGTCATTGACTTAAAACAGTTTGAAGTCATAGAAACACTTAAAAGCTTTTAGATCATTTAAATACATTTATTTCATTTTCGTGAGCCATAACCTTGTCAATGTCGCCAACAACACAAACGTCCAACCTGGTAATACTCCATCAGCTACAATCTTTAACAACTTATCCAATCATCAGCTCCTTACCTACATCAACGGACTCTAACTATGAGTCTAAAGCTTAGTAAGCGGTATAAAAGTAAAACATGAAATACGCATATAATTTTTGTAAGTGGTATCGTTCTGAAATACCACTTACCTGGAGTCCTTAGCTTTAAAGAGTTTTAGTATTTGCAGTTGTCTTCCATAAAACCTATTCAAAATTTAACATATGAAATCATCATTAAAAATTCTACAATATAAAGGACAATATTTCTTAATTTATGTCCTTTTCTCATCATCCAACTACAAAGTAACAACACCTCACTCATACCAAAGAGTCCATCCAAAATCCAAATCGTAGCATTCAACCCCCCTGCCACTAAACAACAACGGAATAGACTGATCGACAACCAACAAAATCTTAACTTCGACTAAGATGCATTGCACAACCAACGTAACTGTTACAATCATTAACCACCATGTAAGACCTTATTCCTTAAATATCTTCTCCAAGAATTCCACGTAATAACACTTCTAAACAATCAAACCAATATCTAGACAACTTCCTCAAGCAATAAGCCAACAATTAATTCAATCATATAGTGTAATAACCTAAACTAAAGGACTACAGGGGATATATATTTGTCTATTCTAAACGTCATGACCAGAACGATTAACCAACGAATTATCATTAACCTCAGACAGTAATCATTCTAGTATATTTTTCCACTTAAACAATCAATACACTATAAACAATCCTTGGGCACAAATCCAACAAACAGAATATTCTATATATCACAATTATTCAACAGAGAACAACTGAAAGAATCCAACACCTAAAGTATCCCAGAACATGAAAACAAAGGGAACACCCAAACTTCCTTTCACCTTCACCAACCACTATTTCACCTCTCGATGTTACCTTCTTCCTTCTCCTTTACTGCTTCTGTAAAACTCACAAAAGCACACACAGTTACTCTCAGATCCTCACAACAATTCCATCACAACCGTTCACACTCTCACCATAATTCCATAACTTCACACTTCACTCATTCATTAACCAAATGAAGCACTTCTCTCACTCAGTCACAAACTCCAAAAACAAGAAAGACTTCACCAAAGGTTTTGGAAGAGCTTCCCCATGCATTTCATCTCTTTGAACACTCGTCCCTCTTCTAGTTATTTATAGACCACAACCATGACCTTCCAATGTCTGCTTGAAGATAGAAGGCCAGAGGATGTAGCCTCTTCATCGTCCAACGACCCTTCGACGTCCAGACGTTTCTTAGGTCAATTTGTTTCATCTTCACGTTAGTTAAACCTCTCCATGTTATCATCATAAATTGGCGGTTGCTCAAATTCCTTAGTTAGCCGATCGACCACCGTGCAGCCAATCGACCACGAATTCCTTCATTAAAAATTAGCAGTCAATCAAGCTGGACATTTGACTCACACCCATGTGACCGCCATATTTCCTTCAGAAAACTTCAAATTTTCATGCCGGGCGATCGACACCACGTCGATCGACCGGCCCAAATGATCGCCGATTCCAAATTGATCTTTGCTGTTTAATTCTCCAGATTACTCACATGTTCACGTATTTCCTTAACGTGATATTTATATTCATATATATATATATATATATATATATATATCCTCATTAAACTATATACATTTATACGACCTTATAACCTCATTATTAACTACTTCCAATATTACTTATCTTAACTCTAACTATCATTTTCTAACTCTCCAATTTATTCTTGTATCACTTAAACAAACCTTATATGCAAGACCAACATGCTCTAAATCCATAAATATATATTTGAACATCGATATCAATTAAATGAACTTATACTATATGCTTCACTATTCTTCCTTCACATTATCCTTCATTAAATCCAATATGCCCTAAAATATAATAATTCCTATACCTTCAACCTTATTATATCCAAATACATTTTCTCTTACTAATTCCAATAACTATCAATCCAGTTGATATCATCTTATCTAACTCCAAATATTATCAAGCAATTCTCCAATTAACTTCAATCCTTTCCATAAGCTAATTATGAACATAATAGGGTATCATAATTCACTTTTTTCAAATATGTTTCTCTTGAACAATATCTTTATTTGTCCAACTCAACTCCTATCATCCCCAAAATTATCACTTGAGTCGTATGCTTAGCATAACAAAGTTTCGAGATATTACATGTCTTCTCTTTGATTGAACATTGTTCCACCATATACTAGCATAACCCATGAACTCTAGTGTGGCTAGTTGAATATTCTTTCTCTTCGAGAAGTTGTAACATTAAAATATCCTTTCAACCTTTTCTATCCATTCAATATAATCATGACCATTGCTAGAACCATTGAACAATGGGATGGATACCTTGATAAGCTTCGAGTCATCTCTTTGTATTGGTCCCCTTCTATGATTGGGGAAGTCTCCATACTCAGTTTCCTAATTTATGAAATCCTCATCACTATCCGAATGGGAGAACCTTTCCTTTGGTCTTGTTGAAAGAGGACTTCCTCTTTGTTGATCCTTAGAACTCATGAATTGTTGGAACATGTACCGAAGCTCATCAACTTGCCTTTGTATACTTGACTCGGCTTCTCACATTGATGGTGGCTCGGTGTCAGAAGCATTGGTCGAATTTGCCTCAACTTTTTATGCTTCCTTTGTAGATCCTCATGTCATCACGAAGAAAGGAAAAAGTACAACTAATAGGAGCAATTTTAACTCTGATACCAAATGACGCACTATTGGAATGGAATGATAATATAACCTATTAGATATTTGAAGTGTTGAAGAAACTGATAAAGTGTTGATCGACCGAGGTGTAAGTATGCGAAAGGAGAGTCTGGTTAGCAATGAAGAGTTCTGATCATCCGCAAGGTTTACGGTCGGAAGGGCGGTCGAATGCCTGAAGGAAAATTAAAACAGATTCAAATGAATTCTTGAGTGGTCAGTTGGTTGAGGAGAAGGTGATCGACCGGTCTTTCGAAGCTTTCTATATTTTTTTGCAATTCTCTTTATGGAAGGTCTAACTTTGGAAACCCATATCTTTCTCAATTTGGAAGCTTTTTTTTATGAAATTTGGAACTTGAATTCTCTAATGAATGGAAAAAGAACCCCTTCAAGAATAATGAAAATAATGCAACGGATTTGGAAATATGCTTGAGAGAACTTAATTGGTCAGAAATAGCAAGTAGTTGTAACTAACACTCACATATGGATGACTTTACCAATGAAAATCCTCATGGAAGTTGGACACCTCTTCACACACCCTTTCTTCAAGAAGTAAGAGTACGAATACCAATAAGAGAACTTACTCAATTCACAAGTAAGCCCAATCTTGTAATGCAACACACATAAGAAGACTTTGGATGTAACTCACCAAAGGTTTGAAAGAGGAATCACTACAATTTTGAAATAAAGTAAAAAATTTTTAATAATCAAACTTTAATGTCTTAAAGACACATACTAGGTGACTTTATATAGCCAATTACAAAACATAGAATAAGAAATAACATAATAAGAAACAACCTAGATATTCGGTCATATTTTGCCGATTACTATACTTGTAATTAGGTCACTTTCTAAAGTAATTATTTAATCATTCTTGCTGGCTTTTGCTCCATGTTTTTGGTGACTTTTGGTAGCTACTTTTTCCTCAAGTTTAACCATTGGGATGGTTACCAAATCTATGCATCAATCGGCCTTCCTTTGTCCACTTGTATGGCCGATGTAGGAAGTTTGTACATCTCCTCTTCCTTTGCTCTTCATTGCCCTTCAAGCTTGTCTTTTTTAGCTTCTTTCCATAGTAATAAGTGCATGGGCATCCCTTGATCTTCATGGGTTGGAAGCTCTTCTATTTGGGTCAAGATTGAGGTACCTTCCAAATAGTTTGAGAGGTAAGTATTGATGAATCTTTGGACCCTTGCTCTTATAATTGGACCTTGTAGTCCATCAGAAATCATCAAAAATTATAATTTTTAGGCAAATCCAAGCATACAATTTGATGTGCCCCAAGGACCGATCACTCGCTCATGAGCCAAGGGCTCATTTGTTTTCTAACCTTTTTATTTATTTTGTAGGTGCTTTTTCTCTAGCTAACTTGGAGGAGAGTTTTGATCAATTTCACAAAGAGGAGTCGGTGCATTTGGTCTAGTGGATGTCATGCTAAACATAGAAGAAATGGTGGGCTTTCCTTTTCGCCTAGAATCTGACCTCCGGGCGTTCAAGAGCATTTTTGGCTATCGAGAAGACTTCATTTTAACTTTTGTCCTTCATACAATTTGTAACCGACATCCAGAGCTTTCCAAAGTGGTATTTGGTGTTACATTTAGGGTTTGTTTGCTATGTCAAACGACCCATTTACATAGGCAAAAATCCAACCACAGAATTATTTTGTGTTTTAATTTTGAGGTCATTTTTGTCATTTGCTGTTTAGGGTACATTTGTAAATTGTAATTTTCCATTAGAGAGGTATTTTATCCTCTCTAATGAACCCTAATCGACTCTCAATTGGAAAACCCTAAATTTAGTGATATTCAGCTGTGTGCTCCCTTGAAGAACTGTCAGCTCCTCTCTCGGATTTCCTTCATTCTATCAAATTGGTTTGCTTGTTCTTGCTAGGTCTCAAGTAAACTGATCTTTGCTGCCTCTTCAAGCCCTCTTCCTCGTTGTTGTGGTGCTTGTGGTGTGGAGATAGAAGAACCAGTAAAACCCGGTGGAGAGAGCCATTCTGGAAGTGGCCGAACTAGTCGCCCCCTTGGAGTTGGAGGGTCAGCGGACTTCATCGGTTTGTCACCTCTTATTCATCCATCCTCTTGAAAAGTGATTCTGGTTTCTTGAAGTTCTTGATTGTTTTCTTTATTGGTGTGGATTTGGTGGAAATTTTATTGTGATTTGGGATTGATAATCATTGATTTAAAAGGAAAGTATTTGTCACCGTGAATCTGTTTTTGGTAAGCTTCAGATCTGGTTCTGATTTGTATCACGCATTGTAATACCCCGACTTTTTAAGTGGGTTAACTATCGGGATATTACCAAGAACGTACTCGTTAAATTATATATTATGGAAATTAACATAATTAAAATAAAATAAATATTAATTTAATGAATTAAATTATATAATATTTGTAATTAAAAATGTAAAGGGATTAAATTAATGGAATTAAGGGGATTTAATAAATTAATTATTGGGTTAAAGAAATTAAGAAATAAGAGGGATTAAAGTGGGGTTAAAATTAATGTTGGATTAAATAATTTTAATTATTGAATTAATTATTGAGGAGTGTTATGGATGGCATGAACCGGTTCAGCAAAACTGGTTCACACCATTAAATTGGTTCGCTGGGCAAACTAGTTATGTGGAGAAAACAGAACGGCTGAAAGCCATTTTGTGAAGGGAGAATAGACGAAAGGAGAGAGGGAGGGAGAACGCAGAGAGCAGAGCGACGAGAAGAGACGCGACGGGAGAGACGGCGATGATGGAGCTCGCCGGCACATCCTTCATGGCTGGAGTCACCGTGCGATGTGAGGAATGGCGACGCAGGTCACGGGAGGCTAGGGCTCGGGATCAAATCATGCCGGCGTTGATTTTTCAACTTTGGTAGAGGCGTAGTCGAGGTACGCCAACAATTTCTGTCTTTCCCATTTTGTTGGCCGGCGTTTCGCGTGGAACGTCGGGGGGGGGGGGAGGGGAGGTTGGCTGTTCAAGCTGGACTAGCCGAAGGCCATGGTCCAGCTTGTGATTTGGTTCCTTCTGGTGTGTGCTCTACATGTCGATAGGGAGATAAATTAGACCTCGTAGCTGTGGATGGCAGGGAGTAGATTATGGAATGCCCTACTAGTGTAGAGGGATCGATGAGCTGTGTCATGTCAATAAATTGGAGAAGCCGAGTGCAGAAGATGAAGTTGGAGCTCTTTGGAGGATAGAGCTTAGCCGTGGCACTCTAGTGGTGATGAATGCAGAGGAGGAAAGAAGAGGAAGAATAGAAACAGAGGAGGATGTAGTTGGAGGCAAAGATGGGAACTCTAGAGGTTGGCCGAGAGCTTCTGAGGGTGAGCTTCCTTCTCTGTTATTTTGGTTATTTGGTTTTTGTCTTCTAGTGATGCAGTTAAGGATTTCTAAACTAATTACTTGTTGAAATAATATGTAGTTGTTGAGTTACAATTTTGATTCTAAATATTGGTTGGGATATATACTATTGGAATTTGTTTGAGTCGTGATACGTTGGAGTACTTCAAGTATGCTCTGTAGTTCTGATTAACTGTCATGGGCTAGGTAAGTCTCTGTGATGTTATTGGTCTGAAAGCATGTTAAGTGTATATTACAAACGGATTGTTGGGGGTAGGAGACGTTAAACCTGTTTATGTTACATGTAATGGACTAGCCTCACTGCCTAGTGGTTATGCAAAATGCCTCTGTTGGTGATTATGACTAATCATATTGAAGATGTCAACTAAGTTGTAAACAATAGAAATGGTTAAGTAATTGGGTATTAATTTGGGAGGACTTAGGATTTGGGTCATAGAAGTAAGGTTATTAATATGTGATTTTAACGACAGGTTATTCAATGATTCTAAGGGTATCGGAAGGAAAGAGAAGGATAGCAATTAAGTGCTAGCGCACAATAAAGAATTGAGGTAAGGAAAATGGGGTTTCTTGGCCATTTGGAGGCCCTACACCACAAGTGGGTGTGCGTGAGTTATTTCCTTACTGTTAACTGCTAGTTGCTATTAGTTAAGTTGCTTTTTAAATGATAGTTCCATGGATGATTATTGCTATTATATCATTATTGCTTTCGTTGCTGCACATATTTCTTGCACCTATTTCCTACGTTGATGATAGCATAGATTTGTTAGTACTATGTAGATTTGGTTAAGTTCTGTGGCATTTTCCTTTTGTTGTTGTGCCCTGTTTTATTGTCTGTCACGTGATACAAATGCCTTGTGTTATAAAGAAAGGATGAATGTTAAAATGGTGACGAATGGTTAATGCGTGAAAGGATGAATGCTTAATGTCTACTTTACTTACTGTTATTTATTTGTGCCATAATTCCTTCATTGTTCTGCCATTGGTTCTGTTGTTATTTCCTTGTTTGATATCTATGTCAAATTAACCAGCATGTTAACAAATAGAGATAATCTAAGTAGGAAAATAATGTAGTTAGACTTAAGTATGTTAATTTACATGAGTATGTTAACTATTATTCAAACATATTAATTTGATTAACTAATCAGTTAATTAACAACTAATCCTTAAACATGTTAATTAATTTGTTAGTTGAGTATATTAATTAGTAATTAATTAATTAGCCTTGAGCATGTTTAACATGTTAATTAACTCAACTAGGGTAATCGACTAGACTTGAATAGGTTTCATTAATTAATTAGTTGCTAGTTGCTCAATTAATAATTAGTTATACTTGTTAACCTCCTTTTTTGAGCATGTAATGAACTAGGGTCACCAACCAGATTAATACCAGTGTGTGTAATTAAATAACCAGCATGTTTAGATTGATTAACTAGCATGTTTAAACCATCTAATCAGCATAACACGCGTAAATCATCTAGCAGCATGTTAGTGTAACTAACTAAAGTTAGTAATTAGAATTGAGTACGTTTAATTGATTATTCCAACATGTTTATTGGCTAGTGTTTAATTGGACATGTTATTGATATTGAAGCATGTAAATTATTCTTTAAGCATGATTAGTTGACACTAGATTTAAGTATGATTAGCTAAGTAAGATAAAAACATGTAATCAACCCTTGAGCATGTAAATTAATTAGGATAATTAACTAGATGATAATTATAATCCTTTTTGAACATGTTAATTATTTGGTTGTAAATAATAACAAGTTCTTAAGCATGTTAATTAAATTATGCTTTACTTTCATATGCTCGTCGTTGGTTAATTCATGGTATTTCCTTTGTTATTGTGATTTACATATCCAATCATGTTTCCCGTTGTTTGATTAGCTCTACAATTGCTTCCTTTACATGCTGTACTTTATTGGGTACTCCATTGTTATTACTTGTCTTTGTGTGCTTGTTCAGTTACTGCTATTCCATTATATGCCCTTTCATTTATTATACGTGCTTTCAATTACAATTACTTTCCTTATATGTGCACTTCTATTCTTATGAATGTTATGTCATGTCATCATGCATCACAATAGGTTGAGAATGTATGAGCATACATCATGTTAATAGAGACTAATAGGGAGTACCACGGGGTGGTACACAAACATGCATGAGTGAGGATAAAATGATGGAAAAGGGTAAAAATAATAAGATAATAAAGGTTCCTGTGGTACCGGTAGCTTAGCCCGACATAGGAACTGGGATAAGAGTTAATAAGATAATAAAGGCTTCTGTGGAACCATCAGCTTAGCTCGGCACAGAAATTGGATAGAACAAGTAAAGAAGAAAAGGGGATTGGGAGTGGATGGGTAGCAGATATAGTTTGCAATCTAGGCGGAGCCCCTCCCTCATACGGTACGGGGGAGTTTTAGATTGCAAGAAAAAGGTTAGATCCAAGCACTATGCCATTGCACGAGAAAAACCTCCCAATTCCAGCTCGAAGTACGAGTAATGACTTAAAGTAAAATAATAAAATGGTAAATGGCTAATGAAAGGATTGGGTTGGGTGGCCCCCATTCCAAAAGGACTAAAGAGAGACATTTCATGCATTTTCCCCTTTTCCTTATTAAGCCTTCGGGCTTATAGTTTACTTGTAGTGTAGGTGTAGGTACTGAAGTCAATGCACAGTCTAGGAGTAGCGAAAAGAAAAGATGAACAGATAACATCAAAGCAGGGATGATGGATTTGCATGCGCGAGGAAGTTCATGGCTGACCGGGCATAAAGAGGGTAAAAGAGAACTAATGTAATTAAATTAAGTTTTTCAAAATGTATTTAATTGTCAGTTTTACTTATTAAATGTAGTATTTCACTTGTCTAGCATTTCTTCATTAAATTGTTAATTACGCTTCCGCAAAGCTTTTAAATAAAAGATTTTCATAACGCTTTCGCATAGTTTATTAAATGAGATTTTTATAATAAGTTTTATGAATAATTTGTAGCAGTCCGAATTTAGGTGCACTCTAATTTGATTTTAAAAAGAAATTTTAAATTTTCACACATTTTAAAGAATTTAAGAAAATCTAGGTCATTACACGCATAGCTCTGCATATGCGTGATATTTGAGGCTAATAATTGATAGAGATATTGCTGGGATTGTTAAGCATTAACCCTCCAAAATTGGGACTAATTAAGTGTATGCAAGTGGAGATCTAGTTGTGCTATTCTTGACCGCCAGAATCTGTCCTGCAAAACCCTAATCCGAGGGTGGTAACTATAGTAATGTAACTCCGAATTTGAAGCGAGTTTGAAGCTAGATTTTGGATATAATTCTCTTTGGGTTGTTGTCCTAAGCTCCTGTAAGTTTTAACCCTTAACTCTGTATGCCACTGAAGTTACACCTGTTTAAAGATTAAAGGCCGGATTATTCATATAGCCGAGAATCTATTGTGATTGTGTTGCCTAGAGTCTTCTTGGACTCTATCACAATTGGTGCAATGACATTTTTTTTCCTAACTCCTGGACGTTTTCTGGAAACAAGGAAAGTGCTGTAACATTTTGAGTTGATGCCTTTTTGACGTTTTGTTTAACCGTCCCCTGTGCTTGGTTTTGGGTCATCCCCTGGCCCTTGTTCTGGGTTGTTTCTAGGACTTTTTTCAGATCTCTTTTGGATCATTCTCTAGAATAATATTTAAGCCAAGGCTTCATCGCCATGGCACGTCGGGATGCTTTTGAACTATTCTCTAGAATATTATTATGGCATGAGCTTTGTTGGTAAGGCACGTAGGCCCATTTGTCATTTCTTTTGGTTTAGATTCCTATTCATAGTTCTATTCTTGGTATAAGACCTATCCATTATCATTAGAGTTTTAGAAGGAATTTTCACCTCAGTTTTGTTGTAGGTTTCAATGAGTTCACTAACTTCGAGCTTGTTCCTGAGAGTACCATTCCTAGTGGTAGAAAGCTAACAACCATCGAGGTAATTGTATTCACACATGCATCATAGTTTTCAAGACCATTATTCTGTTATAAATCAAACAAAAAACTCAACATATCATGTTTGGCACCATATCAGTTTTTATATTATTATGTATGTGGGTTTTACATGTTATTTTCTGCATGCATGATATTTCATGTTATATTTTGATTGAAGTCTCTGGCTATTATGAGCCCATGATTTACGAAACTTGTCTGATACATACCTTCTATTGTGAGAAGGTGTTTGTTTATACACGTGAAATTGTAGTTGGGTAGCTTCTGATGCCGTGTCCCTAACTTCAAATCCCTAAATTTGGTCAAGGTGTTTTCATTATGTCTTGACTAGTCTTCAGACAATCATTTTTCTTTTCTTTTGTGCACCTTCAAGTTTCGTTGTGCAAGGATCGGTGAGTGATCTTATTTTCATTGGACTATTTTCTATAAAAAAAAAAAAAATAGTGGTGATATTATTTTCTATATAACAACGATACAATATGTAGCAATGGTTTTTGAAACTCATCCCACCGATGGCTCATGGAACCTATTTTAAAATGATAAAAAGTTTTGAAAGTAAAGCCATGTTTGCAATCTTTTTCACTGGTTCATGATTTGAAAATGACAAAATGATAAAATTAGGTTTCTCATGCATTAAATATAGTTTTCGGATTCTTGCTGATTTTAGTCGCTCACCCTAAAGACTACCTTTTTCCGAAGCAAGGATCATGGTAACTAGGAATAACAGTTTGTGGGGTTTCTTGTCGTGCTCATTCATTTTGAGTGTTGTATTTCTTTCCCTCGGTGAGGACTCAGTTATTTTTTTCTTCTCTTTTTCTGGTCTATATAATTAGATTGGATTTTGGATACTTTACATTTCCTACATAGTACTCCTTGGTTTACTTTATTACATTATCCTATATTTTGTTATCACTATATGGAATTTGGTCAATCTTGTATGAGCTATGGCTTTGAATTTGATTTTAAGTCTTCCTCTCTGAACAATGGATCATTCCTTGGGCTAAACGGTGAGGTCCTCTTCAAGAATCATGTCGTTCAATCTGATGTCTTTGTTTTAGCCCACCTTCATATTGTTACATGACCCAAGTGCTTATGTCATAATGATGCACAATTCTCATTTGTTAATTTCCTTTTTGTACCACGTGAATTTATATGCAAGTTTTCCTTGTACAAGACAATGTTATCCAGTAAATATAGGTTATCATCCAGAGACAAAGTACCTATACCAAAAATGTTTAAATTAATTGAAGGACTAATATTTGATAAAGTATTCATATTTAGCTCTAGGTTACTTGGATTAATATTTTCTTTTTTAGTAGAGTAGTTCTAAATTTCAGACTTGTAACTAATACTTTGATGACCATTCAACACTTTATTTTCCACCTTCTATACAAATAATATCACCACACACAATTAAAGCACACTAGTTGCTAATCAACTTCAATATCCCAAAATCAACATCAAACATCAAACGTAAATCAAATTCAAAATCCAAAATAAAATTCAAAATCTCAAATGACAAAATCATTACCTAGAACCAAACACAATACTAAATACAATAAACCTGAAACAAATCAAAACAATAATTCTATTGAATATGTAATTTTCCAATCCATGGTAAGAATAACAAAGCGAACAACATTAACATCAAACCATTAAATAATCAAGTCAATATGTGATTTGGCAATCCAAGATACTAAGATTAATAAAGCCAACAAAGTTGACAATAAACAATGCCAATTAGCTAACAAATTAACTTCCAATCCATTATTCCTATTTACATCTATAAATAGATATTGATTTAGCAAACAAGACGAGGAATTGTTAACTAGTTAAAGTCGCCAATGAAAATATGAAATATCTCTGAGCTTCACTAATTAGCTCGAGATGAAGCTTCAATCAGTGAACAAAACTGTAACGAAATTAAATAATTATCAACAACAATATGAAGTAGAGAAGGATAATTTTATTAGCTGAAATAATGATTACAATGGGAATAAAAATAGAAATTGAAGAAGACGAGGTTAAAGGAAAGGGATGACTAAAGCAAGAATCACTTTGATATTATTTTCTAATCTCACCTTTTTTTGTGCATATCCTTTCCTATTTATGTCACTCTCTTGATCAAATTTGAATTCAAAACATATAAATATTCTTGACAAACAATATAAAAGTGGTTGAAGCAGAATCGTATCTATCCATTCTGCTTTTATTTGATAAATTCAAAATGTCTGCATTATCCTTCCGCTACCACACACTACTCATTTTCGAAATGTCTTCATTGCCCTTCTACTACTGACACGCTACTTGTTACATTCCTTCCCCTTAGCTTTTCCTTGTCTCCAAGGATCACATGAATAAAAGGTAGCTTGAAGAGCTTATGTATCTTCAAATGTTGCTTCTTCCACCTCAAACATTTCACTACTTTGTCAACACAGTAGGTTGAATAATCTTAACAATTCCCTATATCTCCTCTTTAAGTCCACTAATAAAAAGTGAGATGTGAAAAGACTCTGGTAAGCAAGAAAGAGTTAACATTACCTATGATTTTACTCCCTCAAAATGCTCTTGATATTCGTCCATCCCACTAGTTTGGGGAATTTTGCTAAAGACTTCAATTACTTCCTCTGCGTGCTTTTTGAAAACCTTGTACATACTGGCTTAACAGAGGTATTCCAATTTATATTTTGGTTACTGGAGACAAATCTATGGTACCATACATTAGCTTTTCCTTGTAGGTGCATTTAAGCAATACCTAGCTTAAATTCATTTGTTACCTAGTGTGTTAGCTAAATATGAATTAAACACAATTATTTCTATGATTAATATTTTAAGTTGACAGTTTGTAATAAGATAATGTTGAAAATATTTGTTTTAGAAACTTCCTCGTATGTTCCTTAAAAATTACTAATGTGTCTACCTAGTCCTTAATGAAAATTCTATGTTAATTTTCAAATTTGGGCTCTCACACAATCAACTAGAGTTGATAGTAGGACTAAGGGTTAAACAAAATGGAAGTCATTTTAAAGGACCAAATCGTGGTCATCTAGGGAACATTATGGTTGACCAAACATAGACAAAATCCTGCACAGTATTGAGGACAAAATCGCGTTCAACCAAAGTAGAGACGTGGTCAACCAGACTAAGGTAGAATGCAAAATATTTTCTAATGCCATATTTTGATAGACCAAGAGAAACATGGGGACAGCAGGACATAGACACATAATCTTTTACATATTCAAGGAAAATGTTGCAGTCGACCAAACTACACATGTGGACAGTTGACCTAGAGACAACTGGGAAAATATCCTTGAAAGCCAATTTGTAGTTGGTCACAGATTATGCAAAGTAAATTCAATTATTTGAATATCTCTAGGTGATTTCATGTCAGTTTAATGATTACTAAGTTACATGCACAACTAAACATGTAATGTAAGAGATAAGGAAGAGAAGTGCAAACAAATTTGGTAATGCGGTTCAGCCAAATATGCCTACGTCCACGCTTTAAGGCTCTTCCTTAAAGATTTTTTCACTTCAACCTTTTTGGTTACATTTGATTCAATTTTTGGGTGTCAATCCAACCTTACAAAGACTTTTTTGTCACCCACAAATGGATCACCAAGAAACTAATAGTGGATTTTTGAAATGATCAACACAAAGATACCTTGCTCTCACGAAGGAAAACTCAAGTGTATACATGAAGAGATTAGGTTCTTCTGCTAGCAAGTGAAGACTCATAATACTAGAGAAAATTTTGTAGCACTTCGTTGTAGATAGCTTTATTGGTGCTCTTCCCCACAGAGCTCTCTTCTTTTTATAGATTTCTTTAGAAAATAGCTCTCCGGTCAACCACTCATCCATATCGGTCGACTACTTCATGTCCATAGACTTAACAAACTTTTTCGTGTGATTAAGTAAATTTTATTATTTGAATATCTCTAGGTGATTTTATGTCAGTTTAATGATTACTAAGTTACGTGAACAACTAAACATATAATGTAAGAGATAAGGAAGAGAAGTACAAACAGATTTGGTAATGCGGTTTGGTCAAATACGCCTACGTTCATGCTTCAAGGCTCGTCCTTGAAGAATTTTTCACTTCAACCTTTTTGGTTATAGTTGATTGAATTTTGGGTGTCAATCCAACCTTACATAGACTTTTTTGTCATCCAGAAATGGATCACCAAGAAACAAATGGTGGGTTTTTGAAATAATCAACACAAAGACACGTTACTCTCACTAAGGACAACTCAAGTGTATACACAGAGAGATAGGTTCTTATTCTAGCAAGTGATGACTCAGAATACTAAAGAAAATTTTAAAGCACTTCATTGTAAATAGCTTTTTTGGTGTTCTTCCTCATAGACTTCTATTTATAGATTTCTTCAGAAAACTACTCTCTAGTCAACCACTCAACCATATTGGTTGACTGCTTCAAGTTCATAGGCATGATAAACTTTTTCTTGTGATAAAGCAAATTCTATTATTTGAATATCTCTAGGTGATTTTATGTCAGTTTAATGATACTAAGTTACATGAAAAACTAAACATGTAATGTAAGAGATAAGGAAGAGAAGTGCAAACAGATTTGGTAATGTTGTTCAGCCAAACACGCATTCATTCGCACTTCAAGGTTCCTTGAAGATTTTTTCACTTTAACCTTGCTTATAGTTGAATGAATTTTCGGTGTCAATCCAACCTTACAAAGGCTTTTTTGTCATCGACAAATGGATAACCAAGAAACAAATAGTGAGTTTTTGAAATAATCAACTAAGACACCTTACTTTCACTAAGGCCAACTCAAGTGTATGTAACAACTCAAGTGTATGTAATGACCCGAATTTTCGTAATCTTTTAAAAATAAGCTTAAATTTAAAACTTTTATTTAACCATTAAAACCCTCTTTATTTAAAACTCTTTTGAAGAAATATCAGAGTGCGTATAACTGGAATGCTACTAACCCTTCATTAAACTCGTTATGAAAATCCAATTAATAAAATGTGGAAGCGTTATAAAATCTTTTATTTAAAACATAGTGGAAGCGTAAATTAATTTTCTTTGAAAACGTAGCGAAAGTGTAAATAGTAATTTAATTGATAAAAATCTTTTTTAATTAAAAGCGTAGTGGAGGCACAATTAATTCATTTAAAACAATTAATAAAATATTACTTTATATTTACAGCTTGTTTATCTTTACTTTAATTAGCCAACCAGCTGTAAGTCTCGCCCGCGCAAATCTTTCAACAGCTGCTCCTAAATCTGTTCGTTATTTTCCTACATCGCAAGACGTAAGCTATGAGCCTCAGTAAGTGATAATACCTATCATAATACTACATGTAGTTTCAGTTTTCATCTTTTTCTTATCTTCTTATCTTTTACGTTTTAATAATTGTTTTCATCGTTTTCTTCTTATCTTTTGTGTTTTAGAGCATCATTTTAGTCTTTTTCTCCTTATCTTTTGTCTTTTGCATTTTAATTGTTATCTTTCATTGGTCGTTCTTTTCATCGTTGAACTCCGATATAGTAGTGATGGCATAATTCGAAAGACTGCTAACCATTGGTCATTTGTCCCGGCATAATCCATGGACCTTGCAACAGATACGAGAAGCAATGGCATAATCCGAAAGCTTGCTAGCGACGATGGCATAATCCGAAAGTTGGCTAGCGGCCATGCCACAAAGGCTTAGCCACAAAAGCTTAAACGGCATCGTGTCATATCGTTGTCTTTTTCTTTTCTTTACTTTAATTGTATTAGTATTTCTCATTTCTCTTTACTCTTTATGGCTTATTATTCGTTCGTTATCTATTTCATCATTCGTGATTTGTTTCTTCATTTGTGATTTGTTTCTTCGTTCGTTATTACTTTTAATGACTTATTATTCATTCGTTATTTGTATCTGTTTCGTATGATACTCTTGAATGCATACAATTTCTGAAAGCAGAAATAAACATCAAAACGTGCTGTAAAAGCAGTAAACAATGAAACGTGCGATTTAAACTGTAAACATTCATGGAAAGCGGTAAGCAACGAAACGTGCAATTAATAACTATAAGCATGTTGTAAAAGCAGTAAATCACGAAACATACGATTAAAACTATAAACAACGAAATATGCTAGGAAAGCAGTAAGCTATGAAACGTGCGATTACTAATTATAAGTATGTTATAAAAGTAGTAAACAACGAATCATGTAATTAAAACTATAAACAACGAAACATGCTAGGAAAGCAGTAAGCAAAGAAACGTGTGATTAATAACTATAAGCATGTTGTAAAAGTAGTAAACAATGAATCATGCGATTAATAATTGTAGGCATGCTTTAAAATGGTAAAAAATGAAACATGTTATGAAAACTGTAAACAACGAAATATGCTATTAAAAACTGTAAACAACGAAACATGTTATTAAAACTGTCAACAACGAAACATGCTATTAAAACTGTAAACAACGAAACATGCTAAGAAAGCAGTAAGCAACGAAACGTGCGATTAAAACTGTAAATAACGAAGCATGCTAAGAAAGCAGTAAGCAACGAAACATGCATCTCCTAATCTTGCAATGTAGGGTTCGAAGATCAAAACACATGCATAACACTTACTTCGATTCTTCGTTCAACGCTTAATTCTAATATCTCTCCTTCTTAGTACTTTCATGTTTAGAAACATCTAGTCATTAACTAAAATCATTTAATCTACTCGTTAACTTACTAATTAATCTCCTAGATTAACTTAATAATTAATCCCAATAATCATGCATAATCAACTAACAACTCGTCCTCCAGCAACGTAGTCCAAGTCCACAATTTAACTTCCCAACAACAGAGTACATTAACTAAGCGTTAACTAAATAGGTTTACACCCAAACAATTAACACTTTCAATATTCAATTTCCAACAACATATTAACAATTCCTTCTAACATTTCAGATAACTACAACAGAGAACAAATCCAACTTAACATTACCCACTTATAGTTAACAGATTATTCCATCCAATAACTTCATTTAGAAATCCCACAAAGTATATTATCAAAGCTGCACAAAACAGGTTTATATCCAAAATAGACTTTAATCCGATCAGTGAACATTCAAGAACAACATAGGCATTTCATTATTTCCACCCATTTATTTTGTACTTTAATGATCCATATAGCAGCCGAACCATTCCCATCACAAAGTCCAGAAACATAAATCCAACAGAGAACAATTTATGTATATGGCAACCTACGGCTAATAAATGATTCCAACATGGTTCACATTTATAATAAGCAACCAATATCTAACTACCGAATCCCAAATCCAGCATACAGTTCCTCACACAACCAAAATGGAAGACTATAACCCATAACTCATAAGCAGCAAGATAAAACATGGACTGGATGGCCAATAAAACCCAATACAACACTCATCCAACAGAGGCATTTAATTTATCCAGCCAGCCAACATCCAACATCAGAGCTAACAATCTAAACAAACATTCCAATAAAGGATACTTCTTCCATTCAAAATGTTTAATAAACAGAGACAAACAACATTTATTCAATGAACAAAACAATCCATCGTCCAACAAAACAGCAACCATTTATCATAGTAGATTTTCATTACTTAACTTCTAACTCAAACTGAACTCTTCCTTATCTGAAGAACAGGAGCAACTCTCTCGGCCCGTAGCTCTCGGCCTTCAGCTCCAACACCATCCAGAGAGCACCTCTTCTATTCCCTTACACTCAACCTCACAGAAGAAATCACCCGAGGCAAGGACTCCTCTGCCATTTTATCCTCTACCCAGGAGACAACATTTTGCCTACGACAACCAGCCATCGACAACAGATCGACAACATATCTGAAATTTTTGTCTCTCCTTTCTCTGTCGAGTACAATTCCAGCTGGAAGGAAGGCCAACGTGGAGGATCCGTGCCACTCAGTTCAACCTGAACTGAGTCAAGCTAGAGCCGATTGGATTGGATTCGCCCCTGCCCGACTCCAACAACGCCGGATTCCAACCCTGCAATCGCTCCCTGCCAACACACGAACACCCGAAAGCAAAGGAGGAGGAAGAAATCGATCAAGCCTACCTCTAATCGTCGCCGGAAAACATCATCACGGGAGTCCCGATTCCGAGCCCTAGCTGCAAACTGCGTCGTTCATCGATGCCGGAGAACGCCATTGCCGTGAAGAAGTTCGCCCTCGCCGTCGATGTCTCGGGCTCGAGCCACCCCCTTCTCCCGAACTCCCGTCGCCTGCTCTCCCTCTCTCTCCTTCCTTCTCGGGTCTCACCCTCTCCCTCTCTCATTCTGCCTTTAGCGCAAAAATGGCGAAAGGCAAAGGAAAAATTCCTCTTTTAATTCCTGAACCAGACCACAACAATTCACACAACATTGAACTGGACCACCAAAGCCAACACTAACTGAACCGGTTTTTCTTCAATTCGAAATTAATTTTTCCTTAACAAATCCTTAATTCAATAAATCCAATAAATCTCATTAATTACTCTCTAATATTTTTATCACACATTTCCATTCTCAATTAATTATCCAATAAATTACTTCTTCCAAATAAATCCTTAATTATGATATGATAATTCCCATTAAATTATAATATAACGTTTATATCTTAGGTAATACATTGATAATTACCCAATTAATCCAAATATTCCCAAATTACTTTCCAATTATTCTTATTAAATTTTAATATAAAAAGTCGGGATATTACAGTGTATACAAGGAGTGATTAGGTTCTTATGCTAGCAAGTGAAGACTCAGAATACTAGAAAATTTTACAGCACTTTGTTGTAGATAGCTTTATTGGAGCTCTTCCCTGCGAACCTCTCTTTTATTTATAGATTTTGTTTTTGAGCTAGCAAGTAAAGACTCATAATACCAGAGAAAATTTTGCCACACTTCATAGTAGAAAGCTTTTTTGGTGCTCTTCCCAGCAAACTTCCCCTTAAGATGCCTATCAAGAGTGACAAATCTGAAACGAGATTCGGCATGGAAGGAAGTGAATGAAGATGTGTGCTTCTGAAGCCTATTCTCCATTGAGGTGTTGAAGATGGAGAATTAAACTGTCAACATGTCAAGTTTCTCTTCTAGCCAATAGAGACCACCTTGAGAGGATGTTGGAACTAGGGTAGCAAGGAATGATGAAGATGGAAAATCTGGCATGGAAATGTCTTAAACAACAACGAGATTCTCAAGCTAAGCTGCAGAAGTGGATGCACGTCTAGTCGATTTGAAGATCTAATGCCCTTGGTCATTTTGCACAATTTCCATTTGAGCAAGTGAATAAACGGTGTAAATGTCAACACTTCTTACTTGTAGAGGTGGCTTGGAAGGAGAAATTGCAACACCATTTGCCAGAAACAAGTTGGTTAGAAGGAGATTGAATGTTAGGGATTTTGATGAGCTACCTACAACCTTAATCATTTGATGCATAATAATATGCACGACAATAAAACAAGTCCTATCAAACATCTTTGCAAGTACATATAAACCCATACAACTCATGTGGTGTCGATGACCATCCCTTGGTAAAAGATTGTACGTGAGGCTGTGATGGATAACATGAGCCTATGCATTGAGATCTTTTGCTCGAGGTTTGACGTAGGTCTCCACATCTGGGATTTTAGGACTCGTTGAAGAAATTCCACTCTCTCATCATGCCTAACAAAATTAGGATCGTTCAAGGTAATATATTATTCTTCCCCATCGTCCCCCATCTCAAAATCCAACAACACGTTAATGTCATGAGCATTCAATGTAAGCTTCTTTCCATATACATAGCTAGTCAATTTCAATAGTTAAGGTAAATATGCCAGATTAGCATAGAATAAACATATAGCTTTCTCAAAAAATGGATCATCCAAACTATATAACTTCTATAATCCCATATCTTTGTACATATCTTCAAAATTCAAACTAACAATACCAAAAATTGAAAAATTTCATGCAAGAATCAAATGATTTATTTTTTAGATCCTCTTCAAACCATTGTTTTCAGTTAGTGTCCAAAAATAATTTGTTGGATAATCAATCAAAGCTAGAGGTTGAGATGAGCTATGGACTATGGGTCTATTATATCATTAATCAAACTTCCAAAATTATAATGGAGTTATTCAAGGTCCAGCACAAGTGGAAGTTCAAGTTCAAACATAGAATATTTGAAGGACTTTCCAAAAATGCACACTTCTTGACCTCCGCAAGTGTTTGACTAATTTGGCATTTAAAAAAATGTCATTTCAAACAGAGTGCTTCATCAAGATTGTAGCTGACTTTGTAAGCTTTCTAGAATGGGTTGGATTGTTAAAATTACAGTTTGTTGGCTATGTCAAAAGCCCACAGAATCAAAAGCAAAGATTAAGAAAAGTTCAAGTGTCCAATCTTGGAGACCAAGGAAATCTCTACATGGAAACCATCCAAGTGGCCGAGCACCAACAAGGATTAGCTGCCAAAATACATCAAGGCTTGGAGAAGAAAAAAGGAAGAGTTAATTAAATATTCCTTTAGTTAATTAACCTAGTTTCTATTAAGTAAAAAATCAGACAACTTATATTATAAGCCGATTTAGGGTTATTTTTGCTTATTTAGTTTATTATTATTTTATAGTTTGTACTTGGCTATTTAAATCCATCTTATGTACGTGTCTAAGGGATTTGAAATTGGATAGAAAAAGTTTTTGCTTAATTATCGAAATTGGAGTGATTCCTTTTTCAATGGCATGTCACAACGAAAGTTCCCTTGTGTGTGTTACATCACAAGATTGGCCTCACTTGTAAGTTGGGTGAGTTCACTTATTGGCATCCACATTCTTACTCCTTGGAGGAAGAGGGTGTGAAGTGGTATTCAACTTTCCAAAGATGTTTCATTGACAAATAATCCATACAAGAGCAATCATCGCAATTACTTTCTATTTCTAATGACCTAATTTCTATCAAGTAAATTTTGTAATCCTTGGTTCATATTTTTATCATTCTTGAAGGAGTTCATTCATTATTCATCTAAGAAAATGTGGTCCAAATTTTAGCTAATCATCTTCTAAAACAAAGGAGTTATTGAATCTCAAAGTCAGACTATCCATATTGATTTTTGTAGTCAAATAAGGAAATTGAAGAACCAATCGATCAGCTCAACCGCCTGCTTGACTGGACTGTTTATCTATTCGCCATTGCCTTTTTTAAGGTCAACCGTGTAAAACCCCAACTTTTTATGTCAGAATTTAATAAGGATAAATTGAAAAGTAAATAGTGGTATTCGAATTAGTCAGTATTTATCAAGGTATTACCAAGGGCGTAACCGATAAATTAAAATTTTAAGAGAATTTATTGGAGGTTAATTAGGATTAATTTGGGAGGAGTATCATATTGGGTAATTAGATTTATAATGAAAAATATGTTCTGTAATCATTAATTTGGGGCTTGATGTAGTATAAATGAGGGAAGAAATATTTTGGAAGATTATAAAGTGAAGAATTGTTACAAATTTTGTATTTTACACATTCGGTCGAGTTGAGGTCGCGGTTTAGGTCGAATATTGCGACCGAATTGCGTTTCAGGACATTCCTTGGCATTTTCGGTAGACTCGCGGTCGAAGCTAGGTTGCGTGTCTAGATCGAATTCCATTTTGGGCTACTCTGTGCGTTTTTGGTCGAGTCAAGGTTGAGGTGAAGTCAAGTATCTCAACCTAAATGCGTTCTAGATCACACTTGGGGTTTTCAGTCGATTTGCGATTGACTAGCAGTTGAGTTGCGAACGTGAAGGATTTGAATATGTTGAATTCGTTGATTTTTTGGTCGATTTGCGATTAACTAGCAGTTGAGTTGTGGACGTGAAGGATTCTAATCTGTCAAATTCGTTGACATTTTGGTCGATATACAGTCGAGGATTTCAGATGCCTTCCTCGACCGAAAAACCAATTTAAAGCAAAAAATCCTAATTCTGTCAGACACAATCTCTCTCTCTTTTCTCATTTTTCTTCCGATATTTTTCCTCCTCCCCCAAGACAATAGCGAGCTTTCCACGTGGCCCTCACCTGTTGGACCTCTTTCCTTGGGATGGGCAACTGTCCATCGATCTGCAACCTTCATGTGGGCTCTTCTGCCTCTAAGTCGATGGAGTCACCAGGTAAGCATTTTGAATTCTCCTTCCTTCCACTGTGTGTGCTGCGACTGAATGAAGAGAAGTGGTGAGTGCTACATTTGTTCTGTGAGAGTGGTGATTGTTATTTGTGAGCTGTGGAGAAATTGAAGTGAGCTCCTGTTGTTGGAAATTCCTGGGTGTGTTGCAATATTGGTGAAAAACCCCGTGGTGGTGAAGTATTGCAGTGGAATGACATTGTGCTAAGGTAAGAGTTGCTTTTGAGATTTTATTGACTGATTATAAATCTCCATCTTACATCAAGTTTTGTGGGTTGATTACCCACCGATCCTGTCTCTGTCCAAGAAGCATTGAGAGATCGATAGATTGGAATTTCAGTCTTGGCTGCTGTACATCTTCAAGTAAGGATTATGATGTAGTTGGCCAGAGGAGGCCCTACTTCATGGGTTGTTTGTTGGTTTGAAATTGGATACTGAACTGATTTAGTCACTGTGAAATGCAGATTGATGTTGGTTGACATTGCACGTTTTCTTTGATTCACTCACTATGAAATATTATTGTGCAGTAGTGTTAAATGGTTTTAAGCAAGAAAGTCTGGATGGTTAGATAGGATGTTGAAATTATACTGGGAATGACTACTCTGTCGATACTTGATATTATGTATTGCTAAGATTAAACCTTGCTCGTGATAGTCGTTTCCCTATTATGTAAAATGTTGGGCATTATGAATTAAACCTGTGAACTATTGGTTGGATGTAAGCATGAAAGGAACTTGTATGAAAGGAACCTGAGACTGTTTGGATTAAGCCTGACATGAACCTGTAAATTCTTGAGTTAAGCATGATTTGAGCCTATGAGTTTGTTGGATAGAGCATAGCAAAACCATGTTGTCCTTGATCTCCCTAGAAACTCATAAGTTATTTCCTTATTATGGATAGTAGGATTTGAATAAATATTTTCTTTTGTTTCTCTGTCAAAACACATAAGTTAACCCATGTTTGGAAGTGCATTATTGACTTGATAATTAGTGGATAAATTATATATGTATTTGTCTCTCTTAACTTTTGAGTGCTCTTCATGATTCATTGATAAATGTCATTTTTCCTTTATATATATTTTTGTGAATTGTACATAACATTCATGCATTATATTTAGAACTTTTGAAATTGTGAGTATATTGCATGACATGCCTAACATATGTAAATAGGCATGTGAGGGTTTCGGGAGAATTGGTGACGGTCCATCGGTGGTGACACCTCCAATGGATGTACCTCCTCCCACGTAGGGAGCAGAGTGATGTTTAAGCCACATGGACCCTAAGATATATCCTCTTCTCTTGTAGGAAAATTGTAGGATCGATATACGCCTATAGAGGGGGGGTGAATATAGCGTTTTAACTTTTTCGTGCGATATTTTAATCTGTAATTACCCTAAGTGATTTAATGCATATTATTAAGATATCAATAACAAATATATGCAATAATATAAAGAGTAAGGGTTAGAGAAATGCACACAATATTTGTTTACACGGTTCGGCAAACTAGCCTACGTCCGCGCTCCAAGTTGCACTTGGAGATACACTAAGTAATTGGCTTGGGGGTGCCAATAAAACCGTTTACAAATTGACTATTAGATGGGGCGTCACCCTTGACTAATTCTTAGGTCGTCAACCTTAGACTCTTACGAGTCGTCACCCTAAATTGACTATTGCGGGGCGTCACGCAATGATGAATTCTTAGGGAATCACCCTTTACAATCAAGCACAATAATAATTCGGAGATTTACTCTCAAATCTATCTAATCCGAATTCTCCCAAAATATAACTCTCAAGTTCGGAATAGGGAGAATTGGATATACAACAATACTGAAAGCTCACAAAGATTTTATCGCGTATGAAAATCGGCAGAGCTTCGCTTTAGAATCCTTGGTTCCTTCTCGAGAGCTTGGAGTGTTCCTCTATTTATACACACTGCCACTGCTACTTCCGGACGACCTCAGCGTCCGCACCTATCATCCGCACGACCATTGCAAAAATGCCCGTTGAGAAAAATAGCCATTGCACAATTCTGGGCATTTGCGGACGCCATTCTCATCGTCCGCTGCGTCCGCATCTATCATCCGCGTCTTCAATAAAATTAGACAGATTCAAAGCGGACGCCAATATTCGTGTCCGCACCGTCCGCATGAACACCTGAAATGGCAGATTCAAAGTGGACGACGCGGATGCACGGATTAGCATCCGCGGCGTCCTCAGCTTCTTCTCTCGTCCGCTTCACTGAAGGGACGCGGACACCAAATGGCGTCCGCTTCATCCGTTTGACGCGTCCGCGTGAATCTCCAAAATGGCAGATTCAAATCGGACGACTTAAACTGGCGTCCACCACGTCCGCAACCACAACTGCATGCGTCCGCGTCTCAGCAGCCTACTTCAAACATTCACCAGATGTTTCCTCTAAGTCATACGAACCTTCCATTCTCCTGCATAGGCTTAGAGAAACACATTAAACATTTCCAATACCCTTGATAAAGGGTATTCTCAATTTAATCAATAAATATGATATATAAAAAAATCAATGTATAAACAACTTTTACACTTTATTAAATTTCACATCATCTAGATCACATAGTTTAAACAATATCCCTTATAGATAATGTCCATAACATATAAAGTTGTTTATATTCAAATCCAAACCTAAGCATGTGCCACAAATATTGCATATTTGATTTACTCAATTAAGTTAGGCAATTTATCCACCAATTAATCCAAGCCACATGCTACTTAAATACAACTTATTGATTTACTAAATTAACACACAATTTAGTCATCATCAAAATAAAACTTAGCCTACCAAAAAGGCTAACAATCTCCCCCTTTTTGATGATGACAAAATCCAATAAGTTGTTTACCCTAAAACTAAGCATTTGCATAAAACTATTGCATATTTGATTTCTCCAAATAAGTTATGCAATATATCAACGACACAACCATGCACAATGCTACTAAACTCTCCCTAAAAGATATTACAACTTATATATCCTTCTCCCCCTTTTTGTCATAATCAAAAAGATTTCCTAGGGGAGGGGAGTTCAAACACAATCAAGAAATGTTATCAAAATAAGATTAACAAAATAAATTCTCCCCATTTTTCAAGTAATCTATCCAATAATTAAACTATTAAGGGAATGAGCATTAGAATCCAAAGATAATGTCAACAAATAATTCTATTAAAAACAAATTTCTCCCCCTTAATCAATGAATCTAACCAAGAAGCAAACCATGGAGGGAAATATACATTCAATTTCAATTTGTGGTTAAAAGAAAGATACCAATTGTAAAGAACCACAATTACAAGGATTTCTAACAAAAGTATTCTCAATGAATAACATCGATTCTAGAAACATTGTCCCCCTTTTTGTCAATACACAAAGAATCTTATTTGAGGGAAACTCTAAGCATGTGATTTCAAATAATAGATTCCAAAAAAATGGAATTCAAGAAATAGATACCAAATGTAGAAAATAGAATCCACTTGATACCAATTTATGAATTAAGAAATTAAATGATAATGCACAATTTGAAGCTAAACAAGTTTTTCCCGGCATTATACAATGTTAAAATTGAATCATTTTTGCCAATTATAATATCAATTGTAAGATGAAAGAGAAAATGGTAAGAGAGATATCAATGTATAATTTCAAAATCAATCTACATGTCTCTCCCCCTATGTTAATCACAACAACAATTTGATTGGGGATATTCCACACATTCAAGTATTTGCTCTTCCCTTTAGAGCAACAATAAAAAACAACTTCATAAAGTCTCTCTCTCTCCCCCTATATAGTTATAACAAGGCAAACCATTGAGGAGATTTTCTAAACATTCAATATAAATTTGATGTGGTTAAGAATACGATGCCAATTGCAAATAACCACATTACAATCCTATAAAAATTAACCCTCTACATCATTAAGCATACAAAATTCATTGGAGGGTATAAACGTTAAAGTTCAACTTTGAAAAAAAAAATGAAAACATTTGGAGGAATACAATTTGAATCAAACAATCTTAATATCTCCCCCTAAATCAATTAACAAATTTCAATCTTATGGGAAAATCCATGAGTAACAAACAAATCAATTTAAAAAAAAAAAAATTATCTTCCCCTTTCATCAAGTTAAAGCCAAGAAGGTAATTAAAAAAAAATTTGCATGGTTTTGTTTATTTATAAGCTCCCCCTCAATGCCAAAAATTAATCTGTAAACACAATTTATCGAACTCAAAACAATCCAGAACATTCAGAAATTTCAACAACTTATATAAATCTAAGCATTTCATTCATAAGATTCAAGAAACGATGCAAGTACATAACAAAGTCAAGGGGAAACACAAGTAAGAGGTTTAAAAAAAACAAGACATTACACCCAAAGTGTTTGTACATTCCTAATCAAATACCAAAATACTGAATTCAGCATAAAATCCTAATCTAGGCATCCGGTAAGTCCTCGTCGTCTAAGTCAATCGGAGGTGTAGCAACCAGAGACGTAGGAGCAACGGGAGGAGCAACCGGAGAAGGAATGCAAGTGGACCAGAGGCTACGTGAAATGTCATCCAAACGCTTATCCATAGAATCAAGGCGACTACCCATAGAATCAAAGCGACGATCCATAGAATCAAAGCGACGATCCATAGAATCAAAGCGATTCATCATCTGAAGCATATACTCTTCAAGGCGTGCAAAATCAGAACGGGAGGCGTATGGAGTGCTAAACGTAGAAGTACCAGCCTCGGTGCGGAATGATGGACCAGCCTCATGATAGGATGACGGACCAGGCTCGGTAGAAGGAAGAGCAAGATGCGGTTCCAAAGGCCGTGGAGGAGGAGAATCAGGAACCGGAACATTGTCTTGACGGGCAATCCAGTCACCATTTGGAGCCCGAATGATTCCCATCCGTCCTAAGGTTTGTGGAGAATAAATGTCGGACCGGCGAAGTTCACGAAATTTGGAGGATGAGGGAATAGGAATGTCCATCTCTTTAAACAAGTTCATAAGAAGTAAATTGAATGGAAGTGAATATGAGACAGTATCAGCCATGTCAGCCAATTGAGCAGCAATGATATATCCTAAATTGAAAGGAGTGATAGAATACATACGCTGAAGAACATAGAGATCCATGTAGCTAACATGATCTCGGTGACCAGCACGAGGAAGAACATTGTACTGAAGGGAATGATGAATAACATGTGCCTTAATGTTGAGTTGTTTCGTCTTGGACTTAACATGATAATCGTTAATCGGATCACGAAGGATTTGACGCAATAGAATATCGCCCTCTTCCTTCTTGTGAAAAGAAGGAGCAGTGTGAGCATTGTAATATCCCTCCGACAACAGACCTTGGGGACACTCAAGGAATACATTTAGGAGATGAGGAGTGATCTCAATCTCTCGCCCATAAAGATAGCTCTTAACAACTAAAGGACGGTCAGTGTATGACAAATTTGCATAAAACATGCGTATTGTCTTCTCAACAAAAGGACCATCGAGAGAAAATAACTTACGTAAACCCATATAGGTATACGTATCCGCTAAATCAAGACTAGATAAACGCTCAAAATCGATTTGCCTAGAAGGAATCAATGAACGATTTTTGAAATCATCATCATAACGTTTCTTACATACGTCATTGATGAATAATCTAGACCTATAAACTTGAGTATTTTCGGAAGTTTGAAGAGAAGTGCGTTTTCTATGAGTACGACTAGACATTGTGAAATTGAAAAGAAAATTCAATGAAAAACTCTAAGAAACTCTAGACAAACAAGAACAAAGGATGCTAAATTGATAAACAATGACAATGGGAGTTGAAAATATGAGAGAAATACCGAAATGAGTGATAGAGAGGAGTTAGAGGTCGCGGGGAGTCGAGGAACCGAGAGGAGGACGCAAAAGTTAGGGTTTTGGAAGACCCCTGTTTGTTTTAAAATGTTTTTGAGGACGCAGCGGAAGTAATTTATTGGCGTCCGGCTAGTCTGCAACACACCAGAAATGAAGCAGTTTTAAAAATTCGAACATGCGGACGGTGAGGATGCCATTTTTGCGTCCGCACTATGGAATCCGGGAAACCCAAGAAAAATGGAATGAACAAAATTGATCCTATCATTGAGTGTATTCCTCCAACACACTAGAAATGTAAATTTGATTATTTAGAAGATGTTGAAGATGAATTATCTACAAAGATCGAACCAAGTTAAATTCAAATTCACTTATACACAACGAATTGCCAAAGAAAAATAAATTTAATAGATGAGTAACAATTTTAAGATTAAGGACACTATTGGCGTTCTTCCCCCTTGTATTAATCAATTTGAAAATGGGAGAGAATCAGCAGAGTGCTGCTCAGCGAAAGCATATCCTATCATCAACTATAATTGAAATCAACGTTGCAAAGCAAGTCGATGTTCTCAAACTAAATCCTAAACAAAAATTGTAACCTAAAAACTATTCTTAGCTATTCTATTTTGTCCCCCTATTTCATTATCCAAGTCTAACTCAAGGAAGAAATAGACTCAAAATAACAAAATTAAACATCCAACACTTTTTCAAAGATATGCAATTTAGAATCCAATTGTTGGAACTACATCATCAAAATACACGTGGAATTAATAAGGTAAATTCAAACCTAGAAATAGCACAAGAGAATTCAATTAGAAGTTTGATCTTCTTATCTCCAAATCAAGAATTAAAGTCAAGATAAATCAATTTCAATCCCAATAAAGAAGAGAACAATATAATTGAATCAATCTATGCTTTAATCCCAAGAAAAATAGAGATTGAATCAATCGATAATATAATTCATTCTAATCAATCAAAATCTAATATTAATCCGAATCAAATTCCACATATAAATTCAATTATAACAAAAAAAAAAAAACTTGTGTACCTCCAAGATATTTATTTTCATTTTTGAAGCATTGGAGGCGTTCTTCGAAGCTTCTCTCCTTTAGTATTGGATATCCAAGTACCCATTATCCTTTTACGCTTCTTGAGAGAGCCTCCAACCTACAAAACAAATCAATTCGATTTCTTTGGTACCCAAACCATTTTGGGTCCATTGGTTATAGGTTTGGTTCCTTTAGGAACCCACACATATTTAGAATTCAAAATAGATTTAGAATTTACATTCAATTTTGAAGGACAAACAAATTTAGATTCAAAATTTGATTTCAATTTAGTATTCAATTTCAATGGACAACAAAATGATTTGTGTCCTACACAATTGCAAGAATTACAAATAGATGAACTAACAAATAGATTTGTGTAATTCTTTTTCTTCGCAAAGGGTCACTTTTATAAAGCCGGTATTGGATATGAACCCTTTGCAAAGAAAAAGAATTACACAAATCTATTTGTTAGTTCATCTATTTGTAATTCTTGCAATTGTGTAGGACACAAATCATTTTGTTGTCCATTGAAATTGAATACTAAATTGAAATCAAATTTTGAATCTAAATTTGTTTGTCCTTCAAAATTGAATGTAAATTCTAAATCTATTTTGAATTC